>JAJUPC010000111.1:0-600000 GCA_023614405.1 Avena insularis | reverse complement strand
GTTACAGGAGAGACCTATCCGGCTACGTTACAGAGTCGGTAACTAGATACAACTTGGACTACAAGTAATACTATATGCTTAAGTCGGTAACTCTTGTGGGCCTTGTCATAGCCAGAACTGGCTCCTCCTCTTTGTCTAACTAGGCCGCCCGTGAAGCAAAGATCTAACCCGTTGGTGGGCCACCCTGGTCAGCGAGTCCTGTGGGTATACCCGGAAAGCATATCCCCAACATTATCCCCTGGAAGTCTCCAAGATCCAAAGTCAGATAAATCGTCTAGCTTGATGGTTTCTTCGTCTTCTGAATCTTGAAGGGTTCCCAAAAACTTCATTTAGTAGTGTAGGATTCCGAGTCAGTTGAGTCGGATATGTTTTGTTCTAACTTCAGTCTTTTCCTTGCTCAGTTTGAAACATGAGCCGGATTTTTCAGCGGCATGCGGGCTGACAGCTTTTCAGACCAGGTCCTGTCACTGTCAGGAGTCCCATCAATACGATCGTTGGTGGGTCCCCTCCTTACGGAACAGAGCACTGTTTCAATGCTCACGTGAGAATCGAGGGGGCGGAGGAGTCGCAAGGAAGTTACCCACCTCTCACCTATACGCGTGGCGTAAATCGCACGTACCAACGCACAAAAATCTTGGCACAGAGGTAAATAAAAGAGAGGAGAAAACCTTTCTCTCAGATTTATCTCTCCATCGATTCATTCATTATCTCCTCGTACTCCTTGAGTGCTCCATAGCCATTCCCATCTACACGCCTCAAGGAAAAATCTCTCTCCCCCAACAGTCCTTCTTCCCCAAGAGCGATGGCGTCTGCCTCGGGTTCAAGAGCGGCAGCGGGTTCCTCAGCGGTAGATGAGAATAAGATGCGGGGCCTCTTGGTCCCCAGTATCATGGACGACGCCGAACTCCAGGTCAAGGACATGCCGTTCCCGCCGCACGAGACGGGGAGCGGGTGTTGTTCGGCACACACATCAACCATGGCCTCAGCCTGCCACAATCGGACTTCTTCTTCGAGGTACTCAATCATTACGGTGTGCAGCTCCATAACCTCCCTCCCAACTCTCTGCTCGAGCTTAGCACTCACGCAGCTCTGTGCGAGGGGTTTCTTGGCATCAAGCCAAGTCTCACCCTTTTTCGGCACTACTATGGTACCCGGAAGACCTCCATTAGCGCCGGTGTGCCTTACACCACCCACACCCTTAGCTTAGTCCTTAGGAGAAACCATGTTTATCCTAGGATTAACACTAGCGAATCCGTCAAACGCTGGGCCGGAACCTTCTTTTATCATAAGGATATTCCGGCTCCTAGAAAGACGGTAGGTCTTCTGGCGTTCACCGATGGTGCCGCTCCCCACCAAAAGTCATTGGACGTGGAAGCGCCGGAATTGTCGGATATCTTGATCCTCGCCAAGAGGCGGATTGAGTTTCTGATGAAGCACAAGGGCCTCCGCGGATCCGACTTGATCCACTGCTGGATGGATTGCTGGATCCAGCCTCTGCAGCATCATGGAGATCGCCTCATGCACACCTTCACCAGCGACAAGAAGGACAACCTGTGGGTGAGCCCACACTGGATTCTGGAGAAGGACTACAAAACCCTCATGCAGTATTTGATCAAGGAAAGAGTGGAACAAAAAGTTCCGGATGTTTCCATGAAGATGTTCACGTCCAACCATCCTCTCACTCCGGTAAATATTTCGACTCTGCTTTCGTGCTTTGTCAGTTTTTCCTGTTCTTTCTATCTTCGACTCTACTTTCATCGATGACTTTGTCATCTTGAGAAACTCCCCGAGTCTGAGCAGGCTCCACTAGAGGTTATCTCTCAAACGATTGAGAGGCGACGTAGGATGATGAGGTGCAAGAAGTTTTAGCCTCCGCCTCTAAGAAGCGCAAGAAGGAAGTTGTTATCACCGCTGGTAGTCAAGTGCTGCCAGTAGTTAAAAAGTAAGAACCCTATCTTTTGTTTTTAGTACCTTGTACCTTTATTTCTCTCTAGAGCACACCTGATATTCGGATTTTCGTGCTTTAGAGCTAAAGTAGTTTTAAAGAGTAAGACCAAGCCAGGCAAGCAAATGCATGAGCAGAAGCTTGTCATCTCCCCAGCCATGCCGCCACCGACTCCATCCAGTACTCCATTAGCACTAGAGGCTTCCACCTCTCCTGATGCTGGCAATACCTCGCAAGCCTTGGTCACCATTGGTGGCCAAGCAACTAACAAGGGTGAACCCGTCAAGGGTAATGATCCCATGGTAATGTCTACATGAACTTTGGATAAAGTGGCCGACTCTGCTGTCTCTGGCCTAAAGAGGAAGAAGAAGGAAGAGATCCTCAGGCTGGCTCAGTCCAGCCTTGAGAACAAACCTTAACCGCAGAGGCAGCTGTCAACACCCGGATTTTTAATCCCAGATGCCTATTATGCCATACATCGCAATCCCAGGATTACCATTTTTGCGAGACATAACAGATTGATACCATAG
This sequence comes from Avena insularis, assembly GCA_023614405.1. Lineage (NCBI taxonomy): Eukaryota > Viridiplantae > Streptophyta > Magnoliopsida > Poales > Poaceae > Avena > Avena insularis. The sequence goes on along the minus strand of JAJUPC010000111.1, from coordinate 597,525 downwards.
TTCATCATCCATTATAAACCATAATAAAGGTCTTACAAATAAAGGATCTCATGATCCAGTCTTAATACAATCAACGCAACAGAATAATATAATAACGGTAGCATGGGCGAAGCTCCATCTTCAGGGTCCGAGGCAATGCTAACGATGGGAGATGATCTTAGTTGTTGTAGACTTCTTGCTGTCCATCATTCTGGTAGTCCCCCTCATAGTCTGGCCATAGGAATAGCCAGGGACAAAGCCATGAGTACTCTTTAAGTACTCGCAAACTAAAACTAACAAGTAAAGAGGTTTCGAGTAGGAATCCTAAGCTCTAGGTTGTTTTGCAAAAAGCTTGGTTTATTTCTAGCTGAGTTCAGAAGTAAATAAAACTAGTTTCATGTTTTACAACACCTAAGTGGGAACTTAGTTTTCATGTTCACAACCCTGTTGTGGTCAAGTCAACGTCATGATTCATTTTACAAGTCATTTTGAAAACATCCGACGACAGAACAGTATGGCCACTCCAACTGTCCATAATCGCGGACGCGGCTATTCGAATAGTTTGACACTCTGCAAAGGTGGTACACTTTCACCACAATATTCGATACATCCGTCAGGAACAATCCTGAATCACCATACTCAGTATGCGAATAATCAATCCTAACCTTTCAATTACACACCCTAGTATAGGCACCTCTCCTATGAGTTTGGCCTCCCAACCATGACCATCTGTCATCTTGGGAACTGCACATGTGGTCAATCATCATGAGGTAGACTCAGCTCAAACCTCAGCCACAAGGGAACCCATACTAAGGTATATAAACTTCCAGTCAATCCCTACCCAAATTCGGGTATTGTGGTTGTACAGTAAAATTGGAATGGTATCACATCCGAACACAACCATCAGTTTTATAAAGGGCTAAGACTCATGCCTCAACATTTTCATCATCAAATTATCTGGTGTTCAATAAAACATGTCAAAACATTTCATTAGAATGACTCATCATTCTAAGGTTTTCATAATCATTTTCACCAAGTATTCCCATATAAAGTGATCAAGTTTTATGCTTAGCACTAGCCACTACAGTTGGGGGTAATCACTAATGAGGGGTGATAATCAGGTGTGACTTATCTAAATCTAATCTCATGCCTTAGGATGACATCTAGTTCTATCTACCTTAGGCCAAGTTTTATGCTCTTTATGCTACCTCTAATATCTTTCCAAAATATCACAAAAACTACCTAAAAGTAAACAAAGAATTTTGATAAAGAAATAAACTAATAAAGCTTGCAAGTAAAACTAGGATTTGGTATAATCAAGTGCTATAACCAAATATGCCTCATGAATCTTGCATAGGTTAACTAGTGGTTTTAGGCTTGCAAGTAAGACTTGCATGGTTTTTCCTTAGCTTGCTAAGATAGTAGCTTGCCTTGTGCAGTGCAGTGGTTGAAGTTCTCCTCTGCTTCTTCGCAGTAGTAGTCTCCTTCCTCTTCGTATCCTTGGTCGGTACTAGCGTCTATAAATAAATACGAAGTACACAATCACCAAACAATACTTAACTACTTCTATTTAGCACACAAAGGTTTACACTAGATAATCTAGCATCATCACTATCATCACATGAATTAAAGACTTAGTCCTATTTATTTGATTTTAGAAAAGTAATTTCTACCCATTGAAAAACTACTTAAGATTTAATATTCTTCAATTAAAACATGGGATCATGTTGAACATGTCATCACCACATATTCTAATACTTGGGAATGTGATTTAAAGTGGTTTCACAATTTAATAATGTTTAACCTTATTATTTTAATTAATTAAAGTGACTAGAAATGCCTATGAGGCATTATTTTATTACTTGTCCATTATTACAGAAAGTAAACCTAGATATTTTTATATATTCAGAAAGGCCTTATCAAATGTGATTTTTGAGAGTTGGAATAAACTCAAAAGCCTTTATGGTTGAATTTTGAAAAATGTTTGAATTCAGAAAAGTCTCTGCCTTGTTATTTTTACTATAGGTGATCTATAATTCCAAATGGTTTGAATCCAATGGGCTTGGATTAAGACTTTCCATATCTTCTTAACAAAATTGGTTTCATGCTATTTGGTTCAGTAAATTTCTCTGAATTGATTTTTGAATCAACATACAGAACAAGGGTTTGAAACTAAATTGAAAATTCTATGTTTAAACTAACTGGGTCACGCGGGAGAGTTACTAGGCCGGCCCACTGCACACAGCGCGTGCACGGGCGGGTTTAAGTGATGTACCCACACGTCAGTGACACAGGGGGTGGCGAAGGGTATGGGGCGATTACGACCGTAGGATTAGATCAAGGATCAACGACTCACAACCATTGTCCTCGTCTGAACAGGACACGACGGGCACGAACCATAGCACGACCAGTGGGGGTCTGGGGAGGCTCACCGGAGCTCAAGCGAGGGTCGGCGATGGGGGCGAATGAGGTTGTCAACGATGATGGTTCTCCTGGTACTGGCGGCGTCTCCTGGTGTGGTCGCAATCGATGACGCCCTTCTCCTCCTGCAACGGCCGGCTCCGGCCAAAGTCCGGCGATGCTGAGCTCGCCTTGCTCCAGGGAGAAGTGGGAAGGATAAGTGCGAGGTGGGGAGTGAGGTGGTGTGGATTATTCGAGCTGGGGAGGCCTCCTTTTATAGGCGAGCGATAGGGGCAGGACGGTGTGGGCATATGTCGTCGGAGGCGACGGTACAGGCGGCTATCAGCATGGCTGAGGATAGGGGATGGTGCGCGGTCTCCTGGAGGTGCTCAACGGCTTGATGGTGCGGCAAGGGGCGGTGTGGTTCGGTCAGGAATGTGCGATGCTTTGTGCGGCACCGACGATGTTTTCGACGACGCATTGGTGCTCCTGGTCACGCAGCGACGAACGAGCATGTCTGGTGGTCTCCTAGGACGGTGGTGATCGTAGGCACGAGCAACGAATGCGAGGCACGGTGTGTGCGAGCGTGTCGGGCGTGGCGCTCTGGCATGCTCTCGGCATGGCAGGGACGAACTGGGCGCGGCGTGTTCGCTGTGGTCCACGGCTTGGCGAGGCTCGAGGGATGGATAAGGGGTGGCGGTGGATGGTGTCCTGCCTCCTGGACATGGTGGCTAGGCGCGGCGATGGCTCTGGCTAGCTTGCCATGGTCGGCTGGCAAGGGATGGCTCGGGCATGCACGACATGGTGCAATGGTAGCTTGCTAGGTTGGTTCAATGCTAGTGTGCTCACTGGGGGAGACAAGGGGTGAGAGTAGGGTACAAAGAGGGAACAAAACATTGATCAAACACAGTGTTAGTTAGGCAGGTTTACTGTGCTCACTAAGTGTTTGATGAAATGGCCGCAAGATATTAATATTTGAATTTTTGGTTGAATTTTGGTGGGTGCATTGGTCACACACTGGCTAGTATCTGGTTGTTTGGATCTGTCAAGGTGAACTGGTTTGGTTGGGTTTTGAGAAATGGTGATCTTACCATATGAACTAGATTCAATTTTTAAATGTCATTTGAATAGGGTTGCGAAATGTTTCTATGGGTTTGCAAGGTGGGCTTGGGTTCACTTTTACTTGGTCTAGCAAGGGGTGAAAAGAATTCGATTTGTTTCTGTTAGAAATCTTTGACTAGAAACACTCAAAGTGGTCTAGTGGTTAACTTTGGTCAAAATGACCATTAGCTCATTTTGTTGGTTTTTGAATTTCTATTGATTTGATTCTGCTTGGAATGATTTAGATGATGTTGTTTTCATATTCAAACCAATCCTTGCTATTCACAACAATCACACAAGTCCATACAAGCATTTATGCATTCATCACATACACACATGCATTCATATTGATTTTAATTAATAAAAGTTTTTGTTAACCCTAAATTTGGGTGATTAGAACTTGATAACCTTGATTAATATTTTTGGGATGTTACAGCAGCAAGCCAGGAGCAGGAGGACGTCAAGCTGGTGAGCCTCCTTCACCAAATTTTGGTCCGGGATGCTAAGATAGAGTCTGGCGAACTCCCAGCGACGGATGTTCCCTCCCTCTCCCTTGCCGAGAAAGTGTTTCACAATACTAAACTCGGATTTGAGAAGTTGCACTTGGAACAAATTGTAAGTTTCTGGTTCTTATTTTCATTTATTTTATTATCATATCCTCTAGCCCCCAAGCATGAAGTCGAATAAACATCGTTGGATCTGAGTTGATGCTTTTAGGTTGCAAAAGAACAATGTAGTGTAGCCCCCAAGGCTCGTTCTGTATTTTTATTTAGTTAAATTTGCAGCACGAGTCTTAGTAGCCGTCTGACGGTATTCTGTCTCTAAACTTACAGAAAATTGCATCTTCAAACCAGGAATTGCTCAAGAACATTTGTAATAAACGCAAGGAGATCAAAGCCTTGTGACTTGAGAATTCAAAGTTAAAAGTTGAGAAAGATGAAGTAGAAGGTAAACTTTTCCGACTTCCTCTTTGTCAGTTAGCTTTTGTCATAGTCAAACTTGTTCTATCCAACTGATATTTTTCCCTTTGCAGAACTATTGTGCGAGTCTAGAAAGATGGTGGAGCAATCCGAGAACTACAAGGTCTTGGAACTGGAAAATGCTGAGCTCCGGGAAAATCTTGAGAAGCTAACCATTGAATCGTAGAAATCCGTAGCTGCTGTCCTAGAGTCAAGCAATCATGAGACCATGAGGCTCGAGAAGCTGCTGGCCCTCTGAGATAAATAGTTGGATGATCTTCGGAAGGACTTTGAGAGCCAGAGGGATCTATCCCAGGCCACAAAGAATGAGCTGAACAGCCTCCGTGAGGAGCGTGCCTAGTGGGATTATTCTGTGCTAGGTAAGATCTCTGACTTACTTTGTTCAATTGGTGTTTCGACTCTTCTTTTTTGAGTCAAATTTTGACTTTTGGTTCTTCCCCAGCCCCCCTGAATCTTTCCGACTCTCCTACCTCCGAACCTTGCCTCGAGCGCATCAAGCTCGTCGGAGATGTGTTGTTCGACTTCCGCCAAACTCTTGAAGAGGCCAGCGAGTCAGTCAAACTTTACGATTTGCAGAAGATGTCAGTGCAAGAGGTGAGGGACAAGGCCAAGGAGATTCCAAAGCTTATCGAGGAACGGAAGATCTCCTATGCTCGGACTGCTGCCCAGACTGCTCTTACCATGGTGATGAGCCACCACAGCGAGATGGAAATCTGGCATGTCACCAAAGGTGTCGCCGAGGAGGACGCTGAGGGTAACCCGCAAGACATCAAGGCAATCCAAGATTCCTGTGCAGGTTATGCTTGTCGTGTGGTGGAGATGACCAATTATATGATGTCGTTCTTCAGATTCGTCGCCGTGCCTCCCTCGCCTCAAGAGCCAGAAGACAGCCTTGCTGAAGCAGCTTCCGAGTCTGAGATTCAGGGCGACAACGTTGTCGACTCCAGCGCTCCACCTTCTTCATCACCACCACCTGAATTGCAGCATAAATTTTTTTTATGCATTATTATGAACTTTCGGCAATGTAATGATGGGAAAAATATTTTGATTTGTGCTGGTCTGTAAAACTGATGCTCTTACTATCATATCACTTATTTTTATATATTTTATGCCTGTGCTTGAATGTTTTTGAAGCACTTTTGGTTTATGCCTATACTTGTCATTTTATCTGGCTCTCTGCATCATCCCTTTCATGAGCCGGCCAACCTTTAGCACGAAAACTTTGCCGAGCAACGAAGCACAATTGCTAAACCAGTTTAAACTCGGAAATAAAGCCGGCTTCTAGTACCAACAATTCATTACTTGGAAAATACCCGCGTCCAAGCAATCAGATAAAAAACCAAAGTATAGACAATAAATTGAATTTTTTACCCTAAGGTAACATTTTTTAGATATTCAAAAATCGTAACCAGAACGAACATGAGCATAAAGTAATTACAAGCATTCTGAGATTTTTAAAAACGACATGCTCTTTTGGAAATAAGATGGCAAAAAACTTCTTAAAAATAACATATGAGGAAACCAATACATTTTTCACTTTGAACATGTACATGTATGATTACAAGGAAATATAACTAAGCATAGAAGAGACGTAGCTGTGCAATATTCCATGGACAGTCTATTTCATCCGGGTCTGTGCTACGACCAGCTCTCTTTCTCTTCCGAGTATCCGGTCTTTCCTTGACTGGTCTCATATTAGTTAAATAATACGACCTATTATGCAGAACTCTACTAATCATAAAAGGTCCTTTCCAAATTGGGGAAAGTTTGTGCTTTCTTTTTTTCACAAGTTGGAGAACCAAATCGCTTTTTCCGAAGAACGGTTTTGAACTCTCTGACTATGATACTTGCGTAACTTCTGCTGATAGGCTGTAGATCTATGCTCAACAACGACGCATACTTCTTCGATTATATCGAGATCATCTTGTCGAGAAACTTCTGCATCTTCTTCGATATACTCTTTGACTCATGGAGAATGATGAATTAGATCACTTGGAAGAACTGCTTCTGCACCATAGACCAAGAAGAAAGGAGTATATCCGGTTGATCTGTTAGGAGTTATACGTAAGCTCCATATCACAGACGGTAATTCTTCCGCCCAAGCCCCCACGGCCTGACGAAGTGGTGCCTCGAGATGAGGTCAGATTCCTTGCAAAATAAGACCATTAGTTATTTCGACTTGTCCATTAGCTTGTGGATGTATGACTGATGCAATATCAAGTCGGATCCCTTGTTCTTCGCAAAATTCGGCAAGTTCTCCCATGGAAAATTGCTCCCGTTGTCAGTAATTATATTGTGCGGATATCCATATCGGATGATCACGTCCTCAACGAACTTTCTGGTTGTGGCTCCATCACAACTTTTTACGGGTTTAGCCTCAATCCACTTTGGAAATTTATCCACCATCACTAGTAGTTGAGTAAATCCATATTTTGCCATGCGAAATAGCCCTACCATATCAAGCCCCCAGACCGCAAATGGCAATGTAATAGGGATTGTTCGCAACTGTTCAGCTGGAACATGTGCCTGATGGGCGTACTTTTGGCAACCTCTGCATGTTTTGACCAGTTTGTCGACATCCGCCTTAGCTGTAAGCCAAAAGAATCCGTGTCGAAAATCTTTGCCACTAAGGATCTGGTTGCAGCATGGTGACCACACTCGCCTTTGTGGATTTCTCACAAGATTTCCACTCCTTCCGAGGAAATACATCGTCGGAAAATGCCAGAAACACTCCGCTTATAGAGCTCGCCATTTATTATAGTATAGGCTTTTGCTCGTCGGACGATCTGCCGGCTCAAGACTTCGTCTTCGGGTCATTTTCCGTCTATCAGGAAATCTAGATAGGGTTTTGTCTAGCTGGGAATTACAGGCAGAACTGCTATTAAAGGTGAGTCGGATTTCGTTGAATAGTCCTCATCAACTCTGACTATGGAGGGGACCCTTAAATGCTCTAAAAAAGCGCCATCCGTTACTTGTTTCCGCAGAGCCTATCCTTGATAGAGCATCTGCTTCCTCATTTTCTGCTCGAGGGATGTGTTGAAACTCAAAACCCTCGAAAGATTTAGATAGTTCATCCACAACAGCTTTGTACGCTGCCATGTGCTTGTTTGCGTTGAAGATGTCGGATACTTGCTGAGCAACTAAATCTGAGTCTCCGTAACACATGAATCTTGTTATGCCAATGTTTTTGGCCATGCGTATTCCATGCAGCAATGCTTCATACTCGACAATATTGTTGGTTGCCGTAAAGTGTATTTGCAACACATAGAACATCTTATATCCTTGGGGTGATTTGAGCACCACACCAGCCCCCGATCCTCCACGTGCTTTTGATCCATCGAAGTGAAGGGTCCAAAATTCCGAGTTTGGAGGACTTGTGTTTTCTGCCATCTCTGTCCAATCAACAACAAATTCGGCAAGTATTTAGGACTTGATTGCTGTACGCGGATTGTACTCAATGTCGAAAGCTGCAAGCTCTATTCCCTACTTTGCGACACGTCCTATGGCATCGCGGTTATTGATTATATCTCGCAGGGGAGCGGTGCTCACCACTGTGATCTTGTGCTCTTGAAAATAGTGGCGTAGCTTTCTGGATGCAAAGAACACTCCATAGGCTAGCTTTTGATGGTGTGGATACTGTTGTTTCGACTCTGTCAGGACGTCACTCTGGTAATAAGTTGGTCATTGCATCTTATGCTCGTGGACTTCTTCCTCGCGCTCCACTACTGTTACCACACTTATGACCTTGTTGGTCGCTGCAATGTAGAGTAACATAAGCTCCAGAGGTTTTGGCGCTGCGAGAACTGGTGGGTTTGTAAGTAGGTCTTTCAAAATTTTCAGGGCAGTTCCGGCTTCCTGGGTCCAGACAAACTTGTCGGTTTTCTTCAAGAGTTTGTATAAAGGTGCGTCTCTTTCACCAAGCCGGCTGACGAACCGACTCACTGCTGCAATGCAGCCAGTGAGATGTTGCACGTCCTTCATGCGAGTCGGCCTGGTGATATCAAGTATAGCCTTGATTTTGTCCCGGTTCACCTCTATGCCTCGCTCAGAGACAATAAAACCTAACAATTTTCCGGCTGGAATTCCAAAGAAACACTTCTTTGGATTTAGCATCATATTGAATTTTCATAGACTAGAAAATGTTTCCTCCAAGTCAGAAATTAAATTTCCCTTCTTTTTGGACATAACTGCCATGTCATCTACATATACATGGACGTTGCGTCCGATTTGATCGTTGAGACAACGTTGCATAGTACGTTGATATATAGCTCACGTGTTCTTTAAGCCAAAAGGCATAGTTTTGTAGCAGAAGGTTTTGAAAGGAGTGATGAAAGACGTTTTAATTTGATCTGATTCTTTCATCGGTATTTGGTGATATCCGGAATATGCGTCGAGAAAACAGAGTAATTCCGACCCTGCCTTTGAGTCAATAACTTGATCGATTCTTGACAAAGGGAACGGGTCTTTTGGGCATGCCTTGTTCAAAGCGGTATAATCAACACACATCCTTAAATCAATGGTGTCCTTTTTAGGGACGAGTACATGATTTGCCACCCAATCTGTATGGATGACCTCTGTTATGAATCCGGCTAACTCTAGTAGGGCTAATTCCTTAGCTATCGCTTTGCGCTTTTCGTCACCAAACCGTTGTAAAGACTGTTTGACGGGTTTAGAGTCAGGGTACACATTAAGAGAGTGCTCGGCAAGTTCCCTAGATACTCTGGTCATGTTAGAAGGCTGCCATGCGAAGATGTCACTATTAGCTTTAAGGAACTCGACGAGCGCGCTTTCCTATGCGAGGTCTAAGGCTACCCCTATGTTCACCGTCTTGGAGGGATCATCTTCCTTCAGCGACGTTTTCTTCATCTCTTCCGACGCCTTGAATTGCAAACTTGTCTTCAGCACCTCGTTCTTAATAGCGGGCATCTCGGACGGGTTGATCTCCTGGTACTCTTGGGCATGCAGCATGGCTTCTGCGAAGGCAGCATATCATTCATCGCACTCTCGCGCCTTCCTCGGATTTCCCTGGATGGTGATTACTCCCTTTGGACCTAAAAGTTTAATCATATTGTAAATGTAACAGGGACGAGTCATGAACGCCCAGTAAGCCGGACGTCCGAAGATGGCGTGGTAAGCAGTTTTGAACGGTACCACCTCGAAAGAGAGTGGATCGGTCCGGTAATTGTCTCGGGTCCCGAATGTCACGTCCAGAGTAATCTCACCCAGAGAATTCGCCTATCTCCCTAGTACTATGCCATGGAAAGTTACACTGCTGTAACTCAACTGGCTCTTGTGTAGCTTCATGCGGTGGAGCGTCTCGATGTAGAGGATATTAATACTGCTCCCACCGTTCATGAGTATTTTAGAGAACTCATAGCCATCAATAAGAGTATTGACGACCAGAGGGTACTTTCCCGACAATGTGTTTTCCTCGGGTCATCTGAGCGATCAAAGGTGATGGTTACGTCTGACCAATCCAGAAACTGTGGAACAGTCGGAACCATGGCATTGAGCTCACGGAGAACCGCCTTCTTGTATTTAGCTGGCTGAGATCCAAGGAAGCAGACATATGCGTCTTTCTTAGTCAGAAATTCCTTTTTTCCATCCGACTTGGGCTGTGCGACATCCGCTTCTTCCATGTCGGAATCTTCCTTGGGCTCCTTGCCTTTCTTAGATTTTTTCTTTCCTTTTCTTCGCTTGGATCTGTAGCCAGCGGATTCGTCTTTCTTGATGTCGTCATTGAAACGACACTCGGAATTTGTGTGGGTAGATCCTCAGTTACTATCCAAGTGGTGGATACATGGATTATTGGCAATGTCGGCCCAGGTATAGGTTCTTCCAGGTTGCTGGTCTCCTCTGCCCTGGATTCGTGAAGTTCCACGGCCTCTACCCCGGCCGCCTCCGCGCCCTCCTCCTCCGCCAGATCTAAACGTTGCGTTAACAGCTGCGTTATACGGAGCCGGTTTTTCGTCCAAGGTGTTCTTGCGCTTTTGAGCTTGTTGTTTAGGCTGTTTGACCGCATTAGGATTGGCCAGAATATTTAGCAGCCCTTCTTAATTGTCATCGGCATCAACATATTTTCTTGTCTTCTCTATCATTTCTCCCAAATCTGTGACGTGGTCACGCTTCAGTCTATGACGCAAAAGTCTGACTAGGAGTCCTGCGATGAAAGCTTCTATCACAGTTTGCTCGTTTACTCCTTCGCAGGGGTTCTTCGTGTCAATACAGTGTCTGAAGTAATCCCGACAGGTTTCTCCGGGTCTTTGTGTGCAACGCTGCAAGTCTCCGACTGTGCAGGGCCTCCTGTATGTTTCCTTAAAGTTTGAAAAGAACGCACTTTGCATATCATACCAGTTATGAAATGAATTTTCTGGCAGTTCATTGAGCCACGACCGAGTCGTCTTCCTCAGCATAAGCGGGATATATCAGACCACAACCAGGCTGTTCCCTCCTTTGGCGGTGCAGCAGGCCTAGAAAAAATCTTGGAGTCAGGTATCTGGCCGAGCTGCGCTGTCGTAGGGCTGAATGTGTTTAGCAATACCAAAGTCAACCGGAAATTTGGTCCGACGTATGAGCGGGCCAAAGCACTTAGGTCCCACGTACACATCTTCTTTCTCATACCACCGCGCCTCTATGCTTGATTCTATGAGATGGCGAGCGTCATTTGGCGAGAGAGATCTACGCCTAGGAGGCTCACGGCTTCTGCGCGGCGGAGTCGTATTTCTGCTTCTTCTCTCACCATTGCCGCCTCCGCCCCTGTGGCTTCCATGGCTATGTCGAGATCCCTCATGGTCGCTGCTAGGAGGCGATGGTGGTCCTGGTGGGTTATTTCCGGTTGGGTTACGTGGTGGTGGCGGTGGAGCCTCATTATGTTGACTCTTATGCTGGTTTCTTTGGGATCCGTCCCTACTTGATTCAGGACGATCCGGATCATCTCTTCATCCGGCATTGCCAGCCGGACGGCTCGGAGGTGTCATCCTTAGCCGATCTTGCTCTTCTCGCTGGCGGCGTGCTTTCGGGTCTTCTCTATAGCGGCTGTTTGCCGACGATGGTCCTAATGAGGAACTATTGCCCTGATGGCGTCTTCGGACGCAGCCGAAATAACTCTTTCCTAGTCACGCGCCGGCCGGCGAGAGTGACCGTTTGAGCCGGTTCTTGAATTCTCTTCTTCTCCACGGGAACGATAGCGTTGATCCGTATACCTGCGGAGCCTTCCGTTAGCGCTTTGGTCAGTTCCAGTGTGGCAAAATTCCGACTTTGAGGGCAGCTTGCCACTGAATGACGTGACCGTTTTCTGATATTTTGTTCCATTGTCCAGCAACCCGACGCACTGCTGGACCTGCTGTGGATACGAATTATTGGCGAGGATGGCTCGGGTTGCAACAGAGTTTTCCAACAGCGTGTTGTAGACTCAGATCTTCTCTCCGGTTTTTCCGCCGAATAGATCTTTGTGGATATCCGGGTTCTTGTTGGCAAGAAACGGACCTCCCCTTGTTTTGTTTGGGTGTCGCTTAAAATCTGACTGATATTTGGCAGGATCGCTGTCTAACTGCTGCCTAAGCTCGATGATGCGCGCGACCTCTTCGAGCATAAACAAACGGTGCTTTTCCAGGTCCTCATCCCTTTTCTCCAGCGCCTCCGTTGTAAGATCCGAAGCTGTTGGGATTGGAATCATGAGAGCATCTCCGTAAATTTCACGTGCACCCTTGGTGACGACGTGTCCATCCACAGGAGGGTCAATCAGAGTGGTATTAATCGGATCTCCATCCTGATTCTCCATCTCGATCTATTCATCAACTTTTTCTTCGTTGGTTTCATCGATGTCCGGCTCAGACGGTGTCTGATTCTTGTTCTTTGACTGCCCAGTAGCCTTAACGTGCGTACCAGTGGCAAAGACGGCTTTTGGTCTGGTACCGGGGGATCAAATTCCGTTGGTACTTTCCGTAGTGGTTGGCTTGTGAACCTCGGAGGAATCTCCGATATCCATATCATCCTGCGAGGTGTAGCTTTCATCCATGCTATCATATGGACTACGAGGATTTTCCGGCTCACCTTGCGTTGGCTTGGAGGCGTGCTCTTGCTCATACTCCACCATCTCCTTGCCGAAGTCTCGAAGTTCCTACGACGTTATGACTCCTGAGGGGAGCCAGGTAAGTCGGTGTTTGCTTCGTAATCGATATAGGGGCGTCTCGTCATCTCTGATATCTTGCTCCTCAAGAGTTCTTTTTCTGCTACGACGTCGACAGGGCCGGATCCGTAGCGGATGTATTATTTGTCCGTGTATCCGATATCTTCAGGGAGATCAGATCCGAATGTTTCTTCCACCTCTTCTTCAACTATGGTAGTGGGATGGGTGGGTTCGATTTTCTCCGAGATCTTGAACTCTTCCACTTCTGCGGACAAAGTAGATCCGGATTTTTCTTCTGCCATGGTCATCACCTCAAGGGTGGGTTGGGCGGGTTCAGCGAAACTGAGATAAATATCGATCTCGCCGATAGACATGATCGTCTAGGTCGTCACGGGTTTTGAAGCCGAAATCCAGGTCTCGTCGAGAAGGACAAGAGGGACATTACTGGCATAGACCGCGCGACCCATGGCGGTAGTTTCGCCGATTCCTACACGCGCATATTCCACCCGGAACGAAGCTCGAAAGGTCACCTCCCCCACGGTGGGCGCGAACTGTCATCGGATTATCGACAAATACGCCATAGGGGGTCCTAGCGGCGTTGGAAAGATGGGGTGTGAGACGTCGGATGTTCCAGGAGCGGTGAGCACAAGTTTACCTAGGTTCAGATCCGACTACGGTGATTGGATCCTACTCCTGCTAGCAACCCAGTAATATGTCAGCATAAGCCGGATGTTACATCGGATTACAAGAGAGGTTCACCTGTGCGAGTTGTGATTGTGTTAGTAAGATTGGTTGTATCCTAACGGCTTTCGTAGGGCCGGTTTATATAGTCACCGGGACCTAGGGTTACAAGAGAGACCTATCCGGCTATGTGATAGAGTCGGTAACTAGATACAACTTGGACTATAAGTAATACTACAGGCCTAAGTCGGTAAATCTTCTGGGCCTTGTCATAGACGGAACTAGCTCCTCCTCTTTATCTGACTAGGCTGCCCGTGAAGCAATGCTCTAACCCATTGGTGGGCCACCCTGGTCAGCGAGTCCTGTGGGTATAACCGAAAAGTATATCCCCAACACTGCCTTTGTCGTAGCACCTACGACCGGGAACCACCGCCTACCCCGAACCCTCCCGGTGAGCCCTTGACTCCCTAGACATGGATTCAGCTTCCTTGCTTCCTGCATCGCCGCCGGAGCGCCGTCGTCGTGCGCGTGCTGCTGCACGCAGCACAGCTGCTGCACCTGCACGCACGCACCACGTCTCTGTGAAGTGCCGCGCTGTTGCAGTCCGTGCATACCCTGTTTCCGTTGATCTTTAGGCCTCCTCCATACACCTATGGCGAACCTCCTTCCTCATATATCTTCTCGGGACAACCAACGACCATCAGAAGAAAACAGCGCATGATTTGGCGCCCTCCATCTCTCAAAATCTTCCTCGGAAGATGGCATATTCTCATCGTCAAATCCCGTACAGTTCGTCAGTCACGCACTCACGCTACTTGTTTTGGTCTCTCTTTCCTCTGCGTATCCAAGTCGCACGCACGCGTACTCTGTGTCACCCCTGGCACGCGTGTGGTCTTCGTCGATGTGGCACTGCGCGCACACGGTCTGACCAGCACCCTGCACCGGACACGCCCCTGATCAATTCAGCTAGCTTGTTTTGCATGAGTGTTATGATTCAGCTGCTTGAATGTTTGCTACCGCTGGTACATTCAGTGTAAACGGCAACATTTCCAAAACAGAAGTTCCACGCCCTCTGTTCCCCCGAGTATACCGGCCACCTCGGTCATTCTTCCGGTGAGATGTTCAACCAAACTTGTAGAGGATACTCCCAGCTTTCAACAGCATCAAATTGCGCATGAAACGGTGGCTTAAATCTCTCGAAATCATCTTCCAAATTTGAGCCAATCTCGCAGCCATCTTTCTGACAGAAAATTCAATGAATGTCGCATCTCTTCTATCTCCGTTCCCGATGCTCGAGCGATCTCCACAGTTGACATCCGCGATTTTCTTCATGTATATGCATTCTCCTTTATACCATCTATGTCCAAAAACAAAAGGCACCTCAGTCGGATCGAAAACACCTTCAGAATCATCTACCAAAGTAGGCTCGAGCTAGCTGTTTTTATGACCTAATCGATTCAGAACACACACCCTGTCTCTGCCTACAACCCCTGCTTCTTGTTGTCCCTCACAACTGTGGCACCCCGGATTTCTAGTCTGAGAATACCCGTTATGCATACAATTCACGTTCCCATGATCAGTGAGCTGTGAGCATAACCGACAAGTATCATTACATCATCCATATAGTAACGAGTACCAAACTTACAAAGGGGCCATTATGGTGATTACAACACAAGTAGCGGAAGTCTTCACCGCAGAGCCCGTGCCTTAACCTATAGGCAACTGACTAGGAAGACGGCCTAACTCGCATAGATGTCAGCACCTTCGTCACTTCTTAACATCTGCAATATGGCCAAGTAAATAGCTAGAGACAATGCCGGTGAGTACTTTAAATGTACTCGCAAACCACCAAGACAAGTAGATAGCTCTACACTATAGTTGCTTTTGAAAGACCTAACCTTGGCATCTCTATATCTTTGTTGAAAAAGAGTTTTTAGAAAATATGCCTGATTTTTGAAAATACGGACATCTCCACATCCTTGTTAAAAAGATTTAAAACAGTTTTGTTGTAAAACCCTTTTTAAACATCTTCGACCATCTCTGGTCAAAACCAAACTAATTCTTATCTTTCCTCGTGACCAAGTCATATCCTTTATTTCAACTTATCCGAAGGGTCCTCCTAGCACTTACCATTCCAACCGTCCTTGACCGTGGATATGGCTATTCGAATAGATTAGACTCTGCAGAGTTTGTGCACTTTACCCACAAGAATCAATACATCCGCCGGGATTTAACCACGGCTCGCTACACACTGTAGACGGAGGTTTGGATAATCAAACCTAGCTTTTCATTTGTCCATCCCTAGCAAAGGCGGCTTTTCCTTTTGGGTTTGTTCTCCCCGGCACGAGTATGCGACACTATGGCCTTAGTCCTCCCTGCAACACTTTCGTATACCCAAACCCTCGGCTTGGCAATATACAATTGTTGACTCCACTTCCTTCCCTACGCCTAAAACATATCGTCCGCGAGAGACCCAATTGTTGCACCGACTCTTCCGCCAAAGCGGGCGATGGAGGCTCCAGATCCGCATACCTCGAGTAGAGTCCACTCGGGCTTCCAGGGATTGCTCCCGTTAAGCAAGTACAAGCAGCCCCGGCTAAGGACAACAACTACGAGCTAAGCCCCAGCGCCTGGGGTAATGTGGTTGCACAAATAAATTGTTCCGTACATTGTCGTAGAACATCCCTTCTCTTTCTCTTACTTAACTTTCTCTTACTTAACTTTCTCTTCATCCACCTCATATCTTCTTTAGTAAAACTTACACTTGGAAACGATGCCTCTTTCCAAGGGTTTTATTTTGAAAACTTTGTAGTAGGGCAAGGCCCAAAATAGTTTTATCATTGAAAAACCATGGGTTCCAAGAGGGAAGATGCTAATCATCTTATCCTTGATCTAAAGAGGGTAAAAATGGGTGTTGTAAGTGTCCCGATGGACACTCATCCATAAACTTGGAGGAGCCAAGTTACTCACGTCTTTTTATTCGAAACAAACCATGCCTTTAATCATGCAATTTATAAATGAGATATAAAACAGTTGATAAACATGAGTATGTTAAAGTAGGAGTTCAGGAATGGTGGTTTGCCTATGACCAGCGATATGTCCCTTGACTTTGTTAGATAACCAGAATACCAATACAATTAATAATAAGATAACCCCGATGCTTCCTTCTTCTCGATGTCACACAATCGTAACTATCGCCGTTATCGAGCATTCATGCAAACAAATAATACACCAATCAATACAGGGCATACAATATCAAACCATACAGAAAACAAGTATGAATACAAGATAAACATTAGTAAGATGTTGGAGGTTTGATTTGATTGGATCGAGAGAAAAATTGGAGGCATAGGAAGGAGGGGTCCTTTTTGGATTTAAGTCTAGGAACTACCGAAGAGAGGGGTTTTTTCTCAAGGACTTGATCTGTATGATACCATTGTATAAAAATGGTACCATCGGATAGGTATTGATCAAATGAAGCCAACAAAAGAGGTTTCACTATTTTATCAATTTCCTAGGATTTATAACAGATTTTGTTGTGATTAAAACTCTAGTTTTAGGAAATAATTCACCAGAAGTGTTCTGGAGTTCCAAAAATTATTTACTTGGGTGATTAGGTAGTATTTGATGGACTGAATCAAGAGGAGTTGGAATCACCTTAAAACAATTACCAGAATGCCTTTGATAAATTCCCAAAGATAGTACTGGATGGGTTTTGTCTTTTTCATCAGATTTAATCTGCAAAATAATTTTAGTTGATTCCATGGACACATGTTAGGCACTGACATTACCTTTCTGTAGAAATTGGAATCAACCTTTT
This sequence comes from Avena insularis, assembly GCA_023614405.1. Classification (NCBI taxonomy): domain Eukaryota; kingdom Viridiplantae; phylum Streptophyta; class Magnoliopsida; order Poales; family Poaceae; genus Avena; species Avena insularis. The sequence continues at coordinate 580,436 of JAJUPC010000111.1, read as the reverse complement.
TCGAGTTGCAGATCTACTGTAGTGATTTTATTAGTGAATAAACCATGCACAGAAGAGTTTAATTCACTAAAATTCAATAGAGACTCATAAAATTACGAGCTGCTGGATTATGGAAGATATGGTTATGTGAGTTATCTGGGAGTTGGAGTTAGGTTAAAACCTCATTTGGTTTGAGCTAGAGAATTTCCTAAAATTAGAAAAGGACTGATTTTGATATTTTTGTTACCAGCAAACTAGGAAGAAAATGGCTATGGGGCCTGTGGGACAGGATAGGTATGGTTAACACCTTACAATAACAATTGGATTTACCCCATTTGGCTTACCAAACTTTCTAGAGAAAAAGTTTAGTGAAATGGATAGATCTGAAGATATGATTTATCATATTTATTTTGTATATTATTTTGGTGCAAAACTTGGTCTGCATGTTAGGTAAGACATCCAGGCACTTGGGAAAAATTAGGTCTGAAAACTTTGAACCATTTTACCCTTTTGTTTGGATTTAAATCAAACTGTTATTTCTAGATCCGAGATTCAAAAGAAAAAGGAGAAGGGCTGGGGGTCACTAGGCCAGATCTGCACCGAAAATGGGCCGCGCGGCGGTTAGCCGGCCCAGCTCGCGGAGGAGAGTGCAGGATCTGCGATTGAAGCTGACAGACGGGGCTGTCCCGTCAGCGACCGCCGATGACGAAGGGGTACGGGGGACTGAGGGCCGCATGATTAGGAGGGGGATCGACGGTCCATGAACGTTGTCCTCCCGACGGCAGCGGTGAGAGGAAACCCTAGGGGAGGTCTGGGAGAATCGGGGAGGCTCACTAGGGCTCGAGGGCGGTCGTGGAGGAGATGGGGCGACACAGTCGATGACGGCGACTCCGGGGATGGGGGGCATGGGACGGTTTAGCGTCGGGGAGGAGCTCGTGCGAAGATGACCGAGAGGGAGCTCGCCGGAGTTCGTCAGGGAGGCTCCAGGAGCTGATGCATGTCAAAGAAAAGGGCATGGTTAGCACTAGAGGAGCAAGGGAAGTCCATTGGTGTGACATGCAGAGGGAGAGGAGGGCCGAGGGAGGAGCCTAGCTCAAGGAGAGTGAGGAGGCCGAAGCTTCTTTGCTTCTCCTCTCACGGGCAGGGCAGTGGCTGGTATGAGCTCTGGAGCTAGGAGAGAGTAGATCAGGGGAAGGGGAGTGTAGGGAGGCTACATGCATGGAGAGTGGAGCAAGGGAGAAGGGGTAGAGCTCAAGTCTCTATTAATGGCCGAGGGGCTTGTTTGAGCTGTTCTTGGCCAGAGAAGAGGAGAGGAGAGGGAGGGGGAGCTTGAGGGAGGTGAGTGGAACGTGCTAGGGGCAAATGAGGGCGATGGGGAGAGCTGTTCTGGCCTGGGGCCTTATAAACCGAGAGAGGGTAGTGTGAGAGGGGCCAAGTCCATTTGGACAAGGGATAGGGTTGGTGGCTGCTCATTGGGTGCGAGGGGAGGTGCTGGGGTGTGGTGGGGGCCAGTAGCTCGACCATAGAGGGGTGGAGAGGTTGTGGCTATTAATGCCCAAGATTTTTAGGAGATATGACTCTCTCTCTCTCAAACAAACATAAAGAACAAGGGTGGAGGGGATGGGTACTATAGTGATACAGTGCACACGACCAGGAGGGGGTGATGATGCCGTGGAGGAGTGCTTGGGAAGATTGGGGCTGGTTTGGCTTTGTTTTGAATCAAAATTTGATTGATTGTGCAAATTTGATCAAATGGGTGCTTGTTAAGGAAGTTGATAAATTTGCATTCAGAAAAGTGTGGAAATGGTACTGGTAGCTGGATTAGGTCAAATAATCTCTCCATGATTTAAATGGGATTTTTCTGATGATTATAATCCCATTTAAATGCACTTCTTCAAAACGTCCTGAAGTAGATTATGGAAGCTAAGATGATATTTTCACATTGGGCAAGCTTGGTTTTTGATGTGATATGGTCCTAAATACCATAACAGACATTGGGGAAATTTATTGGGATTTATTGAGGTGGAAAAGTATTTTTAGGGAATTATTTCTTGTTTTTGCCATTTAAGAAAAAGGGCAAAAAGAAATAATAAAGAATCTCAAAAATATTTAGTTTTGAGTTGGAAAGATGAGATATGATAAATAGGCATCAAATGTGCATTGAGTTGGCAAGGTGATTTGGAGAAAAGAAAACTTGCCTTTGATGACAAGGTTGTTGAGAAATTGGTAGGTAAAGGAAATAAAATAGTTTGATAATCCAAATAACTGTGGGAATTATTTGGAGATGCTTATATCCAAGGTAGATGATGTAAACTTGATGTAGGCATCAAGGTCAACCTTGGTTTTGAAGAAAAGAGGAGAAGGATAGAAACTAGATTAGGGAGGAACTAGGGTTTGGTTATTCTGATGCCACCTTAACAGGGTGAGATTAGGGAGCTCAGAGCTCACCTTGGTACAAGGGTTATATGGATGATTAGACCATGTCATATAGATGATCATGGAAGCAAGAGTTGGGCTTGGTTGGGTTTGAGGTGGTTTTGGAGTGATGGCAACTTTGTTGAAAATAAGGCTACCATAGCAGGTACATCAGGTAGCCTCCTAAACCATGTGGGTTTAAGAAGCACAAGGCTCCAATGGAAACAAGTGAAGTGGGGATTGATAGGACATGATTAGTAGATCTTAACCAAGCAAGGAGCTGGTCAAGGGGAGGTGGCATATAGATGTGAGCTTCTTCTAAAGTAGGTAAGATGATAAGATTTGGAGGAAAGATTATTATCTTGGCTACAAAATCATCATGGATGAGTGGGAGATAGAACGGCTTAGCCAAGGGCAAGAGTGGGATTGGGTAGTACTAATGATGTACTACAAGATGGTTCACGTACATTCTCAAGAATGCACATAGGTTGGAGAAGGTAGAGCTCCAAAGATGGTATCCAGATAATAAATCCAGACTTAGCCATTTTGGGCAGATTTAGGGTTTTAGACTAGAGTGCAAGTGTAGATGATTTTGAGAGGAGGCTAGGTTTATCCCTACCCTCAAGTGGTTGATGTTGGGGTATAGATTGAATAAAGGGGATCCAAACTTGGATTGGATCTCCACTAGGTTGGAAACCATCAAGAGGGATTATCCCTGGATTGAGATAAGCATGAGAGGAGATGATCACTTGCAAGGATTGGGTCCTAAGGGATGAGATACTAGATTAGCTCATTCTAGATCCTAAGCAAGCAAGACAAATAGCTGATCAAGGAAAATCATCAGACAACAGATCAAGGCAATTCATCAACCAGTAGCTCAAGGCAATTCATCTTATTACTTATCCAACTAGTACTAGGGTTACCATCAAGCCTAGCTTGAGATAAGGATGGGTGTGTAGAAAAAGGGTTTTTTGTTTTGAAGTAGGATAAGCACCATCTTGGTATCTCTACCAAGATTGAGATGAAAAGGTTTTAATAAAGGTTTTTGGAAAACCTAGAGATAAGGGTGGTTGAAGGTTCTGTCTTGAAAACATAAGGAGAGTATATATATGTCTCCATAGTTTTGGCAATAGAAACTAGTAAAGTATTTGGTTGTGTCAAAGTCATCTTGGCTCAGGTTTTTGAAATGCCAGAACATTTGAGAATATGAAAGAGGAGCCAAGACATCTTTTTGGTAAAATAGCTTTTGTAAACTAGTGTTGAGGTGAGGAGTACACAAGTAATACACAAACAGTTGCTTGAGCACAAGCAAACAAGTCAGCACACGATGCAAGAAAAAGTTTTTGTTCCCCCTGATTTCTGCCTTTTGGACATTTAATCAGGGTTGCTGAAATTGGGATGTTACAACAACCAGCTAGCCTAGTCAGCAGTTCTGGCTTACCAGACAGTGTCACTGACTAGCTTTCCTCTGAGTATAAAAGGTTTTGACTTTATCTGATCTTTTTCCAGAAAATCATATAAATGAATATATGCGCATTAATCCATATATTCTAAATGACAAATGCAAAACCAACAAGTAATATATGTTTTGAGATCAGAAAAATGTAATGATTAATTATATGCCATTCAAAATATTTTCTGGGCAAAAGAAAAATCAAAATTGTTTAAATGCTATTAAATGACCTTTCTTAATAAATTCCTATCTTTCAAACCTTAATTCCAAATTCGACAAATGATATGTCTAAATCGATCAGCGCGACGAGCCTCTTCTAACTATGCTATCCATACATTCAATTTCATATTATGTCATGCATTTATAATATGTTACTACAAGGAAATTCATTAAATAACTGAAAAATAAAATTGGAATTGATTCCTTATCGTTACCAATGCCTCGCTAATGTTGTATTACCAATGTGATAAGCAATCAAATCTCTTCGACGTGTTTTGCATCATTAACTTACCATGTCATTCATCATATCATGATCATGCCGATTCTTCCACATTAGTTGTAATTATTGCATCGCTTGTTCCTTTTAGTGCTTTGCTTCTTCCCGGATAGGACAATGAGCTTCGATAAGTTCTTTGGAAATGTATCTTTGGCTATGTTTCCCAGGCGAGCATTCTCCCCCTTTCTACCTATCTTACTTTTATACTCTTTATTTTCTCCTGTTGATCTATTGCTATCTGTGTTGCGATGCTTTAGATTCCGTATCCTTTTATATATCCCTATAGCCTTTATATTTCCTTAGACACCTCATATTGCATGTTGTTTGGGTAGACAGTTGGCCTTGTGAGCCGTAGTCGCTTGCTCAGGTGCTGCTTCACATCGTCGATGTTCCACTGATGTTGGGGGTTGGCATATTCATAAAGGTGGAGATGATCGTGGTTTTAATGATAGTTGTTTACTTCAATATTAAAATGAATATAACTGATGAAGAGGCACCGGTGGGTAATAGTTGAGATTTGGTTGTTAACTTCCCACTTGTGTCCACCTAGGACCCGAGTTCTTGACACCTGTTCCGAGACTGTGCGCGCTAACCACATGTGGGATGTGTGGTCACCCCTATCGACTTAGTACCTGATTTCAAAGTACTGTACTAGGGTCCACAAACTATTTTGATGTTTTCATGCCATGTTATTCCATGTATGCCATGTTACGCCATGTTTATTATCTGTTGCTCGATGAGCATTTAATACTGTACTGAATAAATGTGGGTCGTTATGTTGAGGATTATACCTATGGCCTCTGATATCTTGGCCGATCTCGCAACCTCTGGGTCCATCTTTGGAGCTCGAGCGACTTCGTTACGGGTAGCTTATTGAGGTGGCCCCCTTGTACTTGCTTTGGGTCTGGAAAAGCGTCGTGTCCTAGGCCCCGCCGACATACCGATGGAAGTATGTTAATTGATCTGGCTACAAGGGTCGAAGTGCGGGTGGAAACTTTGGTGCACCCCTGCAGGGTTAAATCTTTTTGAGAAGCCATGTCCACGGTTATGGATGACTTGGAGCGTAGTATCTCGATCATACACAACTATAACTAAAGTTTACTATTATAAATTTGGGTTGTATCTGACATGATTAGTAAGTTGGATAACCACCATGCAAAGAATGAATAAAACTGCCAACCATGTGAGTTTCCTCGGCTTGAATTCCTCGTTTGGTCTCGAGGGGGAAATACCAGGATGGGTATGTTTGGTGGTAGTATCAGGTGGCATCCGAATAGGTATTTCTCATCTTTCTCTGATAGCCGACAGTTGTTTTGAATCTCTATAGGTTGTTTAGTGCATGCTGCGCTGCCGCTTCAGTCCACCATACCTATGTAGGCGAGTACCGCCGAATTCTAGGACTCGCCATGTACTGGCCTCAGTACTGACCGCTCTCTTTTTTGTTTGCCCTTTGCCGGCACCCCTTTTGTTTAGTAGGTTTTAGAGCGATGTCGTTAGCAGGGTTACCCTTCCAGCTTGGCCTGGGCAGGGTTATGGATGCCATTGGTTATTATTTAGGGCTCTTAGCCTCATTTGCATCTTGTACGTACTCGGATGTTGTATCGTCTTCAAGGTGATTTGGATCTTTGTAATATATATATCTATATTCTTGACTCTTGGAGTCATGTTGTATATATATATATGTTCTATGGGTTCCATCGAGAACTATTGTGTAATGATATTACTTCGTTTTCCACCAGCACGCAAGTGCCTGGTGGGCACCTTTGAATCATTTCTATGCGGGTTTGGCAGGAAACGCTAAAACTTGCATACGGCCGATCCGAGGGTGTTACAACGAAGGAAGACAGAAGGTGAGGTGGAGTTGGGCCACAGGGGGCCCACCTCAGTGCTGGGCCACCACAGGCGCGCCTCAGTGTGGCCACCCTGGCCCACCTCTGGCTCCGCCCTTCGCCTATATTTTCCTCCCGAAACCCTAAAGTTCGGGGAGCGACCAGAGAAAGATTCCGCCGCCTCTACGGGGCAGAAACTACAGAAAGATAAAGACTGGCAGATATATTTCTACCGGGGAAATTCCTTCCCGGAGAGGGGAGATCGTTGCCATCAACACCGTCATCAAGCTAGAGTTCATCGGGATCATCATTATAATCATCCTCACCACCATATCCACCAGCACCATCATCACCACTCCATCCCGCTGTAACAATTGTAGTGAATCTTGCATAGTATTAGGGAAACTTTCCCGGTGTTAATTACTATTGTAGTTGATGCTTGTGAGTGGAACCATTGAATTATTGTTTATGTTCAGATTGTTATTCATCATGATATCATCTCTAATCTTGATCCATATGATGTCTCGTGAGTAGTTTGTTTAGTTCTTGAGGACATGGGAGAAGTCATGTTGTTAGTAGTGGAATTGTGTTGAGGTATTATTCAATGTTTTAATATTTAAGTTATGGTGCTATTCTTCTAGTGGTGTCATGTGAACATCGACTACATGATACTTCACCATTTGTGGGCCTAGGGGAATGCATTGTGTATTTGGCTACTAATCGTGGGGTTGCCGGAGTGACAGAAACCTGAACCCCCGTTAGGAAACCTTTGCACAAGGGAGTGTAGGATCTCAGAGTTTAAGGCCGTGGTTAGGTTTTTATCTTAGTTACTTTATTGTAGTTGCGGATGCTTGCAAGGGGTTTAATCACAAGTATGTATTAGTCCAAGTAAGGTCGGTACATTAGCATAGTTTCACCCACACAACACTTATCAACCCATAGAAGATTAATCGGCTATTTGAAATTAAAGCACTTGACAGTATTCCCATGTGTCCTCGAGAACGTTTGGTCCTCATAAGTATTACCACCGGCTTGTCCTTTGCTAAGAAAGGATTGGTCCACTTGCTGCAATTATTTGCTGTCTTTATTTACTTGCACTTTATTTCTTTGCTTTATCAAAAACCCCTGAAAATCCGTTTGCTAATTATTTACAGAGATTTCCTGCTCCAAACCACTAGTCAACACCTTCTGCTCCTCATTGGGATCGACACTCCTATTTATCGGAAGTACTATGATACACCCCCTATACTTGTGGGTCATCAAGAGGCCATTCTTAAGTGCTTACACAAGAACTAGTATGGGTTTTTAATAACTAGATCAATAAAAGATTATCTAGCCTGGTCTATGGAATATATTTATTTATGTTAGTTGTCTAAAAAGCCTGTTGCCATTGTCAAGTTGGATTTTGCTAAATCTTTTGATACAATTGAGCATGAATCCATTTTGCAGATTATGAAGTACAAAGGTTCTAATGATTTGTGGGTGTTATGGGTCAGTAGACTTATTTCTTCTGGTACTTCATCCATTTTATTAAATGGTGTCCTAGGAAATCAATTTGTGTGTAATAGGGGGGTCAGACAGGGTGACCCATTATCCCCACTTCTATATTCTTTTAGGTCTGATCTTTTACAATCAGCTGTGAATGACTTAGTCAGACAAGACACTATCTCTAGACCAATTGAAACCTATGATCAGGATTTTCCTATCATTCAATATGCTGATGATACACTCTTAATTATGCTAGCAGATATAAACTAATTAAGAGAACTTAAGGATGTACTAAATAAATTTAGTATGTCCACATGCCTGAAGATCAATTTTGATAAATCTCTGATGGTACCTATCAATGTGGCCCCTGATGTGATGCATCAGATCACATCTGATTTTGGCTGTCAATGTGGAAGTTTGCCTTTCACTTATCTAGGGTTTCCTCTTGGTACAACTAGACAAACCATTAGTGAACTCATGCCTCTGGTGTGTAGGTTGGAAATGAAGTTAACTGCTAGCTCTAGATTTTTATCTAGAGGAGCTAGATTATAGTTGATTAAATATGCTTTGGCTTCTATGCCATTACACTTTCTCTCTACTCTACATTTTCCAATTGGGCTTACAAACCATCTAAACAGAATCCTTAGGCAATGCCTATGGAGGGACAAGTTTGATGAACCAAAGAAATCTTTGGAGTCCTGGGATCTCATTTGCAAACCTAAGTCTAGTAGGGGTCTTGGAATTATAAACTTTTGAAAACAGAATGCTGCCATTTTGATCAAGTTTCTGTACAAGTTTTATAATCATAGAGATATACCCTGGGTAAATCTTATCTAGCATGCTCATTATCAAGGAAAGGTTCCACATGCTGAAAAAAATGTGTGGCTCGTTTTGGTGGCGAGATGTACTTAAGCAAGTGGATAACTTTAGAGGAGCGGCTACGGTTTCTATAGGCACTGGGAATACTTTCTTGTTTTGGACTGATAACTGGATAATGCAAGGGTCCAATAGGCCATTAAATTTGAGATTTCCATGCCTATTTTCTTATGTCTTAAATGATCAGCTCTCTGCAGCACAGGTCCTAGATAAAGAGGACATTATGAGTCTGTTTTACCTCCCACTATCGGGTAAGGCATATCAAGAGCTAGAGGAGTTGCAAGTGCTACTTGACTCTCATCCAAGAACAAGGCTGCTAGATGTTTGGACTTATCGGTGGGGGGAGAAATATATCCTTGGCCAGTTCTACAAGCTCATTCACGAGCATATTGTAGTGCCTTGTGTGTAAAAATGGCTCTAGAAGTCTAGATGCATTATGAAGAACAAGGTCTTCGCCTGGCTATTATTATCCGACAGACTCAATACCAGAGATTTACTACAGTGCATGGAATGTCAGGTAACTACAGATACATATTGTGTGCTTTGTCCACTACAAGTATATGAGGATCGTGCCCACTTATTTTTGAATACAATTTTAGCATTCGTATCTGGAATTACCTACATATATCTTGGCAGTCTAATGATAATATCCAGGCTGTGGTTGCATCAGCAAAGCAGAGTTTCGGCCATCCATTTTTATGGATGTACTCATCACTGCATGTTATAATATTTGGCTACTCCGAAATGGGAAAATATTCAACAATGATGTAGCCACTTTTGCTAGTTGGAGAGGGAAATTCATTCATGACATGACTTTGCTACAATACAGGATTAAAGATAAGCATAAGGATAAGCTTTTATCCTGGGTCAATGGTCTGCCCCGAGGACTCTAGTTATGGGTTTTGCGATTTATAGTTGGTTCTTTCTGTAATTGTTGTAAATGTTGTAATTAGTCTGTACCTTTGTTCTTTTGGTTTTAATAAAATCCACCGCGGGGCTTTGCCTCACAGTTCCGGGTCAAAAAATTGCCTTAATGATCATGGATGATATTTCAATCTAGAGTGAGATACTGAAATTGCTTTCTAATGTGATCTTAATGGTTCCATGGTACTGAGATTTTTGTTAGATTTTAGAGGAATGAGATAGGCATGGAACTTGATATAACTCGATATAGCTTTGGTTAAAGGTTTCTTTAGCATTCCTACTTTCAATACTTCATAATACTTGATTCCTATTTAAGGAATTCCTTTCCTAGATATACTAATACTTCACATCCATCATCATGTATTAACATGATGAGCTTTAATAATTATACTCTTACCCATAATTTTCTCCTCCTAAATCCATTTGTGAATCCAATGGGCTTGAAACTAAAGCTCTACCTGATCTCCTCATAGAGGTAACTCTCATATCTAGAGTACTTCTTATGAATCCAAATCCACTTGAATGATTACTCTCTTACTTCATAAATTACTTTTTAATCTCACTTATAAATCTCAGAAGTTTGTCACTAAAGCTTTTCACATACTCATCATAGTTATACTTTCTTAACTCTATCTACTAATGATGACATCCAATTCATCAAGTAGTTACTTTTAACTCCACCCATAATTCCTTTAACATCCAACACTAATATTCCTCCAATAGATGTTTATAGAAATTCCTACTTCACCTCAAGTGTTTACTATTCTCTAAGAGGAATAATACTACATCTATAACTCAATGTTGCTCTAGTATGAGTTTAATCACACTATCTCAACTTTAGGTACCTCCAGTAACTCACACTTCCACTTCATGTGGTATCATTGTGACTTCCCATGATTAATCTAGGATAACATATCTATAATAGGGTTTAATCATGTTATCTCCACCAATTTCACTTATGCATCACCTGATCTATTATTCTTAGTGACTTAAGTATGATCATTATAATCCTTTGATATTTTATGGCTTAGGTTTCCAGTTGGCTAATCAAGGCTTTTATCAATACAACATTACAATTGTATTATAATTATCTTCTTAGAATTTCCATTTGACTAAGAGATATTATTCAATGACTATGCCTACTTGATCCAATAAGATTACTCTTTGGTAACTATCTTCAAAATTCATCCTAATGATCCTCTTTGTTACCACATATTTCTTTAATTCAAATAACTCCTCTATTCCATTCAAGAGTGAGTTGACTCCACCAATTATCATATTGATTTGATTCTGTTCAAACACTCCCATCATATAGATGGTATCTAAAACTACGATAACTACTTACCTCTTCTTACTTCTTCCTTTAAAGGCTTTAAAATGAATGCTATGATAAGGAAAGAGTTGATAGATCAAGATTGATAGGATAAGAATTGATGAATCAATAGTTGATTACTCAACATTGATACTCAACAGAGATTAGAACATGCTTCAATAGAGATGATAAGGATTAGTATGGAAACAAGGATATGTGATGAAGGGGCTTGACTTGGTTTCCTTCCTACTCAACATAAACCGAAGAGTTAGAGGTTTAAGAACTACCATGATTAAGATAGATCAATATTTAGTTATTGAATTCTTGTTACTTGAGTTATATACTTAAATTGGTACCCCAAGAGTTGTTGTAATGAATACCATGATATGATCTCTAGAATATCTGGTATTAATCATTAAGTAATGTGTTGTGGTTTAGTTTTATTACATTTGATCTACCCTTAGATCAATTCATCTTTACCCAAAATAAGGTTTTATCAATGGTCATATTGAAACTTATCGCAATTAACTAGATGATCTACTTTAGTTCCATCAAGTTAATAGAAGCTTCAATCACTTTGACATGTTTTACTCAAAAGCGCAAAAATTATCCAGATTTTATATGCATGAATACAATGCACACACCTAATCTTAGCTTATTTCTAAGCTCTAATGCTAGGGTGTTATAGTCTCCCCCCTTAAAATAAACTTCATCCCCGAAGTTTGTACTCTCTTACATTTCGGAATGAGGAATTGTCTTGTTTTGATCATGAAATTTTTGAGTTCCTTCGTGATCATTATTTGGAATAATTGTGGTATCCCATATCCAAACCTTTTCCTATAATCCTCTTCATACTTGAAAGTATCCAACTGCCATTTCTCAAGTTATTCCATAGTTTTTTTTATGATAACTCCTTAGGAATATGTCCTCATTATAAAATCCTTAAATTGGAACCTCTTGTTCAGTCCATTAACCTGGCTAGTTATCCTAATCAAACTTATTTCTTTCATTATCGACCTTCTTCTTCTATTCTAGCTAAGGTCTAGAAAATCTCCCTAGGATAGGGTTTTATATTTCCCCTGAATAATAACTATGGTAACAATGCCATACTTGGATTGTTCGCAACATGGTTTTTCCTTATAGTTATACTTAGGTTTGGATTTGGACACATTCAGTCCATACCAATCAGGGTTTCCTATTACTCTTCACTAGTCTATATAAACATTCTCTCTTCCCTTTTAAGGACAACTTTAAGATTGATACTGTTAGCACTAGTCTGTTAGGGTTAATCTATTTTATCTCATTCTATTCACAATCCAGATATACTCCTAAGAGTACTTTTATAATAATGCATTCTTATAAGCTTATGAAAATAATATTTAATGTTGTCCTAGTTTAGTACTTCTTCTCCAACCTTTACTCGAGATTTAGATACAATACTTACATTTTACTGTTTACTCCCCCCCCCTTGGGGATTTCTAATGGTCTCTAAACTGCCTGTATAGTCAGCATTATCTCTATAACTAGGATGTTGGTCTTTGTCCAGCTTATACTTTACCTATTTAAGGTTTCACAAAAGAACTTACGATATACCCACAAAATTGTGGATATCCAAAATGAATCTTTCGACATTATTTGCCTTAATTTTAACCTTTTTGGACATTCTCTCTTTGGTAAACCTGATTTCACGAACAGTCTCGGAAGATGGTCGCTTTAATTTTCATACTCCTTTATGTCTTACTTAACTTAGGCCAAGTTTTATGCTCTTTATGGCATAACAAGATGACCCGTTTAACTAAATCAACCAAATACCAATTGCGGACCATCCTAGGGTGTATGAATTACCCTACGGATTTTCGATGTACTACTAGCATTCTCTCTGAGCTGTCAAAGCTTGAATACCACTTTAGTTCCAATACTTCTTCTTTGCACCTATTCAGGATACTTCCATAATCGAGTCATTACTATTTCATTTGTTTCGTAGCAACATCACCTACTTTAAGTGAACTTAGGTTCATCACTTCTTATTGCTCCCTACATTTTCTGCACTAATCTTCCTTCTTATTGCTGACTAATAATGATTTGAACTTGATCCATCCTTCAAATTGTGTCGATACTCCTTATACTTGGCTTTATTCTTCATGTAAGTCTTCATCTTGGTCTTTGGAACTCGTTAGTCCCTTACACGAATTATCTTTTCTATCTAGGTCTATAACATCAAGTAATAACTTGATGATGCAACATGCATTTGCACACCAAGTCAAACTTCATGTATAGATCTAGTCAAGCAAGAAGATCCAAGAAAAACCAATAAATCCAAATGTGGTACATATAACAGACAATATTCTAAGCCCATAACATAATAGTTGAGTATAACATCTCTAGAATTATAGTTGTGTAGTATTCCTCCTAATATAGGTTTACATCGTGATACTTAGCACATAGGGTCAAACTATTCTTTGTCACAATATTTACCCAAATTTCTCAGTTGCAATAGGATACTTTTAATCAAAGTGGTCTCAAATTGGTTACACAAACTTATTATTTTACCTTTGGAATGATTAACTATTACCAACCTTCCATTATTCAGTAAACTAACCTCACATGATCACTCTAGCCGGCTAACAAAATTCTATTTAATACTTGAAACTAAATCTCATCAGACATTTATGACATCTATTACTTCTATCATGATTCTATTCTATTTTTTTCTTACTTCTACTTCAAGATAATTTACTAAGTACTTGTCATATTTACACCTATATCATGGTTTCAGAGCTAATCTCACCATGATATTGTTATATTTTACTTATTCATCATGATTTAAGAGCTAATTTCACCTTGATGTCTCTTCTTTTTATAACGTTATTGTTAATTCTAAGAAAACTTTCATTCCATTACATAGAATTCTCAAGTGAATCCTACATGACTTACTTCCCATTATATTGATCATGTTCTACTGATCTTAATTATGTTGTCTTTTGTTATCAACTAACAATAAGATTCTACTATCTTACATGAATACTATGGATAAACTACACCATTTAAACTACTCCATAAGATATCCTAAACTTAGTCATAATCTACTTCGATGTTTTAACTTACTTAATACATCTTAATGGTGTTATATGTTCTTAGGAATAGCACTACCCTGAGATAATATGGATAACTATTGTTGAGAAAGATGACCAAAGCATCCAACTTAAGTGTGACATGGTTATCCTCAAGTGGATACCCATCACAAGTCATAAGAATATTTGGTTTAGATAAGATGGATTCCTATAGTTACTATCCAACCTACAAATCTCCTAAAAGGGTTTTATTCCTAAGATCAAAGCATATGCTTTGATACTAGCTGCGGTGACCCAACATACAATTGCATGATGTAGTACACTATACTCGTTGACATAACACCAATGAAACACCGTTTCACTAGTATTACATCACTCAGAGTGGTACAACAGAAACATAGCAGGTCCAAGACATAACTATAGGTTACAACTTAACTCTTTACAAAAGATCCAGAGAACACTCTAGGTTATATAGAGAGAAATAAACTTCTTACAAAGAAGAACTAGAAATAACAACTTATAAATATCATACTAATAGACTAGTTTTTAAACTATCTGGCTTGCAATTTCTACTATTGCAATGCTCTACAGAAGTAGGTTCTATGGCTAGAGATTATACTCCTAGCTGATCAGGACTTCGTCTTCACTTCTGTTGATGTATGTTGAATCCATTTACTTTATTGAAGAACTTTAGCTTTTGGTGATGATTCCCTTAAGCATAAGTTGATGTAGACATCGTCTTTACTGGCTTCAGAATCTAGTAAGGGTTAAGAAGGTACGGTTGAGTACGAGCATACTCAGCAAGTTCAATAAAAAGGAGTGTTTGATGCACTAGCTACAGCCACAGACCAAAGGTCGTTGGCTATGCAGGTTTTTGCAAACATTTCTTCAAAGGTTGCTTTTATTCTAAAAAGCTATGCCCGTCAGCCTTCACAGGTTTACCAGAACTTTCGTGGAGTTCCTTTCCTACCGCGTTCATAGCTCCTTCCTCGAACATGGAGTAACATGTAACAGTTTGTACACTCTACAGAGGTGCGTTGCTTTATCCATGAGAGATCTTAGATTTGTTGCACATCCGAGTTATAGGCTCGTTCACACTTCCTTGGTATGAGGCCAAGACTAAGATCCAAGCTAATCAGTGCCCTTCTCCGTGACCCCACATGGAACACGACCCTTCAGGAAAGCCACATCTCTGTTAAGCCCCCTTTCGGGCAAGCTACAACTCTGATAGGACCCTGAAGACTCTAGTGAGCAGACAATGTCCCTGGTCGTCTCATCTATATGAGGACGTACCTACGACCGTACCTCATAGATAGTCTAGACACCCGGATCGTGGGGAACTAAAGGGTCCCACCCTTCCCGAGCCTCGTAAGGTACACTAGCACCACGAGATGGTGATCTGATCATGTGAAAGGAAGAAGATCCAGCTGACTTCTCCATCCCATTCCAACCACTACAAGAAAAATGTCCTTCTACAACAAACGATTTTCGTGGTTGAAGGCCCATTTTTCGTGGCTGAAGAGCCTCCTACGATGGTAAAAGCCCCATCATAAATGAATCTACCATGTTTTTTCTTTGATCATGGCGGATCGTACTCTTTATGCATGAAAAGTCCTTCTGTTGTAGATTTGTTTGCCATCCGCGTTGACTGCTGACGTCATGCAAACAACCACGTGGAGAATGTTGTTAATAGGCAATTAACGATGTTCAATGCAACTGTGGAAGAAGTTAGGCTCAACCAAGGCCTGATAATTATTTAGTGGGCCGGATCATTATGGGAGGACCGTTACTGTTTTGTTCTGCACTATTTGTATTGGGCCCATTTGTGCTGCCAGCTATGGCCCGTAAACTTTTCGTCCCGTTACTGTTTTGACCAACGCGTTTTGAAATGGTCCCATCTATGTGGCCCATATACCATCGGGCCCGTTACTGTTTCATTCTTCATTATTTGAAATTGACCCATTTTGCCAACCCGCTTTGGTCCATAAACTTTAGGGCCGATTACTGTACACTCCTGCACTATTTGAAATGGCCCATTTAAGTTGCCACCGGTGGCCCGTAAACTTTTCGGCCTATTACTGTTGCGGCCTAAAGTAGGCTAGCCTGCTCAATACCGCGCGACCCATTAGCCATTCGCTATAGTTGGTCAGTTACTGTTCTGACCCGTGGTCGGCCAGTTACTGTTCAGGCCTATTACTGTGCTGGCCTTTTTATTGTTCAGGGTTTTACTGTTCGTGCTTCTTACTATTCGGGCCTCTTACTGTTCTGGCCTTTTACTGTTCTGGCCTTTTACTGTTTAACGGATATAGGTAACAACCCACTACTACATGGTGGCACGGAAGGCCGTCACTATTGATTGGCGGCCCATCAAGGGCAGGTAAAATCATGTGCAAATTAGGGCATATTCATAGTACTAGATTATTGCAATCCTAGAACCGTGGAAAAAATATAACTGTAAAAATAGTAAATTATTACAGGCCAGAAAAAAATCTATAGCTCAAACAACATCATCGTAGTATAACACAACTGATAAACAACACAATCTCAGTTTCAACCAAGTTCATTTTAGGAAGCGCGCATCACCTCACATGTAACGACGGGCTTACCACAAGACTTGATGAGGATATTATGGAGTAGTTTCTCCGCCAAACCTTGTTTGTTCTTCAACTCAGATAACTTATTCCGTGCTATGGAGACTACTGCATCTCTTGTTGGCTTCCTGTCCAACTACATCAAGTGCATCTTGGTGTGCAGATCCAAAAAATCTTTCTGCTGGAATGTATGGAACAGTCGACATCGTGTACCTACGTGAGAAATACGCACTACTGCTCTGTGCAAAGATATCTACACTTGAAGTAGTTGTTTTATGTTCTGCCTTCATATTTATATTTTCATCCTGAGACAAAAAAGAAATGTCCTATATCATCATTACCAAGGAAAACAAAAACCAAAAAACAAATGCCTCATACATATCTATCTTATGGAATAACTGGAACAATCGATTTCATAGAGGGATGAGATCGTGTGAAACTGTCACTTCTGCTTTGTGAAATTACTACTCTACTTGATGAAGGCTGAAACTAAGATAAAAAATTTACATCATACTAAGGAACAAAATTACCTGTTCATTCTCAAAAGATTATTTTGGTATGATATAGCAATATAACCACTCAATCCAAGGACCCAAAGCAAAGTGATCAAGGTAGAATGCGTCATTTATGAATGTAATGAACCCATCGACTAAGAGCTCCTTAAACTAATAGAGAAGCATTTACCGAAGAACAAAATAAGCATTTAACCATTGTGGCTGATATTAACTAGCCTACTCAATGTGCAGTTGGATCTGAATCGTAGGTAGGTGGAATTGTTGTAATCATCGGCAAACTACTATAGTAACTCAATCAAATTACAAATAGAACAATAGTGCGCATCTAATAGACTAGTCAGATCATTTCATAGAAATGGTGAAATGATATATCAAACAGTTTGATTCATAAATAGTCAGATTGTTTAAATTTTTTGATTATCTGCTCAAATACCAATTGAACTATCGTGTGTCTCGTATTAAAATAGCCAGACAAGTGACAGTTACCAAAGTGAGATTTGAATTGAACGGTTGATTATGATCCTTCTGTTTTTGTTATATTGGATTCTATTGCAAATCTAGCCTTGTTCTAGTCATCCTAGTGCCTCCGACCAAAATAAAACTGAACTAGACTAAATGACATAAAACCAGGGGACTTAAACCTTAAAAAGGGGGAGTGGTGCTTACAGTAGCTCTATGTAGAGTCTCATAGTTGCTTATCTGGTTACAGGTATGTTCATTGACGATGTCCGCTGCATCATGTAATTGGACTGGTGGTCTCCATACTTCAGTGTTGGGCCTCTTCATAAAGGTGCAGCGGATAGTAAACATTTTTTGTAGTGAAATCGCATGGTTAACGTGTATTATATGGCACAAGAATCAGTAAACACATTGATTGTTAAGTCCGAGATAATATGTCCCATTACCACCAGAACTTTCATAGTAGGTTATTACCTCTTAGTAAATAACCCATAATCATATTATTATAAAAATAGTGTTTTCTGACTTTTTGAAATGTAGGTGATGACAACACTGGATTTACATATACTTGATAGAAAATAACCAAAGGAAATGAGCAAATGTGAACTTGATTTTTGTGATTGCAAGATCATGCACTCACGGTCTTCGAGACAATAAAATATCCAATATCTAAAACAACATCATTGGTCTGATAAGGACTAATGTTTAAAGAATTAATATGCAATTGTGCATAAGTAATGTAATGCAATTTGATAAACTCGAATCCCTAGAATAAACGTCGATGATCTAGGGTTTGGGAATTGGAAATGGTTTCTTTAGAATGTGTTGCCCTTTTAGATTTATTGTACACTTGTGATTCTTATTAAGGCTTGTGAGAGTGTGTGAAACAACATGTAAGTATAATAAGTAGTATACAATATTAAATCACTCAAGTGTGGAATGGTACCCAAAGACTTCTTATATAGGGATTGTTAACCAATTAGAGCTTTTATGGAAATACTTATGTCTTGCTTCATAATGTATCGTAAAGAATAAATTTTGAATAAAATCTTACCTAACTAAAAAGACATTTAAATTGTAAGTTAACACTCTTAGGTTTCTTACTAATTGGTTATCATTGAAGAAATAATCACTTCATTTGAATAATCACAGCACTAGTAGTGGAAACTTATATGTTTTGAATATGAGATGACACAATATGTTGTTCACTTCCAATTGTTTTGATAAATCTAAATAAGAATAGCATTACTTTTATTTTGGTGGTGATTTTTGTTAATAAAGGTGAATGAGGTAGTTTTACCCAGTTAGGAATTATGATTTACTTTTTATGGTTATAGAAATGGTATTATCTAAACTACTTAAGGACTTCCTTTAGATCTTAAGTGAATTCATTACTTATAGAAGAAATGCTAATGATAATGTTTAATAAGTTAATAATACCATTGTTGATGGTTTTATAAATGGATATAATCCTTTTGGTAAATAATATACACTTATTTTAGAATCATAATTTAACAAATTGTATTTAAGATGTTTTGGACTATTTGGACTTCATACTCTCAATACTTAAGACTAATACTATTATTAGACCTTTAATGGAAAATATTAAAAATATTAACAATTTTACATATCCTTTTATTAATTATTAATTAAAAAATTAAGTTTAAATTCAGTTTATTAGACTATTAAATTTTTATATTATTCAAAAGTGGATTACTATATTTTTAACATGTAGTCCTTATTTTTGTGATCATTTTGGCATATTATATGTATTTTTATGATCTTTCAAGAATAAAATATGATTTTTATAATCTTTAATACTTTATAAAATGCTTAATAAATAATAAATATTTAGCTAAGTGATATAATAATTTATGGTTATAGTTTTAAATTATAGATCTTATTTTTCTAAGAATTTTGATATATTATTTGTATTTTCTGATTAGAAAATATTAAAATATGATTTTTCAAAGTTATTATTACTTATAAAATCTTTAGTAAATAACAAATATTTAAATAGGTAATATAATTATGCATGATAAGAAATTTAAATTGTAGATTTTATTTTTCTATTTTTTGATGTAGTAGACATATTTTTATGGTTAGTAAAACATATGTTATGTTTTTTTTGAAATCTTTATACATTTAAAGCACTTTAAAATAATAGTTAGATATATTAATTATTTTTTTCAACTTGGTCCCACATGTCATAAGGGTATTGTTTTTAATAAATATTTAGCTAAAGGATTAATATCTAATAGGTAGGGCCTACTAAATTATTTAGATTCCACCAATGAATTATAGAAATTATTACGTAAAAGAAAATGATTTATTGGCTCATGATAACGTCACCCTGACATAATCAATGGAGTTCCTCCCAGATGATGTTCGGGGCCAACGATTGGAGGCGCACGAGGTTACGGGATCTGGTGCGTTGGACACGCGGGAGCACGCTGAACCATAAACTAGCGGCGCTGGGACCTATTGGTCACTGGAGCAACTCTGGCGACAAACATCTACGGTGCCAAACAGCGGTGCACGCTAGGACGACGATACATGGCGAGAGGAGGAGATTGGAGGGTGCCAGGAGAAGCATGAGCTCACCATGATGCTCGGGAAGCGGACGGAGCAGCGAGGCATGACCAAAAATGATGGGGACTATGGTGGCCGGAGCTCGTACATGAGCTATCGATTGCAACAATTGGAGCCACTCCGGCTTGAGAACGAAGGGGCAAACCACCAAGGGAAGAACAGAGGTTCCGGTGGTGGCCTTAGATGCGCGAGGGGAGACATGTAGTGGCAGGGCATGGAGGTGCCTGCAATCTAGGGTTCCAGCCAAAGGGAAAATTGGGAAAGAAAGAAGAAGATAGGGTTCGTCTAGTGGCGTAAGCATACTTATAGGAGAAGAACAACGACAACGAGCATCAAAGTGGAGGCACGCATCGCAGCACACAGAAATGTCGCTTTAGCGCCAACGAGCTTATTCCTCCATCTTGAGGAAGAAGAAAGGCCAGACACGCCTGAAGAGGTATGGGCTGGCTAGGCTTTGGCTAAGTGAGTGGAAAAGAGAGGATTGCGGTGTTGGGCGGCAGATAAGGAAAGAAAGATTTGGGCTTTGGGCCAGATCGAGGTTGTGTTATTTTTCTCTTTTTTCTCTCATTTTTTCTATTTTATGTTTTAGTAAAACCTTTTCAAATAAGATTTTCTCAAGGTTGAGAACATCAAATAAATTTGTGAGACATTAAGAATAATACATGGATTATTCTAACTAGATAACCTTCATATTCCTATTTGATATTTTCATAAATCATTATTACATGAAAGGTTATTTTATTACATGGAATAAATTGGAATTAGGGATATAGGGTTTTTGTTTAATATTTGAAGAACCATCAAATTTAGGATTTTCATATCTATTTGGATTAATAGAATTTTAGAGTGTTAAAATGATGGGTGATAGCCATGTAGCCTTTTAGATATTGCCATATAAAATAATCATGGTGATCTTTCTATATTCTGGTTTTTAGCATTCTGATGCATCTATTGAATAAACCTACTTGGTTTTTTAGCTTACATTTATTCTTTGGGAATGATCTAATGGCTATTTAAAAACATGAAAGGTTGTACCACCATATTAAGTGTGGTTGATTCTTGGTAGAAAGTTTATTATATGAAGGTTATATTACCTTGATCTCTAAAAGACTTTCCCAAATTCTTGTTCTCTTTATAGTCTTTGCTAAAGATTTATGGTGAAATAACATTGCCTTAATGATCATGGATGATGTTTCAATCTAGAGTGAGATATTGAGATTCCTTTCTAATGTAATCTTAATGGTTCCATGGTACTAAGTTTTTTGTTAGGGTTTAGAGGAATGAGATAGGCATGGAACTTGATATAATTTGATATAGTTTTGGTTAAAGGTTTCTTCATCATTTCTACTTTCAATACTTCATAATCCTTGATTTCTATTGAAGGAATTTCTTTCCTAGATATACTACTACTTCACATCCATCATCATGTATTAACATGATGAGCTTTACTAATTATACTATTATCCATAATTTTCTCCTCCTAAATCCATTTGTCAATCCAATGAGCTTGATAATAAAGCTCTACCTGATCTCCTCATAGAGGTAACTCTCATATCTAGAGTACTTCTTAGGAATCCAAATCCGTTTGAATGATTACTCTCTTACTTCATAAATTACTTCGTAATCTTACTTATAAATCTTAGAAGTTTGTCACTGAAGCTTTTCACATACTCATCATAGCTATACTTTCTTAACTCTATCTACTAATGATGACATCCAATTCATCAAGTAGTTACTTTTAATTGCACCCATAATTTCCTTTAACATCCAACACTAATATTCCTCCAATAGATGTTTATAGCAATTCCTACTTCACATCAAGTGTTTACTATTCTCTAAAAGGAATAATACTACATCTATAACTCAACGTTGCTCTAGTATGAGCTTAGCCATACTATCTCAACTTTAGTTACCTCCAGTAACTCACACTTCCACTTAATCTGATATCACTATGTGTAGCACTCCGGATAAAACCACTACCAGAAAATCACTGTATATTTGGCTTGCGCATCATCATGACTGTATGCATATTCATTTGCCTAAAACTATTTTGCGAAAAGCCTATCTTTGTTTTCTAATTAACCCTGCTCTAATTCAAATACAAACCCTAGTATCTTTGGATATTTTGTTTGTCTAAAATTATTTACAAAAGTCGTTTGTATAAAGATAAATAAACATATAAAATATAATAGTTTATAAAACCGGGAGATGCATCCCAACCGTTTAGGCCAGGCCACCTACTACCCCAGTGGACCAGCCCGTTTCAAACCCTAACCCTAGATCCCCTCTAACCTAATCCGTACCCGCGTGCCACCAGCGAGCACCCACCCCTCGTGAACCTAGAGTTGCACGCATGCTTCCCTGGCTGTTTCCGGCCCCACACCACTCTCCGCAACCACCCCACACCTCGCTTGCTTCCACCTGCTCCCACATGACCGCTTCCCTCGCTCTCCTTGTCTCCAATTCCACTCCGACCCGTCCCCCTGTCCCCACCATGGTTCCACCTGGCCCTACCATGATCGAACCAAAGGCCTCACCTCTCTCCTCCCTCTCTATCGCTCACATCCTTCCTACCCGCTCGTATATTTCCTCGCAAACTGCCGCCACCGCCTTCTTCCTCCTGCGCCTGGCTCCTCCCCGAGAGCTCCTCCTCCCTTCAAGCCGCAACTCCCTTTGTCTCCCTCGTCGACCATAATCAGGCCCACCTCCACCGCTGACTCTGCCACTGACTCCGGTCGCCCCCTCCACTCCTTCGGCTGCCACCATCGCCCTCTCCCGTGACCTCCCCCTATAGCACCATCTCGCCATCGAGCCGATCTCATGTGCCTTGGATGCCTCGCCCTCTACCGAAGCCGCCCGACCGCACCACTACAGGGCCGAGCCCTTCTCTATAGCGCTCGATCCCACGCGTGGTCGCGCTCCTCCTCGTATAGCGAGCTCGTCCCCGCAGCGTTGCTCTCTGCGGCCTCGCGGGCCCTCCTCACCACCGAGATTCTCGCCACTTCCCGCTGCAGCAAGCTTGTCCTCCTGCGCATGTCCGCCTCCTCCTCGCTATCTACAGGAGCTACAAGTTGCAGTGCTTCCCCACGCTGAATCCTTGGGATGATGCAGATGTGGTGTGTTGTTGTTCCCCCGTCTGTGTTTTTGACACACATCTCTTGGTCGGTCTCGTTGTTGTCCCGCAATGCTATGTGTTCTAGATGGTCATACCTTTGCCCACCTTTTGACCTGATGCCCTATGGTTTGATTTTGTCTCAGGTCCCTATTTGTGTGCACTGAACCATCCGCGTTGCTTAGTGCTCGGCCTCCCATCCGCGTTGCTTAGTGCTCGGCCTCCCATCCGCGTCGCCCAAGACCGATCTTGGATCCGAAACCCGAAGGCGATGGCACCGCACTCCAAGGTCTTCATCACGGGACCTAGATACCTCCTTCATGAGTCGCCAAGACCCCTGATCTCAGACCCTGAAGGCCCCGATCCCAGAATCTGAAGGCCGCTGCCCCGAAGACCGAACCTCATCGAACCCCAAAACCCTGGATTCGAAGCCCGATCCCTCGAGACCCCAAGATCTCTGAACCGAGATGTGTGACCCTAAGCCCCCATATTTTTATAACATGATATTCAATTTGTGCATATTGAATTTCATTCTCGCATACATTTTATTTGTTTGGGGGTTTTATTGTCGATTCACCTCATAATTAAATATGGATACCATATTCGGGCTTTTCTAGTCTTATATTAGCTTTATTTAAATTTGTGTAGAGAACCGATGCCATGTTTTTCCTTGTTAAGACAACATCTAAATTGCAGGGTATATAAAAACATGAAATACTAATTAATTGTCGGGACTCCGGTTCTGCCTAATATTGTCTAATTGCATCGCACCTTTGCCATGTCATGCATCATACATGCACCATGCCCGATCTTCTGTCGTAGTATTAAATAGTGCATCCGGTGTTTCTGCTAGTGTTTTGCTTCTTCATGGATTAGGCCGATGAGTTGATGCGAGTATCGACACATTCTTCGGATGAACCTCCGGCAGTGTTTTATCCAGGCGAGCATTCCCCCCTTTCTACCTATTTTGCATTTATAGTCTTTACTTCCTTCTGTTGATCTATTGCTATATGTGTTGTGATGCTATAGATTCCATACCCCTTTATATTTCCCTGCAGCCCCTATATTGCCATGGACACCTCCTATTACGAGTTGTTTGGTAGGTAGTTGGACTTGCGAGTCATAGTTGCTTGCACATGTGTTTCTTCGCGTCGTCGTTGTTCCACAGTTGTTGGAGGAATGACTCATGCTTAATGTTGGAGACGATCATGACTTTAACTACAACTTGATATTAAAATGCTAGGAATAGATATAACTAATGCAAAGGCACCGGTGGGCAATAGATGTCATTTGGTTTTTGTAACATACCACCTTTTGTGTAATATAAATAAAGACATGTTTGAACATTTCATGCATGCATTACACTTGCACCTTGATTTAATCAAAACAGAACAAACAAAACCCTATTTCCCCCTCTCAAAACCATTCAAATAGTTTTTGTATTTTGATAACTACCAAATGAGTGGATCCCAAATTGAATAAAAGGGTCCCACAATATCTTCATAGTTTTATAAAAGTCCCTAGTAATTTTGAAAATATTCAAAACAGTTTACAAATGAAAAATACAAACAAAAAAAGAGAAAACAGAAAAGAAAAAGGTTTTAACAGAAAAAATGGAAACCCTACCTACTGGCCCCAGCCCATCTCTCCTCTCTTCTTCCTGTCGCTCCCGCGCGTGCCACAGCCAGCCCAGGAGCAGCCCATCCGGCCCGGTACCGTTTCTTCGCATCCTCCGATTGTCTTCCACCTCCCGATCGAGCTAAGCAGCTCGCTGGCCATGCCTCCACCACTGGCGTGCGCCAAGGTGCGTGCCACCGCCCACCGTCGTCTATATGAGCATCATCGTCACCAAGGAAAACCCTAGAATGCCACTTTCCCCTCTCTTCCTTATCCATTTGCCATGGCCGACGAACCCTAGTTCCAGTCGCCGTCGTCCTCACCGTCTCCGGCCACCCCAGCCCAAGATGGCACCACTGTTGAGTTCCCCGTGCTCGACTCTCTCTCCCTAGCCCCTTCTCTCTCGTGCGTGTGACCCTAATCGCCGGAATCGAGACCTCCTGTCGTCGTTGGTCTCCGTCGATTCCCGCCGTTCTATAGCTCGCCTCGGCGACAAGCCCGTAGTGCTCACGGTGAGCTTCTTGTCCCTACAGTGCCCTCCGTTTCTTCTCTCACCCTCTGTACCGTCCTCCCCGCGTGAGCCCACCGCCGCCGCTGGAGCTTGTCGGAGACGACGCTCCGGTGACCATTTAGGGGCAGCGCTACCACCGTTCGCCTCCCCATCGCCTCCTCTCTCCAACGCCCCACTCGCGCATCCAGGCACGCGCGGGATCGACAGATCCGTGCTCGACCTCAGAGCTTGGCCATTGCTGACGTCATGCTGGCGTCAGCATGATGCAATAATACCCCCTTTTCTTTTATTTAAATATATTTAGTAATTATTTTCTAGAAATAATAAAACCCTGCGGGCCCTACCTGTAAGACATTTAACCTTTTCTCAAATGTTTTCGGAAATTGCTAAACTTATGACATGTGGGCGCAAGTTGGAAAATAAATTAATATTCCAAAAATGATTTAAAATGAATTAAAAATGGAGAAATTCATAACTAATTCATTTTAAATCAGAAAAATACAAATAATATATCAAAATGTTCATAAAAATGAGCTCTTTAATTTAAAAATGTAAGCATCCACATTAATACAAGTTTGAACCCTAACTTGTTTAGAGGAACACCGACACCCCCTAAGTACCATGGGTTCGATGGTTTGCCTAGCTAGGGCATTCTGGAATTCAATTAAACTGATGATGCATATAGGGATACCCTATTACATTTAATATTTCATATCATCCATATTGTATGAGCATTGCACATGCCATGTGTTGAATGTTGCTTCTCCTTTTGTAGTGATTGGTTCTTCACGAATAGGAACCGAACCCGAGGCTGAAGTCAACACCACCGAAGAGCAGTACCAGTCCAACAACGGACAAGGAAAGCGAAGCCCCACTCATACATATGAATCCTATGTTTATAAAGTATTTCATTCTCGCCATATGCATGCGATTCAATAGTCTTTTATCAGTAGATAAAGTAATCCTACACGATGCATGTTTCCCTCTATGAACTAAATACCTGATCCACTGCTCCTAGCATAACTAGGGTTTGGCTTGAGCATCGCTAGTGCCACAATTCAGTCAAGCTTAGCCATGCTTAGTGGTCTAATGCCGATCATTCAGATGATGCATTGGAGATGCGAATGAATCTAGTATGGTAGGATGTTGTGATATGATCAGAGATGGATAATAAACATGCTAAGGCTTGTATGGGAGGCCACGTGGGTTGTGGTTTTTGCAGTCCCACACTTGCCACCCTTAGGACCCGAAGTTCTTGCCTCTTGAACCAAGATGAGCGTAGAACCACACGGGGGCCTGGAAACCCCCTCGACTCACTAACTTGCCTAGTAGATTCCATTAGTCACACAGTTTGGGCTTTCCATTCGACATACGCATCTTGGTTGTTCTTGAATGGAGGTGAAGGAGGTGCATTCATAACAGGCATGTAAGCATGGCCAGGAACAAGATATTCCCGACATTCGTAATCTTGAAACCTGCGCACATCGCTAGGGACCGACTTCGGGACTCGACCCGTTACAACGCCATCTCCTTAGTGCGTGACTCATTGTCTCCGCGAAAGCAAGGTAAAGTTCGTGGTCAACCACACTCTGCCGTCCTTCCAAGGAAGAGGGCTAATAATTTAGCATTAATAATCGATTGGCACATGTGGGTAAAGTTGTACACCCCTGCAGGGTATTAATATTTTCGAAAAGCCATGTCCACGGTTACATACAACTTGGGAATCGGCGTCATGATCATAGAGAACTATAACCGAATGATAAAACTTGGCCAACTAATGTGAGATCCGGAATACTTCCTCGGGTTGTTTGAGGGGGTAGTCCGGGAAGAGAGGTTTAGCTGATGATGGTTCTTGGTGGATATCGAGATGATTCTAAGAGCTAGAATTGTAGTCTTCTTATCCCCTTTGAAAACGATCTGACTAGAAAAGCTTCTAATCCTTCTTGTTTTGAAAACAAAAGATGGCTTTATGCAAAATAGCTCCATTAGACGTAAGTCTTGTGGAGTACAACCTGTACTTAGCCTTGATTCGTTGATGCTTTCTACAGATGAAGCTACTCCAACTGAAGGTGGTTTCTACGTCAAATTCGACGAGTAGTCGGGGTTCTCGGTCAGCAGCCTAGGATCTATGGAAGGGTCGCTACTTCTGTATAAGGCCTCTTAGGCCCTTTTCTAAGTTTGTTGTTCAGAAAAACTTGTTTTCTTCCGTTGTTTGTTGTAATGATGGGTCTGTGACCCATGGCTTGTATGACTGGTTTGTAACTCTCTTAAGAGTTTATCTCATTAATATATTGTTTGTATGTTCTGTAATGTTACCGATCATTCCCTATGCGGTTTGGAATTTAGGTTAGGTTTATGTCAGATGAAGATCTGGTATTCGACTAGCCCTGATCATGGGCCATGATAGATTTTTGTATCAGAGCAGGACTGCCTGTAGGAAACCCTTCTAGCTGGTCGATGTTGAGTCTAGAGTCTAACAAAACTATTTGAAAGCTAAAAATTATTTGCAAAAATCTAAATAGGACTCTTTTTACTCCTTATCCAAGGTTGTTTTGTTGATGAGTTATCTTACCTCGTTTGCTTTGCAAAGTTTTCACTTCTCACCTATCATTTCAAACTTTTAGGATATACGGGTTTGGGTTGTTTTTCCTAGTACTCTGTACTCGGTTGCAAGGCTCAGAGTTTCCAAGATACATCCGTGCAACTGAAGCATTGTTTTTCAACTTTGCTAAGGACGCCTATCATCCTACTCTTTATTCTTTTCTGACTTGTTGGTATCATATCATGCTTGCATTCCATTGTTATGGTTTGTATCTAAGTTGGTAGCCTATACATTTCGTATGCTTGTTCTACTGCCATACTTAATGCATTAATATAATCTTCATCCACATGTTCACCTCTACCATGATCTTTCTACATGGTTCATGTCATCCTTTGATGTACCCTTTTCGGTGAATCCATTCTCATGGTTTCTATTTTCTCCTCAGGATGGCGTCTGGTATTCGTGGTTCTATTAGCCATCGAGGAATCAACAATGCTGAACAGGAACTTCCGCCACATCCCACAATGGCTGAGGTTCTCAACAACATTGAGACCAACCGTCTGAGGAATGAACGCCTTCTTGAGCATGTGGAGCAGAACACTGAACGTCGTCCTGACGACTGTGTCATACTTGGAGATTTCATCCTCTATTTTCCTCCATTCTCCACCCACCCCACGGAGCCCCTTGATGCTGATGATTGGCTTCACACCATAGACCGCAAGTTTAGTGCTCTTTGTGTCCATCCAGATGACCGCGTCAACTTTGCCACCTATCAACTTGAAGGTGAGGCTGGTGTTTGGTGGGAACGTTTCCTGAATCTGCAAGCTCAGGGACATGTTGTTACTTGAGAACAGTTTGTTTCAGCATTTCGTGCCTCTTATATTCCTAAGCCCATAATGGATCTCAAAAGAAGGGAGTTTCTCGATCTGACTCAAGGGCGTAGGGATATTGAAACCTATGGGCGTGAGTTCACTCGTCTGGCTCATTATGCAACTAGGGATGTGAACAATGATGAAGATAAGCAAGAGCTGTTACGTAAGGGACTTGACCCTGCACTACGCTATGAGTTTCTGCCCTTCAAGTTCCAGTCTTTCCAGGAACTGCACAACCAGGCTCTTACTCTGGAGCATGGAAGGAAGGATATGGAGGTCTATCAGAAGCGTGAAGAAGGAAGCTTCTTCCTGTGGTAACAAGAAGCGCCATGTCTTTGTTCCATACAGTACTGTGCCTCGTTCTCCTTATGCACCCAAGTCTTCTGGCAATGCTTCTCGTGAGCCATAGTCAAATACTGGTGGAACAAATTATGCTCCTTTTGCTGGTTCTTACACTGGAGTTACCTGCTACTCCTGTGGTCAGCCTGGTCACTTCTCAAGGGAGTGTTCCCAAAGGGCAGTCGGTCGCAATGATCAACCAACAAAGAAGAATGAAAAATCTTAAGGTGCTGACCGTGGTCGTCTGACTCATGTCACTGTTCAAGAACCTCGGGAAGATCCACGCGTCATTCTGGGTATGCTCCGTGTCAATTCAATTCTCGCAACAGTCTTGTTTTATTCTGGAGCATCACATACATTCATATCACAAGAGTTTGCATGGGTGCATGATATACCTTTTGAAGCTATGTCTTCCCCTCTAGAGATTAGCACTCCTAGGTCTCGATCGCAGACCATCTGGGTTACTCATGGGGTTGAGATAGATATAGCATATCAGAAGTTTTCCACTTCTCTCATTTCACTCAAGTCAACTGACATTGATGTCATTTTGGGCATGGACTAGTTAACCAAGTATCAATCCGTCATTGATTGTGCACTTATAATAGTTACTATGACCTCTCCTGCTGGCATAACTGTTAAGTATCAGACTGATGGTTCAAAGTCTCCATCTATAGTTCTTAAACCCTTCTTGGATTTGTATGCCATGGATGTTTTATCTTCTCTCGAGGTCCAAGATGTCCATGTAGTATGTGATTTCCCGAATGTTTTTCCTGAAGAGTTGCCTGGCATGCCACCTGATTGAAGTGTGGAGTTTGTCATAGAGCTAGTTCCTGTAACTGCTCCTATCTCCAAAATACCTTACCACATGCCTCCTCATGAGTTGGTGGAGTTGAAGAAACAACTTGAAGAGCTATAAGGACTAGGCTACATCCAACCTAGCACATCCTCTTGGGGCTGCCCTACCATCTTTGTCAAGAAGCGGGATACAAATATTCCAAGATTGGTTGTTGACTACCGTCCACTCAACACGGTGACAATCAAGAATAAGTACCCTCTTCCCAGGATAAATGACCTCTTTGATCAGTTAAGTGGTGCCACCATCTTCTCCAAAATGGACTTAAGATCAGGGTATCATCAAATCAAGATCAGAAAGGAGGATATCCCAAAGACAGCATTCACAACTCGTTATGGTATTTACGAGTATACAGTGATGTCCTTCGGGTTAACCAATGCCCCTGCCACATTTATGAGGCTCATGAATTCCGTATTCAGGGAATATCTCGGCAAGTTAGTCATGGTATACATCGATGATATTCTAATCTACTCCAAGACCGAAGAAGAGCATGATAAACATCTACGTTTGGTGTTGACTAAACTTCGGGAACATCGTCTCTACGCCAAGTTCTCCAAATCTGAGTTTTGGTTGCAAGAGCTCATCTTCCTTGGTCATGTTATGTCTGCAAGTGGTGTTTCTATCATACCGAATAAGGTTCAGACCATTATGGAATGGAAGTCACCTGCTTCAGTCAAGGAAGTCTGAAGTTTTCTTGGAATGGTTGGATATTACTGCCGATTCATCGAGAACTTCTCCAAGATAGCCAAGCCTATGACTGATCTTCTTAAGAAAGATAAGAAGTTTGATTGGTCAGAAAAGTCAGAAGAAATCTTCCAAGCTTTGAAAACCAAGCTAACCACCACTTCTGTGCTTGTCCTTCCGGATACAAGAAAGAACTTCGTCATCTATTATGATGCTTCTCTTCAAGGGCTCAGTTGTGTGTTGATGCAAGATGGTCATGTAGTGGCCTATGCTTCTCGGCAGTTGAAGCCACATGAGAACAATTATCCAACCCATGATCTCGAACTCGCTGATGTTGTTCATGCTCTTAAGCAATGGCGACATTACCTCATTGATAACCCTTGCAAACTTTACTCGGATCATCAAAGTTTGAAGTATCTCTTTACCCAGCCAGATCTGAATCTCAGGCAAAGACGATGGTTGGAACTCATCAAAGATTATGATTTGGGTCTCAACTATCAACCCCCAAATCCAATGTCGTTGCTGATGCGCTAAGTCGGAAGTCTTATTGCAACAATCTGATGATTTCACAAGCCCAACCTTCTCTCTACTAGGAAATCAAGCGTCTTAACCTTGAAGTGGTTCCTTGTGGATTCCTTGCTAACCTCGGAATAAAATCTTCTCTCGAGGACCAAATCAAGGAAGCTCAAAAACAAGACGGTGAGATCACCGAGATCAAAGAACGTGTTATAAGTGGTGCATCTAAATGTTTCTCCATCAATGATCAAGGTACCCTCTATTTCGGGAACCAACTAGTGGTGCCAAACAATCGGAAAATCAAAGATCTAATCCTACTAGAAGCTCATGAATCCCCTCTGTCCATCCATCCTGGTGGTACCAAGATGTACCGACATGTCCGACAAAGATTCTGGTGGAGTGGAATGAAACCAGAAATCACTCGCTTTGTTGTAGAGTGCGACATTTGTCGTCGCGTGAAGGCTGAACACCAAAGACCCGCTAGACTTCTGCAGCCATTGAAAATTCTCGAATGGAAATGGGATGAAATTGGTATGGATTTTATCACTGGACTCCCAAGGACACAAGCAGGAAATGATGCCATATGGGTAATAGTTGACCGGTTATCCAAAGTTGCTCATTTTCTTCCGGTTTGAGAAAATATCCATGCTAGTAAAATGGCTGACCTATACATCTCTCAGATCGTTGTTCTTCATGGTGTTCCCAAGAAGATCATCTATGATCGTGGAAGTTTGTTCACTTCCAAATTTTGGAAAAGTTTGCAAGAAGCAATGGGAACTCATGTCTCCTTCAGCACAACTTATCATCCTAAAACCGGTGGTCAGACCGAAAGGGTGAATCAAATTCTTGAAGACATGCTCAGAGCGTGTGTCATATCCTTTGGAAAGAACTGGAAGAAATGTCTTCCTTTTGCGGAGTTCTCTTACAATAATAGTTTTCAATCTAGCCTGGGTATGGCACCTTTTCAATTCCTGTACGGGAGAACATGTCAAACACCGCTGAACTAGACAAAAACCGTCGAAAGACAATTCTTTGGTCCGGACATGATCCAAGAAGCAGAAGATCAAGTTCGCATATTCGAGAGCGTTTGAATGCCTCTCAATCTCGTCAGAATACCAACTATGATCATCATCATATCGATTTTCATTATGAAGTTGGTGATCAAGTTTACCTCCGTGTCACCCCTCTGAAGGGTGTACATTGATTCGGTATCAAAGGCAAATTGGCTCCTCACTATGTTGGTCCCTTTCGCATTCTCTCCAAGCGGGGTGAGATTGCCTACCAATTGGATCTACCTTCAAGCTTTCCAGAGGTTCATGATGTATTTCATGTGTCTCAATTCAAGCATTGCTTCAAAGATCCCATTCATGGTGTGGACCATGAAACTTTGGATCTCCAAGATGATCTAACCTACCGAGAATACCCTGTTCGTATACTTGATGAAACCAAGCGAAAGACTCGTCGTCAAACCATCAAGTTCCTAAAAGTTAAATGGTCTCATCACTCTGAGTCAGAAGCAACCTGGGAACACGAAGATCGTCTTCGATCTGAGTACCCTGCCTTCTTTTCTAAAACCTAGGAATCTCGGGTCGAGATTCTTGTAAGTGGGGTAGAGCTGTAACATACCACCTTTTGTGTAATATAAATAAAGACATCTTTGAGCATTTCATGCATGCATTACAGTTGCACCTTGATTTAATCAAATAAGAACAAACAAAACCCTAATTTCCCCCCTCTCAAAACCATTCAAATGGTTTTTATATTTTCAAAACTACCAAATGAGTGGAGCCCAAATTGAATAAAAGGGTCCCACAATATCTTCATAGTTTTATAAAAGTCCCTGGTAATTTTGAAAATATTGAAAACAGTTTACAAATGAAAAATACAAACAGAAAAAGAGAAATTTTTAACAAAAAAAAAAATTAAAAAAATACTCCCCTGGCCATTATCTCTCTCTCTCTTTCCTTCTTCGCTGGCGCGCAATTTACAATGGGAGCCATTGATGACCTTATCTGCCCGTTGAAGTTATCCTCCCTCATCTGCGTTCCACTCCTCCTCCCGGAAGAAGAGGCTCGCTGAAGGCTGCTTCACAAGCGCGGCCAAGATGATGTACAACAAAAAGAAAAGAGAAAAGAAAAAAAAAAAATGTTTAAAAAAAGAAAAATGGAACCTCAGCCTGGTAGCCTCTCATCTTCCTCCTTCCTATCGCTTTCTAGGCCAGCCCCAGGAGCAGCCCGCAGCCCCCAGACTGTTTAGTTTATCCCATCTCCTGTCTTCCACCTCCCCTCATCGAGCTAAGAAGAAACCGGTCAAGTCCACCACTCCACTAATCGGAGATGGCGCCGCGCCGCCCGCCGTTGTCTATATGAGCATCATCGTCGCTGCTGAAAACCCTAGAATGCCACTTTCCCCCCTCTTCCTTATCCATTCTCCATGGCCGACGAACCCTACTTCCAGTCGCCGTTGTCCTCGCCGTCTCCGGCTACCCTAGCCCAAGACGACACCACCGTTGAGTTCCCCATGCTCGACTCTCTCTCTCTCCCTAGCCCCTTCTCTCTCGCGCGCGTGAACCCAATTGCCGGAATCGAGACCTCCTGTCTCCGTCGATTCCCTTCGTTCTAGAGCCCGCCTCGCCTCGGCGTCAAGCCCGTCATGCTCACAGAGAGATTCTCGCACCTACGGTGCCCTCAGTTTCCCCTCACCCTTTGTACCGTCCTCCCTGTGTGAGCCCGCCGCCGCCGCCGTTGGATCTCGTCAGAAACGACGCTCTGGTGACAATTTAGGGGCGGTGCTACCACCGTTCGCCTCCCCATCGCCTCCTCTCTCAAACACCCCCACTCGCGCATCTAGGCGCGCACGGGATCGACAGATCCCTGCTCGACCTGAGAGCTTGGCCATTGCTGAAGTCATGCTGGCGTCAGCATGATGCAATAATTCCCCTTTTTCTTTTTTTAAATGTTTTTAGTAATTATTTTCTAGAAATAATAAAACCCTGTGGGCCCTACCTGTAAGACATTTAACCTTTTATCAAATGTTTTCTGAAATTGTTAAACTTATGACATGTGGGCCCAAGTTGGAAAATAAATTAATATTCCAAAAATGATTTAAAAAGGAATAAAAATGGACAAATTCATAACTATTTCATTTTAAATCAGAAAAATACAAATAATATATCAAAATGTTCAGAAAAATGAGCTCTTTCATTTAAATATGTAAGCATACACATTCATACAACTTTGAACCCTAACTTGTTTAGAGGAACACTGACACCCCCTAAGTACCATGGGTTCGATGGTTTGCCTAGCTAGGGCATTCTAGAATTCATTTAAACCTATGATGCATCTAGGGCTACTTTATTACATGTAATATTTCATATCATCCATATTGTATTAGCATTGCACATGTCATGTGTTGAATGTTGCTTCTCCTTTTCTGGTGGTTGGTTCTTCGCGAATAGGAACCGAACACGAGGCTGAAGTCAACACCACCGAAGAGCAGTACCAGTCCAACGACGGACAAGGCAAGTGAAGCCCCACTCATACATACAAATCCTATGTTTAGAAAGTATTTCATTCTTGCCATATGCATGTGATTCAATAGTCTTTTATTAGTAGATAAAGTAATCCTATCCGATGCTTGTTTCCCTCTGTGAACTAAATACCTGATCCACTGCTCCTAGAATAACTAGGGTTTGGCTTGAGCATCGCTAGTGACACAATTCAGTCAAGCTCAGCAATGCTTAGTGGTCCAATGTTGATCATTCAGATGATGCATTGGAGATGCGAATGAATCTAGTATGGTAGGATGTTGTTATATGATCAGAGATGGATAATAAACATGCTAAGGCTTGTATGTGAGGCCACGTGGGTTGTGGTTTTTGCAGTCCCATACTTTCCACCATTAGGACCCGGAGTTCTTGCCTCTTGAACCAAGACGAGCATACAGCCACCTGGGGGCCGGAAACCCCCTCGACTCACTAACTTTCCTAGTAGATTCCATGAGTCACATAGTTCGGGCTTTCCATTCGACATACGCATCTTGGTTGTTCTTGAATGGAGGTGCATTCATAACAGGTAGGTAAGCGTGGCCAGGAACAAGAGATTCCCGACATCCATAATCTTGAACCCTGCACACATCGCTGGGGACCAACTTCAGGACTCGACCCGTTACGGTGGAATTTCCTTAGTGCGTGACCCATGGTCTCGGTGAAAGCAAGGTAAAGGTCATGGTCAACCACTCTCTGCCGACCTTCCAAGGAAGAGGGCTAATAATTTGGAATTATGAATCAGTTGGTACGTGTGGGTAAAGTTGTACACCCCTGCAGGGTATTAATATTTTCGAAAAGCCGTGTCCACTCCTTACGGACAACTTGGGAATAGACGTGATGATCATAGAGAAACATAACGAATGATAAAACTTGGCCAACTAATGTGAGATCCGGAATACTTCCTCGGGTTGTTTGAGGGGGTAGTCCGGGAAGAGAGGTTTAGCTGATGATGGTTCTTGGTGGATATCAAAGATGATTCTAAGAGCTAGAATTGTAGTCTTCTTATCCCTTTTGAAAATGATCTGACTAGACGAGCTTCTACTCCTTCTTGTTTTGAAAACAAAAGATGGCTTTATGCAAAATAGCTCCAGTAGACATAAATCTTGTGGAGTACATCCTATACTCAGCCTTGCTTTGTTGATGCTTTCTACATATGAAGCTACTCCAACTGAAGGTGGTTTCTACGTCAAAGTCGACGAGTAGTCGGGGTTCTCGGGCAGCAGCCTAGTATCTATGGAAGGGTCGCTACTTATGTTTAGGGCCTCTTAGGCCCTTTGCTAAGTTTATTGTTTAGAACAACTTGTTTGCTTCTGTTGTTGGTTGTAATGATGGGTGTGTGACCCCTGGCTTGTATGACTGGTTTGTAACTCTCTTAAGAGTTTATCTTATAAATATATGGTTTGTATGTTCTGTAATGTTACCGATCATTCCCTGTGCGCTTCGGAATTGAGGTTAGGCTTATGTCAGATGAAGATGTTGTATTCGACTAGCCCTGATCCCGGGTCGTTACAGATTTTGGTATCAGAGCAGGACTGCCTGTAGGAAACCCTTCTAGCTGGTCGATGTTGAGTCTAGAGTCTGAGAAAACTATTTGAAAGCTAAAAAATATTTGCAAAACGCTTAATATGACTCTTTTTACTCCTTATCCAAGGTTGTTCTATTGATGAGTTATCTTACCTCGTTTGCTTTGCAAAGTTTTCACTTCACATCTATCATTTCAAACTTTTAGGACATACGGGTTTGGGTTGTTTTTCCTAGTACTCCGTACTTGGTTGCAAGGCTGAGAGTTTCCAAGATACATCCGTGCAACTGAAGCATTGTTTTTCAACTTTAACAAGGATGCCTATCATCCTACTCTTTATTATTTTGTGACTTGTTTTTATCATATCATGCTTGCATTCCATTGTTATGGTTTGTATCTAAGTTGGTAGCGTATATGTCTCGTATGCTTTTTCTACTGCCATACTTAATGCATTGATATAATCTGCATCCACATGTTCACCTCTACCATGATTTTTCTACATGGTTTGTGTCATCCTTTGATGTGCCCTTTTTGGTGAATCCATTCTCATAGTTTCTATTTTCTCCTCAAGATGTCGTCTAGTACTCGTGGTTCTGTTGGCTGTCGAGGAATCAACAATGCTGAACAGGAACTTTCGCCACCTCCCACAATGGCTGAGGTTCTCAACAACATTGAGACCAACCGTCTGAGGAATGAACGCCTGCTTGAGCATGTGGAGCAGAACACTGAACGTCGTCCTGACGACTGTGTCACACTTGGAGATTTCATCCGCTCTTTTCCTACAATCTTAACCCACCCCAAGGATCCCCTTGATGCTGATGATTGGCTTCACACCATAGACCACAAGTTTAGTGCTCTTCGTGTCCCTCTAGATGACTGCATCAACTTTGCCACCTATCAACTGGAAGGTGAGGCTGGTGTTTCGTGGGAAGGTTTCCTGAATCTGCAAGCTCAGGGACATGTTGTTACTTGGGAAGAGTTTGTTGCCGCATTTTGTGCCTCTTATATTCCTAAGCCCATAATGGATCTCAAAAGAAGGGAGTTTCTGGATCTGACTCAGGGGCGCAGGGATATTGAAACCTATGGGCGTGAGTTTACTTGCCTAGCTCATTATGCAACCAGGGATGTGACAAATGATGAAGATAAGCAAGAGCTGTTCTGTAAGGGACTTAACCCTACACTTCTCTATGAGTTGCTGCCCTTCAAGTTCCAGTCTTTCCAGGAATTGCACAGCTAGGCTCTTAGTCTGGAGCATGGAAGGAAGGATATGGAGGTCTCTCAGAAGCGTGAAGAAGGAAATTCTCGTGCTTCTTCCTCTGGTAACAAGAAGCGCCGTGTCTTTGTTCCATACAGTGCCGTGCCTCGTGCTCCTTATGCACCCAAGTCTTCTAAAAATGCTTCTCATCAGCCAAAGTCAAATACTGGTGGAACAAATTATCCTCCTCCTTCTGGTTCTTGCACTAGAGTTGCCTGCTACTCCTGTGGTCAGCCTGGTCACTACTTAAGGGAGTTTTCCCAAAGGGCTGTCAATCACAATGATCAACCGACAAAGAAGAATGATAAAGCTCAAGGTGCTGGTCGTGGTCGTCTGACCGATGTCACCATTGAATAAGCTCGGGAAGATCCACACGTCATTCTGGGTATGCTCCGTGTCAATTCAATTCTCGCAATAGTCTTGTTTGATTCTGGAGCATCGCATACATTCATATCACAAGAGTTTTCACGGGTGCATGATATACCTTTTGAAGCAATGTCTTTCCCTCTAGAGATTAGCACTCCTGGGTCTCGTTGGCAGACCATCTGGGTTACTCATGGGGTTGAGATAGATATAGCATATCAGAAGTTTCCCACTTCTCTCATTGCACTCAAGTCAACTGACATTGATGTAATTTTGGGCATGGAATGGTTAACCAAGTATCAAGCCGTCATTGACTGTGCACTTAGAACAATTACTATGACCTCTCCTGCTGGCATAACTGTCAAGTACCGGACTGATGGTTCAAAGTTTCCATCTACAGTTCTTAAACCCTTCTCAGAGTTGTATGCCATGGATGTTTTATCTTCTCTCAAGGTCCAAGATTTCCATGTAGTATGTGATTTCCCGGATGTTTTTCCTGAAGAGTTGCCTGGCATGCCACCTGATCGAAGTGTGGAGTTTGTCATAGAGCTAGTTCTTGGAACTGCTCCTATCTCCAAAAGACCTTACCGCATGCCTCCTCATGAGTTGGTGGAGTTGAAGAAACAATTTGAAGAGCTAGAAGGACTAGGCTACATCCAACCTAGCACATCCTCTTGGGGTTGCCCTACCATCTTTGTCAAGAAGCGGGATACAAATATTCCAAGATTGGTTGTTGACTACCGTCCACTCAACACGGTGACAATCAAGAATAAGTACCCTCTTCCCAGGATAAATGACCTCTTTGATCAGTTAAGCGATGCCACCGTCTTCTCCAAAATGGACTTACGATCAGGGTATCATCAAATCAAGATCAGAAAGGAGGATACCCCAAAGACAACATTCACAACTTGTTATGGTATTTACGATTATACAGTGATGTCCTTCGGGTTAACCAATGTCCCTGCCACATTTATGAGGCTCATGAATTACGTCTTCATGGTATATCTTGGTGACCCACAAGTATAGGGGGGTGTATCGTAGTACTTTCGATAAATAGGATTGTCGATCCCAACGAGTAGCGGAAGGTGTTGACTACTGGTATGGAACAGGAAATCTTTGTGGATACTTGGCAAACGGATTTTTAGGGGTTTTCTGATAAAGCAACAAAACAAGGTGCAAGTAATAAAGACAAAGAACAAACGCAGCAAGTGGCCCAATCCTTTCTTAGCAAAGAACAAGCTGGTGGAAATACTTATAAGGACCAAACGTTCTCGAGGACACATGGGAATTTTGTCAAGTGCTTTCGCTTCAAATAGCTAAGTACTCTTCTTTGGTGTTGTAAGTGTTGTGTGGGTGAACCTGTGCTAATGTACCGACCTTACTTGGACTAATACATACTTGTGATTAAACCCCCTGCAAGCATCCGCAACTACAGGAAAGTAATTAAGATATAAACCTAACCACAGCCTTAAACTCTAAGATCCTACACTCCCTTGTGCAATGGTGTTCTAACGGTGTTTCAGGTTTCTGTCACTCCGGCAACCCCATGATTAGTAGCCAAATACACAATGCATTCCCCTAGGCCCATAAATGGTGAAGTATCATGTAGTCGACGTTCACATGACACCACTAGAAGAATATCAGCACAACTTAAATACTAAACCATTGAATAATAACTCAACACAAATCCACTACTAATAACATGACTTCTCCCATGTCCTAAAGAACTAGACGAACTACTCACAAGACATCATATGGATCAAGATCAAAAATGATATGGTGATGGATAACAATCTGAACATAAACAATAATCCAATGGTTCCACTCACAAGCATCAACTACAATAGTAATTAACACCGAGAAAGTTTCCCCTAAGAACTAATGCAAAATCCAATACAATTTTTACAGCGGGATTGTAACATCCCAGCATATAGGACCTAACGAAGGGTAGATTTAGGAATATGAATTGTTGCATGCATTCATTTGTGAAAATGTGGGTAAAATTTTCACCAAATCAAACCTTGAGTGATCAATGTTTCTTCCTTACTTTGAGATTAGGTTCAGTCTTAAAGGAGGATTACTATAAACTTTGATATGATCTTGAAGGAATTATGTGTGTTTTAAAAAAATGAATTTGAATTTTAAACTTGAGTGTTTGAATAATAATTTCAATGATTCAGATATAAGATTTGATTCTTAAATTAATTAAGAGATAAGTATTATAACTTAAATCTTATCCAAAAAATATTGAATATGAAATTTATTTCATTAGCACATAAACAAGTTACAAAGAATGTAACTACTGAAGTCATTTCAAAATTCACAATTTACAAAAGAATAAAGAATAAGAATATTCTTTATTAACAATAATATAATCTTTATTGCAATTAAATAAAATAAAGATTACAAGAAGGATAAAAGAAAAATTACAAAAGAATAAGAAGATTACATTTGAAAATCTACTAACTATCCTATATCTAAATCTACACTAAATCTTCATCTTTATCTTGGTACCTGCAAAACAAAGACTAAAAATAAACAAAATAAGATTAGTGTTAGTATATTTCTCTCAGATATGTTAGTGAAGTGCACTTGACAAACTCATCATTGAGAAATGTTGTAAAAGGGGCAAGTTTCACCAATATGAAAGATTTCATCTTTCATAAATTCAAAGCCAGAATTCAAATGACAGCCAAGAGGGACCAATTCACCAGCCAGGTGAAAGTAATTTGGTAATCGTAAGTTCAAAATTTCTGAACCTATCCACAAGTGCATAACAGGCACACAAGCTGGACACACACCAGCATGCAAAGGGTGTGCTGTCGACCTCACAAGCACAGACAAATCACACAAAACCACATCACAGCCGTGAGATAAGCACTAGTGCATCACTCAACTACACATCAAACCAATAACAGCAGCCAAACCAAGAACAGTAGCCAAAACCAAACCACCCAGATCAACCAAACATCACCAGGATGGTGACATAAGGAGGGGAATGAATCTGGTGGACAGCAAGGTCAAGCCCAGGAGCTAGGAGGAGCAGGCCAGCTCAAGAGCAAGCTCAGGATCCCAGCAAAAGCAGATCAAGATCAAGATCATCATCAATCTACTACACCAACATCAAATTTTGTGGTGAGCCTCATAAAACCATCACATGATTTCATCATATTATCTAAACAAAAGCATGTGTTGCTTTATGAAATGATCTCTCAAAAATCACCCAAGAGAGGTGAATCTATCCTAGAGATTTCAAGTATAAGGATAAGAAATCAAGCTCAACCACAAGCACTAAACTTTCAGACCAGCATCACTGAGTTCATTGTTATTTTTGCAACTTAGATCATTCTTCATTTGATCTTATCAGATCAGGGCACATCTCTCAAAGAGAGTAGCACCTCTAATCCTACAAGTTTCAAACAAACTAATTGCTCAACCAACTAGGAATTAAATCCTAGAGCCTCAGACCAACATCATAGGCATGAAAATTAATACAAGCTTTCATATCATCTTGCCAGTATTAATCATAAGCATTATCAAGCTAAGCCCAAAAATAAAGCCCAATCACTTGTGTGCTAGATCATAATGGTATCACAAGGAGAGGTTTTATATGAACTATAACCAATCTTTGCTTAGTTTCCACATATAAAAGGGATAACCAATAAATATCATTTTCCTAAAGCCAAGTGCCAGGAATCAACCTTAAATCAATCTATACATCCATAGAAAATCATTACATGTAATGATTTGATTCAGTGTGTATAATCTCATACAAGCCTACCATTATATTACAATAAGCAACTACTAAGAGAAACCACTATCAGTACAAGCATTCTGACAGTAGAGTAAATTCTTAGATCAAGAACATAATCCAATCAGGGATTCCATAGAAACACTAGCATAGGATCATAGTGAATCATCACTAGAATAATCTGACAGACAACTAGCACCATCAAAGCCACTACAAATCATGATCCACAACAAACAATCATTCTTCATGCTCAAGTATGATCACCACTAAATTTAAAGCATCAAGGATATGATCAACATGGGGTTATGAACACTAATCAGAGCAAGAACCCTAATCCAGAGATGAACCCAATAAACACATAGTCACTAGGCATGAGAAGCCACTAGATACACACAGATTGATTCATGGCAGTAGAATCGACAAGAACCACAGAGGCAACTTACTCGAGGTCCTCGTTGAAGCAGATTTAATCGAAGAGTGAGCATGCTTAAGGGCGCCCCAAAGGCGCAACCTGCACCTGCCACGGAGGCGGCCGCAGCAGCACGCGAGCCCATCATACCACCACAGACAGGACCGCGGCGGCGGTGACAACATCTTTCCTTAACCCTAGGGTTCGGGAACGGGGTGGACCTGGCCAAGGGGAAGCCCCGAAGTCAAATCCAATTGGATAGAACAAACGAGCATCGTCGACAATCCCAAATCACACCACGACGGCGACCAGAGCGGCCGGCGGCGGTGGGAATCGACGGTGGCGGCACCGCCGGCCACAACGTCGGGTCAGAGGAGGAGAGGATCGAGGGAGAGAGGGAGGCAGAGAGAATGGGCTGGGTGGGCCAAAACCCTTCGGGGTGGTATTTTGACCTTACCCTATTGGGCCACACTGGCCCAATAAGCCTAAAAGGCAAGCCCAAGTTATTTTAAAAACTGTTTTAATCAAGTGGAAAAGACCAAAATGCCCCTTACCTCAGTAAAATTATAGAAAATAAAAGAAAAGTCCAAAAATTATAAATAAAATATTTTTGGATTCACAATAGTCCACTCTGTCCAAATAAAACAAGATATAAAATTCTGGACATTTAAATTGTTATAAGAATTTTGTAATTTATATATTCCTTATGTAATTTTAAAAAATTATTGAAATGTGATAAAAATAAATAAAAATCATTTTAATTATTTATTAATATTATATTTTTTTCAAAAATACTAAATAAATATTTAGTAATAAATTTAATGTATAATTAATAATTCCTAAAAGAATTAAATTAATTAAAGTTAAATAAGAAGGGAAATAAAATAAAATAATTCAATATATGCAATAAATATAAAAAAATAATATTTATAAATGCTTTATTAAAAGGCACCTTATATAGGGAAAATGCATATAGAATTAAATAATGCATTACATGACTTGCATAATCATTTTGCTTCTTTAAATATTGTCCTTACGAGGCAATAATGATGTTTTTGTAGAACTAGAAGCTCAAGGTCCAGTGCAAGCATCAGACTTCACTACCTTGCCATCACAA
This sequence comes from Avena insularis, assembly GCA_023614405.1. Lineage (NCBI taxonomy): Eukaryota > Viridiplantae > Streptophyta > Magnoliopsida > Poales > Poaceae > Avena > Avena insularis. Next base: position 537,426 of record JAJUPC010000111.1, on the reverse strand, counting down.
GGCAAGTTCATCACCTGCTCATGTCCTTTGAAGAGTCTTTATCAAAGTATTTGCAAATTGTGTGTAATCGTATATACTATAACAGAAAAGAAAATAATATTTTCATAAATAAAGAAATCATAGATATCATCCTAAGTGGTGATATAATTGAGCAATAGAACTTAGGGTTCTATTTGCAACAATGATTATCAAGTAGGGACTTAATAACCCCTGACATCAGTGATTCTAGCGCCGTATATTATGTGTTAGCCATGAGATTTGGAATGGACAGAGTAGTCAGCTGTATCTTCTTCCTCTCGCATGAAGCCGGATGTGCAGGTCGTGGCCGTTATCCTCGTAGCGTGCATATTAATTGATAATTCGTAGAGGATATGCAGCATATGGGTGGGAACCCTCATCGTCCCACGATAGTTCTGGCATCTAACCGTTTGTACAAACCATTGCCGTAATTCATTATGTGGTCATGGTGTACACCAAGGAGGCATGCGGGGTCACGAAGGGGGCAGTGATTGGCTTGGACCAACTACTGGGCCCCACATCATGGAATTGTGGACGAGAAAGTACGCCCGGTTGTGCAACAAGGAGTTGATCTCTCATGGGTAAAGTAACGCAGCTCTGCAGAGTGTAAGAACTGTAACTTGTTACTCCCTGTTCCGGGAAGGAGCTACGAACGCGGCAGGAAAGGAAATCCATGAAAGTTCTGGTCAACCTATGAAGGCTGATTGTCATAGTTTTTCGGAATAAAATCAATCTTTGAAGAAAGATTTACAAAAACTGCATAGTGCCAAGGATTTATAATCCGAGGTGGTAGTTAGAGCATCATACTTACCACCTTGCATATAATGAACTTGTTGGGTAACGTTGTTACTCATTCTTTCCTTTGATCCCTTGCTTAGACTCTGAGGATCCCGAAGACGTGCCAATGTATGCAGCTGAATGTCAAGAAGATGTGTTCTACGAGGAACCTGATCTATCCGGAGGAGTTGAAGGCGTGGATTACGAGATCCGCTACGGTGTCGATGAGAATGAGTCCACTTAAGTGTCTAGTTAGTAGTAACTAACGGAGCCGAGCAGCATGAACTCTATAGAATAAGCTGTTGAGCCCCACTCCTAGTCGGAGTTGTTACCTTTAAATTTCCGCAGAACACTTTATATTTTGGTTTGTAAGTTGGATATTTTGGAAGTCTTGAACTTCCGGTATTGTAATAATAATAATGTGTGTACTTTTGTAATATGGACCCGCAATGTTTTTGTTGTACCACTCTGAGGGATGCGATATTTACGGAATGGTGTTCTGTAGATGTCATGTTAACGACTATAGTGTACTACACATGCAGTGGTATGCTGGGTCACCGCAGTTGGTATCAGAGCAAATTGCTTTGACCTTAGGTTGGAAACCTAGTAAAGGGTATTACCTGTAGGAGAATTAGCAATGATAAAGAATTCTCTAAAAGCAATATAATGGGTATTCAAATGAGAATATTCCATTATATATTTTAGTGCGATAATTCTTTGTTATGATGCAATATATCATTGGATACTAATCAAAATTATTTTTCTGATATACAGAGATATGGCACCAAAGTTTCCAAAACAGACTTTGGTAAGGAAAGAGGAGACTCTTGATGATTATCAAGGATCATTTACAGACCAACTTCGTCAACTTTTAAAGCTCTTTAATAGTCCAACTAGAATTCCAGTGAACACTATCACTTACCTTGATGGCCGGATGTTATCCAAGTATCGTGTGAGTATCCAACTTGTAGAGAAGCTTGGATTATATCACGATCTACCTATAGGAGAAGGTAGGAGTCATTTAGCAGCTTATCATGGTGCTGTTGTGGAGGCGATAGATAATATCCGGGAGTAGAAAAGCAAGGAGTTGGAAGGTAGCACATTCTCTGTGATACCTCATGATTCTATAGACTCGGAGCCTATACCGGATCATCTTACTTTGGTTAAGAAGCATCCTAAGTTAGCTTCCAAGTGTATGGATAGATACCGAACACTCGTTGCGTCTTTTTATAAGACTCATTAAGTGATTGTCGAAGACAAAAATGACATGATAGAGGATCTAACTGATCAGGAAAGGAGGAAGCAGTTAGCATTCTAGTTAGAGAAAGAAGCAAGTAGTAGTGCAAAACCTATCTTTAAGGATATATCTATCGATCCGGAATCTTTTACACCATATCCTTATTCACCAAGACCTGAACGTACACCTGATTCTACTGTAGATATGCGGTATGCAGTACCACAGGGCTCAGAGGATGGTTCTGACTCAGAACTTCCTATTGAGAATTTAGATGGTTGGAGGATGGGATCATATAATGGATCTCATGAACACCATATGTCCACAGATGGTTCTGACAGAAATGTTGGAAAATCTAGTTGGATGGGTGCAAGAATGAACCCTAGTAATAGTAGTAGAAATACCATGTCAATAGATGATCAGGATGAAGAAGAAGATCCTGAAGAGAGAGTGTTTGAATCATCAACATCTTCTCAAAACCCAGGGAATATACATTATCCAGTATTTAACTATCTTGCCCACGAGAGCACCTGGGAAGCAGCAGGATCTGTGTATCCTGTTGACAACTCAAGAAATGAAGCTCAGGAGATGCAGGTTGGAGATAATGTTGAATATGTTTCTGAAGACTTTTCAGATGAGCTGGAGGGAGTCGATGTGCTCAGGTTGAGTAATGACTCAAGTCCTGACACTTCAGATACAGAGTATGTTCCTTCTGGAAGGCCATATGTTCCGCAAACTGTGCGACGAACAACACGTCATCATGGTTGGACATCAGGCATGTATGATGAGCGTAGTTACTACTAGAAGGAGACAAGTAGTCAACAGTATCAAGCACTGTGTATTGTACTCCAAGTAATAAGGTAGTGAGATAAATACGGTAGTTTTGTGATTATACCTATATGGTATATGTTGTAAGCACTTTGTATCATTAGGGTATTATGTATAATATGTGAAATGCATATTTGGATTTTCTTTGGATCTTCATTGTGTGACTTGATGGGGATATGCCTACTGTAGCATCCCAATTGTCTAACAATTGTAATGCTACTTGGTCTAGTAATATAATGGCTACTTCAAATATATAATTGTTGCATCATCATTATATCATGCTCATGTCATCATGCCTCCTTGCATTTGAGCATCATATAAAACCCTTTTTGTTTTGGTTCTTCCCTCATATGCATTGTAAATTGTATTTGCCTCTTGATATTGTATTTGGTTCTTGATATATTGTTTAATGCCCAAGTTGAGTTGGGGGCATATCTTTTATTCCACTCCACCACCTTTTCTTTCACCACCTTATAATTCCACCATCCAACTAAATATGAGCTTGGCACTTATTGGGTTTTACCTCTAGCTCATGTGGGTTGGGATGGATCCAATTCTTTTTCCACATGCTCTCATCTTAGCATCATGTTGTTTTCACATTAGTGATAAATGAGAGCCACATGGCCACCTTTGCATGCCTTGTGAGTGGAACCCTTTTTCCTAGCTTCCATATGGATTATTATGGGTTTATGCTCATGTTGGGATATTTTGGGGACTATTAAGCATCTAGTGGTATATACACACTAGCAAGTCCCAATTTTACTCAAATATGATCATCTCCATCTATTCCACTTGGGACTTTCTTTTAAATTCTTTGTCTGGCTTTATTCCACTTGTGGGAATGCCTAAGATTAATGCCATGTGATATAATTGTTTTCACAAGAATAAACATGGTATTAAATACTTTGCATGGGCCATGCAAGTACCACCTTTTGCTTGTCCTTTGGATTTTATTTGAATTTTGAGTGGATCTTTTTCCCATATCTCTCTCTACCCTCTTATGCTTGATCTTGCTTGATGCATGCAAGCATCTAACCCTAAAACCTACATCTACCTCCATCCATCCCCTCACCACCTTTTTATCTCACCCTCTCTTTTCTTGTCTAGATCTTGTTGAGCTTGACTTGTTCTATCTTGGTCTTGTCAAAAGAAAGCCACCCCATCTTGTCTCTCTCTCTAAACCCTAAACCATACCACTCATCTCTCCTATCTCTTTACCATCCTCTCTAACCACACCCCCATCTCAACCTAACCCTCCCCTTGGTCTCTCCTTGCCGAGCCCCTCCTAGCTGGCCCCACCTGGCCACCCTGGCCCACCTAGCTACCACCCCAACCAAACCCTAGCTACACCCGAGCCATACCTTCCCCACTCCCAACCCTAGCATCTAACCGAGCCTACCCCTCTCTCTCTCTAGCTTTCTCTCCCTGCCTCGGCAGCCCCAGCCCGAGCCTCCCCTGCCTGCCTGGCCTCGCCCTGGCCCCACCTGCAGCCCCATGTGCCTACCTGCCCCAGCCCGAGCCTGCCTAGCACGTGAAGAAGGAGAAAAAGTGGCCGACGCCACCTTTCCCCTCCACCACGCCATCTACCCTCCCTCTCTCCGTTCCTATCTACCCCCACCTCTCTGCCTCACCCTGCTACCTCTCCCAGATCTCCCCAGGGCGCCTGCCGCTCCTCTCCTCCCTCTCCACCGACGCCACCCTCTCTCGCCGGCCACCGCCAGTATATCGTCGCCTCGTCGATCTGGCCGTCAAGCTCTACGTGGTGGTGATCATGGAGACCAAGGACCTGTCCCTCCATCGCCCCCATCCACGCCAGCGAGGAGGAGGAGCCTCGGACCTGCCACAGCACCGCGTGGCCGACGAGAAACCCTAGCTCCAGACCGTCTGCCTCGTCGCCGATCGACCGCTCCCCTGCCCGATCCGACGCCACCGACAGCCTCGCGGTGAGCCTCTCCACCCCCCTGATATGGTCCGCTCTGAACCGCCCCTAGCTCGCCCGGACTTTCTTCTGAACGGACTCAAGGCCGGAGTGCATCAAGGCTGCACGCTCGCTCGCGTAGCACCTCACCTAGGCCACGCCCACCTCCCTGACAACAACGCCAGGCCACCGCAGCGGTATTCGCCTACGCGCGCGCACGCCAGGTCGGGAGTTCGATCCAAGGCCGCGCGCCACGTCAGGCGACCCGTCTGCGCAGCAGAAGAGAAGAAGCACGCAAGCGGTGTTTCTCAGTTTAGCCCTCCCTTTTTGTTTTCGCTTAACCGCGGTCCGCCTGAGCCTACCTGTCAGCCGTAGTACCACTTTGCAGATAGGCACCTGGGTTTACACCGCCTCAACCCGCACTCCCACGGATGTCCCACGTGTCGCGGCTCATTGGCGCGCTGCGTGGCCCTGGTGCGACGCGCCCCACCTGTCATCGGCTGTGGCTAGGTCAAGTCGCGGTGGGAAAAGTCTGTCTGTGCGCGTATGGTCCCAGTCAGCCAGTGACCCCACCTGTCATTGTCTGTGTCTGGATCTGCCTAAGTGAGAAAAGTTTCTGTCTATTTCTGTTTTAATTCAAATCTTTTCAAAATTAATTCAAATTCAAATTTAAATCTGTTTTCAAATAACTTTTCAAATACAATTCCATATAATACAAATAATATATGTTTTCAAATCAGAAAAATGTGAGGAATTCAAATATGCCATTCAAAATATATTTTGGACACTTAAAATTTCAAGTTGATTTAAATTACAATAAAATGCCCTTTTTCCCTAATTAATTAATAACTTTTGTTTTATAACTCCAAATTTGGCAAATAATATGTCTAAAATGATTAGCTCGACGAGACCTTTCTGTTTATGCATTCCTCTATCTGTTTGGCAGCATGCATCATACAAATATAAAGTGTACAGCAACTTATTTGAGTATAAAATATGACTAAAACTCAATAAAATGATTATTCTTGTATTCCACACCTCACCATGCCATGCTACTTTATTGCCAGGCAAATTGTGCATCATTCATCATGGCATGATTGTTTGCTTGATGCATTTTATTCCTATGCTTGCGCACTTTATTTATGTTGGCCCTTGTTTGTTTGGTTCTTCTTCGAATAGACGAAAGGTGGGATATACCAAGATACCTGTGAGCACTACCCAGATCCTTCTCTCGCTTCAACTGAGCTGCCAGGAAAGCACTACCACATGCTTGCATACATATAGTACCTATTGCCTCTATCTTATTCTTGCATCATTGAGTCGCGATTGCATTAATCTGAATCCCAAGTATTGCATAGCCTTTACTTTTAAACCCCACCGAAGCTTGTTCCTCCATCCCATGAGCCATTACTACAGGAGTTGCTTGAGCCATGCGAGTCAGAGAACAGATGTAGGGTATGTGAGTGTCGGATGGATAACGAGGTACCTAAACAACTTAACCGGAGTAGTAATGGGATAACTAATGAAAGTGGCATCGGTGAGCCATATTTGCTATTTGGTTTTTCAGGCTCACTTGTGTCCCGTAGGACCCCGAGTACTTGATTCTTGTTCCTTGAATATTCGCGCTTATCCACATCCGGAGGCTTATGAACCCCGAGCGAGCTTGATTCATTCTTATTTCTTGGGGCCACAAACTAGTTTGAGGTTTTATTTACTATCCTATACTTATGCCATGCTTTATCGCTTATTTAAAATTGTGCGAGGTAATCTGCATCGCTTAGGTAAGCGGAGTGTTTTCGCGGTATCGACAAGCCTACCACATTTTCGGTTCCCGATGTTTATAGCCATTGGCGCAAAACCTTGAGTCCGTCTCGAGTCGGCCAACTTCGTCATGGTAGCTTAATGGGGTGGCCTCAAATATTTCTGAATCTGTGATCGCTTTGTCGTGAGCCTCGTTGGGTTTTGATTTGGTTTTCCGAGGTTGATCGAGTGTGTGTTGCTATTTGTGCACCCTGCAGGGTAAAACTTTCAAAGCCGTGTCCATGTTATGGACGACTTGGAGCACAGTTTCTCGATCATAGACAAGTATAACTAAAGTACCGCTTTTAATTTGACTAAGTAACTGACTAGTAAATAGTGCAACACTCATGGAATGGTTAATAAAACTGCCAACGGATGGGGGGGTTGTTCGTCCGCTTCCTCGTCGGTAAGCGAGGAGGAGGATGGATCTGTTAATATTTTGTTATAACTGTTGTTATTAATTCACGGACATCCGTCTATCTTTGGTTAGGCGGATGGTTAGCGAGTATCTATAGAATTGTTAGGGTTTATCTTTTGCTGCAATTGCGTCACCCCAGGTTGTGTCCCCTTTAGAGGCATAAAGACTTCTTGAGTACCCTAGGGTCTCACGATAAATTGTTTGATTCGGATGAACAGTAAACCCAAGATGGATATTGGGTGGAAGAGACGGACGATGGGGCAACGATCGCTCGGTGTAGAGATTTCGAACGGGATCCGTGAGATCTCAGAGGGATGTGTTTATTTATGGGGCATCTTATGCCGATTTGCTTCTTATCCGTACTCGGATCTTGTTTTCCGCTTCCGCTTGATACTCTGATGTTTGATGTATGAGGAGATATCCTAAACTATTATATCTAGCTAGGATATTCAGATCTTGCCATATGGCGTTGCAATATTTCTATTTCTTTTAGATGGAATGGCTCTGAGGACTATTGTATGGTGGCTTGCATACATACTCATTTGTGTATGTAGTTGATCCCTTCGCCTGCCGATTACGCCGCCTGTTCTTGTCCCGATGTTTGGAAATGGTTAGGACGGCGAAAGGTCTACTGTGAGTGGCATTTGGGCCCCATACTATTTTAACCATTTCCGCTCATCCGTGCTTGTAACTAGGGCGTAATTCACCGAGGTAGTTACAATTGGTATCGAGCCATCCGCCCTTGTGGTCTCAGCCAAATGGTCGTTGTCAGTCTAGCAAATATTTTTTGGTAGTTATGTATACTAGGGAAAAACAAAACGCGAGAGTAGGACTGCTTCCACTTTTCTTCTTACCCACCCACCCACCCTTTTCTGGTAAGGAAGTGTAACGTTTTCAATCCTCTTCTCAAAATTCAAACTAGGATTCACGTGTTCTGGGTTTCCGTAGTACCATAGGTTGTGTGTGTGTGTGTGTGTAATTCCTTGTCTATCTGTTGCATCCGAGTTGTTATCTTTATCGGCCTTTTGGTTGTCAACTGTTGGTACATTCCATACCGACAGGCTTTTGCAAACCGACGCGATCTATCTGATTCGTTGTATACCAACGCGATCTGTCTTACTCTTTGTTATCCGACGTTATCTTGTTTGGGGTGTTCGTTTCCGTAGTTACTAATCTTTAGGTTCATCGTAGAAGAAGGTGTTGGGATAGGTGTTCTACTTATTCATGTGCGGAGTAATGATTTGAGTGCGGGATGGAGTCGCGACCATACCACTACTTTTATCATTCGCTCTTGTATATTGAATTGGTAGAGTCACTAATCTTGATTCGTTAAGTGATTTTGCGCATCTATTGGTATTTTAATGCCGAAATTTGTGGAAAATTTTTCTTTGATATATTTGTGTACCACACTCCTTTTCAGTCGTGTGCGATATGCTTAATATCTTCTAGGTGCTTTGAACTTCGTTGATATTTTAATATCATCTTAGTAAATTGTATCCTTTAATCTTAATTAATTCCATCTTGGTACTATTTTGGATTATTATTATTCTCCATTATAGTACTGACTTGTGTTTTATATCAATCACAGGATGGCACCACCACGCCGTTCTGAGGAGGACATACAACCTGAACTGGGGGCAGCGTTGTCAAGCATCGCCAATGCCTTGGCAGCAATGCAGCAGAACCAGCAGCGTTTTGAAGAAAGTGTCAGGAGGAATGAGTTTGTTCCGCTACCTCCACCTCCCAAGCGAGGAGACATCAAAAGCTTCCTGAAGTTCAACCCACGCCAATTTGATGTTTCTGATCAACCACTTGATGCTGATGATTGGTTGCGTGAGATGTCAAGGTTACTGGCAACTGCTGATGTTCCTGAGCAAGAATGGGTAAAGTGTGCAACTCACCTTCTGAAGGGAGATGCGGCTCTCTGGTGGGAGAATTACCTGAAGGCAAACTGCACTGGTTTTCAGCCTACTTGGGGACAGTTCACTGGAGCTTTCAAAGAGCAGTATCTGTCAGAAATTGTCATGGAGAGGATGAAGGAAGTGTTTCTCAACCTCAAGCAGGGCAATGATAATGTCAATACCTACATCAGAAACTTCATGAACCTTTCTCGTTATGGTGGCGATGAGATCTCTGATGACAAGAAGAAGCAAAAGAGGTTCAGGCAAGGGCTCAATGCATCGATTAAATATGCAATCACACATGCAAGGCCGGCGTCTTTTCGGAACTTCAGCATACAGCTCAGGTAAAACTTTCAACTCATTGCGTAAGCGAGGAGGAGGATGAATCTATTAATAATCAAGTATGCTTGTTATTAATTCACGGACATCCGTCTATCTCTTAGAGGCGGATGGTTAGCAGTATCTATAGAATTGTTAGGGTTTATCTTTGCTGCAATTGCCACCCAGGTTGTGTCCCTTTAGAGGCATAAAGACTTGCCGAAACTAGGGTCTCACGATAAATTGTTTGATTCAGATGAATGAAAACTCGCAAGATGGATGGGACCGGTGGAGAGGCAGACGATGTGGGCAACGATCATTCGGTAGAGATTCCGGAACGGGATCCGTGAGATCTGTGGGTGGGATGTGTTTATTTATGGGGCATCTTATGCCGATTTGCTTCTTATCCGTACTCGGATCTTGTTTTCCGCTTCCGCTTGATACTCTGATGTTTGATGTATGAGGAGATATCCTAAACTATTATATCTATCTAACCAATTTTAGCAGGAAGAGGCAAGTAGGCAAGTGTTTGAGGAGTCAAAGAAACACAACCGTGATGCAGCAAGCTCTTCAGCTATGTCAACGCCTTCTAAGCGTCGTGTCTGGGTTCCTAACACCCCATCGTCGCTCCCGGCTCCACCAAGACCTTCAAGCTACGCGGCAAGGCCACCAAACTTCCTCACTGCTGCTCCCAGGGGCTACAACCACCACTACCCTGGAGCGCCTGGCGGAGTCCCTGGCTACGTTGCTCCATGTTCACCTGGTGCTTGTTACACTTGTGGAGACACTGGGCATCAGTGCTGGAACTGTCCGTTGAAAAACAAAGCTCTTCCTCCACCACCTCCAAGATCTGCGGCAAGCTCTCCTATGGTTCGTGCACCACCACCTCGGGCTCTCAACATCAACACCAAGCCCGGGTCTACTGTTGCTCGTGCCAACTGTGTCAACGCCGCTCAAGCTGAGCATGCACCTGGAGTTGTGATGGGTATGCTATCTGTTAATTCAGTCCCTGCATGAGTTTTGTTTGATTCTGGTGCTTCGCATTCTTTTGTTTCACATAAGTTTGCGCAAGAGCATGATCTGGATAAGGTTCCTTTATCACATCGTCTGGTGGTACAACCTCCTGGTTCAAACATGAGGGCTGCTCATATCAGCCATGGCAATCAAATTGAGATTGGTGGCTCTTCATTCTCGGCGTCCTTAATCTTTCTGGGCAACTCTGACATTGATGCCATCTTGGGCATGGATTGGTTGACAGCAAATGCAGCTGTGATTGATTGTGCTGAACGCTCGGTTTCTCTGAAGATTCCCGAAGGCCATATAGTTTATTCTCCAAGTCTGACTCCTGCTATCCAGCTTTTCTCTTTGGTGGCTCTGAATGATGATGCTATGGAAGCTATTCAGAGTGTTCCTGTCCTGTGAGTTCCGGATGTCTTTCTGAAGAGTTGCTGTGTATGCCTCCGGATCATGAGGTTGAGTTTGTAATTGAGCTTGAACTCGAACGCTCCTATCTCCAAGCGGCCTTATAAAATGGGTCCTGCTGAGTTGGCTGAACTCAAACGTCAGCTTGATGAACAAGAGAAGTTGGGCTTCATTCAACACAGTACTTCTTCTTGGGGTAGCCCAACTATCTTTGTGAAGAAGCGAGACAAGACTGATAGACTTTGTGTTGACTATCGGGCTCTCAATGCTAAAACCATCAAGAATAAATATCCCCTTCCGCGGATTAATGATCTCTTCGATCAGCTAGCTGGAGCTGTGGTATTCTCTAAGCTTGACTTGAGGAGTGGTTATCACCAAATCAAGATTCGCAAGGAAGATGTTCCTAAAACATCTTTCACCACCCGCTATGGCCTGTATGAGTACACGGTCATGTCTTTCGGTCTCACCAACGCACCCGCCACCTTCTCGAGGCTCATGAACTCGGTTTTCATGGAGTATCTTGACAAGTTCGTTGTGGTCTATCTGGATGACATCCTAGTCTATTCTAAGACACAGAAAGAACATGAAGAACACCTTCGGTGTGTCCTAAACAAGCTTCGTGAGAACCACTTGTATGCAAAGTTCTCCAAGTGTGAGTTTTGGCTGCCTCAAGTAACCTATCTTGGTCACGTCATCTCTGCCAAGGGCATTGCAGTCAATCCGGAAACTGTAAAGACAATTGTTGAATGGCTTCCTCCTGTAAATGTCAAAGAAGTGCGGAGTTTCCTTGGTTTGGCTAGTTATTGCCGTTGCTTCGTTCAGAACTTTTCGAAGATAGCGAAGCCTCTTACCGATCTCCTCAAGAAAGGCAAGAAATACCTTTGGACTCCTGCATGTCAAGCAAGCTTTGAGACACTCAAAGAGAAGCTCACTTCCACACCAGTCTTGGTTCCTCCGGATACATCCAAGCCTTTCCAGATATTCTGTGACGCCTCTTTGCAAGGATTGGGTGCGGTCCTTATGCAGGAAAAACAAGTTGTTGCTTATGCCTCTCGACAGTTGAAGACGCATGAGATCAACTATCCTACACATGACCTCGAGCTCGCAGCAGTTGTCTTTGCTTTGAAAGTATGGAGGCATTACTTGCTGGGCAACCGTTGTGAAATCTTTTCTGATCACAAGAGTTTGAAGTATATCTTCACTCAGCCTGATCTCAACCTTCGGCAGAGGAGGTGGATTGAAGCAATCAATGATTTTGATTTGACCATCAACTACACTCCGGGCAAAGCTAATGTCATGGCCGATGCTCTCAGCCGCAAAGCTTATGTCAACAACCTCATGATGGAAGAACAACAACCTCTCTTGTGCGAGGAATTCCGTCAGCTCAACCTTGAAATTGTGGAACAAGGGTATCTCCTGAACCTTCTAGCAACTCCTCTCTTGGAAGAAAAGGTTCGCTCTTTTCAGCTTGGTGATCCGTACACAAGAAAGGTCATCTCCAACATCCAGCTTCCGAAGTATGAGTCCTTCCACGTCGATGATCAAGGCACGCTTTTCTTTGAACACCGGATGTTTGTTCCGAACTACCCGGGTTTGAGAGAGCAAGTTCTCAAGGAGGCGCATGATTCTGTTCTTTCTATCCATCCTGGCAGCACAAAGATGTACATGGACTTGAAAACACAATATTGGTGGCCGGGTTTGAAATGATATTGTGCCAAGTATGTCTCAGAGTGTGATGTCTGCCGCAGAGTTAAAGCTATCCATCAGAAACCTTCCGGTCTTCTACAGCCATTGAAACCCCCGGAGTGGAAATGGGAAAAAGTAGAGATGGACTTCATCACTGGTTTTCCAAGGTCGCAGAAGGGCAACAATGCAATCTTTGTTGTCATTGACAGGCTTTCTAAAGTGGCTCACTTCTTCCCCGTCAAGGAAACAATTTCTGCAATTCAGTTGGCTGAGCTCTATATCAACAATTGTCTCTCTGTATGGGGTTCCACTTGAGATCAGTTCAGACTGTGGAAGCATCTTCACTTCCAAGTTCGGGAGAGTTTCCAAAATGCTTTGGGAACAAAGTTGAACTTCAGCACAAGCATACCACCCTCACCGCAAGGACAAGTTGAAAGGATCAATCAGACTGGAGGATATGCTTCGTGCTTGCGTCATCTCTTTTGGCATGAAGTGGGAAGAATGTCTTCCTTATGCTGAATTCTCTTACAACAACAGCTTCCAGAAAAGTCTAAAGATGGCACCATTTGAGGCTCTCTATGGTCGCAAATGCAGAACTCCGATTGGTTGGTCGGGTGCAGGTGAAAGAATTTTGTTTGGCCCTGACATTGTAACTCAAGCGGAGGAGAAAGTTCATATCATTCTTGAAAATCTGAAGATTGCTCAAAGTCGCCAGAAGAGCAATTATGACAGGAAGCACACGGACATGGAGTATGTCCTGGTGATCTCTGCTACCTTCGTGTCACTCCCATGAGAGGCACGCACCATTTTGGTATCAAAGGAAAGCTCCTAGATACATCGGTCCATTCAAAATTCGTGGAAGAAGAGGAGAAGTTGCTTATGCTCTTGAGCTCCCGAAAAACTCAAGGTCCATGATGTTTTCCACATCTCTCAGCTCAAGAAGTGCTTCAAGGATCCCGGCAGGACCGTGGATCATGAGCTTATCAATCTCCAAGAAGACCTGTCTTATCAAGAACACCCCACTAAAATCCTTGAAGTCGCAGAAAGAAGGACTCGCAACAAGTCCATCAAGTTCTGCAAGGTGCAGTGGTCGCACCATTCCGTTGATGAAGCCACTTGGGAACGTGAAGCTGAGCTCCGTGCCAAGTATCCTACCCTCTTTGTGTCTTCTTCTTCTTCCTAGAATCTCGGGGCGAGATTCCTGTTTAGTGGGGGAGAGTTGTAGCATCCCAATTGTCTAACAATTGTAATGCTACTTGGTCTAGTAATATAATGGCTACTTCAAATATATAATTGTTGCATCATCATTATATCATGCTCATGTCATCATGCCTCCTTGCATTTGAGCATCATATAAAACCCTTTTTGTTTTGGTTCTTCCCTCATATGCATTGTAAATTGTATTTGCCTCTTGATATTGTATTTGGTTCTTGATATATTGTTTAATGCCCAAGTTGAGTTGGGGGCATATCTTTTATTCCACTCCACCACCTTTTCTTTCACCACCTTATAATTCCACCATCCAACTAAATATGAGCTTGGCACTTATTGGGTTTTACCTCTAGCTCATGTGGGTTGGGATGGATCCAATTCTTTTTCCACATGCTCTCATCTTAGCATCATGTTGTTTTCACATTAGTGATAAATGAGAGCCACATGGCCACCTTTGCATGCCTTGTGAGTGGAACCCTTTTTCCTAGCTTCCATATGGATTATTATGGGTTTATGCTCATGTTGGGATATTTTGGGGACTATTAAGCATCTAGTGGTATATACACACTAGCAAGTCCCAATTTTACTCAAATATGATCATCTCCATCTATTCCACTTGGGACTTTCTTTTAAATTCTTTACCTGGCTTTATTCCACTTGTGGGAATGCCTAAGATTAATGCCATGTGATATAATTGTTTTCACAAGAATAAACATGGTATTAAATACTTTGCATGGGCCATGCAAGTACCACCTTTTGCTTGTCCTTTGGATTTTATTTGAATCTTGAGTGGATCTTTTCCCCATATCTCTCTCTACCCTCTTATGCTTGATCTTGCTTGATGCATGCAAGCATCTAACCCTAAAACCTACATCTACCTCCATCCATCCCCTCACCACCTTTTTATCTCACCCTCTCTTTTCTTGTCTAGATCTTGTTGAGCTTGACTTGTTCTATCTTGGTCTTGTCAAAAGAAAGCCACCCCATCTTGTCTCTCTCTCTAAACCCTAAACCATACCACTCATCTCCTCTCTTTACCATCCTCTCTAACCACACCCCATCTAAACCTAACCTCCCTTGGTCTCTCCTTGCCGAGCCCCTCCTAGCTGGCCCCACCTGGCCACCCTGGCCCACCTAGCTACCACCCCAACCAAACCCTAGCTACACCCGAGCCATACCTTCCCCACTCCCAACCCTAGCATCTAACCGAGCCTACCCCTCTCTCTCTCTAGCTTTCTCTCCCTGCCTCGGCAGCCCCAGCCCGAGCCTCCCCTGCCTGCCTGGCCTCGCCCTGGCCCCACCTGCAGCCCCATGTGCCTACCTGCCCCAGCCCGAGCCTGCCTAGCACGTGAAGAAGGAGAAAAAGTGGCCGACGCCACCTTTCCCCTCCACCACGCCATCTACCCTCCCTCTCTCCGTTCCTATCTACCCCCACCTCTCTGCCTCGCCCTGCTACCTCTCCCAGATCTCCCTGTGGCCGCCGCCTCTCCTCCCTCTCCACCGACGCCACCTCTCGCTGCCACCGCCAAGATATCGTCATCGTCGATCCGGCCGTCAAGCTCTACGTGGTGGTGATCGTGGAGACCAAGGACCTGTCCCTGCATCGCCCCCATCCACGCCAGCGAGGAGCAGGAGCCTCGGACCTGCCGCAGCACCGCGTGGCCGACAAGAAAGCCTAGCTCCAGACCGTCTGTCTCGTCGCTGATCGACCGCTCCCCTGCCCGATCCGACGCCACCGACAGCCTCGCGGTGAGCCTCTCCACCCCCCTGACATGGTCCGCCTCTCTGAACCTCCCTAGCCTCGCCGGACTTTCCGTTGAACGGACTCCGCGCGCCGGAGTGCATCAAGGCTCAGATGCTCTCGCCCAGTAGCACCTCACCTAGGCCACGCCCACCTCCTTGACAACAATGCCAGGCCACCGCAGCGGTATCCGCCACGCTGCAAGACGCCAGGTCCGGAGTTCGATCCTCGCGCGCTTCGGCCTGTCGTGCACCGACCCGTCCGCCAAGCAGAAGAAGCACAAGCGATGGGCGCTTCTCGGTTTAGCCTCCCTTTTGTTTTCGCTAACTCATGGTCCGCCTGAGCCCACCTGTCAGCCGTAGTACCACTTTGCAGATAGGCACCTGGGTTTACACCGCCTCAACCCGCACTCCCACGGATGTCCCACGTGTCGCGTCCCCGCTGGCGCGCCCGCGTGTGGCCCTGGGTCTGACGCGGCCCCACCTGTCATCGGCTGTGGCTAGGTCAAGTCGCGGTGGGAAAAGTCTGTCTGTGCGCGTATGGTCCCAGTCAGCCAGTGACCCCACCTGTCATTGTCTGTGTCTGGATCTGCCTAAGTGAGAAAAGTTTCTGTCTATTTCTGTTTTAATTCAAATCTTTTCAAAATTAATTCAAATTCAAATTTAAATCTGTTTTCAAATAACTTTTCAAATACAATTCCATATAATACAAATAATATATGTTTTCAAATCAGAAAAATGTGAGGAATTCAAATATGCCATTCAAAATATATTTTGGACACTTAAAATTTCAAGTTGATTTAAATTACAATAAAATGCCCTTTTTCCCTAATTAATTAATAACTTTTGTTTTATAACTCCAAATTTGGCAAATAATATGTCTAAAATGATTAGCTCGACGAGACCTTTCTGTTTATGCATTCCTCTATCTGTTTGGCAGCATGCATCATACAAATATAAAGTGTACAGCAACTTATTTGAGTATAAAATATGACTAAAACTCAATAAAATGATTATTCTTGTATTCCACACCTCACCATGCCATGCTACTTTATTGCCAGGCAAATTGTGCATCATTCATCATGGCATGATTGTTTGCTTGATGCATTTTATTCCTATGCTTGCGCACTTTATTTATGTTGGCCCTTGTTTGTTTGGTTCTTCTTCGAATAGACGCTGAGCAGGGGATATACCAAGATACCCAGGAGCACTACCCAGATCCTTCTCTCGCTTCAACTGAGCTGCCAGGCAAGCACTACCACATGCTTGCATACATATAGTACCTATTGCCTCTATCTTATTCTTGCATCATTGAGTCGCGATTGCATTAATCTGAATCCCAAGTATTGCATAGCCTTTACTTTTAAACCCCACCGAAGCTTGTTCCTCCATCCCATGAGCCATTACTACAGGAGTTGCTTGAGCCATGCGAGTCGTAGAACAGCATGTGTAGGGTATGTGAGTGTCGGATGGATAACGAGGTACCTAAACAACTTAACCGGAGTAGTAATGGGATAACTAATGAAAGTGGCATCGGTGAGCCATATTTGCTATTTGGTTTTTCAGGCTCACTTGTGTCCCGTAGGACCCCGAGTACTTGATTCCTGTTCCTTGAATATTCGCGCTATCCACATCCGGGAGGCTTATGAACCCCCGAGCGAGCTTGATTCATTCTTATTTCTTGGGGCCACAAACTAGTTTGAGGTTTTATTTACTATCCTGCATTTATGCCATGCTTTACGCTTTATTTAAAATTGTGCAGGTACTACACTGCATCGCTTTAGGTAAGCGGAGTGTTTTCGCGGTATCGACAAGCCCAGTAACATTTTCGGGTTCCCAATCGTTTACAGCCATTGGCGCAAACCTTGAGTCCGTCTCGGAGTCGGCCAACTTCGTCGCGGGTAGGTTAATGGGGTGGCCCCCTGAAATATTTCTGAATCCTGTGATCGCTTTGTCGTGACTGCCTCGTTGGGTTTTGATTTGGTTTTTCCGATTGATCGAGTGTGTGTTATTTGTGCACCCCCAGGTAAAACTTTCTGAAAGCTGTGTCCGCGGTTATGGACGACTTGGAGCACAGTTTCTCGATCATAGACAAGTATAACTAAAGTACCGCCTTGAATTTGACTAAGTAACTGACTAGTAAATAGTGCAACACTCATGGAATGGATAATAAAACTGCCAACGGATGGGGGGTTGTTCGTCCGCTTCCTCGTTGGTAAGCGAGGAGGAGGATGAATCATTAATATTCTTGTTATAACTGTTGTTATTATTCACGGACATCCGCCTATCTCTGGTTAGGCGGATGGTTAGCGAGTATCTATAGAATTGTTAGGATTTATCTTTTGCTGCAATTCGTCACCCAGGTTGTGTCCCTTTAGAGGCATAAAGACTTGCCGAAAATTCTAGGGTCTCACACGATAAATTGTTTGATTCAGATGAACAGGTAAACCCGCAAGATGGATACTGGGTGGAAGAGACGGACGATGGGGGCAACGATCATTCGGTGTAGAGATTCCAGGAACAGGGATCCGTGAGATCTGTGGGCGGGATGTGTTTATTTATGGGGCATCTTATGCCGATTTGCTTCTTATCCGTACTCGGATCTTGTTTTCCGCTTCCGCTTGATACTCTGATGTTTGATGTATGAGGAGATATCCTAAACTATTATATCTAGCTAGGATATTTGGATCTTGCCGTATGGCGTTGCAATATTTCTATTTCTTTTAGATGGAATGGCTCTGAGGACTATCGTATGGTGGCTTGCATACATACTCATTTGTGTATGTAGTTGATCCTTCGCCACGATTACGCCCGTTCTTGTCCCGATGTTTGGAAATGGTTAGGACGGAAAGGTTCACTGTGAGTGGCATTTGGGCCCCACCATACTATTTTAACCATTTCCGCTCATCCAGGCTTGTAACTAGGAGCGTAATTCACCGAGGTAGTTACACCTACCGGGGTATACCCAGCAGGACGTTTCCGACTGGCCCAGGAACTAGCGAGTGGGCCTGCAAGATGGCGATTGGATCAAGGCCCGGTGTGGATCCAAGCGACTGGAAGCTGAAGGCCCAGGCGAGTAGATAGGCCCAGTCGGATTAGGTTAAACGAGTACCGAAGCCTTAACTGATTCGGTTGAGATATGTAAACCCTAGGGGGAGGTGAGTCTATATAAACCTCCCTACAGGGCGTGTAGAGATACGTTCCATCATACACCCAAGCGACTCGCCGCCTAGCCGCCGAGCTCGCCCCATTGTACCACCATCATAATACAATCTAGCAGGAGTAGGTCTTTACCCTCCCGGGGGCCGAACCTGGGTAAAACCCTGTGTCTCTGCACTCATCTCGCACCGCAGATGGGGCTGGCCGCCCTTGCCCTTCGTTCTACTACTCGTTGCCGATTGCAGCATCTGCCGTGACCATTCCCACGACAGTGGCGCCCACCATGGGGCCTGGCCGGTGTTCTGCGGCGAGATCCAATCTGCCCATCAACGAGTCGGTCGCCACCGGCCGCATGATAGCGATCGACGAGATGCTCCAGATCTTGCCGAGCAGCTACGTCCCGGCGGTGCGACCCATCACGCACAGCATGATCTTGCCAGTAGGCACGATCAGCCTCTTCGTCGGCCTCACCGACATCATCGTCTCGGAGGACTCGGCTCGCATCGGCGAGTCGTCGCCACGCGACCGGCTCTCCGAGAGCCAGGTCCGCACGATCCATCGCCTCGCCTCCGAGTACAACTCGGCCCACAACAACATGGCCGAAAACTCCGCGGCCGCGGAAGACGCGGCCCTCAACGACGACGCCGACTCGGCGACCCCGGCGTCACTCGCCGGATCCATCACCGCGGCTTCACCCGCGGGCTCCATCACCCAGGTCTCCAACATGGGAGACTTCGAGGATCCCTCCATCCTTGGGATCTTCGACTTCGACTCTGGGTCGGAAAACTCCACCGATCTCCGCGACGGGACCGGTCGCCACGCCGCGACCTGCATGGCCACCGGCACCGATCCGCCGGAGGATCCCTTCTCCACCCCGATCCCTCCTAACGCCACGGCAACAGAGGTCGAGGAATTCCGCCTGAAGCTGGCAGAGGCAGTCCGCAAAGAGCAAGCCGAGCACGAATTTTTTTGCCTCGAGCAGGTGACGGCACAGGAGCTGTCACGCTACCACCAGCAGCGAATCAGGTCGCGCCTGAACCCCACCGTCCAGGGGCGCGCCCTGAACTTTGACGACGAGAACGACCCGACCCGCATGGCCGAGCGCGCGATCTGCGAGAACGCGCCACCAGTAGGAAGCGCCCGGCCCTCACCAGGGTCGACGGCGATGGGAGCCCCACCTCCACCCAACCGCACACCCCCCAGGGATCAGCCGTGGATAGTGGTCTCCTCACGGGAGCGAGACGCGAATGGCCTACCACTGTTCTCCACCCCGATGGACAACCTCGTGGCGGGCCGAGCAGCGGCCGACAACATCACGGCCACTGGTGACGGCGCCCTACAGATCCAGTACGTCAGGGCCCTGCTCGCAAAGGCGGTCGAGCAGCAAAACGCAGGCGCCGACTCGCAGGTTCGGGTGTACTCGCGTTCTTTGGGCAGCAGTGGCCTCAAGCGGCCGCCCATTGGCGGCAAACACCCTAAACTGCCCGCCACCAGAGCCACTGCAGCTCCAACATCGACCCGCGAACGCGACACTCTCCACCAACGACCCCAGGCCAGCGACCAACTTCGTCGCCGCCAACGGTCAGCCCATCGACGCCCCCACCCACATCATCAACAACCAAAGCTGGAGCGCACGCCAGCCCGATGACCTGCGACACACCCTAACCAATCGCCACGACGGCGAGCCGATGGGGTCGCTAAGACGACTCGGGCCCAGGTGCTTCGGACCGATGATCCGAGGCGAAAAGTACCCGGCGAACTTCAAGGCGCCGAAGGAAATAGAGAAGTACGACCCTTCGTACGACCCCTCCGTGTGGCTGGATACATACCTCATGGCGATGGGGATCGCTGGCCACACCGACCTGCTAGCCGCCCGTTACCTCCCCTTGAAGATGGAGGGGACATGCAAGCAGTGGATCAACACCCTCCCGCAGGATAGCATCGACTCCTGGGAGGAGATGTGCGACGCCTTCGTCAGGCACTTCGAGTGCTCCTACACCCGCGCCACCACCATCGAGGACCTGGAGCGATGCGTCCAGGGACCCCGCGAGTCGACCCGCAACTGGGTCCAGCGGTGGCAAGAACTATGGTACAACGCGGTCGGCATCCACCCGGACACCGCGATCCATTGCTTCAAGACCTCGTGCCGCTACGAGCCCTTGGTCGCCAAGCTCAAGCGACATTCTCGCACACTCGACAACATACCGGACCTCCTCGAGATCGCCAAACGGTATGCGGAGGAAGATCCAAACCAGGAAACCGACGACGAGTCGGGAGGCCAACGCCGCACGAGCGGCAACGACAACGGACGACGGTCCGACCTACGCTACAGCAACACTCGCCTCACTGGCAAGCGTCGTAGTGACGGGCGAGTCGACTTCGTCGCCAACGCCGGGCACGCGCAGCGCGAGCCCAAGAGCTTCCGCCGCGACGGCAGCAACTACAAGGCAAAACCAAGGTTCGACCCCGTGGCCCTCCTTAACCAACCTTGTGTGTTTCACAGCAGGGAAGGGAAGCCCGCCACGCACACGACCGCCGACTGCCACACTCTCAGGGAGATTGAGAAGGCACGGCGAGCGCGGGAGGACCCCGACAACAACCCGCCAAACGGCGGAAAATTTGGCAATGTGGCCGGCTCCCTCCATACCTTCACAGACTTCAACACGAAGCGCGAGAAGAAGGTCATCGCTCGCGCCGTCGCCGGCAACGCGGTGGCCCAGGTGGACGTTCCCCAGTTCCTCAACTGGTCGGAGCAGCCCATCACCTAGAGCCGCTAGGACCACTCGCCACGCATCGAGTACCCAGGCCGAGTCGCCCTGGTGGTCAAGCCTAAGGTGGGCGACTACTGGCTCCCCAAGACATTGATGGACGACGACAGCTCCATCAACATCCTATACCTGGACACCTTCAGGCGACTGCGGCTCCCGCAGTCGATGGTCGAGATGACCTACACCATGTTCCACGGCATCGTCCCCGGTCGGAAGGCGTACCCGATCAGCAAGGTCACGCTGCCAGTCACCTTCGGCACACCAGCAAACTTCCGCACCGAGCGGATCGTCTTCGAGCTGGTACCCTTCGACAGCCCCTACCACTGCGTCCTGGGGCGCTAGGCGTTCGCCAAGTTCATGGCAGCACCCCACTACGCGTACAACGCGATGAAGCTCCCCGGGCTGTGCGGCGTCATCGCCATCAATGGCGACCCTGACATGGCCGCCGAGTGCGAAGCCAAAGGAGCCGAACTCGCCGACGCCGTCATCGCGGCAGAGGCCAACCACGCCGACGAGCTCGCCAAGTACGCGAGCGGGGTCAACAACGACGATCCCACCATACTCAAGAAGCCCAATTCGGAGGGCGCAAACACCTCATCCTTCGAGGCAACGACGCACACCTGCACCATCGAGCTGGTCCCAGGCGACTCTAGCCAGACGGTGACGATCGGGACGGGCATGAGCCCAGCCTAGGAAGGCGCGCTCATCGAGTTCCTCCGTGAGAACAGGGACATCTTCGCATAGAAGCCCTCTGACATGCCTGGTGTCCCTAGGGAACTCGCTGAGCACAAACTAAACGCCGACCCCAAAGTGCGACCCGTTAAGCAGTCGCTGCAGCCCTTCAATGAAGAGCACCGCCGAGCTATCGCCGAGGAGGTACAGCGTCTACTCGCTGCAGGCTTCATCCGGCCAATCAAATACTCCAAGTGGCTGGCAAACCCAGTCCTGGTCGAGAAGAAGAATGGGACCTGGAGGATGTGTATCGACTACACAAACTTAAACAGCGCCTGCCCGAAGGAGCAGTTCGTCCTCCCACGGATCGACCAAATAATCGACTCCACCGCGGGCTCGGAGTCGCTGTGTTTCCTCGACGCCTACTCTGGGTACAACCAGATCAAAATGGCTGTTGAGGACGAGGAGAAGACGGCGTTCATCATGCCATTCGGAGCCTTCTGCTATACCGCCATGACCTTTGGCCTCAAGAACGCCGGGGTGACCTACCAGCGGTGCATGCAGGAGTGCCTCACGAGCCAAATTGGCCGCAATATCCACGTCTACATCGATGACGTGGTCGTGAAGTCCGCTCGCCAGGGCGATCTACTCGCCGACCTGGCGGAAACATTCACCAACCTGCGGAAATACAAGATAAAGCCCAACCCAGGCAAATGCACCTTCGGTGTACCAGCAGGGCAACTACTGGGCTATGTCGTCTCCAAGCGCGGGATCGAGGCGAACCCCACCAAAATCGACACGATCGCCCGACTAGGCAAACCTGAGTGCCTACGCGACGTCCAGAAGCTGGCCGGGCGAGTCGCGGCTCTCAGCCGCTTCATCCCCCGACTGGGAAAAAAGGCGATGCCCCTATACCGCCTAATGCGAAAGAACCCCACCTTCCAGTGGGACAAGGAGGCGGACGACGCACTCCACGACCTCAAGAAGGTGCTACTCGCAGCACCACTACTCGCCGCCCCCATCGACAAAGAACCCATGCTGGTCTACGTTGCGGCTTCCGAGCTCGTCGTCAGCGCCCTCATGGTCGTCGAGCGGCCGGAGGAAGGAAAGGAGCGCCCGGTACAGCGACCGGTGTACTACATCAGCGAGGTCCTCACCGAAGTCGCCATGTACCCTTGAGCAGAAACAGGTATACGCGGTCTTTAGAGCACAGCAGTGCCTGCCGCACTACTTCCAGGAGCACCCGATCATGGTCGTCTCCTCAGCACCGTTGGAGGACATCATCCGCAACCGTGAGGCGACCGGGCGAGTCGCCAAGTGGGCCGTCGAAATCGGTG
This sequence comes from Avena insularis, assembly GCA_023614405.1. Classification (NCBI taxonomy): domain Eukaryota; kingdom Viridiplantae; phylum Streptophyta; class Magnoliopsida; order Poales; family Poaceae; genus Avena; species Avena insularis. The sequence goes on along the minus strand of JAJUPC010000111.1, from coordinate 514,218 downwards.
TCCACAACATCAAGTATGAGCCACGAAAAGTGATCAAGTCGCAGGCTCTAGCGGACTTCATCGCTGACTAGGAAGAGGCCCAGCAGCCAGAAAAGCTGCCATACCTCCACTACTGGAGCCTGCACTTCGACGGCTCCAAGAACGCGGACGGCACAGGAGCAGGGATCGTGCTGACTTCACCGAAGGGAGACAAGCTCCGCTACGTCCTCTGCCTCGACTTCACCCCCTGCACCAACAACATGGCCGAGTACGAGGCACTACTCCACGGCATGCGAGCTGCCAAGGAGATGAACGTCAACCGCCTACGTTGCTACGGAGACTCCGACCTCGTCGCTGGGCAAGTCGCTGGCACTTGTGACGCCGTCTCTCCCACCATGGCGGCATACCGCCAAGCAGTAGACAAGCTGGGGGGACACTTCGCAGGCTACTCCGTCGAGTGGATCAACAGGCGGAAGAACAAGGAGGCTGACGCACTCTCTCGCATCGGGTCGGCTTGACTTGCACCACCCGCCGGCGTCTTCCTCGACACGATCACTAAGCCATCAGTCTCTCCCCCAAGGGAGATCGACATCGGAGTCCCGCTGCAACCAGAGGCAGCCCTGGTCGCACTCATCGCCGAGCCAGACGACTGGACCAAGCCGTACATCGCCTACCTGGAGGCTGGCACCTTGCCGGCAGACGAGACAGACGCTCGGATGGTCGCACGCCAATGCAAATCCTTCACCATCATCGACGACGAGCCCCACAAGCGCAGCGTGACCGGCGTGTTCCAACGATGCGTCCAACCTGCTGAAGGACGCAAGATCCTCCATGACATCCACTCCGGCATCGTTACCACGCCGGCCCGCTTCGGTCGCCAAGGCCATGCTTCACGGCTTCTCTGGCCCACCGCACACGCCGATGCCATCGACATTGTCCAGATGCGCGGGTGCCGGCACGCCAACCAGACACACGTGCCGAGCTCAGCGCTCAAGACAATCCCCATCACCTGGCCATTCGCCGTGTGGGGTATGGACATGGTAGGACCATTAAAAAAGGCCCCCTCCGGCTTCACCCACCTCCTGGTCACGATCGACAAATTCACAAAGTGGGTGGAGGCCAAGCCAGTCCAGAAATGCGACGGGAAGACTGCCACCAAATTCCTACGCAAGCTCATATATCGCTACGGGTTCCCAAACAGCATTATCACGGACAACGACACCAACTTCGCCAAAGGATCCCTAGCCGAGTTCTGCGAGGAACACCACATCCGGCTCGACCTCACGTCAGTCGCCCACCCGGAGTCCAACGGCCAGGCGGAACGGGCCAACCAGAGCATCCTCCACGGCCTGAAGCCGTGGCTCCAAGTACCACTCGAGCGCACCGCCGGGTGCTGGGTCGAGGAGCTACCCTCCATCATCTGGGGTATCCGAACCTCGGTCAACAGGTCGACAGGGTTCACCCCCTTCTTCATGGTGTACGGCGCCGAGGCAGTCATGCCCACCGACCTCGAGCACGACTCGCCAAGGGTCGTCCACTACACGGAGGCTGCGAACGAACTCACACGACAGGATGGAGTCGATCAACTCGACGAGGCACGCGACCTAGCTCGCTCACGCACCGCCATCTACCAGCAAGGACTCCGCCGCTACCACAGCCGACGGGTGAAAACTCGCACCTTCCAAGAAGGCGACCTGGTGCTGCGCCTCATCCAGGACAAGAAGGGAATGCACAAGCTTTCCCCCCGTGGGAGGGACCATTCGCCATCGGGCGATTACTCGGCAACGACGCCTACTACCTCATCGACGTCCGCGGGGACGGCAAACTCGACGTCAAGCGACCATGGAATGTAAACCTCCTACGGAAGTTCTACTCCTAGAACCCCACATATGTATCCTCCAGCCGCTATGAAATAAAAAGAATTGGTTACCGCAAATTGCGTCTACTCTCCGTGTCTTGTGCCATTCGCACTCGTAGTAACAGCATCAAGCTAACTGCAGAAGTCAACCTCTGGTATAGCGATCGGCACGGCCAAGTAGTGCGCTACAAGGGCACTGGGTCACCCCAGGTCTTGTAACGTCCACGAAAAACGCCTACCCGGAGCCCCATTGGAGTCGCCTAGCTCGACTGGCTCGACGAGCCAAGACAACTGCCTTCGCTTCTCACAGCGACCATGATCCTCCGCATCCTCGACATAGCGACTCGAACGGCCAAGTACCACGCTCGGGGACTGACGACCAGTTCAGCGCGAGCGGCTAGGGAAAACGCCAAGTATGAGAGCATGCCAAGGACTCGCCATGCGACTGACCCAACGGGCCGGGCAGGAGTGATGCGCTTATCCTAACGCGCCCAGTCCTCAACCACCCTAGAGTTGCGCCTAGAACAACCAAGTACCACGCTCGGGGACTCGGCTACCCGACCTCGTTCGCGCAAGGGAAAACGGTGAAGTACAGAGCACTCATGGGAGTCGCCTTGCGACTGGCTTTCCGAGTCCGGGCGAGTCGACGTCAATAACAAAACATTCAAAATCACAAACACATAATAAACGAGGTAAACCCCATAAATAAGGGTGGACGCGCTCGGGGACTCGTTCAACTCTCAATCACAAACACACAACAATTCACGAAATACCACGATATTTCATTATAGCATATCACAAATGTCACAAAATACAAAGTATGCCCAACGGCAGCACTGCTACTAGCGCCCCAAGGGCACAATGTTTCATTCCGCAGGCTTCGACGACGACTCGCCGCCACCCTTGCGGTTGCGAATGAAGGGAGTATACGGGTTCGACGGGTACGTCGTCAACTCACCCGCCATCGCCGCACGGAAGGGCTGCTCGATCTTGAAGTCCCGGTGCTGTGGCTTGGGGTCGTTGGGTGCCACGACTGTTTCCTGATAAGGAAGGAGGTCGCCCATCGCCCAGACGCGCTCAGAGTACACCGCGGCGCGGTCCGTCAGCTTCAACACCTCGGCGATCTCCACCGAGCCAGTCGACGACGGGTAGCCACTCGTCACGTCATCCAAATCGAAATCTTCCGGGAAGTGGGCGAGCCCAAGGCTCAGCGCCGTCGCCGCCCCGCGCCGGAACGCCGACCGCGTCATGAACTCGACGACCGACGGCGCCTTCTCCAAGTATCGCCACACCTCGACGAGGTCGCTGGGAATCACTTCCGTGGGCGACATCTCCTGAAGATACGCCCATATACATGTCGCTGACAATGTGGCCGAGTCGACCAGCGTGGCTACACATTGCCGTGCGTCGAACGAACTCGCCTCTTCCGCGCTATCAATGATTCGACCTGCGGACAGAAAGTGACAGTGAATACATCAAAAATTACACAATGCAAACGTTACAGGCAGAGGTAGGCACACTCACCAATCAAGGGACAGGAGAGATCCGTGATGAAGCTCTAAAGAGAGGTGTAGTCGTCTTGAAGCCCAGCAACAAGGGCGTCGGAGACCTTGCGCTCCTCAGCGGTGGCTATAACAACAGCCTTGGCTCGCCCATCCGCCGAACTTGCTTCCTCCTTCGCTTCCTTCAGCTCGCGCTCAAGGTCGGCGATCCGCTTCTCAGCCGAGCTCAACGCAGTTTGAGCTGCCGCCAACTCACTCGTTGGGACAAGGCCCTGGCGGACCTCCTCTGCATTTGCATCGATCGCCTGGAGCCCCTTGTTCGCCTCTTGGACGGTGGCCAGTTCCTTCTCCACGCGATGTTTCGCAGCAAGCCGGTTAGCTGACTCATGCTGCAAACCCTGCACACAATTTAAACAGTTAACAATAGCGGAATCCTAAGTGTCCACCCACTGAAATTCAGCGAGTGGACACTCGGGGACTGGCAATCAAAAAACTTAAGTGCCCACCCGCTGAAATTCAGCGAGTAGACACTCGGGGACTAGCAATCAAAAATCCTAAGTGCCCACCCGCTGAAATTCAGCGAGTGGACACTCGGGGACGGGCAATCAAAAATCCTAAGTGCCCACCCGCTGAAATTCAGCGAGTGGACACTCGTGGACTGGCAATCAAAAATCCTAAGTGCCCACCCGCTGAAATTCAGCGAGTGTGCACTCGGGGACTGGATGCGAGAAATAAAAACAAGACACTAAAAGAATCCGACCGCTGCAATTCAGCGGCCCGATCCTCAGGGACTAGACATACCTGGATGGCTGTGCCAAGCATACCATGAAGCTGTATCGCGTCCACGGATGCGAGAAGAGCCGAAGTGTGCCCGCGATGCTGCTCGACCTCCGTCTCGACGACCCCAGGTGCGCGGCTCGAGGGCGAGGTACCACTCGCCATAGCCGCTTTGGCCATGAAGCGCGGGAAGGTTGCGATGGATGCGCCGGCACCAAAGGAGGCCGGCTCGGCTGCCCCAGGCGAAGGAGAACCCTCCTTGGTCGTCAAGGCCGCCTCCGCCATGGGATCATTTGGAGCGATCGTCGTGTCGTCAGACACCGTGACGACTTCGTCGCCCTTGGTATTCTTGGCACTATCCGCAGGGGCGACCACCTCGTCCGCCTTCCTCTTCCGAGAGGGGTCCTCTTCAGTGACGACTGGCGGCACCTTGGCCACGGACGGGTGGCCTATCTTCTTAGCTCCAGTCCTACAAATTGATTACATAAGCAAAGTGGTCCGAGTACAATGAAAAACGAAAGCACGTGAATAAAACTCACTTGGCGACTGGTAGGAACCGCAGCCCCGTGCGGATGCCGGCCGGCTTCTCCAGTTCGGGGCCCAGTTTACGACTGAGACCCATCTCCAGGACATCGTGCGCCCAAGACACGGACGGCTTCTTAGTTGTCGAGGCCGCGACAGGAGCCTCCGAAACATTTTCTGCGGGAGCCTCCCTGCGAGGTGAAGCCGCCGCGACCAAAGCGGCCCCCAACCCAGAGACTGGGGCAAACGGCTGAGGCATCAAAGCCAGAGGCACCTCACTCAGGACGGCGGTGACGTCCGGCGCGGCCACCATCGGTGGCGTTTCATCCTTGGCCAGGCTGGTGGCGTCGGAGCTGCTCGCCGAATGAGGCGGAGATGCCTGTCTCGCCGGCTTCGTTTTCCTCTTCGGATTGGCCTTCACCTCCTTCTTCTTCTTCTTCTTCTTTGATGGAGTGGCCTGGCGACGCGAGGTGGTTTCGGGAAGTTCGTCATCGTCATGACGTTCGAGGCTTTTACTCGCCTCGAGTTCGCGCTGATGCTGCCCGCGAGTTTTGCGAACCAGCGGGGCGACCTCTTCCTCGGACTCGTCGTCGTCGTCGCTCCCGTCGCTCTCGATGTCGCCTTTGGCAGGACGCGACTCGCCCCCGTCCCAGACGGACGAGCTCGAGTTCTCGTCGTCTGCGGGCGGAAGCCACCCTTCCACCACTTGAAATAACTACAATGAACATAAGACAATATTAGTACGACCGCGACTGCATTAACTGCGACCGCGAATGACAAAAAGTGACTTACCGTTGGATCTGGGTGCTTCGCGGTGTAGGGGCGACCCCGGCCTTCGCGTCCAGGTACACCGCCTGGGTGATCTTCTTCAACGCCGGAATATAATCCTTGAGCTGCCACTCGGCGATGTAGGATTTCGTCGAGTCCTCCCGGCCTGTGTACTGGTACATATAATGGTCACGTCGGGCCAGGGGAACGAGCCGCCGCCCGAGCCAACAGTTGTATAAGTTAATGGTCTGAAGACCCTTCTTCTTCAGACCGCGAATGTTTTGAAGCATCTCGTCCACGACCATCCGCTGGTCTGTGGGGAGCTTGCCGACTTGGAGTCGGCGCGGTTCGGGCCGGTCGGCGGAGTATCTTGGGATCGCCACCTCGCCCTCCGGAGTCGCCTCGGTGACGTAAAACCAAAACTTATTCCACTCGCTCGCCGCCTTGGCGGGTAGCATCAGATCAAAAAAGGAAGCCTTCGACTTCAACTGAAACGTCAGGCCGCCCGCAGCAAGCATTGGGCCACCCGCTTCTTCGCGACTGATCCTCCCGTGGAACATATCTTGCCACAGGGGGAAGTAGGGCCTGCAGCCCAGGTAGCACTCGCAGAACGCCATGAAAATGGCGAGCTGCTCAATGCTGTGCGGACCCAGGTCCGACGGCTGGATCCCGTAGAAGGCGCAGAAGCGCCGGAAGAAAAGAGATGTGGGGAATCCTAGGCCCCGCTCTATGTGGCTGGTGAAGCAGACGAACTCTCCCTCGCGCGGGTCCGGAGTCACCTCTCCGGCCGCAGGGATGCGCCACCTGCCGGCGCGCAAGATCCCGGCCTCCTCGAAGGACGCCAGTTGCGCTCTCGTGCACTTGGACCTGCCCCATGGTTCGGTGGAGGGAGCCATTGGCAACAAGGTTCATGGAGGTCGGAGGATTTGGGATCGGCTGGATCGAGATGCAGAGGAGAACGGAGGTGCGCGCAATCGGAGGAGATGATGAGGGGTGGTTTTTCGATCGCCTACCATTCCCTTTATTTAGCGGTTGTTACCCGCCAAATCAGGAAGCCGTTACTACACGGTGATTACGCCAAAAGTTACCGTTGGGTTACCCCAACGGCTAGTTAGACTGCGTTGGATGGTCCAACTTCAGCCACTCGGCTCGCCGACCCGATCACTACAACAGAGCCCGCCACCGATTCGACTGGGCGTCCGCGTTGAACCCGTATGCTCCGACTGCCAGCGACCACCTGCGTCCAATCGACGACGGCCTCGGGGACTACTGATGGGGATATGCCTACCGGGGTATACCCAATAGGACGTTTCCGACTGGCCCAGGAACTGGCGAGTGGGCCTGCAAGACGGCGATTGGATCAAGGCCCGGTGTGGATCCAAGCGACTAGAAGCCGAAGGCCCAGGCGAGTAGATAGGCCAAGTCAGATTAGGTTAAACGAGTACCGAAGCCTTAACTGATTCGGTTGAGATATGTAAACCCTAGGGGGAGGTGAGTCTATATAAACCTCCCTATAGGGCATGTAGAGATACGTTCCATCATCCACCCAAGCGACTCACCGCCTAGCCGCCGAGATCGCCCCATTGTACCACTATCATAATACAATCTAGCAGGAGTAGGTCTTTACCCTCCGGGGGGCCGAACCTGGGTAAAACCCTGTGTCTCCGCCCTCATCTCGCACCGCAGATGGCTGGCTGCCCTTGCCCTTCGTTCTACTACTCGCTGCCGATTGCAGCATCTGCCGTGACCATTCCCACGACATGACTAGTTTTGCGCGTAAAGTCGAGGTCAGAACACATGTGCATGATGTAATTATGAGTATTCGCTTTATGTTGCAGGACTATGGGGTCATGGATACAGGTATAGAAATGGAAATTGAGCAGCAGCGGATGGAGCGAGAGGCCAAGGAAAAGGCCGATGCCGATACGGCAAATCAAGAAGCATTACCACCACCACCAATGAGGCCGTTAATGGAGTAGAACTTTATGCAATGCATGCAAATGATGCGAGAGACCCAGAACAAGTTCATGGAAGAGCTACTGGGGCGAGCAAATCAAAGGGCACCTGAAGGTGGAGGAGTGAGTTTATCTGATTTCCAGAATGCAAGACCGTTACCTTTTGCATCAACTCCTAAACCAATGGATGCATAAGACTGGCTAGCAGATACAGAAAGGAAGCTGAAAACTGTGGGTTGCAATGATGAGGAAAATTGAGGTATGCAACTCATCTGCTGACTGGACCTACAGCATCTTGGTGGGAAAATCAGTTAGCCATGCAACAACCAGGAAGGGAGTTTACCTGGGAGGAGTTCAAGTAGAGATTCCGTGAATACCATGTTCCGAAAAGTGTCATGGAGTTGAAGCAGAGAGAATTTGAGGAGCTTCAGCAAGGATATACTAGTGTCATGAAGTACATCCGGGAGTTTAGCCAACTGTCTCGTTATGCTGAGGTGGATGTTAACACTGAAGAGAAGAGGAAGAAGCGTTTCTTGCGTGGATTAAATCCGTTTGTGAAGATGCAGCTAAGATTAGCCAATAAGCAAACTTATCAGCAGCTGTTGGATGCAACCATTACTTTTGAGGATGACTACAAGAATGTCCACGAGGATTGGAGGAAGAGAGCCAAGAAGGAAACCAAGAGAATTCAGGCAAGCAAACCTAAACCTAACCTGGAGTTCAAACCTCGGAATAGGAATTATGGAAACAACAACAATAACAATAACAAGGGCAGTGGTGGAAATCAATCTAATCCGAGAAGGAATGTTATTTGTAACAACTATGGAATTCCAAGGCATTTCCAGAGGGAGTGCAAAAAGCCTGTAGTGATCTGTTACGATTATGACCAGAAGGGGCATATCAAGCCAGATTGTCCGAGCAAACCACCAGGAGGATGGCCTACCAAGGGAGGAGGACAAGCCAGTGGAGGAAATGGACAACCCAATAAAGGAGGAAATAATGGCAAGACCAACAATGGCAAGAGAAACCGACCTACCGGAAAACTGAACTGTGCAACCCTCGAGGAGGTGGATAATTCGGAGCATGCAGTGATAGGTATGCTCAATATCCTTACCAATCCCGGCAAAGTTCTATTTGATACTGGTGCAACTACTTCATTCATTTCTGAAGAATTTTGTGATAAGTTCGGGATTAGAAGGGCAACGTTAGAAAGTCCTATGACCGTAGTTACGACAGGAGGGAATGTGATTGTACACCACATAAAACAAGATCAGGTTATCTCGATCTGTGGTTGTACATATTTCGTAGACCTTTATGTGATTCCTTTGAAAGGAATTGCAGTAGTGCTGGGGATGGATTGGATGATGGAACACGGAGCTCAGATAAATTGTGAGGAGAAAACTGTCTCAATCAAAACTCCAAGTGGAGCAAGGATTGTTTACCAAGCAGATAAACAGTCATATTATGGTGGATCTGCAGTTGAATTCAATGAAAGAAGTTAAATTAGAAGAGATTCCTATAGTTAATGAATTCCAAGATGTTTTTCCAATAGAGTTACCGGGAATGCCACCAGACCGGGAAATAGAGTTCACCATTGACTTAATACCTGGTACAGCACCAATAGCTCAAGCACCATATAAAATGGGACCCAAAGAGTTGAAAGAACTCAAGGAGCAAATTGATGAGTTAGCAGGAAAAGGATTTATACAGTAAAGTGTATCTCCATGGGGAACACCAGTAATCTTTGTGGATAAGAGAGATGGTGGAAGACGGATGTGTGGTGATTATAGAAATCTGAACAACGTGACTATCAAGAATAAGTATCCTTTACCAAGAATTCAAGATTTGTTTGATCAAGTGAAAGGAGCTGGAGTATTTTCAAAGATTGATTTAAGATCTGGATACCATCAAATAAAAATCAAGCCGGAAGATGTTCCAAAAACAACATTTGTCTCAAGATATGGACACCATGAGTATCTGGTAGTACCATTTGGTTTGACCAATGCACTGCAATATTCATGAATCTGATGAACAAGATCTTCATTTCATATTTGGGCAAGTTTGTCATCGTCTTTATTGATGATATTCTGATATATTCCAAGGATAAGGAAGAGCATGCTGACCATTTGAGAATAGCATTACAGACTTTAAGAGAACATAAGCTTTATGCTAAGTTCAATAAGTGTGAGTTCTGGTTAGATGAGGTAGGATTCCTCGGTCATGTGATGAGTAAGGATGGAATTGCTGTGAATCCATCTAAAGTTTAGTTGGTACTAGAGTGTACTGCATCGACCAATGTGAAACAAATTCGACGTTTCTTAGGAATGGCTGGTTATTATCGGAGATTCATTGAAGGTTTCTCCAAAATAGCCGGACCAATGACCAAATTATTAAGGAAGAATACACCATTTAAGTGGGAACAGAAGTGTGAAGCAAGTTTCCAAGAGTTGAAGACTAGATTAACCATAGATCCAATCTTAGCAGTTCCTGAAACAGGGAAGGATTTCACTGTATATTGTGATGCATCTAAAGAAGGTTTGGTTTGTGTATTAATGCAAGATAACAAAGTGATTGCTTATGGTTCAAGACAATTGAAACCACATGAACTCAACTATCCAACTCATGATTTACAGTTATCATCAGTAGTTTTTGCACTGAAAGGATGGAGACATTTTCTTTATGGAGCCAGATGTGAGTTATACACTGACCATAAAAGTCTCAAATACTTCTTCACTCAAAAGGAATTGAATATGAGACAGAAGCGTTGGTTGGAATTAATCAAGGATTATGACTTAACAATCAATTACACCCCAGGGAAAGAAAATGTTGTAGCAGATGCTTTAAGCAGAAAGAGTGCAGATATTCAGCCAACCAATAGAGAGTTACCAAAAGAGTTACAAATGGACTTGGACAGATTAGAACTTCAATTTATCAAAACAGAGGTTCTTGGAGGATTAGCGACTATGCAGGTAGTTGTAGAGCAGGACAGTGATCTTAAGCAAGAAATTGTCAGACATCAAGAAGAAGATCCTTTCATTGCTGAGGAAATTCGGAGGATATCTCAAGGGCAAAAATCAGTTTTTCGCCTTGGAGATTATGGATCTTTATGGTTCCAAGATCGTCTATGTGTTCCAGATGTGACTAAGATCAGAAATGTCATACTCAAATAATCACATGATACACCATATTCTATACATCTAGGGAGTACTAAGATGTATATGGATTTGAAAGAACTATTCTGGTGGAATAACATGAAAAGAGATATTTCTAAATATGTATCTGAATGCCATACTTGTCAAAGGGTGAAAGCAGAACATCAAAGTCCAGCAGGACCATTATAACCCTTAGAAATTCCTGAATGGAAATGGGAGGAAATAGGTATGGACTTCATCACAGGATTACCTATGACACCAAAAAGGAAGGATATGATATGGGTAATTGTGGACAGACTCACTAAGAGTGCGCATTTTATTCCGGTAAATCAAAAGGATAATGCCGAGAAGTTAGTTGAAGTGTATGTTAAAGAGATAGTAAGTAAGCATGGAGTACCCAAAAAGATCGTAACTGATAGGGGATCAGTGTTTACTTCAGTATTTTGGAAGCAATTGCATGAAGCACTTGGTTCAAAGTTAGATTTCAGCACGGCATATCATCCTGAGACAGGAGGTCAAACTGAAAGAACAAATCAAATACTAGAAGACATGTTGAGAGCTTGTGCACTAGATTTTGGAGGAACGAGGTAAGATCAACTACCATTGGATGAATTTTCTTATAACAATAGCTATCAGAGTAGTCTGAAGGCAACTCCATATGAGATTCTGTATGGAAGGAAGTGTAGATCACCAATATGTTGGTATGAACCTGGAAGTAGCAAAGAATTTGCGCCAGATTATATCAAGGAGAGACAAGATATCATTGATAAGATCAGGGATAGACTGAAAATAGCCTAGAGTAGGCAGAAAAGTTATGCGGATCTAACTCGAAGATCATGGCATCCAGAAGTGGGAGATATGGTCTATTTGAAAGTAAGTCCAATGAAAGGAGTAAAAAGATTCGGAGTTAAAGGGAAATTGAGTCCAAGATATATCGGACCATTTAAGATATTGAGTCAAAATAGAACTATAGCTTATGCTTTATAGTTACCATCAAGATTGGCTCAAGTGCATAATGTTTTCCATGTGTCACAACTTCGCAAATGTTTGAAAGTTCCAGGTGATGCAATAACACATCAAGAGATATAATTACAAGCAGACCTAACTTATATTGAAAAGACCTGTAAAATTCTGGAAGAAAACTGGAAAAGATTGAGGAACAGAGCAATCAAATATTGCAAGGTACAGTGGGAACATCACCCTGCGAGGGAAGCCACATGGGAGAAGGAAGAGGATTTAAGAAAAGCTTATCCAGAAATATTCAGGTACATCTCCACAAACTTTGGGACGAACTTTAATTTAAGGGGGGAAGTCTGTAACATCCCAGCATATAGGACCTAACGAAGGGTAGATTTAGGAATATGAATTGTTGCATGCATTCATTTGTGAAAATGTGGGTAAAATTTTCGCCAAATCAAACCTTGAGTGATCAATGTTTCTTCCTTACTTTGAGATTAGGTTCAGTCTTAAAGGAGGATTGCTATAAACTTTGATATGATCTTAAAGGAATTATGTGTGTTTTAAAAAAATGAATTTGAATTTTAAACTTAAGTGTTTGAATAATAATTTCAATGATTTAGATATAAGATTTGAATCTTAAATTAATTAAGAGATAAGTATTATAACTTAAATCTTATCCAAAAATAATATTGAATATGAAATTTAGTTCATTAGCACATAAACAAGTTACAAAGAATGTAACTACTGAAGTCATTTCAAAATTCACAATTTACAAAAGAATAAAGAATAAGAATATTCTTTATTAACAATAATATAATATTTATTACAATTAAATAAAATAAATATTACAAGAAGGATAAAAGAAAAATTACAAAAGAATACGAAGATTACATTTGAAAATCTACTAACTATCCTATATCTAAATCTACACTAAATCTTCATCTTTATCTTGGTACCTGCAAAACAAAGACTAAAAAGAAACAAAATAAGATTAGTGTTAGTATATTTCTCTCAGATATGTCAGTGAAGTGCACTTGACAAACTCATCATTGAGAAATGTTATAAAAGGGGCAAGTTTCACCAATACGAAAGATTTCATCTTTCATAAATTCAAAGCCAGAATTCAAATGACATCCAAGAGGGACCAATTCACCAGCCATGTGAAAGTAATTTGGTAATGGTAAGTTCAAAATTTCTGAACCTATCCACAAGTGCATAGCAGGCACACAAGCTGGACACACACCAGCATGCAAAGGGTGTGCTGTCGACCTCACAAGCACAGCCAAATCACAAAAAATCACAGCACAGCCGTGGGAGAAGCACTAGTGCATCACTCCACTACACATCAAACCAATAACAGCAGCCAAACCAAGAACAGTAGCCAAACCAAACCACCCAGATCAACCAAACATCACCAGGATGGTGACATAAGGAGGGGAATGAATCTGGTAGACAGCAAGGTCAAGCCCAGGAGCTAGGAGGAGCAGGCAAGCTCAAGAGCAAGATCAAGATCAAGATCATCATCAATCTACTACACCAACATCAAATTTTGTGGTGAGCCTCCTAAAATCATCACATGATTTCATCATATTATCTAAACAAAAGCATGTGTTGCTTTATGAAATGACCTCTCAAAAATCACCCAAGAGAGGTGAATCTATCCTAGAGATTTCAAGTATAAGGATAAGAAATCAAGCTCAACCACAAGCACTAAACTCTCAGACCAGCATCACTGAGTTCAGTGTTATTTTTGCAACTTAGATCATTCTTCATTTGATCTTATCAGATCAGGGCACATCTCTCAAAGAGAGTAGCACCTCTAATCCTACAAGTTTCAAACAAACTAACTACTCAACCAACTAGGAATTAAATCCTAGAGCCTCATACCAACATCATAGGCAGGAAAGTTAATACAAGCTTTCATATCATCTTGCCAGTATTAATCACAGGCATTATCAAGCTAAGCCCAAAAATAAAACCCAATCACTTGTGTGCCAAATCATAATGGTATCACAAGGACAGGTTTTATATGAACTACAACCAATCTTTGCTTAGTTTCCACATATAAAAGGGACAACCAATAAATATCATTTTCCTAAAGCCAAGTGCCAGGAATCAACCTTAAATCAATCTATACATCCATAGAAAATCATTACATGTAATGATTTGATTCAGTGTGTATAATCTCATACAATCCTACCATTATATTACAGTAAGCAACTACTAAGAGAAACCACTATCAGTACAAGCATTCTGACAGTAGAGTAAATTCTTAGATCAAGAACATAATCCAATCAGGGATTCCATAGAAACACTAGCATAGGATCATAGTGAATCATCACTAGAATAATCTGACAGGCAACTAGCACCATCAAATCCACTACAAATCATGATCCACAGCAAACATTCATTCTTCATGCTCAAGTATGATCACCACTAAATTTAAAGCATCAAGGATATGATCAACATGGGGTTATGAACACTAATCAGAGCAAGAACCCTAATCCAGAGATGAACCCAATCAGCACATAGTCACTAGGCATGAGAAGCCACTAGATACACACAGATAGATTCATGGCAGTAGCATCGACAAGAACCACAGAGGCAACTTACTCGAGGTCCTCGCTCACGAATCGAAGAGGTAGCAGATTGGTCGACGAACTACAGCGGCACAGGGAGCACCCCAAGGGGGCGCTGCAACTTGCACCTGCCACGGCCGCGGCCGCAGCAGCACGCGAGCCCAACACACCACCACAGACAGGACCGTGGTGGCGGTGACAACATCTTTCCTTAACCCTAGGGTTTGGGAACGGGGTGGACCTGGCCACGGAGAAGCCCTGGAGTCAAATCCAATTGGATAGAATGAACGAGCGTCATCGACAATCCCAAATCACGCCACAGCCAATGACGGGCGACCCAGGCGGCCAGTGGCGGCACCGCCGGCCACAACGTCGGGTCAGAGGAGGAGAGGATAAGGTTGAGGGAGAGAGGGAGGCAGAGAAAATGGGCTAGGTGAGCCAAAACCCTTCGGGGTGGTATTTTGACCTTACCCTGGGCCACACTGGCCCAATAAGCCCAAAAGGCCAGCCCAAGTTATTTTAAAAACTGTTTTAATGAAGTGGAAAAGACCAAAATGCCCTAACCTCAATAAAATTATAGAAAATAAAATAAAAATCCAAAAATTATAAATAAAATATTTTTGGATTCACAATAATCCACTCTGTCCAAATAAAACAAGATATAAAATTCTGGACATTTAATTTTTTATAAGAATTTTGTAATTTATATATCCCTTATGGAATTTTACAAAATTATTGAAAGGTGATAAAAATAAATAAAAATCACTTTCATTATTTATTAATATTATAGTATTTTTGAAAAATACAAAATAAATCTTTAGTAATAAATTTAATGTATAATTAATAATTCCTAAAAGAATTATTAAATTAATAAAAGTCAAATAAGAAGGGAAATAAAATAAAATAATTCAATATATGCAATAAATATAAAAAACAATATTTATAAATGCTTTATTAAAAGGCACCTTATATAGGGAAAGTGCATATAGAATTAAATAATGCATTACATTACTTGCATAATCATTTTGCTTCTTTAAATATTGTCCTTACCGGGCAATAATGATGTTTTTGTAGAACTAGAAGCTCAAGGTCCAGTGCAAGCATCAGAATTCACTACCTTTCCATCACAAGGCAAGTTCATCACTTGCTCATGTCCTTTGAAGAGTCTTTATCAAAGTATTTGCAAATTGTGTGTTATCATATATACTATAACAGAAAAGAAAATAATATTTTCATAAATAAAGAAATCATAGATATCATCCTAAGTGGTGATATAATTGAGCAATAGAACTTAGGGTTCTATTTGCAACAATGATGATAAAGTAGGCACTTAATAACCCCTGACATCAGTGATTCTAGCGCCGTATATTACGCGTTAGCCATGAGATTTGGAATGGGACAGAGAAGTCAGCTGTATCTTCTTCCTCTCGCATGAAGCCGGATGTGCAGGTCGTGGATGTTATCCTCGTAGCGTGCATATTAATTGGTAATTCATAGAGGATATGCAGCATATGGGTGGGAACCCTCATCGTCCCACGATAGTTCTGGCATCTAACGTTTGTACAAACCATTGCCGTAATTCATTATGTGGGCATGGTGTACACCAAGGAGGCATGCGGGGTTGCGAAGGGGGAAGTGATTGGCTTGGACCAACTACTGGGCCCCACATCATGGAATTATGGATGGGAAAGTACACCCGGTTGTGCAACAAGGAGTTGATCTCTCATGGGTAAAGTAATGCACCTCTGCAGAGTGTAAGAACTGTAACTTGTTACTCCCTGTTCTGGGAAGGAGCTACGAACGCGGCAGGAAAGGAACTCCATGAAAGTTCTGGTCAATCTGTGCAGGCCGATTGTCATAGTTTTTCGGAATAAAATCAATCTTTGAATAAAGATTTACAAAAATTTCATAGTGCCAAGGATTTATAATCTGAGGTGGTAGTTAGAGCATCAAACTTCCCACCTTGCATATAATGAACTTGTTGGGTAACGTTGTTACTCATTCTTTCCTTTGATCCCTTGCTTAGACTCTGAGGATCCCGAAGACGTGCCAATGAATGCAGCTGAATGTCAAGAAGATGTGTTCTACGAGGAACCTAATCTATCCGGAGGAGTTGAAGGCGTGGATTACCAGATCCTCTACGGTGTCGATGAGAACGAGTCCACTTAAGTGTATAGTTAGTAGTAACTAACGGAGCCGAGAAGCATGAACTCTATAGAATAAGCTGTTGAGCCCCACTCCTAGTCGGAGTTGTTACCTTTAAATTTCCGCTGAACACTTTATATTTTGGTTTGTAAGTTGGATCTTTGGAAGTCTTGAACTTCCGGTATTGTAATAATAATAATGTGTGTACTTTTGTAATATGGACCCGCAATGTTTCTGTTGTACCACTCTGAGGGATGTGATATTTACGGAACGGTGTTCTGTAGATGTCATGTCAACGACTATAGTGTACTACACATGCATTAGTATGCTGGGTCACCGCATGGATGGAGTGGTGATGATGGTGCTGGTGGAGATGATGGTGTGGATGATGATGATGATCCCGATGAAGTCTAGCTTGATGACGGTGTTGATGGCGACGATCTCCCCTCTCTGGGAAGGAATTTCCCCGGCATAAATCTGTGTGCCAGAGAGCTCTTTCTCTCTTGGTGTTTTCCGCTCCGGAGAGGCGGCGGAAAACTTTCTCTGGTAGCTCCCCTGGTATTAGGGTTCCGAGAGGAACATATAGGCGAGAGGGCAGAGTCAGAGGCCGGCCAGGTGGGCCACACCTGCCCTAGGCGTGACCCAGGGGGACCCGCACCTAGGAGGTGTGGGCCCCCTGTGGCCTAGCTCTTCTGGCTTCCTTCGTCTTCTGGGAAAATATAATTTTCCAATATTTTTATGATATTTTTCCGATCTTCACGAAATTGCATCAAAACACCTCTTTTTCCATCAGAAACCTGACTCCGGCAGTCCATCCTCAAGAATCATCCAACATGCAAAAACAGAGGAAAAGACATAAATAACACCTCATAATAAGAAATATATCAATGAATAGAGGCAAATTATGATATAGAATAGTGATGCAAATTGGACGTATCAACTCGCCCAAGCTTAGACCTTTGCTTGTCCCCAAGCGAAAACTGAGCTCAGTAAACATGTCCACAGGTTTATGGAGTGAAGTGTCGATAAAAGAATACGGACAAGAAGCATCACACTTACCATTACACAAGTCATAGAAGAAGACAACTCACCATTATATAACTTAGCTTGCAACAAGTATATGAGTCACAGTAGAGATGCATAAAGATAAATCATAATTGGAATTGGAAAACTTTGTTCTTGGTCAGAGAACAGCTGGCAAACAGTTTCACAAACAAAGCTTTTGAAGAAGTTTTAAAACAGGAGTACTCTTTGCTCAAAAAGGTTTTTCACAATGAAGGCTTTCAAAGTAATACTCAATAGATAAGAGTCTTATGCAAACAAGGAAGATAAAGAACATGATTGAATAAATCACCATATGAATGCTTGCAACACAACAACTCGAATGCTTGCTAGATATAGAGAGGAAGTAGGTTTACTAACTCAACTTAGAAAATAGAAGAAAGGTCCCTTCATAGAGGGAAGCAGGGATTTGAAGTCATAACGAGCTTCCAAAAGATTATCGTACTTACTAGCTTTGAGCCCTCATTGCCCCTATCATAGGCATCTTGAGATGATTAAGGTTAAAGTGAACAAGGATGGAGTATATGCTTGACGAAATATAAGTTGGCAATCTCATGTCCCTTGAGTACGAGGGCCGCTCCTCATGCTACTCAACTTTGGTCACCGGTAAGTTCTTGTCATTGTAAGTACATGTGTATCATAAAGAACCGCCAACGGGGTACCCCTTGCACATGGTACATGAGCTATCCCATAACCAAAATTACAAGGCAAGCAGACAATGAGAATCTCACCGATCTTTTTATTTACTATGTGCATAGCTTTTTATTGAGGATGCTTCACAGAATGCTCATTATGGTGATGCTACAAGTTTCCACTATGATTAGGCATGGCTTAGGCTAACGGCCCAGGCGTTTCTCTAACACACATACATCACTCCATGGACTTACAAGTTCCCTCTCTATTTCACACCGTCGACATCCGCAAACAAAAGAGCATGATATCAACAGTGTACAACGTGCAGGTGCAATGTTGAAAGCGTTCCTCGTGACAACACGGCTCTGCTAATTCCAATGTATAGATGCAAGCATATACAACTTAGATGACACAATGGTTCAAGTCTATTAGGGGCAAGAAGATAAAGTGTGCCATCAAGTTCGTGAGAGCTTTACTAACTAGTTTTCACATAACAAAATACTTTTTAATTCGAAAGATAGATGAAGCTTGAGAATTTGCTTGGAATAGAAAATGCCAATAGGTAGATATGGTGGACATAAATGGCACAAGTTTTGGTTCAAAGGGGTTTGAAACATGAGAAGTATGCCTTCTCAAAACAGGTTTTTAGCTAGCAATGCTAGGTAGCAAGCAATAGCAATGCTGGGTAGCAAGCAAAAAGAGTTGAAAGAAACAAGCAAACCTACAAGTGATAAAACCAGACATGCAATCTTCCTTGAAGACAACAAAAGATCTTAAATAAAGAATACTAAGCTTATGAGCCAATAAAGAAGGAAAATAAATGATACAAAATACCTGTAAGCTTTTCCTGTTTTCCTTTCAAACCTCAAAAAGTGTTTCTACTGACCAGAGCTCGGTTTCCAAAACCAATTTAGATTTACTTGATGCTCCCAAAGTGATGCCAATACTGATCAACAAGATCCATCATATAATAGAGATTGCAAACTAAAATAAGGAATGCAAAAAGTAAAAGATGAAACTTCTCATTAATATTCCACAAAGGCACTCACACCAAGGGATACATAGATAACCAACTAAAGGAGA
Source organism: Avena insularis (assembly GCA_023614405.1). Lineage (NCBI taxonomy): Eukaryota > Viridiplantae > Streptophyta > Magnoliopsida > Poales > Poaceae > Avena > Avena insularis. Next base: position 495,243 of record JAJUPC010000111.1, on the reverse strand, counting down.
GATACTTCCACATGCAAACCAACCTATAAGATAATTTCTCTACCAAAGATACAAATCCACTAAAAAGGTAAAAGATAAAAGATAATGATGGTGGTACCGCGACACTCCCCCATGCTTGGAACAAGCCAAGGGAATGCCAATCCTGATGACGAATTACTCCTTTGGTGGTGGTGGTGTTCTCTTGATAAGCTCCTCCATCAGTTTCCTCAAATCCTCAATCTGAAAGGTCAGAGTACGAATCAACTATGACTTTTGCTCAATGCGATTCATGATCATATCGGACTGAGAGCCCCAGTCCTTGCTATTATTTCCCCACTCTTCCTTCTTAGTGTGTTCCTCCCCTGCATGGTTAGAACAAGGCATATCCCACATCGATGGCAAGTTCCCTTTGGGCACCTGTTGGTATTGATGCTCATGTATAAGAGTATGGAAGGGTTTCTTGGTACGAGGAGGAGATGACCGTGGAGTGTACATAAGACATGGAGGTTTACCTCCTGTAGACATCCGTGTTGTCCTCCTAAGCTTGGTAGGTTTTGCCACCACTCCAATGCTTGCGACGGTAGCGCGGGTGTCCAGATGCTTGTCCTCTTCCATGTCTTCTTCATCCCCTACCAAAATCTCCTCCTCCTTGGGGTTTTGAGGATCATCTCCCTCGGGCTTCTTGCCTTTGTCGTTGGCGGAGACCATGGTGCTCTAAACTTTAAGAAGATTTCCTGACAGAAACATATCGAAACAAAAACATGACGAGAATACGATGCACGAACCTCGGGGGATCCGGGGGGTTATATATTATGAGTTTTCAATGCATAAGGAAGGTGCTGGTACGAAAACAAGGCGGAGACGGAGCTCGGGGGGCTCACACCCCCTCTAGTCGCGGCCAGGTGGGGCCCATGCCTGGGGTGGGTGAGGCCACCCCGGACTCCATTTCCTCCTCTGTTTCGTCTCGTAACCTGCCTTATGTATTAAAAACATCAAAAATATATAAAGATTGGGTTTTAATAAACCTTCTATTTTCACCACTTTTACCTATTCAAAGACGAACTCTATAGACTTCTTTTATCCTTATCCTGGAAATTCCTTTCCTACAAGGTCTCACACAAACCTCAATGGCAACATTAGTGTAATAAAAAACAATAAATCTTTAGGTTCACACTTCAACTGAAATCCATCAAAACAAAGGCTTCTGTAAGAGGCAAATGTAAATGATAACAGAAATCTATCAAAACAGGCCAGCAGGTAAAGATTGATTTTTTCAAAAACCTTCTGTTGCTAAAATCAAAAGTGTAAAACTAATTAAAGTTGGGTAACAACTCAGAGAACAAGCTCAGAAAAATACAGCTCCATCCAAAGTACTGAGATCCCTCACAATTTTTTCCAATGCAGCACAAAAATCTGTCCCAGGACAGCCACTTTTCACAACTCCTCCACTTCTCAAAAGTAGTTGAACTTGACACCAAAACCAAAACAAAAAGGATAAGGAGCAGTTATTAAAGAGGTAATAACTTCCAAGACTCAACCAAACTCTTGGGTTATCTACCAACAAGTACTTTTGTAACATCCCAAACATCATGATTTATAAAGCTTGCATATCATTCATGCATTTATAAGCATTTGGATCATTTTTCAAATAAGATTTCAAAACAGAAGCACGTTGTTGCCTATTATTTTATGTAGGAAAGGCAATGGCTTTATTTTTCACTCTCAATTATGAGAATACTTTGTTTCAACCAGAAAGGTTTGAATATAGGTTTGAACGTTGATTCCAAAGCTTGTTCAAAATTTCAAAAAAAAATCTAAATTCAAAACCATTCATATGCCTATTTAGAAATAAATAATTAAGGCATGGTTTTATTTTAATTTCAAAGGGCCAATGTATTTTTGAGTGAACAGCAATGTTTTATACTAAAATATGTGCATGTTTCACTTTACAAAAATCCAGAGAGAGTTTGAATTCAAACTCATTTAAAAATCATTTGAAAAGGATTCCTGGAAAATAAATTAGAAAAAGAAAAAGATAAAAGAATAAAGAAAAGGCTGGCGCCACCAATCTGGCCCAACATTGGATCCAGCCCAACAACCAGCCCACCCAGGGTTCCCCTCTCTCTCTCGGTTTCTCACCCCGCTCGCGCACACCCCCTCGTTGACAACTGGATCCCGCAGCCACGTCACCTCTTTGTCCCAAAATCACGCCCGCGACCAGCTCCGTCGCGGCCGTTTCTTCCCAACGATCTCGCGCTTGATTACGCATTACTGCAGGCATAAATCCCTTTCTCGCACCGGCTACTTAAACCCCTCCTCACTCCGCTCCCTTCCCCTCACTCACCAACCATAGAGCGTCGCCAGGCTCCACGAATTTCGCCTTACACCACCGCAGCACCGAAGAGCTCCGACGAGCCATCACGGTGAGTCTCGAGCATGCCTTGCCTTCTGGTTTACACGACCTGCTTTGCCATCGCCTTGCGCATCTTCTCATGATTTCAGTTTGTCCTAAATTTCCTCAGGTCGTCGCCCCGTCAATGCCTGCAAGTTTACGAAGCTCAGCTCAACTCCGACGAGCCATTCCAGTGAGCCCCGTGTTCCCCTCTGTCTCAGGTTCACGCGACTGTGTTCGCCAGTGTCTTGCGCATCTGTTAATGCATTCTGTTTGATCCCTTGCGCCCTAGGTCGTCGTCTTCGACTCCGACAGTGAACACCCGACGCACGGACGAACTCCGACGAGGTTTTGCTGTTGTGTTCGTGCGCCCCGACCCTGTCCACCTACACGTTGAGCATCTCCATGTCCTCGCGACCTCGGTAAGCACCAGCACACCCCTGCACCTCTGACCTCGCCGACATGTCACCGCCAGAGCCGTCGCCGCCGCCAGCGCCATTCACGCCGCTGAGTTTTGGTCAGTCAGATCTGATCCATTGGATCTGGATCCTAAGGCCACGATTAGATGTTTAGTTCAAGAGGTAAGATTAGATCCGGGCCGTGCATCGTTAGTTAGATCCTACGGTCCACAAGCGTGATCCGGCCAAACCGGTACGCGCCAATCAGAGGATGCCGCGTGGCTAGGTTTTAGATTTAAAATCTGGATTTTCATCTATTAGCTATTTAAACTTGAAAATTCAATAACTTTTGTTCTGTTTATCCAAAAAAGACAAATAATATATCATTGGAATCACAAAAATAAATCCTACACATCAATGGGCTTAGTTTTGTATTTTGTTTCTGTTAAAATAGAATTTTATGCAGAGACATTTGTAGGCTTATTTTGTGTATAAAAATTAATTGGAAAATGTTTTAAAGGCCAAATAAAGTTTATTTGATGAATAAATGTTTATTTTATTGATCAGTACTGTTTTAGTTGTCTTTCTTGGTTTAGAAAAATCATCACATGGCATTTGCATGCATTCATATATTTTTGGTTTGATTATTTGAAATGTGAATTTGGTGCTATTATTTTATGTGTAGATTTTGCTTCTAGTGGTGATTGTGACTGTGAGGATTGTTGTTACTCCCCCAACTACCAAGGCAAGTGCTGCTTCATATTTTTGTCCCAATATTTTGACTATGCATTAGAAATATTTTGTATAGGGCTTGCATGATAATTTTGCTAAGTATCTATATGCTATGCTTGGGAAATCCTAGTAGATTGTAGAATTCTTAGAATTTTCTCTAAGTTAAGATACTTGCTATTGCCATGCTTAGCCTAGCTAGTAGCAACCAAGGGTGGAATATATATGCTATGGAAAAATATTGCTAAGTCTTTGACTTGTGTTTTTGCTTAATAAAACAACTAAGCGAATGAAACACCTGGGTGGAATGGTAATTGCATGGATGGATTTTTGTTGAGTGGTTACCAGGGCCCATTGTTCAATGGCTTACCCTGTGTATCTCACTTGTGGAATGCCACCCAGGAACAAAGGGATTTGAGATGCCATATGTTAACAAGCTTCTAGTGTAGCCACATGGCATTATGGGCTCTGCCTGGATCATATAGGTTGCAATAACTTAGCCAAATGGACATTTGGTGGTAGAGGGTGATAGGTCTGGAATGCATCCATTTTGGTCTAAGGGAAGGCTTCTACATAAGGTCAAGTCTTGTGGGGAAAGTGCACCACCTCTGTAGAAGGAAGAATCTAAGTACTTAGCCGTGTCCCCGGAAATGGACAATTTGAGCATCAATACATGGAAGCTATCAAGAATCTCCTCATCCCAATTTTCTAAGTTAAAAACTTGTGGTTGAACAAGGGTAAAGGTTCACCAATGTCTATTGGTGGTTCCTTGGGAGTTTTTGCCAAACAAAAACTTAGTGTTTTCAACTAATAGGTAAAACCTATTTTGAGCAAAGCAAGCCTAAGCTACACTTAGCCAAATTCATGTAGAAGCTAGATACTATTATTCTACTAAGGTATCACTTGCCAATACTATTCCAATGTATTGACCCATTGTGGCTGTAACTTGTGATGTTGCAGGTTACTCTGATGAGGATTAGGGTTATGAGTCTACACTCAACATGCTTGCCTGTGGCACATGAAGATGAAGACTTTTATTTGTATTTGTTAAGATAAACTCTTGTACTAGCCTATGGCTATGTAGTTGTAAAAGACTATGTTATCTCTGCAATGACGATGTAATAATAACCTTTGTTTTTGTGTACTTCATCTTAAACTGTGGATGCTAGCAATTGATCCAGGGACTAGCATTGCAATCACAGGGACCTTTACCTTTATAAAGGTGGGGTCTTACAGATGGTATCAGAGCACTCTGTTGCCTGTAGGATTATGACCCTAGGATTGGATTAGAAACCACTAAGGAAAAAATTTCAACACTTTGAAAAATTTCCACACCTGTCTTTTCCTTCTCGTAAACTTTTCTAATCTTCTTTCTCATCTCTATTTGTAGATGAACTCCATCAACGAAGCCGTGAGGAAGGGACGACTCATGACCATGACTTTGGAGTGTGAGATAGAATTTCCCAAGGCACTCAAGAACCTTATGGTTACCATGGGGATACATGGTGCAGCTGTGTACAAGGGATTCCCTGTGATGGATGAAGGAGAAGAGTATTGGTGGGTGCAACTTCACTTGTACAAAAACAAAGTGAAGTTTGGTGAAATATGGGCAGCCTGGTGGCGAGGAGATGGTTCTGTGTGGGGGGAAACGACCGTGGTGGCGAGGGGATTAAGTAGCCAGGAGCGGGGCGAGAGTTACGCTCTGAATCAATGGAATTTAACGAGGTTTTCAACGCGGCGTCTCTGGCACGGTGGTAACGGCGGAGCAGTCATCGCGCGGTGATTGAGGACGACGATGATGGGGCAAGGTGGGTCCAGGGTGTCAGCGGGTGGGTGTGCGCTACTGCGGTGAGAAACAGAGGGAGAAGGGAGACCCCGGGTGGGCTGTTTTGGCTACTGGGCCGAAAGGGTGTGCGCCTGGCCCAATTCTAATTCTTTTATCCTTTTCTATTTCTATTTCGATTTTCAGGAAACATTTTCAAATGAGTTTCAAATAAGTTTGAATTCAAACCACTTCTGGATTTTTGTAAAGTGAAAATTGTACACATTTGGTTGCAGAACAATGTTGTACACTTTCAAATAATTTGAATGTTTTTACCCATTGCTTAATAAAGACAAATAAATGGTTTAAATTTGTTTCTTTGTTTTGAAATCTTTGTCCAAGATTTGGAATTTATCAAACAAACCCATGAATAAACATCTTTGGTTTAAAACAAATAATCTCTCATTAGAGAGTAGCATTGGATCAATGCCTTGCTTACATAAAATAATAGGCATTCAAAATGCTTCTGTTTTTGTAATGACCTTGCCAAAGATCCTAAAATGATTATGAATGCATGAATGATATGCAAGCTTTGGAAACATGATTTTAGGGATGTTACAAATCTAACCCCCTTAAGGTGAACCTCGCCCTCGAGATTCAGATTGGCTAGCAAATAGGTGAGGGTGGTCTTTTCGAAGATCATCTTCTCTTTCCCATGTTGCTTCTTCTTCGGAATGATGGTTTCATTGAACTTTGCAGAATTTGATAGTCTTAGTCCGAGTAAATATTTCTGCAGTCTCAAGAATCTTGATGGGTTTTTCCTCATAAGTGAGATCACTTTCCAATTGGACCTCCTCCAAAGGTATAATATCCTTCAAAGAAGTCTCTTCCATCTCTGGATGGCATTTCTTTAGCTGACTCACATGAAACACATTGTGAACTGCAGACAATGATTCTGGAAATTCAATTTCATAAGCTACTTCTCCTTTACGACTCAGAATCTTGAATGGTCCAACATATCTTGGGGCCAATTTTCCTTTGACTCCAAATCTCTTTACTCCACGAAGTGGTGACACTCTAAGATAAGCTCTATCACCCACCTCATAGGTGACTTCTCTACGCTTAGGATCTGCGTAGCTCTTTTGTCGGGACTATGCTATCCTCAATCTATCCCTTACTAGCTTGACTTTCTCTTCAGCCTCTTTGATCAGTTCTGGTCCGAACAAATTTCTTTCTCTCACACCATTCCATAGCAATGGGGTAGTACACTTTCTCCCATAGAAAAACTCAAATGGTGCCATCTCAATACTGGCTTGATAGCTGTTATTGTAAGAGAATTCTGCGTAGGACAGAATTTCATCCCAACTAGATCCATAGTCTAGGGCACATGCCCTCAACATATCTTCTAAAGCAGTACTGGGGTGAAAAGCAGTACTGAATTCCAATCTCGTTCCCAATGACTCATGCAGTTGTCTCCAGAAATGAGAAGTGAATTGAGTTCCCCTATCAGACACAATACTCTTGGGTACTTCATGCAGACATACAATCCTATTCATATAGATCTTGGCCAACTTAGCACTTGTGTAGGTTGTCTTCACGGGTATGAAATGAGCCACTTTAGTGAGGCGATCCACTACTACCCAAATAGAATCATATCCAGACCTGGTCCTTGGCAATCCGGTGATGAAATCCATGCCAATCTTGTCCCACTTCCAATCAGTAATAGGTAATGGTTGTAGCAATCCTGCTGGTTTCTGATGTTCCGCTTTCACTCTACTACATACATCACACAAAGCAATATGTTCGGCGATTTTCTTGAGATTGTTCCACCAAAATCTTTCTTTCATATCCATGTACATTTTGGTGTTACCTGGATGAATGGAATATGGTGAGTTGTGTGCTTCTTGTAAAATCAGTTTCCGATGCTCCGGATCTTGCGGAACGGAGATACGTTTTCCATACCATAAAGTACCTTGTTCGTCTTCATGGAATCCTTTGTCTTTTCCTTTGCCAATCTTTTCCTTAATCTCTTCAATTTCCTTGTCCGTCTTTTGGGCTTCCTTAATTTTGTCCAACAAAGTGGGATGAACATCCAATGTCATGAGATGTCCTTCGGGCACAATTTCCAATATGAGGTCTCTAAATTGGATACATAGATCATCTGGCAACTCTCCCTTAGTAAGGCCACTCACAAATACTTTACGGCTTAGTGCATCAGCTACAACATTTTCTTTACCAGGATGGTATTGCAAACTCAAGTCATAGTCCTTGATGAGTTCTAGCCATCTTGTTTGTCTCATGTTGATTTCTTTCTGAGTGAAGATATACTTCAAACTTTTGTGATCTGTGAACACTTCACATCGCTTTCCCAAAATATAATGTCTCCATGTTTTGAGTGCATGGACAATAGAGGCTAACTCCAAATCATGAGTAGGGTAATTTACCTCATGAGTTTTGAGTTGTCTCGAGGCATAAGCCACAACTTTCCCTTCTTGCATTAGAACTGCACCTAATCCATGATGATATGCATCACAATACACTTGGAAATCTTTCTCCAAATCTGGCAGACATAGGACTGGTGCTGTCACTAGTATCTTCTTCAATTCTTGGAAACTGAGTTCACATCCTTTAGACCAAGCAAATTTGTAACTACCTCGGTGAATTACGCTCCTAGTTACAAGCCTGGATGAGCAGAAATGGTTGAAATAGTACGGTGGGGCCCAAATGCCACTCACAGGTAGACCTTTCGGCCGTCCCAACCATTTCTAAACATTGGGACAAGAACGGGCGGCGTAATCGGCAGGCGAAGGGATCAACTACATACACAAATGAGTATGTATGCAAGCCACCATACAACAGTACATCAGAGCCATTCCATCTAAAAAGAAAGGAAATATAGCAACGCCATACGGCAAGATCCAAATACCCTAGATAGATATAATAGTTTAGGATATCTCCTCATACATCAAACATCTCAGTATCAGGCGGAAGCGGAAGACAAAATCCGAGTACGGATAAGAAGCAAATCGGCATAAGGTGCCCCATAAATAAACACATCCCGCCCACAGATCTCATGGATCCCCGTTCCCGGAATCTCTACACTGAATGATCGTTGGCCACATCGTCCGTCTCTTCCACCCAGTATCCATCTTGCGAGGGTACCTGTTCATCTGAACCAATAATTTATCGTGTGAGACCCTAGGGGTACTCAGCAAGTCTTTATGCCGCTAAAGGGGACACAACCTGGGGTGACGCAATTGCAGCAAAAGATAAACCCTAACAATTCTATAGATACTCGCTAACCATCCGCCTAACCAGAGATAGACGGATGTCCGTGAATTAATAACAACAGTTGTAACAGTTATAACGGTAATCTTACCAGATCCATCCTCCTCCTCGCTTACCGACGAGGAAGCGGACGAACAACCCCCCCATCCGTTGGCAGTTTTATTATCCATTCCATGAGTGTTGCACTATTTACTAGTCAGGTACTTAGTCAAATTAAAAGCGGTACTTTAGTTATTCTTGTCTATGATCGAAGCGTGCTCCAAGTCGTCCATAACGCGGACACGGCTTTGAGAAAGTTTTACCTGCGAGGTGCACAAATAGCAACACACACTCGATATGCCTCGGAAAAACCAAATCAAAACCCAACGAGGCAGTCACGAGAAAGCGATCACAGGATTCAGAAATATTTCAGGGGGCCACCCCATTGAGCTACCCGCAACGGAGTTAGCTGACTCCGAGACGGCCTCAAGGTTTGCGTCAGTGGCTGTAAACGACTGGGAACCGGAAAATGTGACTGGGCTTGTCGATACCGCGAAAACACTCCGCTTTCCTAAACAGTACAGGTGCTCCTCGCACAATCTTAAACAAGGCAGTAAAGCATGGCATACGTACAGGATAGTAAATAAAACCTCAAACTAGTTTGTGGCCCCAAGAAATAAGAATGAATCAAGCTCTGGCTCAGGGGGGTTCATAAGCCTCCCGGATGTGGATAGCGCGAATATTCAAGGAACAGGAATCAAGTACTCGGGGTCCTACGGGACACAAGTGAGCCTGAAAAACCAAATAGCGAATATGGCTCACCGATGCCACTTTCATTAGTTATCCCATTACTACTCAGGTTAAGTTGTTTAGGTACCTCATTATCCATCAAACACTCACATACCCTACACATGCTGTTCTACGACTCGCATGGCTCAAACAACCCCTGTAGTAATGGCTCATGGGATGGAGGAACAAGCTTCGGTGGGGTTTAAAAGTAAAGGATATGCAATACTTGGGATTCAATTTAATGCAATCGCGACTCAATGATGCAAGAATAAGATAGAGGCAATATGTACTATATGTATGCAAGCATGTGGTAGTGCTTGCCTGGCAGCTCAGTTGAAGCAATGGATGGATCTGGGTAGTGCTCCTGGTTCTCTTGATATATCCTCAGCCTATTCGGAGAAGAACCAAACACACAAGGGCCAACATAAATAAAGTGCGCAAGCATATGAATAAAATGCGACAAGCAAACAATCATGCCATGATGAATGATGCACAATTTGCATGGCAATAAGGTAGCATGGCATGGGTGAGGTGTGGAATACAAGAATAAACATTTTTATTGGGTTTTAACCACATTTTATCCTCATATTAGTTGTTGTACACATTATATTTATATGATGCATGCTTCAAATCAAAACATGGAATGCATAAACAGAAAGGTCTCGTCGAGCTAATCATTTTAGACATATCATTTGTTAAATTTGGAGTTATAAATCAAAAGTTATTAATTATTTAAGTCAAAAGGGCAATTTATTGTAATTTAAATAAACTTGGAAAATTAAAGTGTCAAAATATATTTTGAATGGCATATTTGAATTCCTCATATTTTTCTGATTTCAAAACACATATTATTTGCATTATTTGGGTTTATAAATTAGATGTTATCATAAAACAGATTTGAATTTGAATTCGAAAAAGATTTTAAAAGATTTGAATTAAAAACAGAAATAGGCAGGGACTTTTTGCACTCAGGCAGAGCTAACCCAAGTCACCGACAGGTGGGACCCGTCTTGGTGGGCGACACGGGCGTCTTGGGGCTTTTCTCATCTTGAGATAGATAACCCAGAGGCGAGCAGGTGGGACCAAGCCTCGCAGACCACGTGTCGTGAGCGAATCGTGCCCAACCACGTGGCCCAGCTGGGGTTCGCGGGTTGAGGTTTCTGAAACTACGGGATCCTTTTGCAAAACGCCACGGAGGTCGACGGTGGGCCACGTGAGCCTTGGGTTGATGCAGAAAAAGGTGTGGGGGTTATCTGCAAAAAGGCGTCGCGATGCACTGTTTCTCTTCCTCTCTCTAAATGGCCAGCAATGGCAGCCTTGCAGAGGGAGGCTCGATCCCGTGACCTAGGGCTTTCGGCGCGAGGCGGTGGCCACCGGGCTATCTGGGGTAGCTCGGGAGGTGGCGAGACTAGCTGGGCTTGGCGCTCTGAGCGAGGCAGACGAAGCGAGAGCTACGGCCACATGGGCGCTCAGCTAAACTAACGAGCACATGTGACGCTGGGGAAACGGAGGTGTCGGGGAGGTTAGTCACTCACCGAGAGTGCGTCGGTGTAGGTGGATCGGCTTGGGGCTGGCGATCGACGATGAAGCAGACGGACCGAGGATTTAGGGTTCCGGCGAGACGCCTCGGTGTTCAGCGGCCTGGGGCTCCTCCTCCTCGCTGCTGTGTACAGAGGCGACGCCGGGGATCTCCTGTCCTTCCTCGACGACCACAACACCACGCCCGCCTCCTCGTACTGCAGGTGGGCCTTGAAACCGGCGGTGGCAGCGATGGTTAGTGGCGATGGAGAAGAGAGGGCGGCAGGGCGCCTCGGCCAGATCTGGAGATGCAGGAGGACCGTGAGGTGGTGGTAAAGTAGAGGGGGAGAGGGGGTGCCGTGGGGAGATGGGGTAGATGGGAAAAGGTGGCCTCGGTGCCACCTTTCTCTCCTCCCCTCCTCACGTGCTTGGGTCGGCCAGGACAGGTGCATGGGGACTTCCAGGTGGGACCAGAGGACCAGGCCAGGAGGCAGGGGCAGGCTCGGGCTAGGGGGCCACAAGGCAGGGAGAGAAGAGAGGGAGAGAGGGTAGGCTCGGGTTGGGTGGTGGTAGCCTCGGGCTAGGGTTGGCATTAGGGTTGGGGTAGCTAGGGTTGGGGTGGTCAGGTGGGCTCGCTGGGTGGGGCCAGGGGACCATGTGGTGAGAGAGGAGAGAGGCCGAGAGAGAGAGAGGTGGTGTAACATGCTAGGGTTAGGGTTTAGCTTAGATGGGGGGTATGGTTAGAGAGGATGGGGTATGGTTAGATGGGTAGGTGATGGTTTAGGGTTTAGAGAGAGAGATAGATGGAGTGGTCCTTTATGACAAGACCAAGCATGCTCTAGACAAGCTCCAACAAGATCAAGGCAAGAAAAAGAGAGGGATGTGGTGATAGGGTTTAAGCAAGATCAAAATAGATCAAGCCAAAGAAGGGATAGAGATAGAGATGATCCACTCAAAATTCAAATAAAATCCAAATGACAAGCAAAAGGTGGTACTTGCATGGCCCATCCAAAATATTTATTGCCATGCTGATTCTTGTGAAAACAATATTATTACATGGCATTATTATTATGCATTCCCAAAATTGGAATAAAAGCCAAGCAAAAAGAATTAAAAGGATGCTCCATGTGGAGTAGTTGGTGATGACCATATTTGAATAAAAATGGGACATGCTAGTGTGTATGTGCCACTAGGTATTTAGTAAGCCCAAAAATATCCAAGCATGAAAATAACCCCAAAACAACACATATGGAAGCTAGAAAAAGGTTCCACTCACAAGGCATGCAAAAGTGGCCATGTGGCTCCCATATATCAATAATGTGAAAACAATATGATGCTAAGATGAGAGCATGTGGAAAAGAATTGGATCCATCCCAACCCACATGAGCTAGAGGTAAGACCCAATAAAGTGCAAAGCTCACATTTAGTTGGATGGTGGAATTATAAGGTGGTGAAAGAAAGGTGGTGGAGTTAATAAGAGATATGCCCCCAACTCAACTTGGGCATTTAAACAATATATCAATATCCAAATACGATATCAAGAGGCAACTACAATTAATAATGCATATGAGAGAAGAACCAAATCAAAAGGGTTTTATATGATGCTCAAATGCAAGGAGGCATGATGACATGAGCATGATATAATGATGATGCAACTAATTACATATATGAAGTAGCCATTATATAGACTAGGCTAGTAGCATTGCAATTTTTAGACAATTGGGATGCTACAACTCTCCCCCACTAAACAAGAATCTCGCCCCGAGATTCCTAGGAAAGAGAAAACAACACAAGGAGAGGCGGGTGTTCAGAACGAAGGTGATCCTTGCGTTCCCAAGATGATGGAGAACTGAATGGTGCGACCATTACACCTTGCAAAACTTGCTAGACTTGTTGCGAGTCTTGCGTTTTGCTTGAGAAACAACGGGTTAAAAGAGTTGAAGGATTGTCGTAAGACAAGAAGTATAGGATGGACATAGCTCCGGTTTTTCGAGAAACAAGATAAAAGGCTAGAACCACTTGTGAAAGAAATAGAAAGGACGATGTATCATGGATAAGGAAAGACACACCGTTAAGATTAAAGATTTACTGATACTAGAGAGGATGAACCTTTGTCTCGCCGGAAGAAAAGAGCTAGATTGGAGAGGTTTTGAACCACTATGACAATAGCATCGTATCTTCTCTCGGATTTGAGAAATGAAGTACGGAAACAATATTGCCTTCAAACAATAGAGTCCCTTGATATCAACAGAAAGATTTAGTTAGACATCGTCGGATTAGATTCTTCTTGCGCCGGTAAGAACCAAAGGATCACGCAATTGAGGTGCGCTGATATAACTTCCAGAGACGGATGTGAAGCCAGATCACGGTGGAATCTCGAGAAGCAAAGAATATGAAGGATCTGGAGTTTATTGTAGAGATACTTATTGCTTTCTTTAGCCTTGAGGCTAACGCAATAGATTTGCGACTGATGGCATCAACCATAATTGGCTTTACCATAGAAAAAGAGTTGATGAACAAAGAGAGATAGCTTCCTTTCATCTTGTTTGGGGATGTCGAGCACCGGTAGAAAAACGAGGATAGAAAAGAGTTTGCGTTTGCTTCCACCAGATAATTGAGGATTTTGCTCCGTGTAGAAAGGGTGAGATCACCAACAAGAGATTATTGATTACTTTCTTCGAGAGAGCACTCCGGAAAAACAAAGACGGAAGTAAAAGTATCGAGGGCTAAAGGCCTCTTCTAACTTCCGTGGAATGAGTGAAATCACATTAATTCTCCAATTCAATGTACAAGAGCGAATGATAAGAGTAGTGGTATGGTAGCTACTCCATCCCGCACTCAAAGCATTACTCCGCACATGAATAAGAAAACCATGCAACCCAACTACGAAAGCAATCAAGGTATTGACAAGAAGAGCTCATGGAACTCCGTAAGAAAACAAAGGTTGATGCAAACGATTCGCCGGATTCAAGCTAGATAAAGATATGATGTTGTCGTCATGTCGGAAGTACCAAGCCACCGGAAAGATATGAAGGAAGATTACGGAGAACAACTGCAAGATTCAACAGCTACAGAAAAGATAGCACCAACTTGAACAGAAGGAATACAAGATCTAGAAGGTCTCCATGGCCTCCGGTGGATTGAGCATAGACGATAGGGCGAGAGGGTTTCAAAAGATCACTTGACGAGACTGAGGTGAAAGAACGCCATGTTCTTCTTGAAATGATTGAGAGAGATTTAGCAGTCTTGAGGAAAACTATGGCGGAACGACGATGATAACTTGCCAACAAGAAAAACTCCGGGTTGGTTGATGATGGAGGATGGAATTAACAATGGACTTGCTGATTCCAGAATTGAAGCGATCTATTAAGCAGAAGGACGTGGCCGAGATAGGTGACTTCAAGAAGCCAGAATTCACGCTTTGAGAACTTTGCACATAGGCAGCGCTCACGAAGCTTGAGAGAAAGAGACATAGATGATCTTCCATGTCCTTCCATTGATATAGAATAGGCAAGCATATTATCAACATATACCACCATGGATTAACAGGATATTCCCAGAATTCCAAGTTCAAAAGGCAAGAGAAACGAACACATGCTCGAACACTTCCTGAGCTCAACGCTCTTAGAAAGATCAATATTAAGAGCATGGGTTCGTGTTGAAGAAGATGCACTGGAAGAATAGATTATCTGGTCCTTCGGAAGAAAAGAGATGTCACCTGGTTCACATTGTCGATTGGATCGCCGGTTACAAAGATAAAGAGATCTTGGATAAGAACCGATGATAGCTCATACCTTAAGCAAAACTATCAGAGATGAAAAGATGCGATTCCCTCGTATCCAGGAGAATTGTGCAGATATGGGGTTCAAAAAGATGTGCAGCATGATGAACAGATGATAGACCACCATAGTGCCTTGAGAAACTCCGGATTGGCAAAGATACTTGAATATGCATGGATATGATCACGGTGTACTCAAAATCACAGGAGATAACCGTCACCATTTGGAGGATAGAGTTGATAGCAATTTCCATATTCCAATCGTCACTTATCATGAGTGGAATATAGCTATGCCGAGAACCAAATTACAATCACCAGCATCGGATCGACACATGTTATGTAATTAGCCCAAGAGAATTGGAGATGAAAAGAAACTCCAGGATTAAGCGCCGGTGACAAAAGAATGAGTTTAGCATGGACATGCTGATAAAAGAGAGATAGATAATGTTTCACACACGACTAGAAAGGAGTGTGGAAACACAGATGTATCAAAGAAAAATTTTCCGCATTTTTCGGCATTAAAATACCAATAGATGCGCAAAATCACTTATTAGGTAGAGATTAGCAACAAATGCTTACACAGAATGTGGAGTTGCTAGAAGGAAGGACACCCTTAAGAAGGTGGCACCGGTTAACAAGGAGTCAGATAGATCGCATCGGTTTTCAAAAGCCTGTCAGTATGGAATGTACCAACAGTTGATAACCAAAAGGCAGATGAAGATAACAAATTGGATGCAAAAGATAGACAAGGAATTACACACACACACACACAACCTATGGTACTACGGGAACCCAGAACACGTGAATCCTAGTTTGAATTTTAAGAAGAGGATTGAAAACGTTACACTTCCTTTCCAGAAAAGGGTGGGTGGTTGGGTAAGAAGAAAAATGGAAGCAGTCCTACTCTCGCGTTTTGTTTTTCCCTAGTATACAGAGCTACCAAAAATATTGGCTAGACAGACAACGACCATTTGGCTGAGACCCTGAAGGTCGGGATGGCTCTGATACCAATTGTAACTACCTCGGTGAATTACGCTCCTAGTTACAAGCCTGGATGAGCAGAAATGGTTGAAATAGTACGGTGGGGCCCAAATGCCACTCACAGGTAGACCTTTCGGCCGTCCCAACCATTTCTAAACATCGGGACAAGAACAGGCGTAATCGGCAGGCGAAGGGATCAACTACATACACAAATGAGTATGTATGCAAGCCACCATACAACAGTACATCAGAGCCATTCCATCTAAAAAGAAAGGAAATATAGCAACGCCATACGGCAAGATCCAAATACCCTAGATAGATATAATAGTTTAGGATATCTCCTCATACATCAAACATCGAGTATCGGTGAGCGGAAGACAAAATCCGAGTACGGATAAGAAGAAAATCGGCATAAGATGCCCCATAAATAAACACATCCCGCCCACAGATCTCACGGATCCCCATTCCCGGAATCTCTACACCGAATGATCGTTGCCCACATCGTCCGTCTCTTCCACCCAGTATCCATCTTGCGAGGGTACCTGTTCATCTGAACCAATAATTTATCGTGTGAGACCCTAGGTTTTCGGCAAGTCTTTATGCCGCTAAAGGGGACACAACCTGGGGTGACGCAATTGCAGCAAAAGATAAACCCTAACAATTCTGTAGATACTCGCTAACCATCCGCCTAACCAGAGATAGACGGATGTCCATGAATTAATAACAACAGTTATAACGGTAATCTTACCAGATCCATCCTCCTCCTCGCTTACCGACGAGGAAGCGGACGAACAACCCCCCATCCGTTGGCAGTTTTATTATCCATTCCATGAGTGTTGCACTATTTACTAGTCAGGTACTTAGTCAAATTAAAAGCGGTACTTTAGTTATTCTTGTCTATGATCGAGAAACTGTGCTCCAAGTCGTCCATAACCGCGGACACGGCTTTGAAAAGTTTTACCTGCAGGGTGCACAAATAGCAACACACACTCGATATGCCTCGGAAAAACCAAATCAAAACCCAACGAGGCGATCACGAAAGCGATCACAGGATTCAGAAATATTTCAGGGGGCCACCCCATTGAGCTACCCGCAACGGAGTTAGCTGACTCCGAGACGGCCTCAAGGTTTGCGTCAGTGGCTGTAAACGACTGGGAACCCGAAAATGTGACTGGGCTTGTCGATACCGCGAAAACACTCCGCTTTCCTAAACAGTACAGGTGCTCCTCGCACAATCTTAAACAAGGCAGTAAAGCATGGCATACGTACAGGATAGTAAATAAAACCTCAAACTAGTTTGTGGCCCCAAGAAATAAGAATGAATCAAGCTCTGCTCGGGGGTTCATAAGCCTCCCGGATGTGGATAGCGCGAATATTCAAGGAACAGGAATCAAGTACTCGGGGTCCTACGGGACACAAGTGAGCCTGAAAAACCAAATAGCGAATATGGCTCACCGATGCCACTTTCATTAGTTATCCCATTACTACTCAGGTTAAGTTGTTTAGGTACCTCATTATCCATCAGACACTCACATACCCTACACATGCTGTTCTACGACTCGCATGGCTCAAACAACCCCTGTAGTAATGGCTCATGGGATGGAGGAACAAGCTTCGGTGGGGTTTAAAAGTAAAGGATATGCAATACTTGGGATTCAATTTAATGCAATCGCGACTCAATGATGCAAGAATAAGATAGAGGCAATATGTACTATATGTATGCAAGCATGTGGTAGTGCTTGCCTGGCAGCTCAGTTGAAGCAATGGATGGATCTGGTTAGTGCTCCTGGTTCTCTTGATATATCCCCTGCTCAACGTCTATTCGGAGAAGAACCAAACACACAAGGGCCAACATAAATAAAGTGCGCAAGCATATGAATAAAATGCGACAAGCAAACAATCATGCCATGATGAATGATGCACAATTTGCATGGCAATAAGGTAGCATGGCATAGGTGAGGTGTGGAATACAAGAATAAACATTTTTATTGGGTTTTAACCACATTTTATCCTCATATTAGTTGCTGTACACATTATATTTATATGATGCATGCTTCAAATCAAAAAATGGAATGCATAAACAGAAAGGTCTCGTCGAGCTAATCATTTTAGACATATCATTTGTTAAATTTGGAGTTATAAATCAAAAGTTATTAATTATTTAAGTCAAAAGGGCAATTTATTGTAATTTAAATAAACTTGGAAAATTAAAGTGTCAAAATATATTTTGAATGGCATATTTGAATTCCTCATATTTTTCTGATTTCAAAACACATATTATTTGCATTATTTGGGTTTATAAATTAGATGTTATCATAAAACAGATTTGAATTTGAATTCGAAAAAGATTTTAAAAGATTTGAATTAAAAACAGAAATAGGCAGGGACTTTTTGCACTCAGGCAGAGCTAACCCAAGTCACCGACAGGTGGGACCCGTGCTGACTGGGCGACACGGAGCGTGCTGGGGCTTTTCTCACTGCGCAGATAGATAACCCAGGAGGCAGACAGGTGGGACCAACGGCCTCGCAGGCCCACGTGTCAGCGGGCGAATCGTGCCCAACCACGTGGCCCAGCTGGGGATCGCGGGTTGAGGTTTACGAAACTACGGGATCCTTTTTGCAAAACGCCACGGGAGGCTGACGGTGGGCCACGCGGAAGCGCGGGTTGATGCAGAAAAAGGTGTGGGGGTTATCTGCAAAAAGGCGTCGCGATGCACTGTTTCTCTTCCTCTCTCTCATTTAAATCGACAGCGGCAGCAAGACGCTGCACGGGGGCTCGATCCCGTGACCTAGGGCTCGGGCGCGGAGGCGGTGGCCACTGGGCTATGCGGGGGTAGCTGTCAGGGAGGTGGGCGAGGACTAGCTGGGGCTTGGCGCTACGCGGGAGCGAGCAGACAGAAGCGAGCTACGGCGCGCGGAGGGCGCTCGACGAAACTAACGGCGAGCACAGGCGACGGCGGGGGAAACGGAGGTGTCAGGGAGGTTAGTCAGCTCACCGAGAGTGCGTCGGTGTAGGTGGATCGGCTTGGGGCGCTGGCGATCGACGATGAAGCAGACGGACCGAGGATTTAGGGTTCCGGCGAGACGCGTCGGTGTTCAGCGGCCTGGGGCTCCTCCTCCTCGCTGCTGTGTACAGAGGCGACGCCGGGGATCTCCTGTCCTTCCTCGACGACCACAACACCACGCCCGCCTCCTCGTACTGCAGGTGGACGCCGAAGCCGACGGTGGCCGGCGATGGTTAGCTGGCGGCGATGGAGAAGAGAGGGCAGCGGGCAGGGCGCCTCGGCCAGATCTGGAGATGCAGGAGGACCGTGAGGTGGTGGTAAAGCAGAGGGGGAGAGGGGGTGCCGTGGGGAGATGGGGTAGATGGGAAAAGGTGGCCTCGGTGCCACCTTTCTCTCCTCCCCTCCTCACGTGCTTGGGTCGGCCAGGACAGGTGCATGGGGACTTCCAGGTGGGACCAGAGGACCAGGCCAGGAGGCAGGGGCAGGCTCGGGCTAGGGGGCCACAAGGCAGGGAGAGAAGAGAGGGAGAGAGGGTAGGCTCGGGTTGGGTGGTGGTAGCCTCGGGCTAGGGTTGGCATTAGGGTTGGGGTAGCTAGGGTTGGGGTGGTCAGGTGGGCTCGCTGGGTGGGGCCAGGGGACCATGTGGTGAGAGAGGAGAGAGGCCGAGAGAGAGAGAGGTGGTGTAACATGCTAGGGTTAGGGTTTAGCTTAGATGGGGGGTATGGTTAGAGAGGATGGGGTATGGTTAGATGGGTAGGTGATGGTTTAGGGTTTAGAGAGAGAGATAGATGGAGTGGTCCTTTATGACAAGACCAAGCATGCTCTAGACAAGCTCCAACAAGATCAAGGCAAGAAAAAGAGAGGGATGTGGTGATAGGGTTTAAGCAAGATCAAAATAGATCAAGCCAAAGAAGGGATAGAGATAGAGATGATCCACTCAAAATTCAAATAAAATCCAAATGACAAGCAAAAGGTGGTACTTGCATGGCCCATCCAAAATATTTATTGCCATGCTGATTCTTGTGAAAACAATATTATTACATGGCATTATTATTATGCATTCCCAAAATTGGAATAAAAGCCAAGCAAAAAGAATTAAAAGGATGCTCCATGTGGAGTAGTTGGTGATGACCATATTTGAATAAAAATGGGACATGCTAGTGTGTATGTGCCACTAGGTATTTAGTAAGCCCAAAAATATCCAAGCATGAAAATAACCCCAAAACAACACATATGGAAGCTAGAAAAAGGTTCCACTCACAAGGCATGCAAAAGTGGCCATGTGGCTCCCATATATCAATAATGTGAAAACAATATGATGCTAAGATGAGAGCATGTGGAAAAGAATTGGATCCATCCCAACCCACGTGAGCTAGAGGTAAGACCCAATAAAGTGCAAAGCTCACATTTAGTTGGATGGTGGAATTATAAGGTGGTGAAAGAAAGGTGGTGGAGTTAATAAGAGATATGCCCCCAACTCAACTTGGGCATTTAAACAATATATCAATATCCAAATACGATATCAAGAGGCAACTACAATTAATAATGCATATGAGAGAAGAACCAAATCAAAAGGGTTTTATATGATGCTCAAATGCAAGGAGGCATGATGACATGAGCATGATATAATGATGATGCAACTAATTATATATATGAAGTAGCCATTATATAGACTAGGCTAGTAGCATTGCAATTGTTAGACAATTGGGATGCTACAAAATTTCTTGTCTTTCTTTAGTAACTCCGTCATTGGTTTAGCTACCTTGGAGAAATTCTCAATGAACCTTCTGTAGTATCCTGCCAAGCCAAGGAAACTACGAACTTCCTTCACTGACTTAGGAGATTCCCATTCAGTTATAGCTGACACTTTTGCGGGATCAACTGCTACACCATCTCCTGACACAACGTGTCCAAGAAATCCAACTTCATTCAACCAGAACTCACACTTCCTGAATTTGGCATACAGCTTATGTTCTCTAAGCTTCTCAAGTATCAAACACAAATGTCCTTCATGCTCTTCGTTGCTCTTGGAGTAGATCAAAATATCATCGATGAAAACGACAACAAACTTGTCAAGGAATTCCATGAACACCTTGTTCATCATATTCATGAAATAAGCTGGTGCGTTGGTTAAACCAAACGGCATCACTATATACTCATACAATCCATACCTAGTGGTGAAAGCTGTCTTCGGTATGTCTTGTTCCCTTATCTTAAGATGAAAATAACCTGACCGGAGATCAATCTTTGAGAATATACAGGCTCCTTCTAACTGATCAAACAAGTCATTGATTCTGGGCAAAGGATATTTGTTCTTGATAGTCACCTCATTGAGTGAACGATAATCTATGCATAACCTTTGACTTCTATCTTTCTTTTCAACAAACAAGACTGGTGCTCCCCAAGATGAAGAACTTGGTTGAATAAATCCTTTCTGCAACTGTTCTCCAAGTTGCTTCTTGAGTTCTTTCAACTCATCAACTGACATCTTGTAAGGTCTCTTTGCTATTGGTCTTGATCCTGGCAGCA
Source organism: Avena insularis (assembly GCA_023614405.1). Classification (NCBI taxonomy): domain Eukaryota; kingdom Viridiplantae; phylum Streptophyta; class Magnoliopsida; order Poales; family Poaceae; genus Avena; species Avena insularis. The sequence goes on along the minus strand of JAJUPC010000111.1, from coordinate 474,116 downwards.
AGTCAATCAGAAATTCCACATCTCTATCTGGTGGCATTCCCGGCAATTCTTCCGGAAACACATCCGGATATTCACTCACAATTAGCACACGGTCTATGCTAACCCCCCTTAAGAGAATTTAGCTTACTCCCTTTTGATTCAAAGTTAGACTTGAATCTTATCCGTTTCTTTTTGGGGGTTCTGAGTGCGATAGTACGATTGGCACAATCTAGTACTCCTTCATACTTGGTCATCCAGTCCATTCCCAAAATTACATCCAGTCCTTGGGAATCTAGGATTATCAGACTCACTGGAAATTTATGCTTCCCAAATTGTATCACTAGATCACGACATCCAAGACTTACTATCATATCTCCACCGGGAGAACTTACTTTTATTGGACACCCAATATTTTCTGTTGGAAACCCATTTCTATCAACAAATGCTTTTGATATGAATGAATGTGATGCACCAGTATCAAAAAGAACAAGTGCTGGAATATAATTGAGTTTGAACTTACCAGCCACAACATTAGACTCCTCATAAATCTCTTCCACATTGATGTGGTTCACTTGTCCCTTCTGGAAAGGGTTGGGCTTGTTGGGTCCTTCAACTTTCTTTTCTAGGCACTCCTTTGCATAATGCCCCGGCTTCTTACACTTGAAACATTCAACCTGACTGATATCTCTTTTTGCAGGCTGACTGCCACTTCCACTTCCACTGTGGTGACTCTTGTGTCCACCCTTGTGGTTCTTGTACTAGTCACTATCATGACTACGGTGATGCTTGTTGTCATGATGGCGGTTGTGGCTGTGGTGGTTGTTGTATTTTCCATGTTTGTGGGATCCAGAACTCCCACTATCATCATGATGGGAACGTTTGTGAGACGATCCCTAGCTATGCTTGTCAGAGCTGTGCTTCCTCTTTCTGCTTTCAACCTGTTTCATCTTGTTCTCCAAGATGGTATCCTTGTCACAATGACATTGGTAGGTGGGGACATAGGACACATATAACTACAGATTCAGTTCATCGTTCAGTCCTTCGAGGAACTTCTCTTTCCTCTTGGCATCGGTATCAACTTCATCTGGTGCATAACGCGCCAGATTGTTGAACTCCTCAATATATTCAGCCACGCTGCGGTGGCACTGCTTCAGGTTATGAAACTTCTTCTTCAAAATCATCACTCCGGATGAGATGTGAGTTGTACGGAAACCATCTTCAAAGATAGCCCATGTCACATCCTCAATGGGAGTGGTGATCTGGAAGTTATCCCACCAAGTAGCTGCTGGTCCTTCCAACAAGTGTGATGCAAACCTGACTTTCTCCTCGTTGGTACAGCCGACAGTTACCAAATCCTTGTTCACCGAGCGTAGCCAATCATTGGCCACCATGGGATCAGTGGTTCCTGAGAACTTTGCAGGCCTCAGTCTTAGGAATCTGGTGAGCATGTCAAATCCTGGTGGATTGTTCTGATTGTTGTTGTTGTTATTATTATTATTATTATTGTTGTTGTTGTTGTTATTCTGATTATGCATGAAGGTGGTCATCAGCTGTGCCTGTGCTATCATCAGCTGCTGCATCTCGGGGGTGACATTGTTGTTGTTCGGGTTGGGGTCGGCACGTCGAGGAGGCATCTGTGGTTTTCAATAAGTATAAGAATGAGATACCCATAGATGCTTAACATGCACAATAAATCACATAGACAATCACCAAAACAAGCATCAAAATAACATAAAGTTCAACGACATAAACAACATGTTTGAAAAGCAATCACACCAATAGCAAGCCATCCACATGTTGGATGGTCATTGCGACTCAATAATCATAAGCATGGTGAATGATAGATAAATGAGTAGTCATCACTACTCCTCTGCATCAACCTCCTCATCAACAAGTGTAAGACCTTCATTCTCCATAGCGGTCTTGTATTCCTCGACATTGGTAGTCAAGGCCTCTATCTTGGCTTTGAGAGCCCTCTTCTGTGAACGAAGTCTCTCAATCACACCCTGATGATGCTCGAGCTCGAAGTCCTTGGACTCTAGTTCTGCATTCATCTCTCGAATCCTCTTATTCCTGTCTTGGACTCTTTTCTCTTGGCTCTTGAACTCCAGTCCTGGCTCTCAAACTTGGCCTCCATTTCCTTGACTATCTCGTCTTGCTCCGCGAAGAGCTTGTCCTTCTCACGAAGTTGCACCTGGAGTTCGTCATTGCTAAGCATGACGTTGGTCCTATCAGTATCTAGGTGCCTAAGTAGAACCTCTAGGTCCTGAAGGTGTAGACGAATCGGCTCTGCCGTCTCTCTAGCAGCATCCTCGAACTCAATAGCCTCACCATCCTCGTCGTGTCTTCTGAAGGCGTGAAAGTGAGTACCTCTAAGCTCTCTGGAGTGCCTCCCTAACAGATGCCCAAGTAAATCCTGCATGACTACCTCTAAGCCTCTCTCCTTGTCGTCATGCATTAGATTGAAAGTGATAGCCTCCGTAGCTGGCTCAGTCTGGCGTCCTGGCTGAGTAACTTTGAAGCCCCAAAGGTCCTTCCTCTCAAACTTCGTGAGGGGAAGCATCATGATGCTAGGTAGCGGAAGATTGAGCACACTAGTGAGCTCAATAAGACGAGTGCCAAAACGAGTTCCCTTGAACTCTTCAGCCGTGCTGATAGTAACATTAGGCATCTATTTTATAAGATAAGAAAAGTTAGATTCAACATCAATAGAAAATCACAAAAGATAGTATCACAAGCATATCATTGGCAAACACACAAGTCATGGCATACATAAATCCATTACAAGCATTCCAAAGTTCAACATAACTTAGACAAAAAAATTTAGAAATAAAATGATAAGTGTGGTGGTCCAACTAACGAAGTACATGAAAACTCTCACTCACTAGACAAAATGGCTATCAAAGCATCCTTAGTAGCCATCTATCTATATTGTTCACAAGATTCCCAAATCATGTCTATGATGTCTTCCCTTAGTTGTTGGTTGGTAGTCTCCAACTCTTGGGTATGATTATTTTCTTCCCTAAGGTCATTTTGGGTGTTAAGCATTCTGCACTTGAGTCTATCACCAAGCTCCTTGATGGCCTTCCAAGCTGCATCTCTTGCAAAGTCAAAGAATGTGGTGTGCATTAATGAGTTGGTGACCATGCAGAATCCTGATTCCTTGTGGTTGTCTTCCTTGTTTTTGTACAACTGAAGTTGCACCCACCAATACTCCTCTCCTTCATCCATCACAGGGAAACCTTTGTACACAACTGCACCATGTATCCCCATGGTAACCATAAGGTTCTTGAGTGCTTTTGGGAATTTAGTCTCACACTCCAAAGTCATGGTCATGAGTGGTCCCTTCCTTACGGCTTCGTTGATGGAGTTCATCTACAAATAGAGATGAGAAAGAAGATTAGAAAAGTTTACGAGAAGAAAAGACAAGTGTAGAAAATTTTCAAAGTGTTGAAATTTTTCCTTAGTGGTTTCTAATCCAATCCTAGGGTTATAATCCTACAGGCAACACAGTGCTCTGATACCATCTATAATATCCCTCCCTTATAAAGGTAAGGATCCCTGTGATTGCAATGCTAGTCCCTAGATCAAATGCTAGCATTGACAGTTTAAGATGAATTACACAGAAACAAAGGTCATTATTACATCGTCATTCCAGAGATAACATAGTCTTTTACAACTCCATGGCCATAGGCCTAATACAAGAGTTTAAGCATAACAATATAAATAAAGTCTTCATCTTCATGTGCCACAGGCAAGCATGTTGAGTGTAGACTCATAACCCCTAATCATCATCAGAGTAACCTGCAAAACATCACAAGTTACAGCCACAGTGGGTCAATACATTGGAATAGTATTGGCAAGTGATACCTTAGTAAAATATTAGCATCTAGTTACTACATGAATTTGGCTAAGTGTAGCTTAGGCTTGCTTTGCTCAAAATAGGTTTTACCTATTAGTTGAAAACACTGAGTTTTTCTTTGAAAAAACTTTCCCAAGGAACCACCAATAGAAATTGGTGAACCTTCACCCTTGTTCAACCACAAGTTTTAACTTAGAAAATTGGGATGAGGAGATTCTTGATAGCTTCCATGTCTTGATGCTCAAATTGTCCAATAGCAGGGACATCGCTAAGTACTTAGATTCTTCCATCTGCAGAGGTTGTGCACTTTCCCCACAAGACTTGATTTTCACCAAGACAGGACCTTTCAGAAGCCTTCCCTTAGGCCAAAATGGACATGCTCCAAACCTATCATTTCCCCTACCACCAACTGTCCATTTGTCTAAGTTATTGCAAACTATATGATCCAGGCAGAGCCCATAATGCCATGTGGCTGCACTAGAAGCTTCTTAACATTTGGCATCTCAAATCCCTTTGTTCCTCGGTGGCTTTCCAGAAGTGAGATACACAAGGTAAACCATAGAAATGGGCCTTGTGTAACCACTCAACACAAACCATTCTTTCCATTCCACCCAGGTGTTTCATTTACTTAGTTCTTTTATTAAGCAAAACATAAGTCAAAGACTTAGAAATATTTCTCATAGAATGAATATATAATTCACCCTTGGTTGCTACTAGCTAGGCTAAGCATGGAAATAGCAAGTATCTTAACTTAGAGGAAATTCTAACAATACTACAACTACTAGGATTTTCCCAAGCATAGCAAATATATACTTAACAAAATAATCATGCAAGTCCTATACAAAAAATATTTCTAATGCATAGGTAAAAATATTGGGATAAAAACATGAATCACCACTTGCCTTGGTAGTTTGGGGAGTAGCAACAATCTTCACAACCACAATCACTATTAGCACCAAAATCTACACATAACATAATGGCACCAAATTCAGATATCAAAATATACAAGCAAAAATATATGAATGCATGCAAATGCTATGTGATGATTTTTTTCAAATCAAACAAGACAAGTGAAATAGTACTGAATCATAAACAAAACAAAAACACCCTAAATTTTTTTTATTTAGTCTCTAAATCATTTTTCAAACAATTTCTATACTCAAACTAAGCCTATAAATGTCTCTGCATAAATAATCAATTTTACAAAAGCAAAACATTAAACACATTGCATAAATGGATAGAATTCTTTCTCCTGATTCCAATGATATATAATTTGCAAAATTTGAACGTGTGGATCAAAAGTTATGAATTTTGCAAGTTTGAATCACTAATAGATCTAATTCAGATTTTTAAAACGAATAACAGGCCACACATCACATCCTGATTCGTCCATACCGCTTCGCACAGATTGGATGATGTGGTGCGTTGGATCTAAAGTGGATCGCACCGATCAGATCAAAAGATACCCCTTCGGGTTATGTTCTATCGTAGCCACTGGATCAAGATCCTACGGCCGTTGATCAAGCGAACAACAACCAGTGGCGCGCGGCGACTGTGAGCGGTGTTGCGCTCGGTCTACGGTGTTACGGCGGCTACTAGAAGCGAGGAAGAGAATGGGGAGGCTCACCAGACTCGCAGAGACGTGCTGGAACTCAACGTGGCAGTAGCTTGTCGAGGGGCGCATGGACACAGCGACAGGACCTCGTCGGAGTTGCTGGAGGCGTCGGGTGCTTGCAGACGAAGACGTTGCCGAGACTCTGGATCACCCTAGCACGAATCAGATGGGTAATGAGGTGCGCAAGGCCATGGCGAACACGATAGCATCGAAAAGAAGGCAAGGGGCGGTTGGGCTTTACCTATATTGCTCGTCGGAGTCGAGCGGTGGTTCTGTCGCTTGGGGGTGCGGACGGGGATGGCGACCTGGATCACCAGAAGACAAACCAATGGCTTCAGGAGACGCGCAAAGTTGCAGTGACTGTACTGGCGAAGTTAGGAGTCAAGGGGCGTAGAGAGCTCACCGGAATTCACTGCCGGAGTTAGTCGGTACTGCAACAGAGTTCGGTGAAATATGGGCAGCCTGGTGGCGAGGAGAGGGTTCTATGTGGGGGGGGGGGAACAACCGTGGTGGCGAGGGGATTAAGTAGCCAGGAGCGGGGCAAGAGTTACGCTCTGAATCAATGGAATTTAACGAGGTTTTAAACGCGGTGTCGCTGGCCAGCGATGTGCAGTGATTGAGGACGACGATGACGGGGCAAGGTGAGTCCAGGGTGTCAGCGGGTGGGTGTGCGCTTCTGCGGTGAGAAACAGAGGGAGAAGGGAGACCCCGGGTGGGTTGTTTTGGCTACTGGGCCGAAAGGGTGGCGCCTGGCCCAGTTCTATTTCTTTTATCCTTCACTATTTCTATTTCGATTTTCAGGAAACATTTTCAAATGAGTTTCAAATAAGTTTGAATTCAAACCACTTCTGGATTTTTGTAAAGTGAAAATTGTACACATTTTGTTGCATAACAATGTTGTACACTTTAAAATAATTTGGCACTTTGGAATTTTAAAATAAACAATGTTTTTACCCATTGCTTAATAAAGACAAAGAAATGGTTTAAATTTTTTTTCTTTGTTTTGAAATCTTTGTCCAAGCTTTGGAATTTATCAAACAAACCCATGAACAAACATCTTTGGTTTAAAACAAATAATCTCTCATTAGAGAGTAGCATTGGATCAATGCCTTGCTTACATAAAATAATAGGCATTTCAAAATGCTTCTGTTTTTGTAATGACCTTGCCAAAGATCCTAAAATGATTATGAATGCATGAATGATATGCAAGCTTTGGAAACATGATTTTAGGGATGTTGCATGCAGTGACCATCCAACATGTGGATGGCTTCCTATGGTGTGTTTGCTTTTTCCAAAACTTGTTGTTTATGTCGTTCAAACTCTATGTTATTTTGATGCTTGGTTATTGTGATTGTCTATGTGATGTATTGTGCATGTTAAGCATCTATGGGTATCTCATTCTTATCCTTATTAAAACCACAGATGCCTCCTCGACGTGCCAACCCCAACCAAAACAACAACAACAATGTCACTCCCGAGATGCAGCAGTTGATGACAACACAAGCTCAACTGATGCAGATGATGACAACATTCATGCAGAACCAGAATAACAACAACAAAAACAACAACAACCAGAATAATCCGCTAGGATTTGACATGCTCACCAGATTTCTAAGACTGAGGCATGCAAAGTTCTTGGGAACCACTGATCCAATGGTAGCCAATGACTGGTTACGTTCAGTGAACAAGGACTTAGTGACTGTAGGCTGCACCGACAAAGAGAAGGTCAAGTTTGCAGCACATCTGTTAGAAGGGCCAGCAGCAACTTGGTGGGACAACTTTCAGATCACCACTCCCGTTGAGGATGTGACTTGGGCTATCTTTGAGGATGGATTCCGTACAGCTCACATCTCATCCGGAGTGATGAATTTGAAGAAGCAGGAGTTCCACAACCTGAAACAGCGTCACCGTAGTGTGGCTGAGTACATCGAGGAATTCAACAATCTGACGCGTTATGCACCAGATGAAGTTGATGCAGATGCCAAGAGGAAAGAGAAATTCCTCAAAGGACTGGATGATGAATTGAATTTGCAGTTGTCTGTTGCCTATGTCCCAACCTACCAATCACTTTGTGACAAGGCTACCATCTTGGAGAACAAGATGAAACAGGTTGAGAGAAGGAAGAGGAAGCATAGCTTTAATAAGCACAGCTCGGGATCATCTCACGAGCGTTCCCATAATGATGATAGTGGGAGTTCTGGATCCCACAAACATGGAAAGTACAACAACCACCACAGCCACAACCGCCATCATGACAACAAGCATCACCACAGTCATGATAATGACAAATATAAGAACCACAAGAGTGGACACAAGAGCCACCACAGTGGAGGTGGAAGTGGTAATGGAAGTCAGCCAGCAAAGAGAGATATCAGTCAGGTTGAGTGTTTCAAGTGTAAGAAGATGGGAAACTATGCAAATGAGTACCCATAAAAGAAAGTCGAAGGTGCCAACAAGCCCAATCCCTTCCAAAAGGGACAAGTGAACCACATCAATGTGGAAGAAATATATGAGGAACCTGATGCTGTGGCTGGTAAGTTTAAACTCATTTCTGTTCCAGCACTTGTTATTTTTGATACTGGCGCATCACATTCATTCATATCAAGAGCATTTGTTGATAGAAATGGACTTCCAGTTGAAACTATTGGGTGTCCTATAAAAGTAAGTTCTCCTGGTGGAGAAATGATAGTGAATTCGGGATGCCATGACCTAGTGATAGAATTTGGGAAGTATAAGTTTCCCGTTAATTCGATAATCCTAAATTCCCAAGGATTGGATGTCATTTTGGGAATGGATTGGATGACTAAGTACAAGAGAGTGCTAGACTGTGCCAACCATACTATCACACTCACAACCCCGGATAATAAAAGGATTAGATTCAAGTCTAACTTTGAATCAAAAGGGAGTAAGCTAAATTCGGGTTAGCATAGATAGTGTGCTAATTGTGAGAGAATATCTGGATGTGTTTCCGGAGGAATTGCCGGGAATGCCACCAGATAGAGATGTAGAATTTCTGATTGACTTGCTGCCAGGATCTGGACCAATAGCAAAGAGACCTTCCAAGATGTCAGTTGATGAGTTGAAAGAACTCAAGAAACAACTTGGAGAACAGTTGCAGAAAGGATTTATTCAACCAAGTTCTTCATCTTGGGGAGCACCAGTTTTTTTTGTTGAAAAGAAGGATAGAAGTCAAAGGTTATGCATAGATTATCGTTCACTCAATGAGGTGACTATCAAGAACAAGTATCCTTTTCCCAGGATCAATGACTTGTTTGATCAGCTAGAAGGAACCCGTGTATTCTCAAATATTGATCTTCGATCAGGCTATTTTCAGCTAAAGATAAGGGAACAAGACATACCTAAGACTGCTTTCACCACTAGGTATGGATTGTATGAGTACACCATGATGCCATTTAGTTTGACAAATGCACCAGCTTACTTCATGAATATGATGAACAAGGTGTTCATGGAGTTTCTTGACAAGTTTGTTGTCATTTTCATCGATGACATTTTGATCTACTCCAAGAGCAATGAAGAGCATGGAGGACATTTGCGATTGATACTTGAGAAGCTTAGAGAGCATAAACTGTATGCCAAATTCAGCAAGTGTGAATTCTGGTTGAATGAGGTCAGATTTCTTGGACATATTGTGTCATGAGATGGTGTAGCAGTTGATCCCGCAAAAGTGTCAGTTGTAACTGAATGGGAATCTCCTAAATCAGTGAAAGAAGTTCGTAGTTTCCTTGGTTTGGCAGGATACTATAGAAGGTTCATTGAGAATTTCTCAAAGGTTGCTAAGCCAATGACGGAGTTACTTAAGAAAGACAAGAAATTTGATTGGACTGAAGGATGTGAACTCAGTTTCCAAGAGTTGAAGAAGAGACTAGTGACAACATCAGTCTTATGTTTGCCAGATTTGGAGAAGGATTTCCAAGTGTATTGTGATGCATCTCACCAAGGATTGGGTGCAGTTCTGATGCAAGAAGGGAAAGTTGTGGCTTATGCCTCGAGACAACTCAAAACTCATGAAGTGAATTATCCTACTCATGATTTAGAGTTAGCCTCTGTTGTCCATGCACTCAAAACATGGAGACATTATATTTTGGGAAAGCGATGTGAAGTTTTCACAGAGCACAAAAGTTTGAAGTATATCTTCACTCAGAAAGAAATCAACACGAGACAAAGAAGATGGCTATAACTCATCAAGGACTATGACTTGAGTTTCAATACCACCCCGGTAAAGCAAATGTTGTAGCGGATGCATTAAGTCATAAGGTTTATGTGAATGGCCTTACTAAAGGAGAGTTGCCAGATGATCTGTGTGCCTAATTCAAAGATCTCAGATTGGAGATAGTGCCTGAAGAACATCTCATGACATTGGATGTTCAACCCACCTTGTTGGACAAATCAAGGAAGCCCAAAAGACGGACAAGGAAATTGAAGAGATTAAGGAAAAGATTGGTAAGGGAAAATCCAAAGGATTCCATTAAGATGGACATGGTACTTTATGGTATGGAAAACGTATTTGCATTCCGCAAGATCCGGAGCTTCGGAAACTGATTTTACAAGAAGCACACAACTCACCAAAATCCATTCATCCGGGTAACACCAAAATGTACATGGATGTGAAGGAAATATTTTTGTGAAATAATCTCAAGAAAGACATCGCCGAACATATTTCTTTGTGTGATGTATGTAGTAGAGTGAAAGGAGAACATCAGAAACCAGCAGGATTGTTACAACCACTACCTATTCCTGATTGGAAGTGGGACAAGACTGGCTTGGATTTCATCACTGGACTGCCAAGGACTAGATCAGGATATGATTCTATTTGGGTCGTAGTAGATCGCCTAACTAAAGTGGCTCATTTCATACCCGTGAATACAACCTATACAAGTGCTAAGTTAGCCAAGATTTATATGAACAGGATTGTGTGTCTGCATGGAGTACCCAAGAGTATTGTGTCTGATAGGGGAACTCAATTCACTTCCCATTTTTGGAGGCAACTGCATGAGTCATTGGGAACGAGATTGGAAGTCAGTACTGCTTTCCATCCCCAGACTGATGGACAGACAGAAAGGACCAACCAGATTTTAGAGGATATGTTGAGGGCATGTGCCCTAGACTATGGAGCTAGTTGGGATGAAAGTCTGCCTTACGCAGAATTCTCTTACAACAACAGCTATCAAGCTAGTATTGAGATGGCACCGTTTGAATTCCTCTATGGGATAAAGTGTACTACACCATGGCTATGGAATGGTGTTGGCGAAAGAAACTTGTTCAGACCAGAACTAATCAAGGAAGCTGAAGAGAAAGTCAAGTTGGTAAATGATAGATTGAAGATAGCACAGTCCCGACAAAAGAGCTACGCAGATCCAAAGCGTAGGGAAGTCACCTATGAAGTGGGTGATAGAGCTTATCGTAGAGTATCACCACTTCATGGAGTGAAGAGGTTTGGAGTCAAAGTAAAATTGGCCCCAAGATATGTTGGATCATTCAAGATTCTGATCCGTAAAGGAGAAGTAGCATATGAGATTGAATTGCCTGAATCATTGTCTGCCGTTCACAATGTGTTTCATGTAAGTCAGTTGAAGAAATGCCATCCGGAGATGGAAGAGACTTCTTTGAAGGATACTATACCTTTGATAGAGGTCCAATTGGAAAGTGATCTCACTTATGAAGAAAAACCTATCAAGATTCTTGAGACTACAGAAAGAGTTACTCGGACAAAGACTATCAAATTCTGCAAAGTTTAGTGGAACCATCATTCCAAGGTAGAAGCAACTTGGGAAAGAGAAGATGATGATGTGGACATCCCTTCTATTGATGCAACCATTGTACCTACAGCTACACACATACAAGGACCCATCACAAGATCTCGTGCCAAACAACTTAACTATCAGGTACTTTCGTTTCTTGGAACTATTCCTCACATACATGAGAATATGATGCTGCCTAAATCAGATGTATTTCTTACTCTTAGGAATGATGGACCAAGCATGGATGAGAGGGACAAGCATTGGAGCATGGCCATGCATGGAGATGGCAGCAAGCATGTGATGATCCAAGAGAAGGCCACAGATGGAGATTTCAGAACTTTGAGGCCACCATAATGAATAAAGAAGGGTTGGATGAAATATTCAAGATTAATACTTCATGAATTCGTCCATAGCTTAATATGGTGCTGCGACACCTTTATTTTGGGCCAGGCCCATGTAATTTTTGGAGGATTTTAAATAGTCACTTTTAGAGTCCGTATTTGAGGGGAAAAGGACTTCTAGGGTTGGATTCGGCCACCACTTCCATGGCTGGCCGAAACCCCACCTTTTCCTCCTTAAATACTCCCCATAACCGTCACCCTAGACTTGGATTTTGTTTAGACATCAAGTTAGCCATCATAGCAACTTCGCCAAGGCTCGAGCGTCGCAGAGGCCTCTTGTACTTCACACCTATTCAGGATCCCACCTTTTCAATAAAGCTTTCCTCTTAATCCGCAATATCTTGATTGCAATATTGGTTCTTACTTGTTCTTGATTTCAGGTAGGAATTAAGACCCTTGCTAGTCAGGCTGATCGTGTTCCCGCAGGATCGGTAACCTCCAGGAGATTGGCCTAGCGATTGCATTGGCGCTCGTGCTCGCACGTGTAGTCGGATCGTCAAGCCCTAACTCCACCAAATCGATTATCATCATCTCATCGAAAGATCGGACACCTTTGCCCTATCAAGTGGTATCAGATTTCAGGTTGCTCGGTGAGATTTTACTGTTTTCGTAGATTAGATCTGTTTTTTACCTATAACCCACGAAAAAGCCAAAAACAAAGTTAGAGTTTAGCTCCATCCCATAACCAATCTACGCCTCGCATTATCTTTTCAGTTTTTGCATTGTTGAATTTGTGTCTACATCGTCGCGTCGAGTTGCTGGTCTTAGTGTCTTGTCCCTTAGAGTTTCGAGTTCTGATCATAATAGTCACCGCCACACTCGCCGATCACCGCCACCATATTCCGCCACCATATTCCGCCGCCATATACCCAGCCACCATAAACCCTAAACACTCTGCCACCGCCTTCCTACCGCGACACGGATCCAATCACCTATCCTGCCGCGGCACGAGTCCGAGTTGAGTTATTGTTTCCTAGTTATTTCTTTTTACTTTCCTTCTTTGTTGTTTCCGTATTCAGCTAAAGTCCGTGTCGAGCTAAGAGTCCGGTCGTAAGTCCAGAAGGAGAGCAAAAAAAAAAGTCTGGAACCGCCTCCGAATTTTTTCTGGCTATACTAGTTTTCGGCTCTGGGGATCACTTTTCCCCATCGGCCGTTATAGCGATATTTTTTGGCGCCTGCGCGCTTTCCGGAGCAAAATAAAAAATTTCAATTTTTTTTTGGGGCTAACCTATTTTTAGACCCCGTAGATCAGTTTTAGACACTCGCCATCATAGTGATTTTCTGCATCTCGGTTCGCTTTTCAGGGTGCCATATCATCATACATTGCTTGTTGTGTCGCGTCGTGACATCGTTGGTGATCTAGGCTCGCGTCTCTAGTACGGTCTAGCCTAGGACCAGCACAGTACCGTCGTTGAGCATTCTTTCAACTTTTGCATTGCTGTTTTGATAATTGCTAACCCCCTTTGCTAAGCCTTCCCAGAGCTCCACAGATATTCTCCACGTACGGTGTCTCGACTCCTGGTAATCGCTTCATTCAATCTCTGGACCCACTGATCCTCGCAGTTGCACATCGCCTTTTCCTGCTGTTTGGTAAGAACTTGTAAGAGCTTCGTATATTGCTTGACGGATTACGCGTGCCTTCCTCCATATTTCTGTAGTATATACCTGTGCTTTTTAAGGACTAACCATGACAGATACTTCGCGGAACCCTACCACAATGATGAACGAAGAACTACATGCCCACTTCTCCGAGCTCTTGGTCAGTCGCGCTGAAGACGTGGATACACGCCTAGGGGAGTTTGACGCCAAGCTCACCAACGCCATGGACAAGATCGATGGACTCGAGAAATCCTTCAATGCCAAGCTTGACGCTCGGTTCAAGGAGATTTTGAACAGATTTCCCGCACACGCACCCACACATGGCGCACAGCGCATCCCGATCATGGGTCGGACTGCTGGTTCAGCTGCCGCCGCACCCCAGGTGGCTACCGCTTCGGTGGCGACCTCGGACTTCCGCAAGGCTGCTCTTTGCGACATTGGGGACAGACGACGGGTACTACTACTACGACCTCGACGACGACGATCTGTTTGACGAGGAGGTTGAACAACCTCCACAGGTACCTGCTGGCCGTCCCCGACATTACTACCGCAACACTCGCCCACCGGTACGTGATGATGATCATGTTGCAAAGCTTAAATTAAATATTCCATCTTTTGAGGGTAAATATAATCCTGATGCATATCTTACATGGGAGATGGAAGTAGAACAACGTTTTGCATGCTTAAAATATCCTGAGAATATGCGTGTTAGTGCTGCTACATGTGAATTTACTAAATTTGCTTCCCTTTGGTGGTCTGAGTATTGTCGTTTAAATGCTACTACTATTCCTAGTACTTGGACTGCTTTAAAAACTGCTATGCATGTTCGTTTTGTACCTCCCACTTATCAACGTGATTTACTAAAGAATCTGACACGTTTAGAGCAAGGGAAAAATTCTGTAGAAGAGTATTATCAGGAATTGCAAACGGGGATGGTTCGGTGTGGTCTTGTTGAATCTAATGAACAAATGCTTGCACGTTTCTTTGGTGGATTAAACAAGGACATTCAGCACATATTAGATTATAAGGAATATAATTCTATCACTCGTTTGTTTCATCTTGCTTGCAAAGCTGAACATGAAGTGCAGGATCGCCAAACACCATGGAGGAGGACTAATAATTCTGCAGGTCGCACATCCACTTGGACATCCCGACAATCAGCGCCTCCTTCTCGTGATTCGCCACCAGCTACTACCACATCCAAGGCCACCACAAGATTTCCAGCTGCTCCTCCACCGTCATCCAATGCTCCTGCTCGTAGTGCATCTTCTATGGCTTCCACGGGTAATACAAAGGATATACAATGCCGGAAGTGCTGGGGTTTTAGTCATATTGAGAGACAGTGCACAACACAACGTGTGATGATGGTGCGGGATGATGGTCAATACGATTCAGCAAGTGACTTTGATGAAGATACATTAGCCCTTATTTCTGCTCGAGATGGAGACAATTCTGATGCTGATGAAGAGACAGAGGTAATGGGAGCTGAAGCTGCTGATCAATACAAGAGCTTAATTACACAACGTGTGTTGAGTGTGCAATTGAGCAAATCTGAGCAAGATCAACGCCACAACCTGTTCCAAACACGTGGTGTTGTCAAGGAAAGAGCTATACGGATCATCATTGATGGAGGGAGTTGTAACAATCTGGCTAGTGTTGACATGGTAGAGAAGCTTGCACTTCCAACAAGACAACGCACACATTCATATTACATCCAATGGTTTGAGAGTTCTCGCAAGATCAAGGTAACAAGAACGGTACGCGTGCATTTTACTATTGGTACATATTCTGATTTTGTTGATTGTGATGTTGTGCCTATGCAAGCTTGTTCTTTGCTACTTGGTAGACCATGGCGATTTGATAGAGAATCTGTTCATAATGGCAAAACTAATCACTATTCTCTTATGCATGATGGAAAGAAAATTGGTCTAAAACCTATGACTCCCGAACAGATTTTAAAAGATGATCTTGCTAGAGCTAGTAGAGCTAAAACTGAGGAGAAAAATAAAAGTGAGAATCAGATTGTTGCTGCAGATTTTGTACCACCAAAGAACACTAAATATGATTCTACACATGCTACTGAAATTCGTTGGAAGAGTCCATGTATGCTTGCAAATAAAATTGATATTGCTGAACTAGATGTACACAATACTCAATGTTATGCAATTGTCTGCAAAGAGGTTTTGTTTTCATTTGAGGATATGCCTCCTTCTTTGCCACCCGCTGTTGCTAACCTTTTGCAGGAATATGAGGACGTCTTTCCCGCTGAGCTGCCACCAGGACTACCTCCTATTAGAGGAATTGAGCACCAAATTGATCTAATTCCTGGTGCTACGTTGCCCAACCGCGCACCATATAGAACCAATCCAGAGGAGACAAAGGAGATACAACGCCAAATTCAGGAACTACTCGACCGAGATCATATTCGTGAGCCCCTTAGCCCCTGTGTTGTTCCTATTATTTTGGTACCTAAGAAAGATGGTTCTTCGCACATGTGTACTGATTGTAGAGCTATCAATAATATTACTATTCGATATCGTCATCCTATTCCACATTTAGATGACATGCTTGATGAATTGAGTGGCTCTACCATGTTTTCTAAAGTTGATTTGCGTAGTGGTTACCACCAGATTCGTATGAAATTAGGAGATGAATGGAAAACAACATTTAAAACTAAGTTTGGTTTATATGAGTGGTTAGTAATGCCGTTTGGTTTAACTAATGCACCTAGCACTTTCATGAGATTAATGAACGAAGTTTTACGTGCTTTCATTGGATGTTTTGTGGTAGTCTACTTTGATGATATTCTGATTTATAGCAAATCTTTAGAGGATCATTTGGACCATTTACGTGCTGTTTTCAATGCTTTACGTGATGCACGTTTATTTGGTAACCTTGAGAAGTGCACCTTTTGCACCAATCGAGTTACGTTTCTTGGCTATGTTGTTACATCACAGGGTATTGAAGTGGATCCAGCCAAGATTGAAGCTATTGAGAATTGGCCGCAGCCCAAGACGGTCACACAAGTGAGGAGTTTTCTTGGCCTCGCTGGTTTTTATAGGCGCTTTGTCAAAGACTTTGGATCAATTGCCGCGCCACTGAATGAGCTTACCAAGAAGGATGTGCCCTTTGTTTGGGGCGATGCACAACAACAGGCCTTCGTCATATTGAAATATAAGCTAACACATGCTCCCTTACTCCAACTTCCTGATTTTACTAAGACTTGTGAGCTTAAATGTGATGCTAGTGGAATTGGTTTGGGAGGGGTGTTATTACAGGAGGGAAAACCTGTTGCATATTTTAGTGAGAAATTGAGTGGGGCTAGTCTGAACTATTCTACTTATGATAAAGAATTATATGCGTTGGTTCGGACATTAGAAACTTGGCAACATTATCTATGGCCTAAAGAATTTGTTATTCATTCTGATCATGAATCTTTGAAGCATATTCGTAGTCAAGCTAAGTTGAATCGTCGTCATGCAAAGTGGGTTGAATTTATTGAGTCTTTTCCTTATGTTATCAAACATAAAAATGGTAAAGATAATATTATTGCTGATGCTTTGTCACGCCGTTATGCTTTGTTATCTCAATTTGACTTCAAAATATTTGGATTGGAAACTATTAAGGAACAATATGTGCATGATGCTGAATTTAAAGATGTGTTGCAGAATTGTAGAGATGGTAGAACTTGGAACAAGTTCGTCTTCAATGATGGATTTGTGTTCCGTGCTAACAAACTATGCATCCCAGATAGTTCTGTTCGTCTTTTGTTGTTACAGGAGGCGCATGGAGGAGGATTGATGGGACACTTTGGTGTCAAGAAGACGGAGGATGTTCTTGCTGCACACTTCTTCTGGCCACGTATGCGTCGAGATGTTGAGAGATTTGTGGCACACTGCACTACTTTTCAAAAAGCTAAGTCTCGCCTTAATCCACATGGTTTATATATGCCTCTTCCTGTTCCTAGTGTTCCTTGGGAGGATATTTCTATGGACTTTGTTTTGGGATTGCCACGAACACTGAAGGGGAGGGATAGTATTTTTGTTGTTGTGGATCGGTTTTCTAAGATGGCACACTTTATTACTTGTCATAAAACGGATGATGCTGCGCATATTGCTGATTTGTTCTTTCGTGAAATTGTTCGTTTACATGGTGTGCCAAATACTATTGTTTCTGATCATGATACTAAATTTCTTAGCCACTTTTGGAGATGTTTATGGGCTAAGTTGGGGACTAAATTGCTGTTTAGTACTACATGTCATCCCCAAACTGATGGACAAACTGAAGTAGTAAATAGAAGTCTATCTACTATGTTGCGGGCTGTTTTGAAGAAGAACTTAAAATTATGGGAAGAGTGTTTACCTCATATAGAATTTGCTTATAATCGTTCGCTGCATTCTACCACAAAGATGTGCCCGTTTGAGATCGTGTATGGTTTTGTTCCTCGTGCACCTATTGATTTATTGCCTTTACCTTCTTCGGTGCAAAATAATTTGGATGCTACACAACACGCTGAAATGATATTAAACTTGCATAAGACTACTAAAGATAACATTGAACACATGAATGCTAAGTATAAACTTGCCGGGGATAAAGGGAGAAAGCATGTTGTGTTTGATGTTAGAGATCTTGTTTGGTTACATTTGCGTAAGGATCGCTTTCCTGATTTACGCAAGTCTAAGTTAATGACGTGTGCTACTGGTCCCTTTAAGGTGTTAGAGAAAATAAATGATAATGCATATAAACTTGAGTTGCCTGCAGACTTTGGTACGGTAAGTCCTACGTTTAACATTGCAGATTTGAAGCCTTACTTTGGTGAGGAAGATGAGATTGCGTTGAGGACGACTTCAATTCAAGAAGGGGAGCATGATGTGGACATCCCTTCTATTGATGCAATCATTGTACCTACAGCTACACACATACAAGGACCCATCACAAGATCTCGTGCCAAACAACTTAACTATTAGGTACTTTCGTTTCTTGGAACTATTCCTCACATACATGAGAATATGATGCTGCCTAAATCAGATGTATTTCTTACTCTTAGGAATGATGGACCAAGCATGGATGAGAGGGACAAGCATTGGAGCATGGCCATGCATGGAGATGGTAGCAAGCATGTGATGATCCAAGAGAAGGCCACGGATGGAGATTTCAGAACTTTGAGTCCACCATAATGAAGAAAGAAGGCTTGGAAGAAATATTCAAGATTAATACTTCACGAATTCGTCCATAGCTTAATATGGTGCTGCGACACCTTTATTTTGGGCCAGGCCCATGTAATTTTCGCAGGATTTTAAATAGCCACTTTTTAGAGTCCGTATTTGAGGGGAAAAGGACTTTTAGGGTTGGATTCGGCCACCACTTCCATGGCTGGCCAAAACCCCACCTTTTCCTCCTTAAATACTCCCCATAACCGTCACCCTAGACTCGGATTTTGTTTAGACATTAAGTTAGCCATCGTAGCAACTTCGCCAAGGCTCGAGCGTCGCAGAAGCCTCTTGTACTTCGCACCTATTCAGGATCCCACCTTTTCAATAAAGCTTTCCTATTAATCCTCAATATCTTAATTGCAATATTGGTTCTTACTTGTTCTCGATTTCAGGTAGGAATTAAGACCCTCGCTGGTCAGGCTGATCGTGTTCCCGCAGGATCGGTAACCTCCAGGAGATTGGCCTAGCGATTGCATTGGCGCTCATGCTCACACGTGTAGTCGGATCGTCAAGCCCGAACTCCACCAAATCGATTATCATCATCTCATCGAAAGATCGGACACCTTTGCCCTATCAGATGATCTTCGGAAAGACCACCCTCACCTATTTGCTAGCCAATCCAAATCTCGAGGGCGAGATTCACCTTAAGGGGGTTAGATTTGTAACATCCCAAAAATCATGATTTATAAAGCTTGCATATCATTCATGCATTCATAAGCATTTGGATCATTTTCCAATAAGATTTCAAAACAGAAGCAAGTTGTTGCCTATTATTTTATGTAGGATAGGCAATGGATTTATTTTTCACTCTAAATTATGAGAATACTTTGTTTCAACCAGAAAGGTTTGAATATGATTCTAAAGCTTGTTCAAAATTTCCAAACAAAAATCTAAATTCAAAACCATTCATATGCCTATTTAGAAATAAATAATTAAGGCATGGTTTTATTTTAATTTCAAAGGGCCAATGTATTTTTGAGTGAACAGCAATGTTTTATACTAAAATATGTGCATGTTTCACTTTACAAAAATCCAGAGAGAGTTTGAATTCAAACTCATTTAAAAATCATTTGAAAAGTATTCCTGGAAAATAAATTAGAAAAAGAAAAAGAGAAAAGAATAAAGAAAAGGCCGGCGCCACCAATCTGGCCCAACACTGGATCCAGCCCAATAACCTGCCCATCTGGGGTTCCCCTCTCTCTCTCTGTTTCTCACCCCGCCCGCGCACACCCCCTCTCTGACAACTGGGTCCCGCAGCCACGTCACCTCTTCGTCCCCAAATAACGCCCGCGACCAGCTCCGTCGCGGCCGTTTCTTCCCGACGATCTCGCGCTTGATTATGCGTTACTGCAGGCATAATTCCCTCTCTCCCCCGCTACTTAAACCCCTCCTCACTCCGCTCCCTTCCCCTCACTCACCAACCACAAAGCGCCGCCAGGCTCCACGAATTTCGCCTTACACCACCGCAGCACCGAAGAGCTCCGGCGATCCATCACGGTGAGTCTCGAGCACACCTTGCCTTCTAGTTTACACGACCTGCTTCGCCATTGCCTTGCGCATCTTCTCATGCTTTCAGTTTGTCCTAAATCGCCTCAGGTCGTCGCCCCGTCAACGCCTGCAAGTGTTCGAAGCTCAGCTCAACTCCGACGAGCCATTGCGGTGAGCCCCGTGTTCCTCTCTGTCTCTAGTTCACGCGACTGTGTTCACCAATGTCTTGCACATCTGTTAATGCATGCCATTTGATCCCTTGCGCCCTAGGTCGTCGTCTTCGACTCCAACAGTGAACACCCGATGCACGGATGAACTCCGATGAGGTTTTGCTGTTGTGTCCGTGCGCCCCGACCCCGTCCACCTACACGTTGAGCATCTCCACGTCCTCACGACCTCGGTAAGCACCAGCACACCCCCTGCACCTCTGACCTCGCCGGCGTGTCACCGCCAGAGCTGTCGCCTCCGCCAGTGCCATTCACGCCGCTGAGTTTTGGTCAGTCAGATCTGATCCATTGGATCTGGATCCTAAGGCCACGATTAGATGTTTAGTTGAAGCGGTAAGATCAGATCTGGGCCGTGCATCGTTAGTTAGATCCTACGGTCCGCAAGCGTGATCCGGTCAAACCGGTACACGCCAATCACAGGCTTCCACGTGGTTAGATTTTAGATTTAAAATCTGGATTTTCATCTATTAGCTATTTAAACTTGAAAATTCAATAACTTTTGTTCTATTTATCCAAAAAAATACAAATAATATATCATTGGAATCACAAAAATAAATCCTACACATCTATGCGCTTAGTTTTGTATTTTGTTTCTGTTAAAATAGAATTTTATGTAGAGACATTTGTAGGCTTATTTTGTGTATAAAATTAATTGGAAAATGTTTTAAAGGCCAAATAAAGATTATTTGATGAATAAATGTTTAGTTTATTGATCAGTACTGTTTTACTTGTCTTGGTTGATTTAGAAAAATCATCACATGGCATTTGCATGCATTTATATATTGTTGGTTTGATTATTTGAAATGTGAATTTGGTGCTATTATTTTATGTGTAGATTTTGGTGCTAGTGGTGATTGTGACTATGAGGATTGTTGTTACTCCCCCAACTACCAAGGCAAGTGGTGCTTCATATTTTTGTCCCAATATTTTGACGATGCATTAGAAATATTTTGTATAGGTCTTGCATGATAATTTTGCTAAGTATCTATATGCTATGCTTCGGAAATCCTAGTAGATTGTAGAATTGTTAGAATTTTCTCTAAGTTAAGATACTTGCTATTGACATGCTTACCCTAGCTAGTAGCAACCAAGGGTGGATTATATTTATGCTATGGAAAAATATTGCTAAGTCTTTGACTTGTGTTTTTGCTTAATAAAACAACTAAGTGAATGAAACACCTGGGTGGAATGGTAATTGCATGGATGGATTTTTGTTGAGTGGTTACCAGGGCCCATTGTTCAATGGCTAACCCTGTGTATCTCACTTGTGGAATGCCACAAAGGAACAAAGGGATTTGAGATGCCATATGTTAAGAAGCTTCTAGTGCATCCACATGGCATTATGGGCTCTGCCTGGATCATATAGGTTGCAATAACTTAGCCAAATGGACAGTTGGTGGTAGAGGGTGATAGGTCTGGGACGCGTCCATTTTTGTCTAAGGGAAGGCTTCTGAAAGGTCCTATCTTGATGAAAGTCAAGTATTGTGGGGAAAGTGCACCACCTCTGCAGAAGGAAGAATCTAAGTACTTAGCCGTGTCCCCGGAAATGGACAATTTGAGCATCAAGACATGGAAGCTATCAAGAATATCCTCCTCCCAATTTTCTAAGTTCAAAACATGTGGTTGAACAAGGGTAAAGGTTCACCAATGTATATTGGTGGTTCCTTGGGAGTTTTTGCCAAACAAAAACTTAGTGTTTTCAACTAATAGGTAAAACCTATTTTGAGCAAAGCAAGCCTAATATACACTTAGCCAAATTCATGTAGAAGCTAGATACTATTATTCTCTTGCCAATACTATTCCAATGTATTGGCCCACTATGGCTGTAACTTGTGATGTTGCAGGTTACTCTGATGAGGATTAGGGTTATGAGTCTACACTCAACATGCTTGCCTATGGCACATGAAGATGAAGACTTTTATTTACGTTGTTAAGTTAAACTCTTGTACTAGCCTATGGCTATGGAGTTGTAAAAGACTATGTTATCTCTGGAATGACGATGTAATAATGACCTTTGTTTATGTGTACTTCATCTTAAACTATGGCTGCTAGCAATTGATCTAGGGACTAGCATTGCAATCACAGGGACCTTTACCTTTATAAAGGTGGGGTCTTACAACTTTTATTTAATGCCTTTAAGTTAGGCTTGAAAGTTTCAAAGATGCTCACAAAGGAGATATATATTTGAAGTGAAAGAGAGCATCAAGAAGCAAATAACCATCACATTTGAGTCTAACCCACTTCCTATGCATGGGTGTGTCATGAGAAAACAAATTGTTGAAACAAAAAGACACCAGCATAGGAAGACAAAACAAATGCAACTTCAAAGCTTTCAACATAAAACGGGGAAACTTAACATTATTGAGATGCATAAAACCATGTTTCCCTCTCTCATAATAACTTTCAGTAGAACTTTGAATAAAGTTGACAATATAACTGTCACTGGCAATAACTTTATCATCAGGATGAGCATACTTACAGTCACCAAAAAGAGGTCCAAGGTCATAAACTGGATCAATAGAAGCAAGTTGTTCCATCCTAAAATCTTCATTAGGCAAGCTATTTTCACAAGGAGCTTTAGCAAATTTGGAAAAGTTAAACTCATAAGAATCTCCATCAAACTTAGTTAAAACTTTCTCCTTCTTACAATCTATAATAGCTCCACAAGTGTTCAAGAAAGGTCTACCAAAAATGATTGGACAAGTTTTGCTAGCTGCTGAATTAAGCACTAGAAAATCAGCAGGATACTTAATCTTACCGCAAAGGACCTCCACATCTCTTACAATACCAATGGGGCAAATGGTTTCCTTGTTAGCAAGGTGAATAACCACATCAATGTCCTCAAGATCACAAGGACCAATTTCATGCATAATTTCCCTGTAAAACTCATAAGGAATAGCACTAGAACTAGCACCAATATCACATAAACCATAATAGCAATGATCACCAATTTTAATAGAAAGCACATGAACACTAGCTTTTCTAGCCTTACTAGGATGAGAGATAATATTAGAAGCGTCTTCACAGAAGACAATGTGCTCATCCTCTATATTTCTAGTGACAGGGTCTTTCAGAATAGCTACAACAGGTTCAATATTCAATTTCTCATCAGGCTCCACAGTTTTCTTAGTACCTTTATTATTTGCACTAATCATCATAGAATACTCCTTTACCTTAGCTGGGAAAGGTATTTTCTCAACATAATGTTCAGGCAAAATATGATCAATAGTACAAACTTCGGTATTTCTAACAGGAACATGATTAACAACATCTTTATAAGGAGCATGGTACTTATTCCACTTCTTCTTGGGAATTTCTATGTAAGAGGCAAAGGCCTTAAAATAGTTGGCAATACTTTGGGAATCAAGACCAAACTCATTGCTAATATCACGAAGTCGTCAGTTCCCATAAAATATCTTATGCATTCATAATCATAGTTTATACCTGACTTTCTTCCTTTGTCATTCTCCCAAGCTTCAGTGTTCTCTTGAATACGGTCTAGGAGATCCCATTTATCTTCTTCCTTCATACGTGTGAATGATCCAGCACAAGAAGCATCTAGTAAGTCTTTATCATGAAGAGAAAGCCTAGCATAAAAGTTATTGATACTAATATTGTTAGGGAGTTCATGAATAGGACATTTAAGCATTAGTAACTTCAAATTCCCCCAAGCTTGAGCTGTTCTCGCTCCATCACGAGGCCAAAAGTTATATATCAGATTTCTATCCTTATGAATCTCACTGGGAGGATAGAATTTAGAATAAAAGAGAGATGCCATTTCCTCCCATTCCATGGATTGTCCATTCTTCAGCAGCTTATACCATTCTTCAGCTTTCCCCTTCAAGGATATAGAGAGTAACTTCTTCTTCACCTGTTTAGTTGTGATACCTGCACACTTAAACAACCCGCATAATTCATGGATAAAAAGCAAGTGATCACCAGGATGAACAGTTCCATCCCCAAAATAATAATTATCCATAACACGATCAACAATACTTGTCGGTATCTTAAAAGGATCTATCTCAATAGGTGGTGGTTCATCTACTACCCTAAAAGTGGTCGTAGTTTTCCCAAACAGAAAACCAAGTTGGTTATCCATATTGGAAACAAAGTAACAAACAGAAACAAAAAGCAATACTCACAGTAGAAGTTTCCTTTACTAGTTCCACTCTTCAATAGCGCTTCACTCCACGGCAACGGCGCCAGAAAATAGTCTTGATGACCCACAAGTATAGGGGGTGTATCGTAGTACTTTTGATAAATAGGAGTGTCGATCCCAACGAGGAGCGGAAGGTGTTGACTACTGGTATGGAACAGGAAATCTTTGTGGATACTTAGCAAACAGATTTTTAGGGGTTTTCTGATAAAGCAACAAAACTAGGTGCAAGTAATAAAGACAAAGAACAAACGCAGCAAGTGGCCCAATCCTTTCTTATCAAAGGACAAGCCGGTGGAAACACTTATAAGGACCAAATGTTCTCGAGGACACATGAGAATTCTGTCAAGTGCTTTCGCTTCAAATAGCTAAGTACTCTTCTTTGGTGTTGTAAGTGTTGTGTGGGTGAACCTGTGCTAATGTACCGACCTTACTTGGACTAATACATACTTGTGATTAAACCCCCTGCAAGCATCCGCAACTACAGGAAAGTAATTAAGATATAAACCTAACCACAGCCTTAAACTATAAGATCCTACACTCCCTTGTGCAATGGTGTCCTAACGGTGGTTCAGGTTTCTGTCACTCTAGCAACCCCACGATTAGTAGACAAATACACAATGCATTCCCCTAGGCCCATAAATGGTGAAGTATCATGTAGTCGACGTTCACATGACACCACTAGAAGAATATCACCCCAACTTAAATACTAAACCATTGAATAATAACTCAACACAAATCCACTACTAACAACATGACTTCTCCCATGTCCTCAAGAACTAGACGAACTACTCACAAGACATCATATGGATCAAGATGAAAAATGATATGGTGATGGATAACAATCTGAAAATAAACAATAATCCAATGGTTTCACTCACAAGCATCAACTACAATAGTAATTAACACCGAGAAAGTTTCCCCTAAGAACTAATGCAAGATCCAATACAATTTTTACAGCAGGATGGAGTGGTGATGATGGTGCTGGTGGAGATGATGGTGTGGATGATGATGATGATGATCCCGATGAAGTCTAGCTTGATGACGGTGTTGATGGCGATGATCTCCCCTCTTCGGGAAGGAATTTCCCCGGCATAAATCTGTGTGCCGGAGAGCTCTTTCTCTCTCAGTGTTTTCTGCTCCATAGAGGCGGCGGAAAACTTTCTCTGTAGCTCCCCTAGTATTAGGGTTCCGAGAGGAACATATAGGCGAGAGGGCAGAGTCGGAGGTCGGCCAGATGGGCCACACCTGCCCTAGGCGCGACCCAGGGGGACCCGCGCCTAGGAGGTGTGGGACACCCGTGGCCCAGCTACGCCTCCCCTTCTGGCTTCCTTCGTCTTCTGGGAAAATACAATTTTCCAATATTTTCTGATATTTTTCTGATCTTCGCGAAATTGCATCAAAACACCTCTTTTTCCATCAGAAACCTGACTACGGCAGTCCATCCTCAAGAATCATCCAACATGCAAAAACAGAGGAAAAGACATAAATAACACCTCATAATAAGAAATATATCAATGAATAGAGGCAAATTATGATATAGAATGGTGATGCAAATTGGACGTATCATATCTCGACAAGTTCGTCGTGGTATACATCGATGATATTCTAATCTACTCCAAGTCCGAAGAAGAGCACGCTGAACATCTATGTTTGGTGTTGACTAAACTTCGTGAACATCGTCTCTACGCCAAGTTATCCAAATGTGAGTTTTGGTTGCAAGAGCTCATCTTCCTTGGTCATGTTGTGTTTGCAAGTGGTGTTGTTATCATACCGGATAAGGTTCAGACCATTCTGGAATGGAAGTCACCTACTTCAGTCAAGGAAGTCCGAAGTTTTCTTGGAATGGATGGATATTACCTCCGATTCATCGAGAACTTCTCCAAGATAGCCAAGCCTATGACTGATCTTCTTAAGAAAGATAAGAAGTTTGAATGGTCAGAAAAGTCAGAAGAAAGCTTCCAAGCTTTGAAAACCAAGCTAACCACCACTTCTGTGCTTTTCCTTTCGGATAGAAGAAAGGATTTCGTCATCTATT
This sequence comes from Avena insularis, assembly GCA_023614405.1. Classification (NCBI taxonomy): domain Eukaryota; kingdom Viridiplantae; phylum Streptophyta; class Magnoliopsida; order Poales; family Poaceae; genus Avena; species Avena insularis. Next base: position 447,779 of record JAJUPC010000111.1, on the reverse strand, counting down.
GTGATGCTTCTCTTCAAGGGCTCGGTTGTGTGTTGATGCAAGATGGTCATGTAGTGGCCTATGCTTCTCGGCAGTTGAAGCCACATGAGAACAATTATCCAACCCATGATCTCGAAATCGCTGCTATTTTTCATGCTCTTAAGCAATGGCGACATTACCTCATCGATAACCGTTGCAAACTCTACTCGGATCATCAAAGTTTGAAGTTTCTCTTTACCCAGCTAGATCTGAATCTCAGGTAAAGACGATGGCTGGAACTCATCAAATATTATGATTTGGGTCTCAACTATCAACCCGAAAAAGCCAATGTCGTTGCCGAGGCGCTAAGTCGGAAGTCTTATTGCAACAATCTGATGATTTCACAAGCCCAACCTGCTCTCTACGAGGAAATTAAGTGTCTTAACCTTGAAGTGGTTGTTTGTGGATTCCTTGCAAACCTTGAAATAAAATATTCTCTCAATGACCAAATCATGGAAGCTCAAAAACAAGAAGGTGAGATCACCAAGATCAAAGAACATGTTGCAAGTGGTGAAGCTAAATGTTTCTCCATCAATGATCAAGGTACCCTCTATTTCAGTAACTGACTAGTGGTGCCAAACAGTCGGAAAATCAAAGATCTAATCCTACTAGAAGCTCATGAATACCCTCTGTCCATCCATCCTGGTGGTACCAAGATGTACCGAGATCTTCGACAAAGATTCTGGTGGAGTGGAATGAAACCATAAATCGCTCGCTTTATTGCAGCGTGCGATGTTTGTCATCGCGTGAAGGTTGAACACCAAAGACCTACTAGACTTGTGCAGCCATTGAAAATTCCTTAATGGAAATGGGATGAAATTGGTATGGATTTTATCACTGGACTCCCAAGGACACAAGTAGGAAATGATGACATATGGGTAATAGTTGATTGGTTATCCAAAGTTGCTCATTTTCTTCCGGTTCGAGAAAATATCCGTGCTAGTCAAATGGCTGACCTATACATCTCTCGGAACGTTATTCTTCTTGGTGTTCCTAAGAAGATCATCTCTGATCGTGGAAGTTTGTTCACTTCCGAATTCTGGAAAAGTTTGCAAGAAGCAAGGGGAACTCATGTCTCCTTTAGCACAACTTATCATCCTAAAATCGGTGGTCAGACCGAAAGAGTGAATCAAATTCTTGAAGACATGCTCAGAGCGTGTGTCATGTCCTTTGGAAAGAACTGGGAGAAATGTCTTCCTTTTGTGGAGTTCTCTTACAATAATAGTTTTCAATCTAGTATGGGTATGGCACCTTTTCAATTCTTGTACGGGAGAACATGTCGAACACCGCTGTACTAGACAGAAACCGGCGAAAGACAATTCTTTGGTCCGAACATGATCCAAGAAGTAGAAGATCAGCTTCGCATAATTCGAGAGCGTTTGATAGCCGCTCAATCTCGTTAGAAGACCAACTATGATCGTCATCATCTCGATGTTCAGTATGAAGTTGGTGATCAAGTTTACCTCCGTTTCACACATCTAAAGGGTGTCCATCGATTCGGTATCAAAGGCAAATTGGCTCCTCGCTATGTTGGTCCCTTTCGCATTCTCTCCAAGCGGGGTGAGCTTGCCTACCAATTGGATCTACCTTCAAGCTTTCCATAGGTTCATGATGTATTTAATGTGTCTCAACTCATGCATTGCTTCAAAGATCCCATTCATGGTGTGGACCATGAATCTTTGGATCTCCAAGATGATCTAACCTACCGAGAATACCCTGTTCGTATTCTTGATGAAACCGAGTGCAAGAATCGTCGTCAAATCATCAAGTTCTTGAAAGTTAAATGGTCTCATCACTCTGAGTCAGAAGCAACCTGGGAACGCGAAGACCGTCTTCGATCTGAGTACCCTGCCTTCTTTTCTAAAACCTAGGAATCTCGGTCAAGATTCTTGTAAGTGGGGTAGAGCTGTAACATACCACCTTTTGTGTAATATAAATAAAGTCATGTTTGAGCATTTCATGCATGCATTACACTTGCACCTTGATTTAATCAAATAAGAACAAACAAAACCCTAATTTCCTCCTCTCAAAACCATTCAAATGGTTTTTGTATTTTGAAAACTACCAAATGAGCGGAGCCCAAATTTAATAAAAGGGTCCCACAATATCTTCATAGTTTTATAAAAGTCCCTGGTAATTTTAAAAATATTCAAAACAGTTTACAAATGAAATATACAAATAGAAAAAAAGAGAAAACAGAAAATAAAAAGGTTTTAATAGAAAAAAATGGAAACCTAGCTACTGGGCCTCAGCCCATCTCTCCTCTCTTCTTCCTGTCGCTCGCACGCGCACCGCAGCCAGCCCAGGAGCAGCCCATCTGGCCCGGTACCATTTCGTCGCATCCTCCGGTCGTCTTCCACCTCCCGATCGAGCTAAGCAGCTCGCTGGTCACGCCTCTGCCGCCGGTGTGCGCCAAGATGCGCGCCGCCGCCCGCCATCGACTATATGAGCATCGTCTTTGCTACGAAAAACCATAGAACACCACTTTCCCCTCTCTTCCTTATCCATTCTCCATGGCAAACGAACCCTAGTTCCAGTCGCCGTCTCCGGCCACCCTAGCCCAAGACGACACCACCTTTGAGTTCCCCATGCTCTACTCTCTCTCCCTAGCCCCTTCTCTCTCACGCGCGTGACCCCAATCGCCGGAATCGAGACCTCCTGCCGCTGTCGGTCTCCGTCGATTCCCGCTATTCCAGAGCTCTCCTTGCCTCGGTGTCAATCCCATCATGCTCATGGTGAGCTTCTCGTCCCTACGGTGCCCTCCGTTTCTTCCCTCACCCTCTATACCGTCCTCACCGCGCGAGCCTGCCGCCGCTGGAGCTCGTCGGAGACGACGCTCCGGTGACCATTTAGGGGGGGCGCTACCACCATTCGCCTCCCCATCGCCTCCTCTCTCCAATGCCCCCACTCGCGCGTCCAAGCGCGCACGGGATCGACATATCCGTGCTCGACCTGAGAGCTTGTCCATTGCTGACATCATGCTGGCGTCAGTATGATGCAATAATACCACTTTTCCTTTTACTTAAATGTTTTCAGTAATTATTTTATGGAAATAATAAAACCCTGTGGGCCCTACCTGTAAGACATTTAACCTTTTCTCAAATTTTTTCTGAAATTGTAAACTTATGACATGTGGGCCCAAGTTGGAAAATAAATTAATATTCCAAAATGATTTAAAATGAATTAAAAATGGAGAAATTCATAACTAATTCATTTTATATCAGAAAAATACAAATAATATATCAAAATGTTCAGAAAAATGAGATATTTCATTTAAAAATGTAAGCATCCACATTCATACAACTTTGAACCCTAAATTGTTTTGAGGAACACCGACACCCCCTAAGTACCATGGGTTCGATGGTTTGTCTAGCTAGGGCATTCCGGAATTCATTTAAACCGATCATTCATCTAGGGATACTCTATTACATGTAATATTTCATATCATCCATATTGTATGAGCATTCCACATGCCATGTGCTGAATGTTGCTTCTCCTTTTCCGATGATTGGTTCTTCGCGAATAGGAACCGAACCCGAGGCTGAAGTCAGCGCCATCGAAGAGCAGTACCAGTCCAATGACGGAAAAGGCAAGCGAAGCCCCACTCATACATATGAATCCTATGTTTACAAAGTATTTAATTATCTCCATATGCATCCGATGCATGTTTCCCTCTGTGAATTAAATACCAGATCCACTGCTCCTAGCATAACTAGGGTTTGGCTTGAGAATCGCTAGTGCCACAATTCAGTCAAGCTTAGCCATGCTTAGTGGTCCAATGCTGATCATTAAGATGATGCACTGGAGATGCGAATGAATCTAGTATGGTAGGATGTTGTGATATGATCAGAGATGGATAATAAACATGCTAAGGCTTGTATGAGAGTCCACGTGGGTTGTGGTTTTTGCAGTCTCATACTTGCCACCCTTAGGACCCGAAGTTCTTGCCTCTTCAACCATGTAAGACCCCACCTTTATAAAGGTAAAGGTCCATGTGATTGCAATGCTAGTCCCTACATCAATTGCTAGCATCCATAGTTTAAGATGAAGTACACAGAAATAAAGGTCATTATTACATCGTCATTCCAGAGATAACATAGTCTTTTACAACTCCATAGCCATAGGCTAGTACAAGAGTTTAACTTAACAACATAAATAAAAGTCTTCATCTTCATGTGCCATAGGCAAGCATGTTGATTGTAGACTCATAACCCTAATCCTCATCAGAGTAACCTGCAAGATCACAAGTTACAGCCACAGTGGGTCAATACATTGGAATAGTATTGGCAAGTGATACCTTAGTAGAATAATATTATCTAACTTCTACATGAATTTGGCTAAGTGTAGCTTAGGCTTGCTTTGCTCAAAATAGGTTTTACCTATCAGTTGAAAACACTAAGTTTTTGTTTGGCAAAAACTCCCAAGGAACCACCAATAGAAATTGGTGAACCCTCACCCTTGTTAAACCACAAGTTTTAACTTAGGAAATTGGGATGAGGAGATTCTTGATAGCTTCCATGTCTTGATGCTCAAATTGTCCATTACCGGGGACACGGCTAAGTACTTAGTTTCTTCCTTCTGCAGAGGTGGTGCACTTTCCCCACAAGACTTCATTTTCACCAAGATAGGACCTTTTAGAAGCCTTCCCTCAGAACAAATGGACGCGTTCCAACCTATCACCCACTACCACCAACTGTCCAAATGGCTAAGTTATTGCAACCTATATGATCTAGGCAGAGCCCATAATGCCATGTGGCTGAACTAGAAACTTCTTAACATTTGGCATCTCAAATCCCTTTGTTCTTGGGTGGCATTCCACAAGTGTGATACACAAGGTAAACCATAGAAATGGGCCTTGTGTAACCACTCAACACAAACCAATCCACCATTCCACCCAGGTGTTTCATTCACTTAGTTGTTTTATTAAGCAAAACATAAGTCAAAGACTTAGAAATATTTTCCATATCATGTGTATATAATCCACCCTTGGTTTATACTAGCTAGGCTAAGCATGGCAATAGTAAGTATCTTAACTTAGATAACTTAGAGAAAATTCTAACAATTCTACATACTAGGATTTCCCTAGCATAGCATATAGATACTTAGCAAAAATTATCATGCAAGCCCTATACAAAATATTTCTAATGCATAGTCAAAATATTGGAACAAAAGTATGAATCACCACTTGCCTTGGTAGTTGGGGGAGTAACAACAATCCTCACAATCACAATCACCAATATCACCAAAATCTACACATAAAATGATAGCGCCAAATTCACATATCAAAATAAACAAGCAAAAATACATGAATGCATGCAAATGCCATTTGATCATTTTTATAAACCAAACAAGACAAGTAAAACATTACTGGTCACTAAACTAAACATTTATACATCAAATAAACTTTATTTGGCTTTGAAAACATTTTCCAATTAATTTGTATACACAAAATAAGCCTACAAATGTCTCTGCAAAAACAACTATTTTTACATAAGCAATTCATTAAACAAAGTACATGGTTGGATAGAATTATTTTTCCTGATTCCATTGATATAAAATTTGCAAAATTTGGACATGTGGATCAAAAGTTATGAATTTTGCAAGTTTGAACATCTAATATATCTAAATTCAGATTTTAATTCTAAACCCTAGCCACGCGGCAGCTTCTGATTGGACGGTACCGGTTTGGCCGGATCTAATCGTACCGTTTCGCTTGCGAGCCGTAGGATCTAACTAACGTTTCACGGCCCAGATCTAATTGTACCGTTTCGCTAACAGATCTAATCGAAGCCTTTGGATCTAGATCCAATGGATCAAATCCATCTGACCAAGAACCAGCGGCGCGAATGGCGCTGGCGGTGGCGACGCCTCTGGCGGTGACACGTAGGCGAGGCCAGAGGGGCAGGGGAGGTGCGCTGGTGCTTACCAAGGTAGCGAAGACATGGGGATGCTCGACGTGGTCGCGGTTTGGGCGGAGCTGCACGGACACGAACAGAATCGCTCGCTGGAGTCCTTCTTGCCGTCGCGTGCTCCCAGTTGAAGACGAAGGCGACGTCCTAGGCCACATGGAAACAAACGGCAAGCATCAACATGTGCGCAAGAACCTGGCGAACACAGGCGCGTGAACTAGATACAGGGCGGCGGTCAGTGCTCACCACAATAGCTCGCCGGAGCTCGTCGGAACTGCGGCGGTGTTCTGCGAAATATGGGCAGCCTGGTGGCGGAGCGAGCGAGTGGAGTGAGGGGAAATGTGCGGGGTGGGGAGGGGGTTTTGTAGCCAGAGCGGGGGCAAGAATTACGCTCTACAGCAATGGGATTTAAGCGGTGATTAAACGCGGCGTCACAGCGAGCTGGTAACGGCGGAGCAGGCCGTCGCACGGTGATTGAGGACGAAGGGTGACGGGGCAGGTGGGTCCAAGGCGCCAGCGAGTGGGTGCACACGGCAGGGTGAGAAACAGAGAGGAGAGGGGAAACTCGGGTGGGCTGGCTGTTGGGCTAGGTTTGCTGCTGGGCCAAATAAGTGGCGCCGACCCTTTCTGGTTTCTTTTATTCTTTTCCATTCCTATTTTGATTTTCTGAATTCATTTTCAAATGTTTTTCATATGGGTTTGAATTCAAACTTGTTCTGAAATTTTGTAAAGTGGACCATACAGATATTTGACTACAGAACAAAGTTGTTCACTTATAAATACATTGGCCCATTGAATTTTTGAAACAAACCATGCTTTAATTATTTATTTATAATAGGCATATGAATGGTTTTGAATTTCATATTTTGTTTTGAAAACTTTGACCAAGCTTTGGAAATATCAAACAAACTTATGTTCAATTCTTTACTGATTAAAACAAATATTTCTTATTAGAAGGTAGCAATAAGGCCATTGCCTTGCTTACATAAAATAATAGACAACAAATGCTTCTGTTTTTGAAAAATGATCCTAAAATGATTATGAATGCATGAATGATATGCAAACTTTGAAATCATGATTTTTGAGATGTTACAAATCTAACCCCCTTAAGGTGAATCTCGCCCTCGAGATTCGGATTGGCTAGCAAATAGGTGAGGGTGGTCCTTCTGAAGATCATCTTCTCTTTCCCATGTTGCTTCTTCTTAGGAATGATGGTTCCACTGAAATTTGCAGAATTTGATAGTCTTTGTCCGTGTAACCCTTTCTGCAGTCTCAAGAATCTTGATAGGTTTTCCCTCATAAGTGAGATCACTTTCCAATTGGACCTCTTCCAAAGGTATAGGTATCCTTCAAAGAAGTCTCTTCCATCTCCGGATGGCATTTCTTTAGTTGACTCACATGAAATACATTGTGAACGACAGACAATGATTCAGGCAATTCAATCTCATATGCAACTTCTCCTTTACGGCTCAGAATTTTGAATGGTCCAACATATCTTGGGGCCAATTTTCCTTTGACTCCAAATCTCTTTACTCCACGAAGTGGTGATACTCTAAGATATGCTCTATCACCCACCTCATAGGTGACTTATCTACGCTTTGGATCTGCGTAGCTCTTCTGTTGGGACTGTGCTATCTTTAATCTGTCCTTTACCAACTTGACTTTCTCTTCAGCTTCCTTGATTAGTTCTGGCCCGAACAAGTTTCTTTCTCCAACACCATTCCATAGCAATGGCGTAGTACATTTTATCCCATAGAGAAATTCAAACAGTGCCATCTCAATACTGGCTTGATAGCTATTGTTATACAAGAATTCTGTGTAAGGCAGACTTTCATCCCAACTAGCTCCATAATCTAGGGCACATGCCCTCAACATATCCTCTAAAATCTGGTTGGTCCTTTCTGTCTGTCCATCAGTCTGGGGATGAAAAGCAGTACTGAATTCCAATCTCGTTCCCAATGACTCATGCAGTTGCCTCCAAAAATGGGAAGTGAATTGAGTTCCCCTATCAGACACAATACTCTTGGGTACTCCATGCAGACACACAATCCTATTCATATAGATCTTGGCCAACTTAGCACTTGTATAGGTTGTCTTCATAGGTATGAAATGAGCCACTTTAGTTAGACGATCCACTATGACCCAAATAGATTCATATCCCGATCTAGTCCTTGGCAGTCCAGTGATGAAATCCATGCCAATCATGTCCCACTTCCAATCAGGAATAGGTAGTGGTTGTAACAATCCTGCTGGCTTCTAATGTTCCGCTTTCACTCTACTACATACATTACACTAAGCAATATGTTCGGCGATGTCTTTATTGAGATTATTCCACCAAAATCTTTCCTTCACATCCATGTACATTTTGGTGTTACCCGGATGAATGGAATATGGTGAGTTGTGTGCTTCCTGTAAAATCAGTTTCCGAAGCTCCGGATCTTGCGGAATGCAGATACATTTTCCATACCATAAAGTACCCTATTCATCTTCATGGAATCCTTTGGATTTTCCCTTGCCAATCTTTTCCTTAATCTCTTCAATTTCCTTGTCTGTCTTTTGGGCTTCCTTGATTTTGTCCAACAAGGTGGGTTGAACATCCAATGACATGAGATGTCCTTCAGGCACAATCTCCAATCTGAGATCTTTGAATTGGACACACAGATCATCTGGCAACTCTCCCTTAGTAAGGCCATTCACATAAACCTTACGGCTTAATGCATCCGCTACAACATTTGCTTTACCGGGGTGGTATTGCAAACTCAAGTCATAGTCCTTGATGAGTTCTAGCCATCTTCTTTGTCTCATGTTGATTTCTTTCTGAGTGAAAATATACTTCAAACTTTTGTGATCTGTGAACACTTCACATCGCTTTCCCAAAAGATAATGTCTCCATGTTTTGAGTGCATGGACAACAGAGGACAACTCTAAATCATGATCACTTCATGAGTTTTGAGTTGTCTCGAGGCATAAGTGTCGTGGTGGTGGCATGGCAGATGACATGGGTAGGCTTAAGTTGGGGGGCGAATGAGTGCTTGTGGTCACCGGGGAGGGAGTGCACGGTCGAGCCATGCACGAAGAACAAGAAGAACTCTCCACACTTGACAACTTGATTGATACCCCAAAGATTACAAGTGCTCCTTGAGCTGTATTGGCTTGAGTACACATCACCTGTTCTCTACTTGGTCCAACCCCCTTATACTACTGCTATGCTCTCCCTTATATAGGCAACGCTACCTAGCTAATACCCCTTTGGGTTCTAGGGTTTACTGTTTGGATCTTGGTCCCTACAATATGTGCCGGGTTATGGGCTTGCTCTAAGCCCATAGGCCCAGTCCATAAAGCTTGACAGCTAACGGTCTTCTGGTACACTGCTTCTTGTTCTTTTTGGCGTCACGCAGTTACTTTGTTCGTCAGTGCTTGCTTTGGGCGTCACCCAGCTCCTTTTGTGTCACCCGGCGTCGCCCTTCTCTTTTGGCCATGCTTTACCATGGTCCTTCCTGAACCTTACTCGGAAAGGTGCCACGCGTCCTTCTTGACTCGGCCCTTCCTCGGTTGACTCGGCTCGTTGCTACCTACAAGGGTTACAACTTTGTCCTATACGGGCTGAGATAGTTTGTATCTCGGCTTTCTTGCTTATCTTACCCGGCCGTTCTTACCCGGCCTAGTTCATTTTTTACTCGGAGCCAACCCAGCTGCGCTATGTTTCCCCTCTCGTGACCCTACCGGGGGTTATCCCCCCGACATTAGTCCCCGAAGCTGGTGAGGTCTAGCAGTTCAAGCTGTTAGGCATCTCCAGGTTCCTTTTGTGTGAATGGAACTTAGTTTTTGTCTTTTATCTACCTAAGTTTTGCATCTTGCCGGGTTAGTATGACAACTTCGGGTCAATTCTTTGACTTCTTGGCTCATTCTTGCCTCGAGCAGAGTTATTTTGGCCAATTCCGGGTAATTTTCGGCGCGCTTCAGTCACTGACAACCAATAATCATGATTACTTGCCTCAATTTTTGTTCCAAGTTCTGGCAGGATAGTGATGGCTGCGCAGTTATTCCCCGTCAGTGTGGAAGTCCCATCGGTCTGCGCCTCTTGTCCTTCCAGCCATGACATGGCACCGGATTTTTCGTGTATCTTTGTCTATGTGGCGCTCGCTGAATGGCTCACCCGGCCTGGTACACGGCCACGCGCTGGCCGCACGGGACAGTTAGATCACACTACGGGGTTTTTTACTGCCCTTAAGTAGGGGTTGGGGGTTTCCACTTCCCCCACGCCCGTTCAGTTTCCTTAGCCTTTCTTCCTCCTCACGCCTGCTAGATTGAACTGCCCCTCCTTCTTGCTCTAGTGCTACGATTGCCCCTGTCCTCTTTCGATTCCAGCACGGGTCCTCGTTGTTCCAAGCCTCTCCTTACCGAAGAGGAGACAGACTCCGACGACCTCATGGATGCTCGCGACGGTGCTGATGGTGCTGAGGATCAGGAGGTCCCCGCCGGCGAGCACAGTGGCTGGGAAGGCTCGGAGGTCTCCACCGAAGAAGTGGAGTGGCTCCGGTCCACCAGACGCATCCCACTGCAAGTGGATTGCCGTATCCCCACCGGTGAGATTTCCCCCACCCCTCAAGTTGGCGAGCGGGTGGTTTTTCTTTCACACTTTGAACGCGGTTTTGCTCTTCCTGTGAGCACGTTCTTTTGTTTGTTTCTTTCTACCTTCCATTTGCAGACCCACCATCTTCCTTCCAATGCAATTGGCTCTCTCTCTTGTTTCATCTCTGCCTGCGAGGCCTATCTTGGGATTTGGCCTATAGTTCTCCTGTGGGCCAAGTACTTTCGCTTCAAAGTTCAGGTTGTTCCCCAGCCTGAAGTTCCCCGTGACGAGAAGAAACCTACTCGGTGCGGTGCTGCCAGCATCACGCCCAGGAGGGATTCCATCTTTCCTCGGGTTGCTGGTATCGATTCTTGCAAGAAATGGCATATAACCTTTTTCTATGTCAAAAACAGCGGGTCCACTGACAACATCCGGCTTCCCCCGTTCTCGGACGAGGTCCCCAACAAGAAGTACTGGCAACTTGACCCGCGCGACCAAGACGCTGCAGTAAACAAGGCAAACGCTATCCTGGAAAGGTTGTTGTCGCCGGATGAGATCTTTCATCTCGCCGACTTTGACCTCATGTGCACCTTCATCTCACGCCGGGTAAGCCCCATCCAAGCCAGGAGCCACAAGATGTGCTTCATGAGCGGGTCCCATGAGCCCACTCGGCATTCCACCAAGGAACTTACCCATGACTCCATTGCCCGCCGAGTAAGCTCAATCTTCAAATTGAACTTGGCGGATGATTGGGCTTGGAGTTGTCTGCCGTTTAGCTGGGTTAGGCCTGTCCCCTAGGTAAGTTTTTCGAATTACTTTCTGGCCGAGTAGGCTTTAGCTCTTTTGCCACTCTTTAGTTTAGTTCTTTAGTTTTTCATTCTGTTTGTCTCTCGCAGAATCTCCTTCACCAGGTTGATGATAGTACTGTCCCTCCTGCTGGCTATAACAGGGATCGCTCTGACTCGGATGAGTTCGAGTATGACCTAGAGTGCTTCATGCCCATCCCGCACACTGCGGCTGCTTCAGCTTCGGGTAAGAATCAATCTCGCAATGCCTTACAAGATTGGTCTGACGATGATGAGGATGATGATTGTACGCTTTTGGAGGTACATGCCTTGTGAGCTTAATCTCTTTGCTTATCCGAGTAAGCCCGTTATTTACTTATGCAGCTGGTCAGGTACATGACGTTCCTCCTCTCGTCGTGGGTGGAGTCGGCAAGATTCCTGTTGCTAAGCCAAAGCGACACGGAACCTCCTCCAGCACTCAGCCGGCCAAGAAGAACAAGCCCACTCCACCAGCTCCTGCTGCCCTACTGCTTGGCACTGGGCGACTGCGCACTGAGCCAAGCGATCGTCACATCGTCCTGTAAGTTTGTTTTTACTTTGCCTTCTCTGTTATTTTGTTTTTCATCCTTGATGTTCTCTCATGTATGTCTTGTTATTTTCAGTGTTGCACCTCTGACGGCGAATCAGGCTACTTCTAGCATTGCCTCGCCGCTTAGGCCTGTACCTCCTCCAGCTGACTCGGCGGCGCCGAGTCCCGTCCGGGTCGAGGCTCGCACTGTTGAGGCTCATGCTTCTCAGTGTCTATCAGACCTGGTGGATCACTCGGCTAGCGCTCCTATCGCTGGCCAGGAGAAACTTCCTGATCTTGGTGCTCGCGCATCTGGCGCCGAGAAACCCTTTGCTACTAGTTCCTCTAGCATCAGCCCTCAAGATGATGTGAATGAACAACTTCCTGATCTTGGAGCCAGCAAAACTGCTGAGCCCAGTCAAGGGGCTCCACGTCCTTATTCAAAACCTTCTACTCGCTCTCCAGTTCTGTCAAAAGGCCAGACCTAGCCCAAGGCTTCTGGTTCTACTCGCCCCTCTTCTGGCAAATCCACCTCTTCCAAGCAAGCAACTCTAGTTTGCCCTCCGGGTTCTGCTCCTCAGATTCGGCCTCCTACGCCGGCGCTCGTGTTCGCTTCAACGAATAAGGGGGACGAATCCGTGGCTGACGGGTCAGGTGATGACTCCAGGGCTGTTACCCTCCATACCTCTGCCACTGCAACCCGTGCCACTGTGGGAACCGCCCTGAAAATGGGTCGAGTTCTTACTCGAATGCTCAGTGGCAAGAGCCTTGGTTCGGCTGAACCTTACGCTATGGCATGGAATGCAACAGGCGAGCAGGAGGTCAGCACTCATGCTGGGAAGAAGTTGAAGCTGGGCCCCAAGGCTGTCTCCGACATGACCCAGCAGGCCATTTCTCTGATGGCCCGCGTCGACGAAGTGAATGAGGTGACATAACTTACTCTTTTGTACTGTTGAGTATTTCCTTTATACATATCACCTAGTCCCCGAGGTTACAGTTGAGTAAGAGACTTACTCGGCTGTAAGCTCTTCAATTATTCACTTAGTCTTTGAATCCCACACTTGCATGTTAAAGCTTCAAACCCTAGCCCTCGAGGTTACTGTCGAGTAAGGGACTTACTCGGTTGTAATCTCTTAAACTCTTTGATTTCTTTATGACAAACTCATGTTAGAGCTTCAATCCCTAGCCCTCGAGGTTACTGCCGAGTAAAGAACTTACTCGGCTGTAAGCTCTTAAGCTCTTCTTTATTCGGACGGTCGCCTGTCTTAACTCTTTCTTATTGTCTAACTTCTTTGATTAGCTTACCATGTGGCGCACAAGGTGCACGGCTCTCGTCTGGCGCATAGCTTCGAACTTGCGTGTGAAGCTATGATGACACCTTCGGCCAAGGTAATATCTTTGCTTTTCCCTTTTCTATTTTTGGTGTAATTCTCCTTGGTTCATCTTTTCATTTTTGCTCTCACTCTTGTCTCACAGCCACTGCTCAGTCCACCATCAATGAACTTCACTCGCAAATCAGCGAGGCCGAGAGTAAATTTCTTACCTCCCTAAGCCAATTGCTGAAATTTTTCTGTTGGTACTGACAAATATTTGTTCTGAATAAGCAGAGAAGCACTAAGCCGAACTCCAGAAGGAGCGAGATGAGGTGACTCGGCTGAAGGAATTAATGGCCGAGATGGAGCAGAAGCACTTGGCCGAGGTGAAAGGACTGAGGGAGGAGCTTGCCGAGAAGAACGAGCAGCAGGCTGCCAGCGCTGAGAAGACTAAGAAGTTGCTCGACGAGGCCGAGTCATTGGTCGAGTCAACCAATATGAACCTCGATGCCCTTCAAGCCAAGACCAAGACTTGGCCTAGCAAGCTCGCTGCCATCAACTTCTTTCTCGGTAGTGAGTTCTTACTCTATACGCATTGTCCAAGTCCTGCTGGATTTCTTCCATCTGCCCTTGCTATTTGCTAACTTTCTCTTTTCGCTTGAAGAGAAATTTCCTGAGGCCAACATGTTTGCCATCCGAGCCATGAAGAAGGTGAGGGACGAAGCTGGTGCTGCTGCTGACGGCGATGTGTCCATGGAGGAGCTCCTTGCAGTGGTGTCTGAGCGGGTCAAGACCCTCAGATCCTGTGGTGTGGATTTGCTCAAGTCAGCCATCCATGTGTTTCGCATGCTCTGGCCAGATGAAGACCCACCCGAACTCATCGAGCCACTCGCCGACAGACTGCTCCTTACTAAAGACAGGCTGGATCAATGGCGTGAGTCGGCCGGCCGAGCTACAGTGGACAAGGCTCTCTCCTTCGTGCTTTCATGGTATGAGGACATCAACCTCGACGTTCTTGCTCGTATAAGGGGAGATGGCAAATGGCTAAATGACCCGGAGCTGACCAAGAAGCGCCAGGAGCAAGCTTATGCTATGATCGAGTACACCATGGTGCACGCTTGGTGTGAAGGGTCCAGCTTCCTCGACCTTGGAGATCCGCTCGTCGAAGTTCCTGCTGAAGAAGGTGGAAACAGCGAGGCGACCGAGTCAGATGATCCAGATGACCTGGCCGCAGATGCCCCTCACCCGGCCGATGCTCCAAGCAGTCCTGGTTCCGAGAACGCTCCTCCGAGTTCTTCTGCTCCTTAGGACAACAAATACTTGAACTTTTATTAGATCCCCGGTATGCCGGGTACAGATGTAACATACATTGCAATTGAAGTTTGACTATGTGCCTTGTGATAGGCTTTATATATTTGCGTTATGCTTTGAGTGCGAATCACTCAAGGACAAGTCCCCGAGTTTCATTTTGCCGTGTCACCTTTCCTTGCCTTTGGCCCTTGTCTACCATTTTTCGGCGTTCGACATTAGGATCTCAAAGTACAAAGGATTTAGTTAGCAGATATGAAACTTGGATAACTTGGCCTCGATTACTCGACACATAGTATAACACAACCTGCAGAGAGTTAGGCAAAAACTAAAGCTAACTCATGTTTCTCCCTTGTATTTATCCAACGTTCGTGTTTACTCATCTTAGATCCTTTTCTCTTGCTTGCCATGAAGCCGTGTTTTCGGACAACAGCATAGTCAAAGAGTTGATTTCTTTTGAGTAAACACTACTTGTTCCGAAATAAATTCCGGGTATCACGCTAGCCGATGTAAAATAATTGAAATGAAAAGCCTAAGGGGTAGTCCCCGAGTCAGTTTTTTGAGTCATACCATTTTATTATTAGCACATAGCCGGCAAATACGTCCGACATATGAGAGTTCTAGTGATACATTCATTGCTTCTCCTAAGTGTAGAAGGGACGAAGCAGTGCCACATTCCATGGCCTTTTGGTTTCATCTCCTGACCTGTCCGCCTTGTTCTTTTGCACCTCACGAGCGTCTATGAGATAGTAGGAATCATTGTGCAATGCTTTGCTTACAATGAATGGAAGTTCCCATGGAGGTGATAATTTATGCATTGCAGCTGTGCGTTGCACCAGCCGTAGCACCATATCTCCTTCTCGAAAAACACGAGGTTGCACTTTCCGACTATGGTAGCGTCAGAGATTTTGTTGATATATAGCAGATCTGGAGAATGGCAGTTCCCTTGCTTCTTCGAGTAAATCTACTCCATCTTCTCGGGCCTCTTTTACCTCGGCTTCCGAGTATTGCCTTATCCTTGGCGAGTCATATTCTATGTCGGCAGGCAAAACTGCTTCAGCCCCATATACAAGGAAAAATGGCGTATAACCAGTTGATCGATTCGGAGTCGTTCTTAAGCTCCACAGTACTGAGGGTAGTTCCTCTAGCCAACAACCAGGTGATCTCTGAAGTGGTTCCATTAAGCGGGGTTTTATCCCGGACAGAACTAAGCCATTAGCCCGTTCAACTTGTCCATTTGATTCTGGATGGGCGACTGACCTACATCGAGTCTTATTCGGTGTTCCCCACAGAAGCGAGCAAAAGCTCCTTCGACAAAGTTTGTGCCATTGTCCGTGATCACACTGTGCGGGTAACCGTATCTGAGGATTATATCCCTCAGGAATGTAACAGCTGTTTTGTCGTCTAGTTTTTTGATTGGCTTCACTTCTATCCACTTGGTGAACTTATCGATCATGACCAAGATATGAGTCATGCCTCCCCTTGCTGGTTTGAATGGTCCTACCATGTCTAGGCACCATACTGCAAAAGGCCACGTGATTGGTATAGTCTTCAATTCTGACGCTGGCAAATGTGACTTGGACGCATAGTGTTGACAACCACTGCATTTTCCGACTAACTCTTGTGCTTGTGCCAATGTGCTTGGCCAGTAGAATCCATGTTGGAATGCCTTGGCTACCAATGCTCTTGATGATGCATGGTGCCCGCACTCTCCCTGATGGATATCCAACAAGATCTCTTGGCCTTGCTCTAAGCTGATGCAACGCTGCAGTACACTTGTCACGCTTCGTTTGTAGAGTTCCTTGTTGACTATGGTGTATGCTTTTGCTCTTCATGCCGTTTTACTTGCCAGTGTCTCATCACTCGGCAAGGTTCCATCTTTCAAATAACTGAATATTGGTTGTGCCCACGTTGGTATTAGTGGTTCCGGGTCTGCTTCAACATCAATGTCCATTGGCTCTGCCGACATATGTTCTGCCGACATAACCTGAGGAGTCCTCGAGTGTGATTCGGCTACCCCTGAGGTGAACGGATCAGTCCCCGAGTGACTCGAACCTACCCCTGAGTCGATATCCATTGGCATTGCCTCTGATTCCTGACTCGCCGGGATGACCCTGATTGATTCAGACTCTGGTGACGGCTTGATCGATGGCTTCCTGAGATGCTCCAATGCTACCCCTAGTTGTATTGCTTGTCTAGATGATCCTAGCTTGGATAACATGTTTGCTGCCTCATTTTCTGCTCTAGGAATGTGATGGAATTCACAACCGTCAAAATATCCCGAAATTTGCTGCACGTGAAAGCGATATAATGCCATGTTCACGTCTAGTGCGTCCCAATGTCCAGACACTTGCTGAATCACCAAATCCGAATCGCCAAAACACATGATCCTTTTGATACCAATTTCCTTGGCTACTTTAATGCCATGGACGAGTGCTTCATACTCAACAACGTTGTTGGAAGCAGCAAAATGAATCTGCAAGACATACCTCAGTTGATCCCTCTTTGGAGATGTGAGCACTATCCCGGCGCCTAGACCCATTTTCGTCTTGGACCCATCAAAATGCATTTTCCAGTAATTTGGATCTGGCAGTGGTGGTTCGTACTGCATCTCCATCCATTCTACAAAGAAATCTGCAACGGCTTGAGATTTTATTGCATCCCGCCTATCATATTGTAGAGTGCATGGTGCTAGTTCAATGGCCCATTTGGCTACTCAGCCGCTGGCATCTTTGCTTCCCAATATATCCGAGATAGGTGCTTCGCATATTACCTGGATTGGGTGTTCTTGAAAATAATGTTTTAGCTTTTTTGCTGCCATATATACCCCATATGTCATCTTCTGATAATGCGGGTAATTCTATTTCGAGACAGAGAGCACTTCGCTCAAGTAATATACTGGTCTTTGGACTGATTTGCCCCTTCTTCACGTTCAACCACTATTACTGCACTTACAAATCTGTTGGTTGCGGCGATATAGAGCAGCATTGGCTCCTTGGATAGTGGTGAAGCTAATATTGGTGTTGTTGCCAGCATTTTATTTAATTCATGGAAAGCGCTATCAGCTTGTTGTTTCCATGTGAATTTGTCTGATTTCTTCATCAGCTGATATAGTGGTAGGGCTTTTTCGCCTAGCCGACTAACAAACCTGCTCAATGAAGCCAGGAATCCAGTAAACTTCTAGACATCATTGAGGGTTTTGGGCAATTCCATTCTTTCGATGGCCCTGATCATTGTCGGGTTATCTTCAATTCCTCGACTGGATACAAGGAATCCGAGTAATTTTCCAGCCGGGACACCAAATGTACATTTTTCCGGGTTAAGTTTCATCCGGAATCTTCTCAAGTTTGCGAATGTTTGACGGAAGTCCTCAATTAGTGTATGAATTTGTTTGGTTTTTATTACCACGTCATCGACGTATACTTGAACATTTTTGTCCAATTGATCTTGCAAGCATTTTTGCATGCATCTTTGATATGTTGCGCCTGCATTTCTCAATCCGAATAGCATGGTGCGATAGCAATAAGCCCCGTACGGGGTGATAAAAGCTGTCTTTATTTGATCATTTGGATTCAGTGGAATCTGATGGAATCCTGAATATGCATCCACAAATGACAACAACTCACACCCAGCAATAGAATCTATGACTTGATCGATCCGAGGCAGAGGGAATGGATCTTTCAGACACGCCTTATTGAGGTTCGTGTAATCAATACACATGCGCCATACCACTGCCACGTTCGGGTCATCTTTCTTCTTATCGACCAGGACTGGATTTGACAACCAGTCCGGGTGCAGCACTTCCATGATGAATCCAGCAGCTAAAAGTCTTGCAATCTTGGCCACTATTACTTTCCTCCTATCTTCGGCGAAGCGGCGGAGGGGTTGCTTCACCGGCCTTGCATCTGGTCTTACATGAAGAGAGTGCTCAGCCAACTCCCTCGGAACTCCTTGCAGATCTTCAGTGGACCATGCAAAGATGTCCCGATTCTCACGGAGGAAGCTGGTGAGCTCGCTTTCCTATTTGTCTGTAAGGCCAGCCCCAATGGTCACTGTGCGCTCTGGGAAAGTTTCATCCACTTGCACCTTCTTGGTTTCCTTGGTAGCTTGAAACACATTGCTATTCGGGTTGGTGAGTGCCGGCATGGACATTTGTGCTGCTTTGGCCAATGCTGCCACCTCCAACATCTGACTTTTCTCTTGTGCTATGACGAGTGACTCGGCCAGTGAAGATTCAGCTGAGGCACAAGCAATAGATCTTTTGTAATCTCCTTCAACTGTGATCACCCCACACGGGCTGACAGTTTCATCTTCAAGTAAGCGATGTGAGGAGTAGCCATGAACTTTGCCATAGCCGGCCTGCCGAGTAAGGCATGATATGAGCTGACCAAATCTACTACCTCGAACTCTATGGCTTCAGTACGACAATTTTCTCTGTTTCCGAATAAGACGTCGACCCAGATCTTGCCAATTGGCTCACAGGACAATCCCGGCACAATCCCGTGGAAAATGGTCTTAGTCGGCTCCAGCATGTTCATGGTAATGCCTAACTTGAGCATAGTATCCTTGTACATGATGTTAATGCTACCGCCATCATCGATTAACACCTTTGAAAATTTCACGTTGATATCTGGGCCCATGAACGTTGGATCCAGAACCAAAGTGTATCCTCCTGGGGTTGGCATGATTTTGGGGTGATCCTTTATACTCCAAGTTATCTCTTGCTCAGACCAATGCATGTACTTGGGAATTGCCGGCATCGTGGCATTCACTTCCATCATCCGTCGCTGCTGGCTCTTCTTGTCATTTGGCTCTATGACAAAGACAACATAGCTCTGGTGATGTTCTCTGTACTCATTTTTGGTTCCGTGGCCGACATGGGCATCGTCACCTCTTGGATTGTGCACTTGGTGCATAACTTCTCTTCTTTCTTGATTCTGATACCTCGGCTGCCTGTTTTCATATCTGTTATCTACTCCTACTGCTTGAGCATTTCCTCCTATAAGTGGAGGAGGGAGAGGTGGTGGAAGCTGCTTATTCGGCGAGTCCACTCTGTCTCCTTTCTAAAACCAAGTGCATTGCCTTGTTGAGTGATTTGCCGTCTTACTCGGGCTTGGTGTGTGAAACTTACACGGCTGATCTAGCATCATCTCATAGGTGTATTTTTGTCGGTCTTGATACTGTTTCCTCTGATCGTATGGCCTTTTGCCGTCATTCTTTGGCACCCATTGTTGTTGACCATTTGTCCTTTGACGCTGACTGCTTCCAGCATCTGGATGATCCTGACTCACTGCTGCAACCTGAGCCGAACCATACCTGTAATCCGGCCTCTCGTCTCTTCTCTTGCTTCTGTATTCGGATCTCTCCTGGCGCCTTTGCGACCCGGCAGCGTCATAGATCTGAGTCTCAGTCATCCCGTCTACCGACATGAGCAGCGGCTGAGTCGGATCTCCTAACGCGTACGAGTCGGCGATTCTTATCATCTCTGATAGGCTTGCCGACATATCTCTTTGTAACCTTTGCCACAACACACTCCCATGTCTACATCCTTGTGCAAACCATGTGATTGCTTGTGACTCGATTTCCCCTTCACAAGAGTTACGCATCGTACACCACCTTGTGAGGAACTCCCTGTCTGTCTCATTTGGTCTTTGCTTGCACATTGCTAGTTGATGTGGGCGATTCGGCCTCTTGTAAGTGCTCGTGAAATTGCTCACGAAGGCGTCGTGAAAATCAATCCAACTATTGATGCTTCCGGGTGGCAAATTGTTCAACCATACCCGAGCTGGTCCTTCCAGCATCTGCGGTACGTAACGTACTGCCCATCTCAAGTTTCCCTGCGCGATCTTCACAGCGGTTCCATAATCTATGAGCCAATCCTCTGGCTTTGTGCTTCCATCATATGTTTTTGTCCCTCTGGCCAGCTGGAAATTTGGCACCGGTGGCTCCTTCATGATCCTTGGGCCAAAACATGGTGCACCCTGTGGACCTTGTGATTCAATTATCTCTGCCATTTTATGCGGTCAAGCTTCAGCCTGGCATCATCCGGCTAAAGGTTCCTACCTCTGTATCTTGCTCCCATTGCTTGATATGCATGATCCGACATCTCATACCCGTCATTTACCATAGCCGAGTAACCATCATTATACTTATTTGCGTTCGGGTCAGCTGGCTGTTGAACTGCTTTTCCCGCGCTCTGCTGCCTTCTTTCCGGCTAAGCTGGTGCGTTATTCGGAGCTAGAATTCCTCCTCCTGCCGAGTGAGTTGCGCGCCGAGCATGAGGCGCAAAATTTTGCCCTCCGTTGTCATTTCTCTGTCCAATTTTTTCCTGGTTTTCATTTTCTCAGGGATTATTTCTTTTTGCCCCTTGCGCATGTGGCGGGTTTCCTTGAACTACTGCTGGATCATAGGCGACCATCTGCTTGTTTCTTCCAGAATCCACACTTTTTTCTTTTCTCGGCCTGGGTGTTGCTCCGGGTGAAGATGCCGTGTGCCCAGCCGATCTTGCCGGAACAGGAGTTGCCGAGTGAACCAGCTGTGATCTCCCTGCTATACCCGGATTTGCTCTGTAATATGCCTCATTCAGCACGCTGGCTGCTTTTACTAACTCATTGACTCGTTCTTGATGCCTTTTCTTTGCTTCCCCCTCCAAGTGTGGTAATTCTGCCATTGCTGCTTCTACGGCTCGCAGATTAGCTGCTGCTATGTTGTAGGTTGGACGCATGGCCGTCTCATTGCTGTTCTCTGGTGTTATCTTCCTTCCTCTCAATCTTGTTGCATCAAGCCGGGTCTTTGCGCCCTTGACTCGATTTGCCGAGTTAAGCTCTCGGATAGTGATATCCACATCCTGCTGTAATTGTGCTAGCTCCTTTGCTTTCTCCAGGACTTTTATCCTGGCTTCTTCCAACTCGGCTTGCACACGCGAAGGGTCAGTTTCCTGTGCCACTGGCTCTGCCAACTTGTCTATCGCTTCCTGTAGCTCCTTAGCTCTTTTGCTCCTAGCTATGTTCTCTGGTTTCTCCAGCGGCGCCTTTGCTGTTCTTGCAGCCCTTGGCATTTTCTCATGATTTCGTCCTTCTGTGTTTTCATTTACCCCTGGAACTACTGGGGGAGCTACGGGGTTTGGGGCAGTCATCATTACCTCCATGGAGACGAGTTGGAGAGGTTTCCCAGCGACTAGTGCCATTGGGGGATCCGGCGCCAAGACGACGTGCTCAGGATATGCGCGCTCCATGCGCACTGCAACGTAGACCTGGTGCTCGCCGAATTTGATGAAGCGACCGCCCCTAGGGAACGGCTTGGTCCCGAAGCTGCCCGCGTTGTCGCTGACGAAGTTGAGCGCTCCAAACCTCTGGATGAGTCCGGAGTAGACGCGCTCGCCGGTCTTGGCGATAATGTTGCCCGTCCGGATGAAGACGCCATCAAGCCCCTGCTTCTGCCCCATGGTGGGTGCCAACTGTCGTGGTGGTGGCACGGCAGATGCCATGGGTAGGCTTAAGTTGGGGGCCGAATGGGTGCTTGTGGTCACCGGGGAGGGAGTGCACGGTCGAGCCATGCACGAAGAACAAGAAGAACTCTCCACACTTGACAACTTGATTGATACCCCAAAGATTACAAGTGCTCCTTGAGCTGTATTGGCTTGAGTACACAGCACCTGTTCTCTACTTGGTCCAACCCCCTTCTACTACTGCTATGCTCTCCCTTATATAGGCAGCGCTAGCTGGCTAATACCCCTTTGGGTTCTAGGGTTTACTGTTTGGATCTTGGTCCCTACAATATGGGCTGGGTTATTGGCTTGATCTAAGCCCATAGGCCCAGTCCACAAAGCTTGACAGCTAACAGTCTTCTGGTACACTGCTTCTTGTTCTTTTTGGCGTCACGCAGTTACTTTGTTCGTCAGCGCTTGCTTTGGGCGTCACCCGGCGTCGCCCTTCTCTTTTGACCATGCTTTACCATGGTCCTTCCCGAACCTTACTCGGAAAGGTGCCACACGTCCTTCTTGACTCGGCCCTTCCTCGGTTGACTCGGCTCGTTGGTACCTACAAGGGTTACAACTTTGTCCTATACGGGCCGAGATAGTTTGTATCTCGGCTTTCTTGCTTATCTTACCCGGCCTGGTTCATTTTTTACTCGGAGCCAACCCAGCTGCACGATGTTTCCCCTCTCGTGACCCTACCGGGGGTTATCCCCGCGACAATAAGCCACAACTTTTCCTTCTTGCATCAGAACTGCACCCAATCCTTTGTGAGATGCATCACAATACGCTTGGAAATCTTTCTCCAAATCTGGCAGACATAAGACTGGTGCTGTCACTAGTCTCTTTTTCAGCTCTTGGAAACTGAGTTCACATCCTTCAGTCCAATCAAATTTCTTGTCTTTCTTTAGTAACTCCGTCATTGGCTTAGTATCCTGCCAAGCCAAGGAAACTACGAACCTCTTTCACTGACTTAGGAGATACCCACTCAGTTATAGCTGACACTTTTGCGGGATCAACTGCCACACCATCTCCTGACACAATGTGTCCATGAAATCTGACTTCATTCAACCATAATTCACACTTGCTGAATTTGGCATACAGTTTATGCTCTCTAAGCTTCTCAAGTATCAAACGTAAATGTCCCTCATGCTCTTCATTCCTCTTGGAGTAGATCAAAATGTCATCGATGAAAACAACGACAAACTTGTCAAGAAACTCCATGAACACTTTGTTCATTATATTCATGAAGTAGGATAGTGCATTGGTCAAACCAAACGGCATTACGGTGTACTCATACAATCCATACCTAGTGGTGAAAGCAGTCTTAGGTATGTCTTGTTCCCTTATCTTAAGCTGAAAATAGCCTGACCGGAGATCAATCTTTGAGAACACGCGGGCTCCTTCTAATTGATCAAACAAGTCATTGATTTTGGGCAAAGGATATTTTTTCTTGATGGTCACCTCATTGAGTGAACGATAATCTATGCATAACCTTTGACTTCTATCTTTATTTTCCACAAACAAAACTGGTGATCCCCAAGATGAAGAACTTGGTTGAATAAATCCTTTCTGCAACTGCTCTCCAAGTTGTTTCTTGAGTTCCTTCAACTCATCAACTGACATCTTGTAAGGTCTCTTTGCTATTGTTCCAGATCCTGGCAGCAAGTCAATCAGAAATTCTACATCTCTATCTGGTGGCATTCCCGGCAATTCCTCCGGAAACACATCTGGATATTCTCTCACAATTAGCACACTATCTATGCTAACCCCCTTAAGAGAATTTAGCTTACTTCCTTTTGACTCAAAGTTAGTCTTGAATCTAATCCTTCTATTATCCGGGGTTGTGAGTGTGACAGTATGATTGGCACAATGTAGCACTCCCTTGTACTTAGTCATCCAGTCCATTCCCAAAATGACATCCAATCCTTGGGAATTTAGTATTATCAAATTAACGGGAAACTCATACTTCCCAAATTCTATGACTAGGTCATGACATCCTGAGTTCACTATCATTTCTCCAGCAGGAGAACTTACTTTTATAGGACACCCAATAGTTTCAACTGGAAGTTCATTTCTATCAACAAATGCTCTTGATATGAATGAATGCGATGCGCCAGTATAAAAAAGAACAAGTGCTGGAACAGAATTGAGTTTGAACTTACCAGCCACATCATCAGGTTCCTCATTAATTTCTTCCACTTTGATGTGGTTCACTTGTCCCTTTTGGAAAGAGTTGGGCTTATTGGCACCTTCAACTTTATTTTCTGGGCACTCATTAGCATAGTGCCCCATCTTCTTACACTTGAAGCATTCAACCTGACTGAGATCTTTCTTGGCAGGATGCCTTCCACTACCACTTCCACCTCCATTGTGGTGGCTCTTGTATCCACTCTTGTGGTTCTTATACTTGTCGTTATCATGACTGCGGTGTTGCTTGTTGTCATGATGACGGTTGTGGCTGTGGTGGTTGTTATACTTTCCATGTTTGTGGGATCCAGAATTCCCAATGTCATCATGATGGGAACGCTTGTGAGACGATCCCGAGCTGTGCTTGTCAAAGTTATGCTTCCTCTTTATTCTTTCAACCTGTTTCATCTTGTTCTCCAAGATGGTAGCCTTGTCACAAAGTGATTGGTAGGTTGGGACATAGGCAACAGACATCTGCAGATTTAGTTCATCATTCAGTCCTTCGAGGAATTTCTCCTTCCTCTTGGCATCAGTATCAACTTCATCCGGTGCATAACGCGCCAGATTGTTGAACTCCACAATATACTCGGCCACGTTGTGGTCACGCTGTTTCAGGTTGTGGAACTCCTTCTTCTTCAAATTCATCACTCCAGATGAAATGTGAGCTGTATGGAATCCATTCTCAAAGATATCCCATGTCACATCTTCAATGGGGGTGGTGATCTGAAAGTTGTCCCACCAGGTTGCTGCTAGCCCTTCCAGTAGATGTGCTGCAAACCTGACCTTCTCTTCATCGGTGCAGCCGACAGTCACCAAATCCTTGTTCACTGAACGTAGCCAATCATTGGCCACCATTGGATCAGTGGTTCCTGAGAACTTTGCAGGCCTCAGTCTTAGAAATCTGGTGAGCATGTCGAATCCTGGCGGATTATTCTGGTTGTTGTTGTTGTTATTGTTGTTGTTATTCTGATTCTGGTTCTGCATGAAAGTGATCATCATCTGCATCAGTTGTGCCTGTGCTGTCATCAACTGCTGCATCTCCGGAGTGACATTGTTTTTGTTTGGGTTGGGTTTGGCACATCGAGGAGGCATCTGTGGTTTTAATAAGGATAAGAATGAGATACCCATAGATGCTTAACATGCACAATACATCACATAGACAATCACAATAACCAAGCATCAAAATAACATAGAGTTTGAACCACATAAACGACAAGTTTGGAAATGCAAACACACCATAGCAAGCCACCCACATGTTGGATGGTCATTGCGACTCGATAATCAAAAGTATGGTAGATGAAAGATAATAGAGTAGTCTACACTACTCCTCCGCATCAATCTCCACATCAACAAGGGTAAGACCTGCATTCTCCATAGCGGTCCTGTACTCCTCAACATTAGTAGTCAAGGCCTCTATCTTGGCCCTAAGAGCCCTCTTCTGTCAGCGAAGCCTCTCGATCACTCCCTGTTGATGCTCAAGCTCGAAGTCCTTGGCCTCTAGCTCTTCCTTCATCTCCCAGATCTTCTTGTTCCTGTATTGGACTCTCTTCTCCTGGCTCTTGAATTTCTTGTCCTGGCTTTCAAACTTGGCCTCCATTTCCTTGACTATCTCGTCTTGCTCCGCGAAGAGCTTGTCCTTCTCTCGGAGCTGAACCAGGAGCTCGTCATTGCTAAGCATGACGTTGGTCCTATCAGTATCTAGGTGTCTAATAAGACCCTCTAGGTCCTGAAGGTACAGACGAATCGGCTCCATCGTCTCCCTAGCAGCATCCTCGTACTCTATAGCCTCACCCTCCTCATTGCGTCTCCCGAAGGGGTGAAAGTAAAGACCTCTAAGCTCGGTGGAGTGTCTCCCTACCAGGCACCCAAGTAACTCCTGCATGACTACATCTAGGACTTTCTCCTTGTCGTCATGCATCAGCTTGAAAGTGATGGCCTCCGTGGTTGGCTCTGTCTGGCGTCCCGGCTGTGTGACTCTGAAGCCCCATAGGTCCTTCCTCTCAAACTTGGTGAGTGGAAGTGTCATGATGCTAGGAAGTGGAAGGATGAGCACACTAGTGAGCTCAATGAGACAAGTACCAAAATGAGTTCCCTTAAACTCCTCGGCCGTGTTGATAACAACATTAGGCATCTATTTTTATAAGATAGAGAAAAGTTAGAATCAACATCAATAGAGAGAAAAAAATCATAAGACAAAAATATCACAAGAACATCTTTTAGCAACAAACACACAAGTCATGGCATACTCAAATCCATTACAAACATCAAAGGTTCAACATAACTTAAACAAATTTTTGGAAGTCAAAACGATAAGTGTGGTGGTCCAACTAACAAAGTACATTACCACTCTCACTCACTAGACAAAATAGCTATCAGGGCATCCTTAATAGCCATCTGTCTATCTTGCTCACAAGACTCCCATATTAAGTCTATGATGTCTTCCCTTAGTTGTTGGTTGGTAGTTTCCAATTCTTGGGTATGATTCTTTTCTTCTCTAAGGTCATTTTGGGTGTTGAGCATTCTGCACTTGAGTCTATCACCAAGCTCCTTGATAGCATTCCAAGCTGCATTTCTTGCAGAGTCAAAGAATGCTGTGTGCATTTCTGAGTTGGTGACCATGCAGAATCCTAACTCCTTGTGGTTGTCTTCCTTGTTTTTGTACAAGTGAAGTTGCACCCACCAGTATTCTTCTCCTTCATCGATCACATGGAATCCTTTGTACACAGTTGCACCATGGATCCCCATGGTAACCATAAGGTTCTTGAGGGCCTTGGGAAATTCAGTCTCACACTCCAAAGTCATGGTCATGAGCGGTCCCTTCCTTACGGCTTCGTTGATGGATTTCATCTACAAATAGAGATGAGAGAGAAGATTATAAAAGTTCACGAGAAGAAAAAGTTAAGTGTGGAATTTTCTAAATGTTGAATTTTTTTCTTTAGTGGTTTCTAATCCAATCCTAGGGTCATAATCCTACAGGCAACACAGTGCTCTGATACCATCTGTAATACCCCACCTTTATAAAGGTAAAGGTCCATGTGATTGCAATGCTAGTCCCTGGATCAATTGCTAGCATCCACAGTTTAAGATGAAGTACACAGAAACAAAGGTCATTATTACATCGTGATTCTAGAGATAACATAGTCTTTTACAACTCCATAGCCATAGTCTAGTACAAGAGTTTAACTTAACAACATAAATAAAAGTCTTCATCTTCATGTGCCACAGGCAAGCATGTTGAGTGTAGACTCATAACCCTAATCCTCATCAGAGTAACCTGCAACATCACAAGTTACAGCCACAGTGGGTTAATACATTGGAATAGTATTGGCAAGTGATACCTTAGTAGAATAATAGTATCTAACTTCTACATGAATTTGGCTAAGTGTAGCTTAGGCTTGCTTTGCTCAAATTAGGTTTTACCTATCAGTTGAAAACACTAAGTTTTTGTTTGGCAAAAACTCCCAATGAACCACCAATAGAAATTGGTGAACCTTCACCCTTGTTCAACCACAAGTTTTAACTTAGGAAATTGGGATGAGGAGATTCTTGATAGCTTCCATGTCTTGATGCTCAAATTGTCCATTACCAGGGACACGACTAAGTACTTAGTTTCTTCCTGCTCTAGAGGTGGTGCACTTTCCCCACAAGACTTGATTTTCACCAAGACAGGACCTTTCATAAGCCTTCCCTTATACCAAGTGGACGCGTTCCAACCTATCACCCACTACCACCAACTGTCCAAATGGCTAAGTTATTGCAACCTATATGATCCAAGCAGAGCCCATAATGCCATGTGGCTGCACTAGAAGCTTCTTAACATTTGGCATCTCAAATCCCTTTGTTCCTGGGTGGCATTCCACAAGTGTGATGCACAAGGTAATACATATAAATGGGCCTTGTGTAACCACTCAACACA
The DNA here is from genome assembly GCA_023614405.1 of Avena insularis. Taxonomy (NCBI): domain Eukaryota; kingdom Viridiplantae; phylum Streptophyta; class Magnoliopsida; order Poales; family Poaceae; genus Avena; species Avena insularis. The sequence goes on along the minus strand of JAJUPC010000111.1, from coordinate 419,725 downwards.
AACAATCCACCATTCCACCCAGGTGTTTCATTCACTTAGTTGTTTTATTAAGCAAAACATAAGTCAAATACTTAGAAATATTTTCCATAGCATGTGTATATAATCCACCCTTGGTTGCTACTATCTAGGCTAAGATGGCAATAGTAAGTATCTTAACTTAGATAAGTTAGAGAAAATTCTAACAATTCTACAACTACTAGGATTTACCAAGCATAACATATAGATACTTAGCAAAATTATCATGCAAGCCCTATACAAAATATTTCTAATGCATAGTCAAAATATTGGGACAAAAGTATGAAGCACCACTTGCCTTGGTAGTTGGGGGAGTAACAACAATCCTCACAGTCACAATCACCACTAGCACCAAAATCTACATATAAAATGATAGCACCAAATTCACATATCAAAATAAACAAGCAAAAATACATGAATGCATGCAAATGCCATGTGATGATTTTTATAAACCACAAAAGACAAGTAAAACATTACTGGTCAATAAACTAAACATTTATACATCAAATAAACTTTATTTGGCTTTTAAAGCATTTTCCAATTAATTTTTATACACAAAATAATCCTACAAATGTCTCTGCAAAAACAAATAATTTTATAGAATCAATTCATTAAACAAAGTACATGGTTGGATATAATTCTTTTTCCTGATTCCGTTGATATAAAATTTGCAAAATTTGGATGTGTGGATCAAAAGTTCTAAATTTTGCAAGTTTGAACATCTAATAGATCTAAATTCAGATTTTAATTCTAAACCCTAGCCACGCGGCAGCTTCTGATTGGACGGTACCAGTTCGGCCGGATCACACTTGCGAGCCGTAGGATCTAACTAATGTTGCACCGCCCAGATCTAATCGTACCATTTTGCTAACAGATCTAATCGAAGCCTTTGGATCTAGATCTAATGGATCAAATCCATCTGACCAAGAACCAGCGGCACGAATGGCGCTGGTGGCAGCGACGCCTCTGGCGGTGACACGTCGGTGAGGCCAGAGGGGTAGGGAAGGTGCGCTGGTGCTTACCAAGGTCGCGAAGACGTGGGGATGCTCGACGTGGTCGCAGTTGGGGCGGAGCTGCACGGACACGAACAAAATCGCTCGCCAGAGTCCTTCTTGCTGTTGGGTGCTCCCAGTTGAAGACGAAGGCGACGTCCTAGGCCACACGGAAACAACGGCAAGCATCAACATGTGCGCAAGAACCTGGCGAACACAGGCGCGTGAACTAGAGACAGGGGGCGGTTAGTTCTCACCACAATAGTCATTGAGCTCGTCGAATCTTGGCGGTGTTCTGCGAAATATGGGCAGCCTGGTGGCGGAGCGAGTGAGTGGAGTGAGGGGAAATGTGCAGGGTGGGGAGGGGGTTTTGTAGCCAGAGCGGGGGCTAGAATTATGCTCTTCATCAATGGGATTTAAGTGGTGATTGATGACGAAGGGTGACAGGGCAGGTGGGTCACTACGAGCTGGTAACGGCGGAGCGGGTCATCGCGCGGTGATTGATGACGAAGGGTGACGGGGCAGGTGGGTCCAAGGCCTCAGCGAGTGGGTGCGCGCGGAAGAGTGAGAAACAGAGAGGAGAGGGGAAACCTGGGTGGGCTGGCTGTTGGGCTAGGTTTGCTCCTGGGCCGAATAAGTGGCGCCGGCCCTTTCTGGTTTCTTTTATTCTTTTCCATTTCTATTTTGATTTTCTGAATTCATTTTCAAATATTTTTCATATGGTTTTGAATTCAGACTTGTTCTGAATTTTTGTAAAGTGGACCATACACATATTTGACTACAGAACAAAGTTGTTCACTTATAAATACATTGGCCCATTGAATTTTTGAAACAAACCATGCTTTAATTATTTATTTATAATAGGCATATGAATGGTTTTGAATTTCATATTTTGTTTTGAAAACTTTGACCAAGCTTTGGAAATATCAAACAAACTTATGTTCAATTCTTTACTGATTAAAACAAATATTTTCTTATTAGAAGGTAGAAATAAGGCATTGCCTTGCTTACATAAAATAATAGACAACAAATGCTTCTATTTTTGAAAAATGATCCTAAAATGATTATGAATGCATGAATGATATGCAAACTTTGAAATGATGATTTTTGGGATGTTACAAACCAAGACGAGCGTACAACCACACGGGGGCCTGGAAACCCCCTCGACTCACTAACTTTCCTAGTAGATTCCATGAGTCACATAGTTCGGGCTTCCCATTCAACATACGCATCTTGGTTGTTCTTGAATGGAGGTGAAGGAGGTGCATTCATAACAGGTAGGTAAGCATGGCCGGGAACAAGAGATGCCCGGCATCCGTAATCTTGAAACCTACGCACATCGCTAGGGACCAACTTCGGGACTTGACCCATTATGGCGGCATCTCCTTACTGCGTGACCCATGGTCTCGGCGAAAGCAAAGGTAAAGGTCATGGTCAACCACTCTCTGCCGGCCTTCCAAGGAAGAGGGCTAATAATTTGGAATTAAGAATTTGTTGGTACGTGTGGGTAAATTTTTACACCCCTGCAGGGTATTAATCTTTTCAAAAAGTCGTGTCCATGGTTACGGACAACTTGGGAATGGACGTGATGATGATAGAGAACTATAACCGAATGATGAAACTTGGCCAACTAATGTGAGATCCGGAATACTTCCTCGGGTTGTTTGAGGGGGTAGTCCGGGAAGAGAGGTTTAGCTGATGATGGTTCTTGGTGGATATCGAAGATGATTCTAAGAGCTAGAATTGTAGTCTTCTTATCCCCTTTGAAAATGATATGACTAGACGAGCTTCTACTCCTTCTTGTTTTGAAAACAAAAGATGGCTTTATGCAAATAGCTCCACTAGCCATAAGTCTTGCATAGTACACCCTGTACTCAGCCTTGCTTCATTGATGCTTTCTATAGATGAAGCTACTCCAACTGAAGGTGGTTTCTACGTCGAAGTCGACGAGTAGTCGGGGTTCCCGGGCAGAAGCCTAAGACCTATGGAAGAGTCGCTACTTCTGTTTAAGGCCTCTTAGGCCCTTTGCTAAGTATTTTGTTGTTTAGAACAACTTGTTTGCTTCCGTTGTTTATTGTAATGATGGGTGTGTGACCCCTGGCTTGTATGACTAGTTTGTAACTCTCTTAAGAGTTTATCTTATTAATATATGGTTGTATGTTCTGTAATGTTTCCGATCATTCCTTGCATGCATGGGAATTTAGGTTAGGCTTATGTCAGATGAAGATCTGGTATTCGTCTAGCCCTGATCCTGGGCCGTGACAGTTTTTAATCGCTCACCGGTGTCCCGTAGGACCCCGAGTACTTGATACCTGTTCCTTGACTATCACACTATCCGCGTGTGGGACCATGAATCCCCTTAGCCAGAGCTTGAATCATATCTTATTTCTTGGGGCCACAAAGTAGTTTGGGGATTTATTACTATCTTGTACTTATGACATGCTTTACTGCTTTATTTACTACTGTTGCTTGTGGAGAACGTTTACTAATGTACTATTTTGGAACCCGATGCCACGTTTCCGCGGTATTGACAAGCCTAGTCACACTTTCGGGTTTCCAGTCATTTACAGCCGTCGACACAAACCTCTGGGTCCGTCTCGGAGCCGGCCAACTTTGTCGCAGGTAGCTTACTGGGGTGGACCCCTGAAATATTATATGAATCTTGTGATTTATTTGTCATGATGCCTCGTTTTGTTTATTCCTTTGGTTTTTCGAGCTTGATCGTGCGTGTGTTGCTATTTGTGCACCCTGCAGGTTAAAACTTTCTGAAAGCCATGTCCGCGGTTATGGATGACTTGGAGCACAATATCTCGATCATAGACAACTATAACTAAAGTAGTGCCATAAATTTGACTTTGGAATGACTAGTAATCAGCTTCACTACAACGGAATGGCTAAATAAAAGTACAAACAACTGCTGGAATTGGGATGTCTCATACTATTTGTATCTGACTAGTAAGTATTGCAACTAAAACGGAATGATTAACTAAAACTTCCTATTGCTTGTGATATCTGGATAACTCATGCTATCTATATCTGACTAGTAGGTGCTTCAACTATAATGGAATGAATAAAACTGCCAACTGTGTGAGTTCCTCCGTTTGACTTCCTCGTTTGGTCTCGAGGGGGAAATATCAGGAAGGGTATGTTTGGTGCTAGTATCAGGTTGGTTCTGAATAGGTCTCTCTTATCCCCCTCTGATAGCCGACAGTTGTATCAAGTCTCTATAGGTTCTATAGTGCATGCCGTGCTACTTATTTAGTCCACCATACCTATGTAGGCGAGGACCACCGAATTCTAAGTCTCGCCGTGTACTGGCCTCAGTACTGACCTCTCCCCTTTTTATTTTTCCCTTTGTCGGCACCCCTTTTGTTGAACATGTTTGAGATTGATGTTGTTAGAAGGGTTACCCTTCTGGCTTGGCTTGGGCAGGGTTATGTATGCCATTCGTTATTCTTTAGGGCTCTTAGCTCAATTTTCATCTTGTCCATACTCGGATGTGTATCGTTTTCAAGGTGATTTGGATATTTGTACCGTATATCTGTATTCTTGACTCATGGAGTCGTTGTTGAATATATCTGTTTCTATGGGTTTCATCGAGAACTATTGTGTAATGATATTACTTTGCTTTCTACCTACACAAAAGTTCCTAGTGGGAACCTTTCAATCGTTTCTATGTGGATTTGATGGGAATCGCTAAAACTTGCATAAGGCCGATCTGAGGGTGTTACATTGTGACATGCCATGATTAACCTAGGATAACATATCTATACAAGGGTTTAATCATGTTCTCTCCACCAATGTCACTTATGCATCGTCTAATCTATTACTCTCAATGACTTAAGTATGATCATTATAATCCTTTGATCTTTTATGGCTTAGGTTTCCAGTTGGCTAATCAAGGCTTTTATCAATACAACATTACAATTTTATTATAATTATCTTCTTAGAATTTCCATTTGACTAAGAGATATTATTCAATGACTATGCCTACTTGACCTAATAATATTATTCTTTGGTAACTATCTTCAAGATTCATCCTAATGATCCTCTTTGTTACCACATATTTCTTTATTTCAAATAACTCTTCTATTCCATTGAAGAGTGAGTTGACTCCACCAATTATCATATTGATTTGATCCTCTTCAAACACTCCCATCCTATAGATGGTATCTAAAACTATCATAACTACTTATTTCTTCTTACTTCTTCCTTTAAAGGCTTTAAAATGAATGTTGTGATAAGGCAAGAGTTGATAGATCAAGAACTGATAGGCTAAGAATTGATGAATCAATAGTTGATTACTCAACATTGATATTCAATAGATATTAGAACATGGTTCAATAGAGATGATAAGGATTAGTATGGAAAGAAGGATATGTGATGAAGGGGCTTGTCTTGGTTTCCTTCCTACTCAACATAAACCAAAGAGTTAAAGGTTTAAGAACTACCATGATGATCATGGTAGGAATGGATAAGAATAAGATAGATCAAGATTTAGTTATTGAATTCTTGTTACTTGAGTTATATACTTAACTTCGTATCCAGGAGTTGTTGTAATGAATACCATGATATGATATCTAGAAGATCTCGTATTAATCATTAAGTAATGTTTTGTGGTTTAGTTTTATTACATTTGATCTACCCTTAGATCAAATTATCTTTACCCAAAATAAGGTTTTAGCAAAGGTAATATTGAAACTTATCGTAATTAACTTGATGATGTATTTCATTTTCATCATGTTAATAGAAGCTTCAATCACTTTGACATGTTTTAGACAAAAGCGCAAAAGTTATCTAGATTTTCTAAGCATGAATGCAATGCACACACCTAATCTCAGCTTATTTCTATGCTCTAATGTTGGGATGTTACATTAACCACATGGCGGTGGCTTCCCCAAGTGACGTGGGTATGATCTATCGGGTCCCTATGATTAGTTACCCTAGGCGCATAAAGGCCTACGACCCATGAAGCATCTGACGTATAGAAGCTTGCCTTGACAAACAAGAAAGGACTACGAAACGACATAAAATTTGTATTGTAATCATAACCTGTAATCTCTATAGATATGGCTCCAGGACCCAAACTATCATATAAAGGTTGGGAGGACCCGGCGGAGAGATCACCTTAGTTTTCCTGCAATCTGCCATGAGCTAGATCACAACTAGTAAACCGATGTCTTTGTAATTGTGTTTCCACCATAATCAGACTACATCGACTCCCTTATTTGTTTGATCAGCCGAAAAAATCCCCAATGTTATCTTTTACACAAAAACCTAAGTCCCTAACTGCGGTGACCAACATACCACTGCATGTGTAGTACACTATAATCGTTGACATGACATCCACAGAACACCGTTCCGTAAATATCACATCCCTCAGAGTGGTACAACAGAAACATTGCGGGTCCATATTACAAATGTACACACATTATTATTATTACAATACCGGAAGTTCAAGACTTCCTAAATATCCAACTTACAAACCAAAATATAAAGCGTTCAGCGGAAATTTAAAAGTAGCAACTCCGACTAGGAGTTCAGCTCAGCAACTTATTCTATAGAGTTCATGCTGCTCGGCTATGTTAGTTACTACTAACTAGGTACTTAATTTGACTCGTTCTCATCGACACCGTAGTGGATCTCGTAATCCACTCCTTCAACTCCTCTGGACAGATCAGGTTCCTCGTAGAACACATCTTCTTGACATTCGGCTGCATACATGGCACGTCTTTGGGATACTTAGAGTCTAAGCAAGGGATCAAAGGAAAGAATGAGTAACAGCGTTACCAACAAGTTCATTATATGCAAGGTGGGAAGTTTGATGCTCTAACTACCACCTCGGATTATAAATCCTTGGCACTATGCAGTTTTTGTAAATCTTTCTTCAAAGATTGATTTTATTTTGAAAAACTATGACAATCAGCCTTCACAGGTTGACCAGAACTTTCATGGAGTTCCTTTCTTGCTGCTTTCGTAGCTCCTTCCCGAAACAGGGAGTAACAAGTTACAGTTCTTACACTCTGCAGAGGTGCGTTACTTTACCCATGAGAGATCAACTCCTTGTTGCACAACTAGGCGTACTTTCCCGTCCCCAATTCCATGATGTGGGGCCCAGTAGTTGGTCCAAGCCAATCACTGCCCCCTTCGTGACCCCGCATGCCTCCTTGGTGTATGCCATGCCCACATAATGAATTACGGCAATGGTTTGTACAAACCGTTAGATGCCAGAACTATCGTGGGACAATGAGGGTTCCCACCCATATGTTGCATATCCTCTACGAATTACCTATTAATATGCATGCTACGAGGATAACAACCACTACCTGCACATTCGGCTTCATGCGAGAGGAAGAAGATACAGCTGACTTCTCTGTCCCATTCCAAATCTCATGGCTAACGCGTAATATACGGCGCTGGAATCACTGATGTCAGGGGTTATTAAGTCCCTTCTTGATCATCATTGTTTCAAATAGAACCCTAAGTTCTATTGCTCCATTATATCACCACTTAGGATGATATCTATGATTTCTTTATTTGTGAAAATAATATTTTCTTTCTTTTATAGTATATATGATAACACACAATTTGCAAATACTTTGATAAAGACTCTTCAAAGGACATGAGCAAGTGATGAACTTGCCTTGTGATGGCAAAGTAGTGAAGTCTGATGCTTGCGCTGGACCTTGAGCTTCTAGTTCTACAAAAACATCATTATTGCCCGGTAAGGACAATATTTAAAGAAGCAAAGACGATTATTGCCTGGTAAGTAATGTAATGCATTTACCCCAAAAAGTTCCTTTTTACTAATAAAGGATTTATAAATATTACTTTTTAATATTTATAGCATATATTGAGTTATTTTATTTTATTTCCCTTTTATTTGACTTTTATTGATTTAATAATTCTTTTAGAATTATTAATTATACATTAAAATGGTGATTAAATATTTATTCAGTATTTTTCTAAACTACTACAATATTAATACATATTGAAAGTGAATTTTAATTAATTTTATCATCCTTCAATAATTTTGTAAAATTCAATAAGGAATATAAAATTTACAATATTCCTAATAAAATTTAAATGTCGAAAATTTTATATTTTAATTTATTTGAGTAGTTTGTATTTTTGTGAATCCATAAATATTTTATTTATAATTTTTGGACTTTTATTTTATTTTCTAGAATTTTATTAAGTCCAAGGGTATTTTGGTCTTTTCTTTTTATTGAAACAGGCCTGGAATTGTTTCTGGGCTGATTATTATTATTGGGCCCTAGTGGCCCATTAATTCTAGACAAAAGAGCCACCCTGAAGGGTCTGGCCCAACTCGTCCCACTCCTCACTGCCTCTCTCTATCCCTCGACCTTATCCTCTCCTCCTCTGACCCCGACCTCGTGGTCGGCGATGCCGCCACCGTCGGCCGTTCTGGTCGCCGTTGTGGTGCAATTGGGGATTGTCGATGACGCTCGTCGTTCCATCCAATTGGATTTGAGCCTGGGGCTCTCCTGCAATGGGTCGATGCCTCTCTGAACCCTAGGGTTTGGGGGTTGGCATGTGTTCAAGTGCTACTGCCGCCGTCGTGGTCTCGCCTGTGGTGGTGTGGTGGATTCGTGTGCTGCTGTGGCCGCCGCCGTGGCTGGTGCAGGTTCTGACCCCACAGGTGCTCCCTGTGCCGCCGCGGGTTCGTCGGCCAATCTGCTTCCTCTTCAATTTCTTCAGCGAGGACCTACGGTGAGTTTGATTCCTTCCCCCTGGTGCTTTCTATGCTTGCTAATTTGATGCTAGATGTTGGCTGTGTCCTCTCTTGCTACTGTCTGATTCAGATTAAGATGATCATCCATTTAGGGTTCCTGCTATGTGCTTGTTCATGTACTGGATGAATTGATTCATGTTTGGATGGTCTATACACATGCTAAATTTTTATTGGCCTGAGGCTTGTTGCTTAAAAATGATAGATGATGTTCCTGGTGGCTTACAAGATGATTTGATGCTTAGATTGCATCTGATTCAGATGATATTATTGTTTGGGAAGCATGCTTGGTAAAGCCAATGACTTGATAGCTTTCCATTGTTTATTTGATTCATGGTCATGATTATGATAAGGTATAGCTACTGTCTTAGTGCTGTTAGCTTGGGAATTAACATGTGGTTTGAGATCATTATGATCCCAAACAGTGAAGTGTATCATAGGAATATCCTAGTTATGATTCCTGTTTTACAGTAAAATGATTAGTTAGTTGATTGTCTGAATAAATGATGATTTACTATCTTTCCTGATTCATATTGGATTGTTCTTGTGACACCATCATGTATGGCACACAAGTATGATTCTAAACCATGGATTTGGTTAGTTTATGCTAAAGACAATCTTGGCTTTGAAAGATAAATATAGATGATCTTATTTGAATTCCCTAAGACCAATGATGTTGGTCTGAGGCTTAGGGATTCAAACCTTATCTAATTGGTTCATCTAGGTAGTCCTGGTAGTGGTACCAGCTATTCTTTATTGAATCAAAGCTTGGAAAAATGATAGTGAGCTTGATCATGTTATGGATCCTAAGGATTTGTTCCTAAGGTGCTACCCTTCCCTTAGGGATGTGCCTAGAAATAGATCATAGGTATATGCATGATTGACTGGTAAAATATAGTTTGACAACCAGAGCAAGGATGTTGCTCTGAGCTCTGGTTGGATCTTGGTACTTTGTTTTTTTCCTTTGGAGTTTAAAAGAAACCCCTATGATGGATTCACCCCACTTGGGTGCTTTCTGAGGGTTTGTTTTATAAAACAACACATGCTTTTCTCTGAATAAGATGATTAGATTATGTGAAGGTTTTATGAAACTCACCAAAGAATCTGATGATGGTGTAGTGTAAGATCCCTCCTTTGTAAAGGAAAGGATCCCTGTGATTGCAATGCTAGTCCCTGGATCAATGCTAGCATCCACAGTTTAAGATGAAGTACACAGAAACAAAGGTCATTATTACATATCATCCCAGCGACAAACATAGTCTTTTACAAACTCCATGGCCACAGGCCTAATACAAGAGTTCAAATATATAATAAGATAAATAAGTCTTCATCTTCATGTGCCACAGGCAAGCATGTTGAGTGTAGACTCATGACTCCTAATCATCATCAGAATATCCTGCAACGTCACAAGTTACAGCCACAGTGGGTCAATACATTGGAATAGTATTGGCAAGTGATACCTTAGTAAAATATTGGTGGGCTAGTTACTATATGCATTTTGGCTAAGTGTAGCTTAGGCTTGCTTTGATCAAAATAGGTTTTACCTATCAGTTGAAAACACTAAGTTTTTCTTTGACAAAAACTTTCCCAAGGAACCACCAATAGACATTGGGGTCCTTCACCCTTGTTCAACCACAAGTTTTTACTTAGAAATTGGTATGAGGAGATTCTTGATAGCTTCCATGTATTGATGCTCAAGTTTTCCAATACCAGGGACATGGGTAAGTACTTAGATTCTTCCATCTGCATAGGTTGTGCACTTTCTCCACAAGACTTGATTTTCACCAAGACAGGACCTTTTAGAAGCCTTCCCTTAGACCAAATGGACGCGTTCCAACCAATTATCCCACTACCACCAACTGTCCAAATGGCTAAGTTATTGCAACCTATGTGATGCAGGCAGAGCCCATATTGCCAAGTGGCTGCACTAGAAGCTTCTTAACATTTGGCCTCTCAAATCCCTTTGTTCCTGGGTTGCTTTCCACAAGTGAGATACACAAGGTAAACCATAGAAATGGGCCTTGTGTAACCACTCAACATAACCCATTCTTTCCATTCCAAACAGGTGTTTCATTCACTTAGTTGTTTTATTAAGCAAAAACATAGTCCAAAGACTTAGAAATATTTATTCATAGCATGAATATAACCACCCTTGGTTGCTACTAGCTAGGCTAATCATGGCATTGATAAGACTTAGAAATATTTCTAGCAATTCTACAACTCTAGGATTCCCCAAGCATAGCATATAGATAAAAAATAACTATGCAAGACTAGCAAAATATTTCTAATGCAAAGTTGAAAAACTTAGGAATAAAATCATGAAGCACCACTTGCCTTGGTAGTTTGGAGAGTAGCTACAATCCTCACAATCACAATCACTATTTGCACCAAAATCTACACATAAAATGATAGCACCAAATCACATACAAAATAAATACAAGCAAAAATACATGGATGCATGCTATATGATATGTGATGATTTTCTACACCCAACAAGACAAGTTCACAGTACTGATTCAAAAACAAGTTCAAAACTTGCCAAACAAACTTTATTTGAACATTAAAACATTTCCTAAATAATTGTTATACACAAAATAGGCCTACACATGTTTCTGTAAAAACAACCATTTTAACAGAGGCAGAACATTAAACACATTTCATAGATGGAAAGGATTTTATCTCCTAATTCCATTGATATAAAATTTGTCAAATTTGGACGTGGGAATCAAAAGTTATGAATTAAACAAGTTTTAATATCTAATAGATCAAATTCAAACTTTTAAAACAAAACTCGTGCCACACGGCGCTTTCTAACTGGCTGGTACCGCTTCGCGCTGGATCGCGCTTCCGAGCCGTCAGATCTAACTAAAACACGCGGCTCAGATCTAAACTTACCCCTTCGGCTATGTTTTATCGCGTCCACTGGATCTAAATCGAACGGCCCTAAGCAACTGACCAACAAGTGGCAGCGCTGGCGGCGGCGCCAGGCGGCGGCGCGCTCTGTCAGCAGCGGAGCCGGCGAACTAGGTCGCTCGTGGAGGTGGGAGGATGCTCACCAGAATCGCCGTGACGAGGAGATGCTCAACGTGTGCTCGGTTGGCGAAGGGGCGCTCGGAGTCATCACAGATTGCTCGTCGGAGAAGTCACTGGCGACGGTGTTCTCTGTTGGCGACGGAGTCGACGTTCTGGGCCATGCTAAGACGAGAGAAGGGTGCCGTTAGATGCGCAGGACACTGGGGATCTCATGCGTATCAAACAGAGGAAGAGGGGAAGCTGGGACTTACGAGGAACGGTCACCGGAGTTCGAGTAGAGGGTGGCGGAGCTCAGTCGTTGACGCTGCCGAGGCTACAGATCATGCGCGAGCAAATGGAGTGTGTCAGTAGGTGCGCACGGAGATGTAGAACAAGCCAGTATGAACCATAGGCAGAGGGGGACGCGGGGCTTACCGGAATTCGACGGTGAACTCGTCGGAGCAGAGGGGCGTTCAGAGAGAAATGCGAGCAGCCTGGTGCTTCCGGTGGGGTGTGGTTTGGGGGAAAAGGAGGAGGGGAGCATGGTGTTTAAGTAGGCGAGAGCGTGGGCGTTATTTACTCGGGCATTCAATGGAATTAAGTCGCGAATTCAAACAGGAAACGCCCGGTGTAATTTGGGGATGTACTGGTCGCTGGGGGGTGGAGACGATGACTGCCATGTGGGCCGCGGTTGTCAGCGAGAGAAAGGAAGAGGGGATGGGTCCAGGCGGTCAGTGACTCTGTGGGTTTGATTGCGAGTAAAGAAAAACGATTCGCGGGAGAGAGTAGCTGGGCTAGGTGGGTCGAGTTGGGCTGGGTTGGGCCAGATTGGCTCTTTGCTTATTTTTTTTCCTCTTTACTCCTTTTCTTTTTCTGTTTGATTTTCTAGAAATGGTTTTCAAACTCTATTTCAAATCAGTTTGATTTCAAACCTTCTCTGGATTTTTGTACAGTGAACTTTGTACTCAAATAAGTGTCAAACACTTCTGTTTACTCAAACATACTTGGGTCATTTGAAAAATAAAATAAAACCAAGCCTTTATGAGATATAAAAAATAGGCATAAATTTGGTTTGATTTCATACTTTGTTTTGAAACTTTGCTCAAGCTTTGGATATGTCACATCCCAAATTTTAGATTTGGTTCTGCATATCATTCATAGCATTGCATCATACTTTTCCATGCAAAACCGTCGATTGAAAAGAATTGGCGAAACACTATTTTCAAAACCCTATTCTTTTCCACTACGAGGCTTCCGCGGGAGGCATTAGTAGGATTAGTGTAGTCCACCCTTGTAGCCTAGTGGTTTCGCTCAAACTTTGACCCTAGATTGTTCCCCTCGATTTTACAAAACCGTAGGAGCAAGAATCGCTCGATTCGGTCTCAGACGGAAAATCTTGACGTTTTATTAAAAGATAGAAAAACGGGCCGAATTCCGAGTCCTTTTCCAACCGCGCCCCGAATCGGACTAGGACCCGCAAGGGGGGCCCCACTTAAAAGGACCCAGCCGCCGCCTCCCTGCCCGCCTCGATCGCCCCGCCCCGCCTCGAACCCCGTGATCGCCACCGCCCCCTCGACCCGCGTGCCCCGCCGCCCCCTCGACCCGCGTGCCCCGCCGCCGCCTCGGCCTCCGTGCCCGCGCCGCCGCCCCAGGTACACCCCGCCGCCTGCCGCCTCGCCGCGCGCCTCCGCCGCCAGCGCGCCGCGCCTCGCTGCCCGCGCCGCGCCACCTGCGAGCCGCGCCGCCATCGCCGCCTCGCCACCGCGCGCCGCCGCCACCGCCACACATGTACCGCTCACTACCGCTTCGCCCGCGCCTTCGCCCGCTGCTGCATCGCACATGCAGCCGCCGCCCGCCGCCATCGCCGCTTAGCCGCCCTTTCGCCCGCCGCTTTCGCTTCGCCAGGCCGCCGCTGCTGCGCCTGCTGCTTGCCGCGCGCACGCCGCAGACGCACGCCGCCGCACCTGCCGCGCGACGCACGCGCCTGCCGCCGCATCGTCCGTGCCGTTGCCGCCCGCCGCCGCCGCTGCCGACTCTGCCTCCGCTGTCGTGTTGACCGCCTCGATCCGTGCTGACCGTCTCCCTCTCGCGCATGTAACCGCCGTCGCCGGAACCGATCGCCGTCACCGTCCCGAGATCGCCGCCGTTGTTTCCGGTGAGTCCGCAGCCGCCATTAGATCTCAGATCAACGGTCCAGATCGGCCGTTGACCGGTCAATATCCAGGCGTTGACTAGTCAGACGCCCAGTCAGCAGCCGCGTTGACCAGTCAACAGACACAGTTGACTGGGTAATTACTTTAATCGGTTAGTGGACAGATTTCGGTACAAAGTTGTAAATTGCGTAGAAATTAAATCGCTGGGCCAAAAATTGCAAATAAAATATGGGTAGATTCAGTGAGTCGTGTAGAATCTTGCTGTACCTTTGGTTTAGAATTTTGCAGAAAGATTTAGTACAGTTTAATCAAATAGGTTAATGGCCTTTTTGGAGTATTTAATTCGTAGAAAAAGATCCGTAGCTCCAAAAATCACGTATGATATGTCCCTGGATTCAGTGGAACGAGGGGAATCTCATCGTGAATTAAAAAGATAGGCTTACAGTAAAAACTTCTGCAGAAACTGTCTAGTGGCTTTCTGCAGTGTTTTAATTACTTCGGGAGTTTTATAATTCCTTTTTGAGTAATTACAATTGGTACTATTTCTAATCAGTGTTGCCTATGCGGTAGAATTTTCCCAAGATTTTACAAACAGTATACTACCGGTAGTGAATTATTTCGGTTCTAGCTCTAGTTTTGAGCATTATATTTTGCATAATAGTTTTCCTTGCGCTAAAACTATTTTCCATGCATGCAATCAGTAGTATTATGGAATAGGATTACGTGGTGCAGCTGTAGCACCATCTCACTTGTCGTGCATGCATTCATGCATCATCTTTGTTGCATATGCTTGTGGGTTGTTTGTTTATGATTGCAATTGTATCGTGTAGATTGTGACGAGTGCAACGCTTGCTCGTGTGTGGATTGTTCTTCCGACCGCTACAACCAAGGCAAGTAGATGCTACTTTGTTCATGATATCGTCCTACTATTTTCAATGCATTGTCGTGTATTTTGTAGATGCATGTGTAGGATGATACTATCGCTATGCTATGTCCTATTATGTGGTAGGGCCTTCCTTGTAGATGAACCACCGTTGGTAGATGTGCTTAGCCATGCTATGATGAACGAGGGCTGGGTTTCATCATTTAAACTTGTTTCTAAAAGTATTGGTTTGTGAAAACTAAAACAACTTAATCAATGAATCCCCTGGGTGTGATGGTATTGATAATTTTTGGTGGTTTCATTGCGGAAAGGCACCCAGGTATCAAGAGAGAATGATTGGCTTCTTTATTGTGTAGCTTACGTGTACAACCATGTGTCAATAATGAAATGGGCGGTTGGTTGGACTTAGTAGGTTGTGGTAACTCGAACCCGCGTATCCAGAGATGTAGAATTTTGGTAGGTTGGACCGGTGCGCGTCGGGATTGGGGTGCTACATCCCGAACAGTCTCTTCTTGGACTTCTCCCTATCACCACTCAAAATGCGAGTGATGGTATGAGCTGGGTTGGCCAAGTCACATGGATAAAGTGTACTAACCCCTATAGGGTGTATAATCTAATCGATTAGCCGTGTCCCCGGTTATGGACAACTGAGTTGCTTGATATTGATTCCATGACATGTTTCTCGCTCATTCTAATTTCATAATTGTTTTAATGTTGATGGGTTAACTTAATTGGGATCTTTTCAAAGAAAATCAAAAACTGTTTATGAAAGTAGGACAAATGTATTTGCAAATGCAAGCCAGACACAGCTTCAATTGCCAAATATGCATGTAGATGTTAGTACTATTGTCTCCATTACTAGCTCTACTTGACATACATTCCATGTATTGACCCTTCGGGGCTGCTACGTTTCATGTTGCAGGTTATTCCGATTCTGAGTAATCGATATAGGCCACGGTACTCCACTCGGCACTTGTTCACTTGTGGGCAATTTGAAGAATGGAGGATTTGCTTTATTTATGTTGCTACCTGAATAATTTGAGCTAGCCTTGAGCTATGCTTTTATTGTAATAATGGTACTCTGGATCTTCGTTATTTATGATACACGGATATTTTGCTATGTTATTCATCTTATTCTATTGTGGGCCAATGAACCGATCCAGGGATTGGCATGTCACATAGAAGCCACGGTCTTTTCAGAACCGCGGTGTTACAAGATGGTATCAGAGCCAAGTTTGTCGACTGTAGGATCGTGACCTAGGAATTGGATTAGGAAGCCTTAGATTTATTAAAGCCTATATTAACTCTGTCTTTCATCTTATGCCTTTCACCCTCGAAAATTCTTACCATATGCTATTCTCACACTTTCCTCTTTTACTTGATAGATGGGAGAAGTCAGGACTGAGTATGCCACAATGGAGTCACCAAGGCCCTTTGCAAGGCAGTTAGCTCAGGTCTCGCAGTCATTGGGATTGCCACTGCCCATGTTCAAGGGAAGAAGGTTGTACACCTATGGATATGGAGAGGATGCATGGGAGATCACCACCTTCATATTCAGAGATGCCGCCTTGCCAAACCCCGTGCACTTGATCTACACCAAGACATACTGCAACTGGGGACTTGGTATCAACTTGGCCATACATGAAGCCCTGTCTCGCCAGTGCCATCAAGTCCGACACCTACTGCCAGCAGATTCACCCTACCGTGACTATGGGAGGCGTGATGAAGATGGGCACATTATGGTTACCCCGGGCGACAGGAACAACATGTCGCCCCGTCGGAGGCACATAGAGGATATGGAAAGGGAGAATGGAGCTCTAGCTGAGAAGGTGATGATGATAAAGGAGATTGCAGATTTTGCTAGCAATGGTATGGTG
Source organism: Avena insularis (assembly GCA_023614405.1). Lineage (NCBI taxonomy): Eukaryota > Viridiplantae > Streptophyta > Magnoliopsida > Poales > Poaceae > Avena > Avena insularis. The sequence continues at coordinate 403,040 of JAJUPC010000111.1, read as the reverse complement.
GTCCAAGGACAGGAGATTGACACCCTGCATGAAGCTGTGGGAGTTCTGGAGAATGCCCTGATAGCCAGAGATGAAACCATAGCTCATCTTCATGGTACCGTGCAGGAGAACGCCCAGAACATACAACAGTTGCAAGGGACCGTTCAGGAAAGGGATCAAACTATTGAAGCTATGACAGCCCAGATTGCCGCTCTCCAAGCACAGCTGAATCCACCCTCTGATGATGACAATGGAGATGATGGCAACAATGGGGATGATGATGACAGTGGGAACGAGGATGATGATGATGGAGACGATGATGGTGGAGGAGATTAAGCTGTTGCAGTTGCAGCTGAAAGTGAAGAAGAAGAGGAGGATCCAGAAGAGGTGGAGTTTGAGATCTCAAGTGATGATTCAGGAGAGGTGTACACTCCGCCGCCATGGTTGTACCGCGAGCCGAAGCGTCAACGCATGACAGCAAGGACCTACCGCAACCTCTTCAAGGAGTAGATAGAAGTCCACCAATTAGTCCATGCTAGGCAAATTCGTTAGGATTAGTCTCGATCGTTGTGAAGCTTAGTTCGTGTTAGTTTAAACTTGATTAGTTGCTTATTTGTGTACTCCAATATCCCAGGAATTATTTGTGCGAATTTTATGAAAGAGTTATGGCAAGTTTGGTTACTATCTGTGTTATTTTCGCTGCAGTTTTCTGCTGATACAGCAGTGCTGTATGATTTTCCATATTTTTCTGGTAACTGGGAAAAATCTGAAAAAAATTGGGCTGATGCGGAACTCTCTGTACTATATGTGACAAAATCAGCTAAATTTTCTGACGAGTTTAAGTCAGGCGGAAAAATTCGTGAACGCTGCTGGACTGTTCTGGCAGATTGCTGTTTTTGTTGTTTAGTTGATCAACTGTTTAGTTAACCATTGTCAACTCTTGTAAAACTATTTCAGTAGGTATATACTGCTAGGATAACCCCTGGTATATTGCTGGATCACTTGTTTGTTGATGTGTTGCTTGCTTGTGATTGTCTGCTATTGTTTGTTGTTGATTGATCATATGCATGGGTAGAATCCAATTATCGTAGTTGATTCTTTCTAAACTTACCTGTGCTGAACCGCAGATGCCTCCCCGCTGTCAACCCACTGAGTTGGAGCAACTCATGGCAGCTCAGGCACAGCTGACCCAAGTGATGACTCAGTTCATGGCAGCTCAGAACAACAACAATGGAAACAATCAGCCTCAGGGAGATGCTCTCACCAGATTTCTGAGGTTAAGGCCAGCTAAGTTCTCTACTGCAACGGAACCAATGGTTGCTCTCGACTGGTTGCGTTCAGTCAACAAGGATCTAGTAACTGTTGGATGCACTGATGCTGAGAAGGTGAGGTTTGCCGCTCACCTACTGGAGGGACCAGCCGCTTCTTGGTGGGACACTTTCAGATCACCCACCCGCTGGATACTGTGACTTGGGATATGTTTGAGGAAGGTTTCAGGACCAACCACGTGTCTTCAGGAGTTCTGAGCCTGAAGAGGAAGGAGTTCTGCAACTTGCACCAAACCAATCGCACCGTGGCCGAGTACATTGAGGAGTTCAACAACCTGTCCCGTTATGCACCTGAGGATGTTGACACTGATGCAAAAAGGAGGGAGAGATTCCTCGATGGCCTCAGTGATGAGCTTTCAGTACAGCTACTGGAGATCATGGACAAGGCCAGGATCTTGGAAGGGAAGCACAAACAGGTGGAGAACCGCAAGAGAAAGAGCAATAATCATCACTCTGGTTCACATCACAAGTCTCGCACTTCATATGATGGATACTCCAAGCATGGAGGGAGTGACCATGGGAGCCATGACCGCCACCACCATGGAGGCGATGGGCATCGCCATGACAACCATAGGAGCAGCCACCACATACACAAGGGAGGACACTCTCAGCACTCTGGAGGACACGGTGGACATGACCGCAACCGTGATCGTAGCTTTGTGAAGAAGGATCTGAGTGAGGTGACGTGCTTCAAGTGTAAACAGAAGGGACACTATGCTGACAACTGTCCGGAGAGGAAAGGACTGAAGCCAACCAACAACGAGAAGTCCACAGTGAACCACATGAATGTGGAGGAGATTCCAGATGAGCCTGACCTTGTGATTGGTAAGTTCCCAATCAAGACTCACCCAGCACTTATACTTTTCGATACTGGTGCATCGCATTCATTCATATCAAGGGCATTTGTGGATAAGTATAAGTTACCTACTGAGTCTATGAAAAGGTCTATTAGAGTGAGTTCACCTGGAGGAGATATGATAGCTAGTGCGGGATGCCGCGATTTAACTGTGAAGATTGGAACACACAACTTCAGTGCACATTTGGTAGTGTTGGAATCATAGGGATTAGACGTTATTCTGGGTATGGATTGGATGTCTATGCATGGGGGACACATAGATTGTGCACAGCGAGCTGTTTCACTCAAAACCCCGGATGGTAAGAGGATTAGATTCAAGTCGGCTGTACGACCAGGAAGGTGTAAGTTGAATTCTCTTAAGGGGGTTAGCATGGATACTGTGCCAGTGATTAGGGATTACCCCGACGTGTTTCCGGAAGAGCTGCCAAGAATGCCACCTGACAGAGAAGTGGAGTTTCTCATCGACCTGATGCCGGGAACAGGACCTATAGCAAAGAAACCATATAAGATGGATGTGGATGAGCTGAAGGAATTGAAGAAGCAGTTGAAAGAGCAGCTGTAAAAGGGATTCATTCAGCCTAGTTCGTCGTCATGGGGAGCACTTGTTCTGTTTGTGGAGAAGAAAGACAGCAGCAAGAGATTAGTAGTGGACTATCGCTCGCTGAATGAAGTAACCATCAAGAACAAGTACCCTCTGCCGAACATAAATGATTTGTTTGATCAACTGGAAGGAGCGAAGGTGTTCAGCAAGATTGATCTGCGATCAGGCTACTTCCAATTGAAGATCCGAGAGGAGGACGTACCAAAAACCGCCTTCACCACTAGGTATGGTTTATATGAGTATACGGTTATGTCTTTTGGACTAATGAATGCCCCGACATATTTCATGACCATGATGAACAAGGTATTTATGGAGTACTTGGACAAGTTCGTGGTGGTGTTTATTGATGACATACTGATTTATTCCAAGGATGATGCTGAGCATGAGAAACATCTGCGACTGATTATGGAGAAGCTGAGGGAACACAAGCTGTATGCCAAATTCAGCAAGTGTGAATTCTGGCTTAACACCGTTGGTTTTCTTGGACACGTAGTGTCAGGAGAAGGAGTCGCTGTTGATCCAAGCAAAGTGACTGCAGTAACTGAGTGGGAAGCACCCAAGAATGCAGGAGAGATACGAAGCTTTTTGGGACTTGCTGGATATTATAGGAGGTTCATTGAAAACTTTTCCAAGATTGCTAAGCCAATGACTGAACTTCTGAAGAAGGAGAGGAAGTTTGAATGGTCAGACATATGTGAAGCCAGCTTTCAGGAACTGAAGCGTCGACTAGTGACCGCGCATGTTCTGTGTTTGCCAGACCTTCAGAAGGATTTCCAAGTGTACTGTGACGCTTCTCGACAGGGACTTGGGAGTGTGCTGATGCAAGATGGGAGAATAGTGTCATATGCCTCGCGACAACTCAAACACCATGAGCGGAATTACCCCACACACGACTTGGAGTTAGCGTCAGTGGTTCATGCGCTCAAGGTATGGAGGCATTACTTAATGGGAAAACACTGTGATGTATACACCGACCACAAAAGCCTGAAGTACATATTTACACAGAAGGAACTGAACATGAGGCAAAGGAGATGGTTGGAACTTATCAAGGACTATGATATGAATCTACAATACCACCCAGGAAAGGCCAATGTAGTAGCAGATGCTCTGAGCCGGAAGGTCTATGCCAACGGATTGACAATTGGGGAATTGCCTGAGGATTTGTGCAAGCAATTCAAGGACCTTAGACTGGAGGTAGTATCTGAAGGATACTTGGCAACAATGGAAGTCCAACCAACGCTAGAGGACAGAATCAGGAAGGCTCAAGTGGGAGACAAAGAGATAGATGAAGTTAAGGAAAAGATGAAGGAGGATCGAGCGAGGGAATTCCGCGAGGATGAGCAAGGAACCTTGTGGTATGGAGATCGTTTGTGCGTTCCCCACGATCCGAAGATAAGGAAGTTGATTCTGCAGGAAGCTCATGACTCGTCGTACTCTATACATCCGGGCAATACGAAGATGTATATGGACCTAAAGGACAGATTCTGGTGGAACAACATGAAGGGAGACATTGGAGAGCATATTGCCCTATGTGATGTATGTAGCTGAGTAAAAGCGGAACACCAGAAGCCAGTAGGATTGCTACAGCCATTGCCCGTGCCGGATTGGAAGTGGGATAGAGTGGGAATGGATTTTATCACAGGATTGCCCAGGACCAGGTCAGGATATGACTCCATTTGGGTAGTGGTCGACCATTTGACTAAGGTAGCCCACTTTATACCGGTGAAGACGACCTATGCGAGTGCAAAGTTGGCCAAGATTTACATGGACAGGATTGTGTGCCTACACGGAGTTCCCAAGAGTATCGTATCTGATAGAGGCACCCAATTTACCTCACACTTCTGGCGCCAGCTGCACGAGTCACTTGGTACTAGACTGGAGTTTAGCACAGCGTTTCACCCATAGACTGATGGACAGACCGAGAGGGTGATTCAGATTTTGGAAGACATGCTGAGAGCTTGCGCTTTGGCTCATGGTTCTAGTTGGGATGAGAATTTGCCATATGCTGAGTTTTCCTACAACAACAGCTATCAAACCAGCATCAAGACGTCACCGTTCGATGTACTATATGGGAAACGGTGCCGAACACCATTGCTATGGGATGGAGTAGGAGAACGTCAGTTGTTTCGACCTGATTTGATCAAGGACGTTGAGGAGAAGGTCGCCTTGATTAGGGATAGGCTGAAGGTAGCACAATCAAGGCAGAAGAGCTACGCGGATGCCAAGCGCAAGGAAGTGGTGTATGAGATAGGTGATAGAGCGTACCTCAGAGTGTCGCCACTTCGTGGAATCAAGAGATTTGGAATTAAGGGTAAGCTGGCACCTTGATTTATTGGACCATATCGAGTCTTAGCACGCAAGGGAGAGGTTGCTTATCAATTGGAGTTGCCAGAGGCTTTGTCCGCTGTTCACAACGTGTTCCACGTATCCCAGCTGAAGAAGTGCCATCCGGAGATGGTGGATACATCGTTGAGAGACACTGTACCGCTGGAGGAGGTTCAGCTTGAGAACGACTTGACCTATGAGGAGAAACCGGTCAAGATTCTAGAGACAGCGGAGAGGACTACCCGTACCAAGACGATCAGGTTTTGCAAGGTGCAGTGGAGCCACCACACCGAAGAGGAAGCCACTTGGGAGCGTGAGGATGACATCCGAGAGGACTATCCGCACCTATTTGCTAGCCGCGCCGAATCTCGAGGACGAGATTCATCTTAAGGGGGTTAGTCTTGTCACATCCCAAATTTTAGATTTGGTTCTACATATCATTCATAGCATTGCATCATACTTTTTCATGCAAAACCGTCGATTGAAAAGAATCGGCGAAACGCTATTTTCAAAACCCTATTCTTTTCCACTACGAGGCTTCCGCGGGAGGCATTAGTAGGACTAGTGTAGTCCACCCTTGTAGCCTAGTGGTTTCGCTCAACCTTTGACCCTAGATTGTTCCCCTCGATTTTACAAAACCGTAGGAGCAAGAATCGCTCGATTCGGAGCTCGTACGGAAAAGTTGCGGCCGTTTTATTAAAAGATAGAAAAACGGGCCGAATTCCGAGTCCTTTTCCAACCGCGCCCCGAATCGGACTAGGACCCGCAAGGGGGGCCCCACTTAAAAGGACCCAGCCGCCGCCTCCCTGCCCGCCTCGATCGCCCCGCCCCGCCTCGAACCCCGCGATCGCCGCCGCCTCCTCGACCCGCGTGCCCCGCCGCCGCCTCGGCCTCCGTGCCCGCGCCGCCGCCCCAGGTACACCCCGCCGCCGCCTCGCTTGGCGCACGCCGCCAGTAGCGCGCATGCCCCGCGCCGCTACGCCCGCATCGCCGCCCGCCATCGCCACAGCGTGCCGCGCCAGCCGCTGCTTTGCTGCCGCTCGCGCTTCGCCAGCCGCTTCGCTGCGCCATGCAGCCGCCGCCGCGTCGCCGCCACCCCGCGCAGCCGCCCGCGCCGCCAGCGCCGCTTCGCCTCGCCCGCGCCGCCGCTCGCGCGCTGCTTGCGCTGCCTTACGCCCGCGCCGCTTCGTCCGTGTCAGCCGCCACCTTCGCCGTCGTGTTGACCGCCTCGATCCATGTTGACCGTCTCCCTCTCGCGCAGGTAACCGCCATCGCCGGAACCGATCGCCGCCACCATCCCGAGATCGCCGCCGTTGTTTCCGGTGAGTCCGCAGCCGCCATTAGATCTCAGATCAACGGTCCAGATCGGCCGTTGACCGGTCAGTATCCAGGCGTTGACTAGTCAGACGCCCAGTCAGCGCCCAGTCAGCAGCCGCGTTGACCAGTCAACAGACACAGTTGACTGGGTAATTACTTTAATCGGTTAGTGGACAGATTTCGGTAGAAACTTGTAAATTGCGTAGAAATTAAACCGCTGGGCCAAAAATTGCAAATAAAATATGTGTAGATTCAGTGAGTCGTGTAGAATCTTGCTGTACCTTTGGTTCAGACTTTTGCAGCAAGATTTAGTACAGTTTAATCAAATAGGTTAATGGCCTTTTTGGAGTATTTAATTCGTAGAAAAAGATCCGTAGCTCCAAAAATCGCGTATGATATGTCCCTGGATTCAGTGGAACGAGGGGAATCTCATCGTGAATTAAAAAGATAGGCTTACAGTAAAAACTTCTGCAGAAACTGTCTAGTGGCTTTCTGCAGTGTTTTAATTACTCCGGGAGTTTTATAATTCCTTTTTGAGTAATTCCAATTGGTACTGTTTCTAATCAGCGATGCCTATGCGGTAGAATTTTCCCAAGATTTTACAAATAGTATACTACCGGTAGTGAATTATTTGAGTTCTAGCTCTAGTTTTGAGCATTATATTTTGCATAATAGTTTTCCTTGCGCTAAAACTATTTTCCATGCATGCAATCAGTAGTATTATTGATTAGGATTATGTGGTGCAGCTGTAGCACCAATTCACTTGCCTTTCATACCTTCATGCATCATATTTGTAGCATATGTTTGTGGATTGTTTGTTTATGATTGCAATTGTATCGTGTAGATTGTGACGAGTGCAACGCTTGCTCGTGTGTGGATTGTTCTTCCGACCGCTACAACCAAGGCAAGTAGATGTTACTTTGTTCATGATATTGTCCTACTATTTTTAATGCATTGTCGTGTATTTTGTAGATGCATGTGTAGGATGATACTATCGCTATGCTATGTCCTATTATGTGGTAGGGCCTTCCTTGTAGATGAACCACCGTTGGTAGATGTGCTTAACCATGCTATGATGAACGAGGGCTGGGTTACATCATTGAAACTTGTTTCTAAAAGTATTGGTTTGTGAAAACTAAAACAACTTAATCAATGAATCCCCTGGGTGTGATGGTATTGATAATTTTTGGTGGTTTCATTGCGGAAAGGCACCCAGGTATCAAGAGAGAATGATTGGCTTCTTTATTGTGTAGCTTACGTGTACAACCATGTGCCAATAATGAAATGGGCGGTTGGTTGGACTTAGTAGGTTGTGGTAACTCGAACCCGCGTATCCAGAGATGTAGAATTTTGGTAGGTTGGACCGGTGCGCATCGGGATTGGGGTGCTACATTCCGAACAGTCTCTTCTTGGACTTCTCCCTATCACCACTCAGAATGTGAGTGATGGTACGAGCTGGGCTGGCCAAGTCACATGGGTAAAGTGTACTAACCCCTGTAGGGTGTATAATCTAATCGATTAGCCGTGTCCCCGGTTATGGACAACTGAGTTGCTTGATATTGATTCCATGACATGTTTCTCTCTCATTCTAATTTCATAATTGTTTTAATGTTGATGGGTTAACTTAATTGGGATCTTTTCAAAGAAAATCAAAAACTGTTTATGAAAGTAGGACAAATGTATTTGCAAATGCAAGCCAGACACAGCTCCACTTGCCAAATATGCATGTAGATGTTAGTACTATTGCCTCCTTTACTAGCTCTACTTGCCATACATTCCATGTATTGACCCTTCGGGGCTGCTACGTTTCATGTTGCAGGATATTCCGATTCTGAGTAATCGATATAGGCCACGGTACTCCACTCGGCACTTGTTCACTTGTGGGCAATTTGAAGAATGGAGGATTTGCTTTATTTATGTTGCTACCTGAATAATTTGAGCTAGCCTTGAGCTAAGCTTTTATTGTAATAATGGTACTCTGGATCTTCGTTATTTATGATACACGGATATTTTGCTATGTTATTCATCTTATTCTATTGTGGGCCAATGAACCGATCCAGGGATTGGCATGTCACATAGAAGCCACGGTCTTTTCAGAACCGCGGTGTTACACTCCAATAGTCTCCCACTTGCACTAGAGTCAATAATCTAGTTTCAAACCTTTGTGTATTCAACACCTATGGATTTCTGGTGTCGTATGTACACGATTGCTAGTGGTCAACTGATCTCTGGATCTGACACTTATAGGTCCGCGTGTAATTGCATGTCTTTGCGTCTCTACGCATCACTCATTCTCTAATGAGATGGCTTCATACAAATTTGGTCCTTTGGTGTGACCTTTAGTTCTTTGGGGTTAAAACATATTGATAATATTGTCGTACAATATATCTTCATAGTATTATCCCTGCTTTGAACTACACCTAGTTTGATAACAAACTAATTGACACAAATGCCCTCTTTTGCTGCTATAATAGCAGTTATATACTTAACCTTTTGTTGTAGTATCTGTCATAATGTCTTAACTTTGGAACTCATCCAAATTCATTATGGAACTTACTTTCCATTATATTGTGCCACCCTTAGTTTAGATTGAGATAAACTTAATTTGTACTTTGTGACAAAACTAGTATCAATGTAATTCATTTACAATGTACTAACCATCTATTTGTCACTTCTACAAAATAATATATTCTTAGTTCTTTTACAAGATCATAAGAATATCTTTACTATCGTCCAATGATTATCTTATGAATCATTCTAGTATATGCTCATAACATTTAGAGCATAGGACATATCTGGATTTGTACATATCACAGTATGATTGATATAAATACTCTTTGTGATTTCATACATCAAGTATCAATCTATACTTGAATCTTTGTTTCACTTACCAAGTGTCAATACACTTGAATATATCATCAATATTGAACTCATTCAATCCTTTCTGTGCGACAAGAACCTTTCTTGTAGTTTCTATATTGAACTCATTCAATACATCATCTATGTACTTTCGGCACAACCATATTAGCGTCTATTGATGCCAAATATTTGGGTTTTGCCTAAGTCTTTCATCAGGATGAAATTCTTAATATGTGTTAATAAAAGATACATCATTTCCAATCAACAATATGTCTTCCACATAATGTATTAGAAACATGTCTTAGCGCTCCCACTTAATTTCTTGCAAATGCAAGCATCTTCATCGTCTCTGATGAAATTAAACTATTTTAACAGTTTCATCATAGTGAATATTCCAACTCCGCGATGCTTACTTCAACCATTGAAGTTTGCATATGATTTTAGCATCCTTTGAATTAACAAAACCCTTTGGACTGTGTCATGCACACGTCCTAGGTAACCATTCTATTAGAAGAACTTGTTTTGTTTATTCAACACATAACAAAATTATATGTCGTGGTTGCTATATTAATCCGTCTAGACTAAATATCGCTTAATGAAAGATCAGATCTTGTCAAAGTCAATTCTTTGAACATTGTCGTGAACTCTTTCCCGATATGTCGATAATTTCATAGATGTGAAACATCCATGTCTATTTCTTTATAGATCCAAATATGACTGTAAGGTCTTGTACCTTTCTAGAGGGTCTTTCAAGTTCAAAGCTTGATCTCTTGTATATGGAACTATCACGGATTTTATGGCTTCAAGCCATTTTGACGGAGTCAGGGCCCATCATTGCTTCTTTGCATGTAGTCGGATCATTATCGTTAAATAATGAGTTAACTCTCAAATCTTGGTATTTGATTGTTTACCCGACCTTCTTGTTTCAATAGGAACTTAGTCCTCCGTGACCACAACCTTTGAGGCACGTGAGCCATGAGCATTGTTGCTGCCTCCGGAACACTTTTCGGTGATGCGCAACTCTGCACATATAGCTAAGGTTCTTTTAACCTTATCAAAGTTCTATTGTCCTCCCACTTAACTTTTCACGAAAAATTCCTTCTCAAAGAAACTTGACGTTCTAAGCGACAGACACTTTTGTCTTTGGTGTTATGGAGGAATACTTAACTATTATTCAAAATAACATACAAAGATATGTTCATCTGATTTTGGTTGCAAACATCTTTCTTATGCATAGCATACCAATTTTTAAGAAAGGACAACTTGAGTTTTATCCCAAACCATAACTTTATATGGTGTCAATTCAACGGATTATGATGGAGCTCTTTTCAGTGGAAAAATGGTAGTCTCTAGAGCTTTTAATCTTTAAAATATAATGACAGTTTTATAAATTACACCTTTGATCTTACCATGTCAAACAAGGTTTAATTACATATCTCGAACGCTCCATACTCTTATGGTGTTTCGGGAAATGCAAATCCATGGAACGATTCCTTAAATCTTAGGTATTATGCTAAACTTGTAACTCAAATATCTTCCTTTATGATCTTATCATAAACTATTTATATTCTTGTTACAATGATTTTGCACTTCATCTTGAAAATCTTTGAACTTTTCAAATGTTTCATACTTCATCCTTATTAAGTAAATATTCATATATTCACTCAAATTTGGAGAAAACATATGAAGTTGAAATCCATCGCTCTTGACTACACATAATGGAATTCATACAACAATATGTACAAGTTCCAATAAGCTAGTCATTCGTTCCCTTTTGGCCTATGAATGAAGTTTTAATTATCTCTAGGAAAGTTTCACAAGCTTCATTTGATCAAAAATCAAAAGGACTCCAAAATTCCATCCACATGGAGTTTTTTCATGTTTTCTTTCCAATATAATTTAAACGGCGATGCCACTTCCTAAGTGATCTTTCAATCAATTTGTCTTTCGACATTTTTAGCACTAGTTTTATGGATGTGAATTCTCCAACGAGATTTGTGAATCATCCATCTTTTATGTATTACGGCAATTATTTGAACAACCCTTTTTGTTCTCATCATGCCTGATAAAACAAATCTTGAAGGCAAGCTTTGATGTTTAACAAGCAGCACAATAACCCTTTATTTGTTCTCGATGAACATCATCACATATTCTTTTGCTAGTTACTTAGGCCATTGTAGTTCATGAATTGTGTTGTTTCGTATGACGATTCACACCAACAAATTCAGTATCAAATACTTAAGAACCACATTGTTTTAATAAGCAAAGAATATATCCATAACATGTATATCATCCATATACTTAAGCTAAACAATTCTAGTCTTTCTTTTCTGCCATATACTTATGAGATTCTCTTTCAGTATTTCCTTTTCTGTTTGAAAGAATATATCAACATCAATAGTGGAGCCATATACATGACACATAGTCCAAAGCATGTATAGTAAAATACCAATGTCTTTGGACTTGCACTTTGAAGTAGATCACCATCATCAAATGTTTGGTGTTCTTTCAAATTCCTTTCTTTAGTAATATCTTGGTGTAGTAAACATTTTACCTACATCAAATATTCACCCTTATCATTGAATTATCCATGATCAAGCTACTTTTATCTTGTAACGGTGAATCGCGAGTATAATGTTGCTCTCCAAAACCTTTTGGAGGATTAGGACAACTAGTGTCTCCAACCTTTTGCAAATTCTCATCAAATATGAGAACATGACTTTTGCCATATTATACTCTATCATGTTGCAACCAAAACTTCGTTTCAGATATCACAATATCTTCCACACATCATGGTTTCTGAAACAACTCTTTCAGATCCTAGATAACCTTCATATTAAGACAATCCTTTGAATATCAAGAATCATGGAGACAAACATGATACTCATACACTAACACTTGGAATTGTCACTCTTGATTTAATACCAATTATTAAACTTCATGGAGTAACCGGAACTTACTGAAACTTTGCAATAGGACTTTTAAAATTTAGATTAACACTTCAAAACAATACGATATCAGTTCGTAAAGTAACTAACCAGAATTCTATAGTTCTATCATCTCAATTAAAAATAAGCGCAAGGTGGTAAACGGATGCCAATGACTACAACAACTATGCAAATTCACTTTGATTTAATTTATGATAAATAGTGTTCAACTTTTAATCATATTGCCGTTGAACTCCCACTCAAAACAATATCCCTCACATTGTTTTAGTGATCACACGAACCAAATCCACCACATCAAAACCGATCATCACGAGAGTTGATGTAGCTTCAATGGCGAACAACCAACATGTTCATCATATCTACTATATGACTCATGCTTTACCTTTCGGTGATCCGTGTTCCGAGACCATGTCTGTACATGCTAGGCTCGTCAAGATCAAACCTTAGCTTCCGCATGAGCAAATCTGGCTTGCTCACGTTGTATACACTCGCAGAATCTAACACACCCGATCATCACGTGGTGCTTCGAAACAACGAGCTTTAGCAATGGTGCTTACTAAGGATGAACACTTAAAAACTTGAAATTGTGTGCTTGAGGGATCATCTTATAATGCTACCGTCGTGAACTAAGCAATACAAGATGCATAAAAGGATTAACATCACATGCAATTCATAATATGTGATATGATATGGCATTTCTTCTTTGTGCTTCCAATCTCCATCTTCAAGCACGAACATGATCTCCATCATCACCGGCATTGCATCAAGGTCAATGACGTCGCTCCATGGTTGTCGTCCACCAGCTTCAACTATTACAACTACTTTGAATAGACACGCGGGTCTTAACAGAATTTAAAGACAACCATATGGCTCCTGCCGGTTGCCAACTTACAATAAGGAGCATTGCATACATCAAATATAATCACAATCATGGCCATATCACATCACAGCACACCCCTGCAAAACAAAGTTAGACGCCTCTAATTTTCTTTGCATATTTTACGTGTTTGGGGCTTTCAATAAGTGTCGCTCTAACTTACGAACAGGAACCATAACGTTGATGCTTGAACTATCAAGTGCCCGTTGTAAATTGGATCTATACTATGATGGGACAGACACCCGCAAAGCCACTTATGCAATACAAGTTGCATGTTGAGCGTGGAGCAAGTCTCATGAACGATGTCATGTAAGGTTAGCCCGGGCCGCTTCATCCCATCATACTGCAAGATGCAAAGTACACAAGAAGCAATTGATAATAAAAACACCACCGCCCACAATGACCATTGTGTTCTACTCGTGCAACAGATCTATATATAGACACGGCTCTGATACCACTGTAGGGGTTCGTAGCATGGAAAACAAAAAATGTCTACCGCATGAACAGACAATCAAGATCTAATCTATGATCAAGCCAAGATATATCTACTAGATTGTAGCAACGATTCGATAGAATACTAACCCTCGAAGATCCAAAGCGGTTAACGAGAGCAGATTCTCGTGGGTGATGTAGTCGTACACTTCCAATCTCAAGATCGCGTAGACGATCCTTCCGGCGCTGCGTTCCGGCAGCGCTTCCGCAGTCGGTCACACGTTCGGTACTCGATGAAGACCTTCCTCTCCCTTGTTCCAACAGGCAGTGGAGGTTGTAGCACTCTCCTCATGATTCCGACAGCACGACGGCTTGGTACCGGAAGTAGAGGTGAGATCTCGCAGGGCTTCGCCTTAAGCCGGAGCGAGTATGGTGGAGTATGAGAGAGGGCCTTAGAGATCTAGGGTTTAGAGGCACCAAGGGGAGAGCTTTGTCGGCGGCTAGGGTTTGGGGAAACCCTAACTCGGCGACTTAGAGGATGCCCTAGGCGGCGGCTGCACTGGAGGTGGCCGGCGACTCAAGGCTAGGGTTTGGGGTGTGAGAGGTGTAGGTAGAGGGGGAACCCCTGCCCCTTCTTTTATAGGTGGGAGGGCGCCCGTTGGGAGGAGGGAGTCCTCCCCCAACTCAGCCTCCTTGGCCGGCGGGTAGAGAGAGGAGGACTTCCTCCCCAAGTAGGTTTCCTACTCTCCCTCCACCAAGCAAACTTGTTGTTTGACTTTTCAAATTGGCGTTTGACTTTTCAAACTAGGATTTGATTTCTTCCTTTATTTTGCCCATCCATGATACCTAGTACATGATGCAACCATTCCACATTGTCATGACACATTCATGTACCCTTCCCCTCCAGAGTGTCGGACCTTCCGGACCCTTCTAGAACATTCCCGATGAAAACACCGGAATCATTCCCCAACTCCGAAACAGGACTTTCCTTATATGAATCTTATTCTCCGGACCATTCTGGATCTCCTCGTGATATCCCAGATCCCATCCGAGACTCCGAACAACATTCGGTCTCTTACTCATCATTCCATAACTACTCAACAACATCGAATCCTTAAGTGTGTCTCCCTACGGTTCGTGAATTATGCGGACATGACCGAGACACTTCTCCGATCAATAACCAATAGAGGAATCTGGAAATTCATATGGCTCCCACATATTTCTATGATTACTTTGCGATCAAATGAACCACTTACATACGATACCAATTTCCCTTTGTCTCACGATAGCTTACTTATTCGAGGTTTTGATCGTCGGTATCTCTGCATACCTAGTTCAACCTCGTTACCGATAAGTACTCTTTTCTCGTTCCCGTGGTATGTGATCCCTTGTGAACCAGTCACATGCTTGCAAGATAATTGGATGACATTCCGCCGAGAGGGCCCAGAGTATATCTATCCGTCATATGGATGGACAAATCCCACTCTTGATCCATGTGCCTCAACCCATACTTTCCGAACACTCAATGCCACCTTTATAGCCACCCAGTTACGGTGTGGTGTTTGATGTCATCAAAGCATCCTTCCGGTGATGGTGATTAACATGATCTCATGGTCGAAGGAATTAGGTTACTATGTATTAGAAAGCTTATAGCAAATGAACTATATTAAATGACTTGATCTTTATGCTACGCTTAACTATAGGAGTATGTCCATCACATCATTCTCCTAATGATATGACCCTGTTGTTAATAACATCTCTATGTTCATGATCAGGAAACCATGATCATATATTAACCAACAAGCTAGTTTAACAAGAGGCTTTACTAGGGACTCTTTTATGTTTACAAATCACACAAGTATTAATGTTTCCGGTTAATACAATTATAGCATGGTATGTAAACATTTATCATAAGTATGAACATATGATAATAACCACTTTATTATTGCCTCTTGGGCATATCTCCAACAAACATGAGCATATCATCATGAGATTTATTCAAGTCATTTCTACATGATATGCAAGGACTATTAACACAAGCATGTAAGGAATTTGAGTGTTAGAAGTGTTAAGGTCCAAAGATAGATTAGTGCAACTAGATAGATATGAGGGATTACAAATAGTGAGCACACTATCTATATTGCAATTTCTATCACCACTCACCATATCATTACCTTGTGAAAAGTCACATGTTGGTGAAGTGGTAGAGGGTGAGAACTCATCTCGACCGGAAGTGGAAGCAACACAATCATCCTCAATAATGTTGGACACAACATATTTATCTTGATGTTTTGTCCATAACTCATGAGCGCTCCAAAAAGTAATGATTGAATATGTAACTACATAGCTCAAAGCATTAACAAGCACATTAGAAGCTTGAGCATCGAGATATAAGTTTTTCTCATCCTCACAAGATAGAATTTTGAAATCCATAGAAGGAGAAAAACCTATATCTATAATACGCTCCAAATTTGGGTCCATGTCCCGAAAATCAATGAGCATGCGATTTTTCCATATATCATAATTTGTGCCATCGAATGTGAACATGTCATTGTGCACTAATCCTCTAGCCGACATCTTTACTCTCAAGGTGGTGAAGCCTAAAATGAGAGACCGGGCTCTGATACCAATTGAAAGGATACGTATGTCGCCTAGAGGGGGAGTGAATAGGCGATACAATCTTTTCCTAGAGTGGCTCAACAAATGCGGAATAAAACTAGTGTTTACTTTGTTAAGCACAACCTAGAACAACTAAGGTTCACCTATGTGCACCAACAACTTATTCTAAGCAATACAAGCAACAAAGTGATAGCAAGATATATATTACTTCAAGCACGAAGGATATCACAATGTAAAGTGCATAAGTAAAGAGCTCGGGTATATAGATAACCGAGGCACGCGGGGACACTGATATTATACCGAGTTCCTCCCAACATGGAGTACGTCTCGTTTGGATAGGGGGTGGTATCAAACCACCAACGCCACAAAAGGCCTCCCTTATTCTCCGGTGAATCTCACCCCAACGGGATCGATCCACGCTTCCACCATCGGTGCACTTGTCGGTGGCAACCGGAACCTCTCACAAGGTTGGGGCACTTCTCCACAACTTAATTGGAGGCTCCCAACAAACGCCACAAAAGGCCTCAAGAAATGCCACCAAGGCCACAAAACCGTCTAGGGTTCCAAGAACCCAAGAGGGACAAGCTCCAAAGAGTAACTCAAACCAAATCCTCCGAGGAGAACACAAACCGATGCACCAAATGCAAATGGCAAGAACACCACAAAGGTGTTCAAATCCTTCTCTCCCAAATTCCACTAAAGCTAGAAAAGATTATGGGGGAATAAGAGAGGAAGAACAATGGAGGAAATCCATAAAAGACTCCAAGATCTAGATCCCAATATGTTCCCCTCACAGGAGAGATTGATTGGTGGGATTGTAGATCTAGATCTCCTCTTTCAAATCCCTCAAGAATATGCAAGAATCATCGGAGGAATTGAGAGAAAGCAAGCTCAAGAAGGTCAACAATGGAGGGGAAAACTTGCAAGAATGGTTGAGGAACCATTGGGGAAGAAGGCCCCTTATATAGGTCCCTCCAAAATCCAACCGTTGCAGCCAAAAAACGCGATTCCCGGTACTACCGGACTTTTTCCCGGTACTACCGGACTTTCCCGGCACTACCAGACAGTTCCTGGGGTTCCTGGGGCTCCAAACGCATTTTTCTCTGCCCTCCCCGGTACCAAAATGCGGTACTACCGGATCCTGGTCCTGTACTACCGGTCATCACAGAACGAAAACAGCCATAACTTTTGCATCCGGACTCCGATTTCGATGATCTTGGGCTCGTTTCGAAGAGGACAAAAACCTCTACAAGATCATGCAAAGAAACATCATAGTCCAGCAAGGGAGTATAGATCCAAATGACAAAGTAAAAAACCTTCTGCCGCGCTAGGTACTAAAATGCGGTACTGCCGCTTTTTGGTACCTAGCCCGGCAGTGGCTTTTGGAAACTTGCCAAAAACCTTCTGCCGTGCTAGGTACTAAAATGCGGTACCACCGCATTTGGTACCTAGGAGGGCAGTGGCATTTGGCAACTTGCCAAAACCTACTGCCGCGCTAGGTACTAAAATGCGGTACTACCGCATTTTGGTACCTAGGAAAATTCAAACCTCTATAACTTTTGATTGGTAACTCCGATCGACCTGATTCCAATTGTGTTGGAAAAAGGACGACATGAGCTACCCTATGAAAGGTGAAAATATTGGTTATCACCAAGTGAGAGTGTATCATGTATAATAATGTGAGATACCTTACTTGGTGAGAAACTGAAAAGCCGCCAAGATCAAAATCGCAACAAGATACAAACGGAAGATCCGATTTTGATGAACAAGAGCTTGTTATGGAGATTACCACAAGCTCTATATCCTCACATAGATAAGACCAAATAACAATCAAATATGATGATGCAAATATGCAAAGGTTTGAGCTCTCTCTGAACGATGTGACCGAGTTACTCATTCGAGAGCCCCTCTTGATAGTACGGTTATCTATCCTAAACCCGGTCTCCTATTAACAATATGAGACCGGCAAAAGGGAAAACCTATCAATATTATACCTTTGCCTTGAGCATTCCACTTGAGCTCGATGTAGACGATCTTGCCCTTCTCAAGATGGAACGCCTTTCTTAATTCCTCATCATCGATCCATGATCACCGAGAATGGCAAGCATCAAACATGAGATCTTCTATAGATGGCGCATTTTGAGCTTGCACGACACATCTTCTTCTCATTCCATCGACCTTGAAGCCAACACATTCTTCAAGTGATGCCAATGGACAAATCCTACAAGTGCAACTTAATACACACATTAGTCCATAAAGATTGTCATTAATTACCAAAACCACACATGGGGGCCCAACATGTTCTTTCAAGTGGCATCCACACTTGAGCCTTTTCCAACTTTGCGCAAGTGCAATCTGGCTTCCATGGGAATCTAAACAACACTGCATCCCTGCATACCACTCTTTTTCAGAAGCTTTGCTGCATACCCGGCCTGACAAAGAGTGATACCATCTTTAGTTTGGTTCACCTCTATGCCCAGGTAGTAGTTGAGCAGTCCAAGGTCACTCATGCTAAACATATTCTTCATTTGTTCCTTGAACTGACCAATGCCTCTTGTACTTGACCCTGTCACAATCAATTCATCAACATAAACACCAACAAGCAAACTCTCCATGCCTAAATTTCTCTTGTACACAACATGTTCTTGTGGGCACTGCTCAAAACCCAAATCTGTGAGAGTCTTGTGCGGTTTTGTGTTCCAAGCTCTAGGTGCTTGTCTCAAGCCATAGAGAGCCTTCTGGAGCTTTAGGACCTTTACTTCCTGTCCCTTAGCTTCAAAATCTGGTGGCTGACAAACATACACCTCTTCCTGGAATTCTCCATTCAAAAATGCAGATTTGACATCTAAATGGTGCACTTGCCAACCTAGTTGTGCTGCCACTGCCAGAATAAGTTTGAATGTCTCCATTCTAGCCACTGGTGCAAACACCTCCTCAAAGTCAATTCCTTGCCTCTGGACATATCCCTTTGCAACCAACCTGGCCTTGTGCTTGAGAATTTTTCTAGTGGAGTCCTTTTTTAATTTAAACACCCACTTTAGGCCTATTGGTCTCTGTCCATTTTGCAAATCAGTGAGCTCCCAAGTTTTGTTCTCTTCAATTGACTTGAGCTCCTCTTTCATTGCTGCTCTCCATGCTGCATCTGAATTTGCCTCCTCAAATGTGTTGGGCTCCTCCATTCCCAACAGACACAAAGCAGAGTATTCCTATATTTCCTCTGACTCCATGTGTTCAGTTTCATCTAGTAGCTCCTGCACAAGTCGATAACGATGTGGTTCATCTCCTGAAGGTTGTGACGCATTGCTTGGAGGTGACACAAATTTCCTTTGTGAAGGCGTTTCAGGGCTTTCCACTGAACCA
The DNA here is from genome assembly GCA_023614405.1 of Avena insularis. Lineage (NCBI taxonomy): Eukaryota > Viridiplantae > Streptophyta > Magnoliopsida > Poales > Poaceae > Avena > Avena insularis. Next base: position 383,539 of record JAJUPC010000111.1, on the reverse strand, counting down.
GGAACATAAGTAGGTGTGTTTGCAGCTACAGGGGTAGTAGGTACATCCCTCGGCTATGGCACCTCTTGGTGCTCATCAAGGTACTGCACAACAAATCTCTCCCCTGAGGCACCTCCCTCATCTGATGTTTCCTTGTTCCATGCCCATTGTTTGTCCTCTTCAAAAATAACATCTCTGGATATATCCAATTTCTTTGTCTGAGGGTCATACATTCTATAAGCCTTATTGTCTTGCTCATATCCAACAAATATCATCACAGAACTTCTGTCTGCCAGCTTTGGCAGACGTACTCCAACTTTCTTCACATATCCAAGGAAACCAAATATTCTTAGATACTGAAGATCTGGTTTTGTTCCATACAGTGCCTCATATGGAGTTTTATCTGTCAGTGCCTTGGTTGGTGCTCTCTTTAAAAGAAACACAGCAGTAGCTAGTGCTACTCCCCAAAATACTCTAGAAAGATCTTTACTTTTCAGTAAGCTTCTGGCCATTGCTACTACTGTCTGGTTCCTTCTCTCTACCACCCCATTCTGCTGTGGCGAGTAACGTGCAGTCATGAAATGCCTGATTCTAGCTGCATCACAGAACTGATTAAACTCTCCTAAAGTGAATTCACCTCCTCTGTCAGTTCTTATTGCTTTGACTTTCAGGTTGAGTTGCTTCTCTGTGGAGTTCTTGATTTTTTGCAGTGTTGCCACTGTCTCATATTTGCTTCTGATCAGAACTAACCACATGAAACGAGAGTAATCATCAACCACCAGAAGAAAGTACTTCTTACCACTGAATGTTACAGGTGAGATTGGTCCACATAAATCACTATGCAGCAACTCAAGTGACTATGAATCTAGACAAATCTAAATCAATTGTTTATGGATGCTTAAACATATTAACAGTAGAAGTCCAAGAGAGAGTGTTATTAAATCGAAACGTGTGTGTGTGTCGGTCCTTTCCTTTGGGGAAAAGATGTGCAGGTAAACTTGTAGTACTCGTGAACCAGCGCTAAATCCCTTCTGACTTGATGAAAGTATTTTGCCACCAAATATCTCCTTTAAAAACGCATAGAACATGTTTAAAGTCTGTGACCGCATTGTGTGCTCCACCTCCACATGCTGTCGAAATCAACTTCTTTTTTACTTATGTTGTTGTAGGATTCAGCTTATATCCACTACTAGTACTGTAGTTAGTATGAAACGGTCAATCAAACAGGTGCCAATGCATGCCCGCGCTAGAGGGAGAGGCCGCACCTTTTACACAATGATGAAGTGAAGTCCCCGGTGTCGAGCCGAGACAGAGAGGGCCTCCCCCCGCGTGGTCGGGGCCTCGAAACACGTCCCGGTTGGAGCAGCGCTAGCTAATTTTGTATCGGGTCGGGTGGCGTATCTCCTACCATATCTATCTAGCCCAATCCTTAAACTACGTACACCTGTTATTATTACGTGGAGACGTAAACTAGGGACGGAGAATCAACCATATGGGATTGTTAATTCGCCTTAACCAGAAAAGAGATCGGGGAAGAAGATACGCTGCTGCTCGTCGGCCGGACGGATAATAATAAAGCCGGGGAAACGGACGGGGCGACGATCAGATTAGTTGCAGGGATGATGCTGCTGCTTTTGGTGCGGCTACGCTACGCATGCTGACCGATGGGGATCGATCGGTGTGGTTAACAATACGTATCTATTAATTGGGTGGTCGGTCTCGTCTCGCTTTCTTCCTGTCGCGCCCGGGGAGAAGGAGCGTCTAGCTAGCCTTGGTGGTTGGGGGCACGGAGATACTAGAATATTGGCAAAACCGTTTCGGCCTTTCCGGGTAAATCGTGCTTTTACCGACACGTCAGTTTAGAATTCTATTTTCCCGAATCCCGACCGGGAGTGGCCTATCGTCACAGCTCCATCGCCCAGTCAGCGACCCACTAGCGCGTGGTTTACGGAGCTTTCTACTTTGTGACATTGACCTTTCGAATTCGGCCCCCAGGTTAAGTCTGGTCATAGTGCAAAGTAACCTAAAATAGTATATTATTATTCTATGTTATCATTTCTATAATAGAAAATAACTTACATGTAATAACATGTAATATCACATTAATTAAGATGTAGACTTATTTTATCTTGATATGTGTGATGTTATAATAACATAGCTAGTTCCTCTATCTGTCTATCTCTTTATTAATTCACTGCTAAATAAACACTTAAACTCTTAGTTACTAGTGAAGTAACCCCCACTATGACTAGCCTAAGACCGATCCTAATGAGAGTATCATAGTTAGTATTAATGAAGAAATAGATGGTTAGGATATCATAGATAGATACCGTATTATAGTATGTAAAATTAGAAAATCTTCATACAAATAAATCTTGTACACAATTTTGTATTAAAATTTTGTAAGTCATTGAATATAGTACTAGTATGATACTACCATATAATACCATGCACTATGTAGATAGTATCATACACTAGTATCATATGCATGATACTAGTAGTATGATACTACCACTATGACCAGCCTAAGACTAGCTCAATGGAATTGGAAATATCACACGTGATGTCATTATATTATATGTATGCAAAATGCTTACGTGTTATTGCAGTTAATGATAAAAATGATTGTGTTGGTAGTGTAGGGGTTCGTAGCATGGAAAACAAAAAAATTCTACCGTATGAACACACACAAGCCAAGATCTATCTACTAGATTGTAGCAACGAGTCGATAGAGTACTCACCCTCGAAGATTCCAAAGCGGTTAACGAGAGCAGGTTCTCGTGGGTGATGTAGTCGTTCACTTGCCGATCTCAAGATTGCATAGACGATCCTTCCGGTGCCATGTTTCGGCAGCGCTCCCGCAGTCGGTCACACGTTCGGTACTCAACAAAGACCTTTCTCTCCCTTGTTCCAGTAGGCAGCGGAGGTTGTAGCTCTCTCCTCGCGATTCCGGCAGCTCGACGACGTGGTGTCGGAGATTAGAGGGAGAGATCCCGCAAGGCTTCGCCTAAGCCGGTGCGGGTAGGTGGAGTAGAGGGGTTCCTCGGTGACTAGGGTTTAGAAGCCGAGGGGAGGAGGTGGGGCCGACGGCGGCGGCGTCACAAGGCGGCGGCAGCGCTGGGCGGCGGCGGCTTGGGTGGGGCTAGGGTTTGTGTTGTGGTGTTCTCCCCTCTATTTATAGAGGGAGGGGCAGCTAGGGGAGGGAGAGGTCGAATCCTCCCCCAAATCGCTCTCCTCCTTGGAGCACGGTGGAGGGAGAGGAGGTTTCATCTCCTCCCTCCACCAGGAAACATTGTCCCAGTTTGACTTTTCAAATTTGTCTTTTGGCTTTCAGTTTTGGAGTTTGATTTCTCTCTTTTATTTGCCTAGTCTAGTGACCTAGGACATGATGCAACCATTCCACTTTGTCATGACACATTCATGTACCCTTCCCCTTCCGGTTCGGTGAACCTTCTAGACCCTTCTAGAACATTCCGGTGAAAACACCGAAATCATTCCCGAACTCCGGAATTGGATTTTCCTTATATGAATCTTATTCTCAGGACTATTCTGGATCTCCTCGTGATATCCCGAATCCCATCCGAGACTCTGAACAACATTCGGTCTTCTTACTCACATTCCATATCTACTAAACAACATCGAATCCTTAAGTGTGTTTCTCTACGGTTCGTGAATTATGCAGACATGACCGAGACTCTTCTCCGATCAATACCAATAGAGGAATCTAGAAATTCATATGGCTCCCACATATTTCTATGATTACTTCGTGATCGAATGAACCATTTACATACGATACCAATTTCCCTTTGTCTCGCAATATTTTACTTATCCGAGGTCTGATCGTCGGTATCTCTGCATACCTAGTTCAACCTCGTTACCGATAAGTACTCTTTAATCGTCCCTGTGATATGTGATCCCTTGTGAGCCAGTCACATGCTTTCAAGCTAATTGGATGACATTCCACCGAGAGGGCCCAAAGTATATCTATCTGTCATATGGATGGACAAATCCCACTCTTGATCCATGTGCCTCAACACATACTTTCCGAACACTCAATGCCACCTTTATAATCACCCAGTTACGAAGTGGTGTTTGATGTCAGCAAAGCATCCATCCAGTGATGGTGATTAGCATGATCTCATGCTCGAAGGAATAAGGTTACTATGTATCTGAAAGCTTATAGCAAATGAACTATTGAAATGACTTGATCTTTATGCTACGCTTATCTATAGGAGTATGTCCATCACACCATTCTCCTAATGATATGATCTTGTTGTTAATAATATCACAATGTTCATGATCAGGAAACCATGATCATATATCAACCAACAAGCTAGTATTACAAAGAGGCTTTACTAGGGACTCTAACAAGTTGACAAATCACACAAGTATTAATGTTTCTGGTTAATACAACTATAGCATGAATGTAAACATTTATCATAAATACAAAGATATAATAATAACTACTTTTATTATTGCCTTTAGGGCATATCTCCAACAGTCTCCCACTTGCACTAGAGTTAACTAATCTAGATTACATGGTAATATACCGAACACCCATGGCGGTTTGGTGCTGGTCATGTTTTGCCCTCGGGAGAGGTTTAGTCAACGGATCCGTCACATTCAGATATGTGTGTACTTTGCAAATCTTTATGTCACCATCTTGGAAATTCTCTCGAATAGCGTGAAAATGTAGCTTGATATGCTTCAACTTCTTGTGTGACCTTGGCTCCTGCGCATTGGCTATGGCGTCCATGTTATCACAATAGATAGACATTGGGTCTAGCGCACTAGGAACCATACCGAGCTCCGTAATGAACTCCTTCAGCCATATCGCCTCTTGTGAAGCCTCCGAAGGAGCTATGTATTCTGATTCAGTTGAAGATCTCGCCACAACGCTTTGCTTTGCACTCCTCCAGCTCACTGTTGCACCATTCAAAGTAAATGCGTATCTATATTGAGATTTAGAATCATCTGTATCAGTGTTCCAACTAGCATCGGTGTAACCATTAACAACAAGTTGTTCATCACCTCCATAATAAAGAACCATATCCTTAGTTCTTCTCAAGTAATTAAGGATGTTTTTGACCATGATGGCGTTGCGTCAACGTGGGAGCGCTTTGTCAGGAAACCCCAAGAGAAAGGTGTGATGCAGCACAGCAACAAGTCTTCCCTCAGTAAGAAACCAAGGTTATCGAACCAGTAGGAGGAAGGAAACGTCTCAAAGGTGTTGCAAGCAACTTGGAAACCTGCACAACACAAACTCAAGACTTTTCCCCAACGAATAGTGAGGTTGTCAATCTCACCGGTTGCTGTAACAAAGGATTAAACGTATGGTGTGGAAGGTAATGGTTTGCAACAAGTAAACAGGTAACAGTGGAAGATGTATCAGTGGTAAAGATTGGACCAGGGTCCATAGTTCACTAGAGGTGTTCTCCTTAGATAAACAAACATTGCATGTTGGGTAAACAAATTACAGCAAGGCAATTGACATGACTGAGCAAGGCATAACAATGTAATACTAGACATCATGATCCTATAAGATTCGATTGGGCAATACAACAAGATACATAGACCGTCATCCAACTGCATCTATGACTAGAAGTCCACCTTTGGGTTATCATCTGAACCCCCTCCAGTATTAAGTTGCAAGAAATAGACAACTGCTTTAATAAAAGTGTGTAAGGTAAACAATCCACTTGTTCCATGAACAAGAGACCGTTGTTTTCTCCCTAGTGGCAACAACACATTTACAACCTTAGAGATTTTTGTCACTTCCCTTGATTAAATAGAGGCATGAACCCACTATCGAGCATAAATACCCCCTCTTGGAGCCACTAGCAACTACTTGGCCAAGATAACTACTTACAACGGAGAGCATGCAAGATCACAAACAACACAGACATGATAGAATCAATAAGACAAAACCATTAATCAATCTGACATAGTAATCTCAGTATCCATCGGATCCCTGCAAACACAACATGCATGATTACAAATAGATGAGATCTTGATCATGAACGGAGCTCACAAGATCTAGACATGAAAGCACAAAAGGAGGAGATACAACCATCTAGATACTACATGGATCCATAGTCCAAGGTGGAACTACTCACGCTTCATACCGGAGGCTGGCATGATGAGGAAGAAGGCCTCCGGGATGATCTCCTTTTCGGCAGGGTGCCAGGAAGAGCTTTAGACCCCCTGATCTAGGGACGATGGTGGCGGCGTCTATAGACGGTTTCGTGGAATATTGATCGGGTCCTTAGGGTTTAGGCATCGGGGGCTTCTTATAGGCGAAGAGGCGAGGCTGGGAGGCGGCCAGGGGGCCCACACCCTGCCCAGGCGCGGCCTAGGGTGGGCCCGCGCCTGGGAGGGTGCGGCCACCCTGTGGCTCCCCTCTGTCTCTCCTCTGGACTCCGTGTTCTCCTCGGTGAAGTATTGACTTTGGATTTTGTCCCGTCCAATTCCGAGAATATTTCCTTACTAGCTTTTCTGGAACCAAAAACAGCAGAAAACAGGCAACTGGCACTATGGCAACTTGTTAATAGGTTAGTACCATAAAACATATAAAAAGCACCTCAAAGTGTGGACAAAGCAAAGCAAAGTAGATACTAAACAAGCATGGGACATCAAAAATTATAGATACGTTTTCGACATATCAAGAACCCCCAAGCTTAACTCCTACTCGTCCTCGAGTAGGTAAGTGATAAAAGAATAATTTTTGAGGTGACATGCACCATCAAAACCAAGATCAAACCATTTGCAAGCATTGAAAGCTGGGATCAAAGAACAATAAACATGAGCATGAAAGATGGAGTTCTAACAGTAAGACAAAGTAACTATGCATGCAATATGAAAGGCTACAGACAAAGCTCATGAATAACATGCATTGAAAAACGTTTGTTTGTTTCACATACAGAAAACATAGCATAGTGGCATTCAGCTTGTATCTCATAGAGTAGCAAATAGATGCATAGGACACCTTCAAAGTTCATAAGAGTGACTAGATACAAATAGCACAAGATCAAATAATATCAACAATATGCATCAATCAATAAGTTTTGGGACAATGCACATAGAACTAAGAATGGCAACTATGCTCTCTTAACTAGTGCCTAAAGGTAGAAGGTGGAGACTCAATATAATAGTGGAAGAAAGGCCCTTCATAAAGGGAAGCAGGGATTTCAAGTCTCAAAAAGATCTTCCTAAAAATTATGGTACTTGTTAGCTTTCAGCCCTCATTGCCCCTATCATAAGCATCTTGAAGTGATTAAGGTTAAAGTGCACAAATGATACGTCGGAAACGTATGTATAATTTTTGATGCTCCATGCTTGTTTAGTGTCTACTTTTCTTTGCTTTGTCTACACTTTGAGGTGTTTTTATATCTTTTCTGGAACTAACCTATTAACAAGTTGCCACAGTGCCAGTTGCCTGTTTTCTTCTGTTTTTGGTTCCAGAAAGGCAGAAAATCAATATTCTTGAAATTGGACGGGACAAAATCCAAAGTCAATATTTTACCGTGGGGGACATGAATCCAGAAGACGAGACGGAGAAGCAAACCAGGGCGGCCAAACCTCCCTAGGCGCGGCCAGGGGTAGGCCGCGCCTGGGCAGGGTGTGGCCCCCTGGTCGCCTCCCGGCCTCGCCTCTTCGCCTATAAGAAATCCCCGATGCAGAAACCCTAAGTACCCGATCAAAACTCCATGAAACCTTCTATAGCCGCCGCCGCCGTCGTCCCTAGATCGGGGGGATCTGAAGTTCTTCCCGGCACCCTGCCGGAGGAGAAATCATCCCGGAGGCCTTCTCTCTGATATGAAGCGTGAGTAGTTCCAGCTTGGACTACGGGTCCATGTAGTAGCTAGATGGTTGTATCTCCTCCTTGTTCTTTCATGTATAGATCTTGTGAGCTCCATTCATCATCAAGATCTAATCTATTTGTAATCATGCATGTTGTGTTTTGGGGATCCGATGGATATTGAGATTACTATGTCAGATTGATTAATGGTTTTGTCTTTATGATTCTATCATGTCTGTGTTGTTTGTGATCTTGCATGCTCTCCGTTGTCAGTAGCTATCTTGGCCAAGTAGTTTCTAGTGACTCCAAGAGGGGGTATTTATGCTCGATAGTGGGTTCATGCCTCTAGTTTCCAAGGGAAGTGATAGAAATCTCTTCGGTTGTAGATGTGTTGTTGCCACTAGGGAGAAAACAACGATCTCTTGTTCATAGAACAAGTGGATTGTTTACCTTACACACTTTGCTTAAAGCAGTTGTCTGTTGCTTGCAAGTTAATACTGGAGGGGGTTCAGATGATAACCTGAAGGTGGACTTCTAGTCATAGATGTAGTTGGATGGCGGTCTATGTATATTTTTGTATTTCCCAATCGAATCTCATAGGATCTTTTTGGCTGGTATTGCATTGTTATGCCTAGCTCAGTTCCTTTCAATTTCCATGTTGTAATTTGTTTACCCTTCATGCCATGTTGTTTATCTAAGGAGAGCACCTCTAGTGAACTATGGGCCCCGGTCCAATCTTTACCATTGATACATCTTCCACTGTTACTTGTATACTTGTTGCAAACCATTACCTTCCACACCATACGTTTAATCCTTTGTTACAGCAACCAGTGAGATTGACAACCTCACTGTTAGTTGGGGAAAAGTCTTGAGTTTGTGTTGTGTAGGTCTCATGCTGTTGCAACACCTATGTGACGCTTCCTTCCTCCTATTGGTTCGATAACCTCGATTTCATCGAGGGAATACTTGTCTGTTGCTTCACACCATGCTCTTGGGGTTCCCAACAGACTCCACATCAAGTGCCAAGTTCTCTGGCTCCATTAAGGAGTCGTCAACAAGTTTTCTGGCGCCGTTGCCGGGGAGGCTAAGGACGTCTTCACAAGGGGAGTCCTCCACTTCCTTTCTCTTTACTTCGTTTTTAGTTTCTTAGTTTCTTTTGCTTTGTTTTGTTTGCCTCTTTTCAAAAACTCCAAAAAAATTAGTTTAGTTTGGTTTGCCTTTTCTTATCAAAAACACAAAAAATTAGTTCATGCTCTAGCTGCTGCTGTTTTTGGCTTGCCCACCTTTGCCAAAATGAACTATGCTGAGAACACCAAGTTGTGTGACTTCACTAGCACAAACAACAATGATTTCCTTAGCACTCCTATTGCTCCACATGCTCCTGATGCTACCTTTTATGAAATTAAGCCTGCCTTGTTGAATCTTGTGATGAGAGAGCAATTTTCTGGTGCTAGTTCTGATGATGCTGCTGCCCATTGATACGTCCAAAACGTATATACTTTCTCGAACACTTTGCTATTGTTTTTCCTCTATACTTGTGTGATTTGGATACAACTAACACGGGCTGACGTTGTTTTCAGCAGAATTACCTTGGTGTCTTGTTTTTGTGCAGAAAATCAACTATCAGGAAAAATTCCGGAAAATATGCCAAAAACTATTTTTCACCAGAAGATCCACGGAGCTAGAAGGGGAGACATAGAGGAGGCCTAGGGGTCCCAGACCCACCCTAGGCGCGGGCCCACCTTACCCCGTGCCTGGAGGGGGTATGGCCACCCGAAGCAGCTCCTCGGCCTCCCTCCATGCCTATAAGTTGACTTCTGACGTAAAAACTCGGGGGGGTCGATAGTTTTCTAGAAAGAGTTCCGCTCCGCCGATGCCAGCAGAAACCAAGATTCGGATCCAGAAACTCTGTTCTAGCACCCTGTCGAGACGGGGAATTTGGAGAGGATCATCGCCATCGTCATCACCAACGCATCTCCATCAACCACCGATGTTTCCCTCATCCATGAGTGAGTAATCCCCCGCTGTTGGCTTGGGGATGGTAGGGATTGGATGAGTTCTATCATGTAATCGAATAAGATCTGTTAGGGCATAGTTCCTAGTATCTCTATTAGTGCTATTTGACTTTGTTGCAACTTGTTGTGCTTAATGCTTGTCACTAGGGCCCAAGTGCCATGATCTCAGATTTGAACTTATTATTGAATCATTATGATAGTATTGTTTGTGATCTTATCTGCAAGTTGTGTACATTTATCATTGTCCGGATCCAAAGGCCCCAAAGTGACAATAATTTGGATAACCAGAGGGGGTGGATATGGTGTGAGGATCACATGTGTTCATGGAGTGTTAATGCTTTGCTCCGGTGCTCTATTAAAAGGATCACCTTAATTGCCAGTAGTTCCCTAGAGGCCGCCGCCACGGGCCGGGATGAAGATGTTGTGCACGTTCTCATTGCGAGCACGTATGACTATATTTGGAGCACATGCCTAGGATTGTTTAGTACTTGGATTCTTATTATTATTTATCTGCAATGCCCTAGATCTTGAAGTTACATGTTTAGAATCGTGCATGCAACGCCCATCCATCCATCCCTATGCCTACCGCACACGAATCCTACTGTTACCGTTACTATTACTATTGCTCCTGTTTCACTGTTGCTGTTGCTGTTGCTTTGTTGTTGCTACTACAAACTGTTGCTACTGATAAACTTCTGTGAGAAAGAACTATTTCCAGGTGCAGCTGAACTGAAAACTCAGTTGTTAAGGCTCGCAAGTATTCTTTGGCTCCCCTTGTGTCGAATCAATAAATTGGGTAATACTACCCGTGACGACTGTTGCGATCCCCTACACTTGTGGGTCATCACTCATCTCAATAACTTTGTTGAACTTTGTGAGATGCAAAAGTATAAGGATTTAGATGGAGATATTATTAAGCTTAAGCTGTTTCCTTTCTCCTTGAGAGGGAAAGCTAAATAATGGTTGCTATCCTTGCCTAGAAATAGTATTGATTCTTGGACTAAGTGCAAACATGCTTTTATTGGAAAGTATTATCCTCCTGCTAAGATTATATCTATGAGAAGTGACATTATGAAATTTAAACAACTTGATAATGAACATGTTGCTCAAGCTTGGGAAAGAATGAAATCTTTGGTTAAGAATTGTCCCACTCATGGACTCACTGCTTGTATGATTATCCAGACTTTTTATGCAGGTTTGAACTTCTCCTCAAGAAACCTGTTGGATTCAGCTGCTAGAGGTACCTTTATGGGCCTCACGTTGGGAGCTGCAACAAAGCTCCTTGACAATATGATGGTTAACTACTCTGAATGGCACACTGAGAGAGCTCCACATGGTAAGAAGGTAAATTATGTTGAAGAAACCTCCTCTTTGAGTGATAAGATTGATGTTATTATGGCTATGCTTGTTAATGGGAAAGCTCCTCTAGATCCTAATAGTGTTCCCTTAGCCTCTTTGGTTGCTCAAGAAGAGCAAGTTGATGTGAACTTCATTAGAAACAACAATTCAACAACAATGCCTATAGGAAAAAATTTGGTAGTAACAACAATTATATGCCTTATCCCCCTAATAATGGCAATTCCTATGGAAACTCTTACAACAATACTAGAAGTGCCCCCTCTGAACTTGAAGTCATGCTCAAAGACTTTATTGGTAAACAAACTGCTTTCAACAAGACTGTGGAGGAGAAACTTTTAACTATTGAAAATAATATATCCTATTTGTCAGAAGCACAGTCTTCCTTGATTAATAAAATGGCTGCTAAACCTGAAACTATGGAAAATACCTTTGCTACTGCTCATGACATACAAGTTACTATTGATAAAAATGTTAGACCGTTAGCTCAACTTCATGCTAAGTGGGAAAGAGAACTGGAATTGATAGAAACAATAGTGTGTGCACTATCACTAGAATGGATACCACTAAACCACAAGAAGTCCCTGTTCCTCCTCCTACTATGCCTAAGCCTATTGAGTCTACTACTAGTGATGCTAAGTTTGATTTTGATATAGATGGTTGCAATATTTCTAAAGTGATTCTTTTCTTGCAAAATCTTGCTAGAAGTCCTGTTGCTAGTGATATGCATGTTGCTTTCACTAAACATATTACAGATGCTCTTGTGAAAATTAAGGAATAGAAGCTAAAACACAAAGCTTCTATTCCTAGGAAAGTAGAAGATAGTTGGGAACCCATTATTAATATGCAAGTGAATGACTTTGATCTCAAAGGTTCATGTGATCTTGGTTCTAGTGTCTCTATTATGCCTAGGAAGATTTATGAAATGCTTGATTTGACACCTTTGGAAGATTGTTATTTGGATGTCCCACTCAATGATAGTGCTAAAAATAAACTCATGGGGAGTATTAATGATGTTAACATTATAGTTAACAATGCTTATGTCCTTGTGGATTTCTATGTTTTGGATGTTGAATACAATACTTCTTGTCCTATTACTTTGGGAAGACCTTTTTCTTAGAACTGTTGGTGCCATCATTGATATGAAAGAACGCACCATTAAATATCATTTTCCATTCAAGAAAAGTATTGAACACTTCCCTATGAGGAGAGATAAGTTGCTTTTTGCTCCTCCTTTGAAAGCACGGTTTGATGTTAATGCTTCTTCATTTGAAAATACTTGATTCTTCTTGCTTCTTGTGCCTAACTTAAAGGCGTTAAAGAAAAGTACTTGTTGGGAGATAACTCAAGAGTTTCCTTGAGTCTTAGAAGTTATTACTTTAGTAATGACCTCTTGTTATCCTTTTTGTTTGCTTTTTGTGCCAAGAATGACCTCTAATGAGAGGGAAGTAAGATTTGGGGAGTTGCTGTCCCAAAATAGATTTCTGTCCTCCACCAAAAAAAATCATGAGGAGTCTATGTACCTCGGATTAAGCTGAAAGTTTACGAATAAATCCCCAAGTATGTTATATAACTTTCGTCAGTTCAACACTTTTTGATTTGAGGAACATAAGATGTTCTAAAAAATTTGGTTTCTACCTGCTGGTCTGTTTTGACAGATTTCTGTCATTATTTGCATTTGCTTCTTATTGATTCCTTTTTGAGTTCTCTTTTGGGGAATTGAGATTTTTGAAGGAGTTGCTACAGTACCATGTGTTTTTAGTGAAAATTCTTGCTGTTCCAAAGCTTTACCTAAGGGTCTATTATGTTTTGAATACACGAATGTTGCTAATGAAGATTGTGTGAAGTTTTGTATGAAGGAAAAATTTCAGGTGTAGAGAAAGAGTGATGTAATGAGATGAAGAATGGAAAAAATCTCAAGCTTGGGGATGCCACCCCGGTGTCACCCCAAGAAATATCCAAGAGGTACAAGCGTCAAAGCTTGGGGATTCCCAAGGCATCCCCTTCTTCATCAATAAAAAGCTTAGGTCTGTCTAGACACTTCGTTTTTATTGTTTCATGCACAGTTGTGTTGTTCTTGGAGCGTCTTAGTTTTCGTTTGGTTTTCTTAGTTGTTTAGTTTGCTTGAATAAAGTAATTCGGACCCCTGTTCTCGCTATGTTGTTTTCAATTAAGTTGCTTGGTGTTGGAAAGGAGTAGTAAGTTCTTGCTTGATAAATGCAAGAGGAGCTTGCATTGATTGTGACTTAGACTTTAGCATGACATGCTAGTTGTTGTTTTGACCTTATGCTTAGTGATTATTGATGTAGCATGTCTTGTTCCAAACAATTGGGATTTCTTTGTGTGCCTTGAAGAAATTATGCGTTTTTTTAGCATGCAAAAGCATAGTATTGCGGTATTGTCCTTTGATGATTTATTTGGGTTGACTTGGCACATGCTCACACCATGTTATGACTATGACAAGTCACCATAGCCTCTATGATCATCTAGTCCTTGACTTTTAGTACCACTCTATGCTTTGGTTAGTAATGTTTTGTTGCTCTGCATGATTATGGCCATTACTGCTCTCTTAGTTGGTTGCTCCCAGTATTTTGCTAGCCTCCACTTGTATGAGTAAGTTATACTCATGCTTCCAACTCCCAAGAAACCAAGTTATTCCAAAGTGTCCACTATAAATGTTGGGGATATGCTATATGGGTATCTTCATAGCATGTCCTCTATCCGGATAAACCGGGCGACCCAGTTAGATGGATCCAGAAGGGAGGGCCATGCCAGATAAAGGAAGGCTATGGAGGAGTCACCGACGTACCTGGAGCCTTGGGGTGCAAGACACGCTAGACTAGTTATAAGTAGTGTAGGACTCTGTAACCTATCCGGCTAGGACTTTTCCCTGTAACCCTAGGACCTGGCGACTATATAAGTCGGGCCTATGGGAGCCTTTAGGGCACAATCTCAGACAACACAAGACGATGACTTAGACTTTCCAGTCACCTCGCACAGTGAACCAATCCCTGTAACTCAGCGTGTTGCCCTTATAGTTATTTATAGCAGGAGTAGGATTCCGCCACCGTTGTGGGATCTGAACCTGGGTAAGCTGTGTTACCTCGTACCCATCAACCGTCTACCTTCCCCCACGTCTCTAAACACGCACTATGAGGACCCCTCCATGGCGTACTCGTCGGCAATACCACGACAGTTGGCGCCCACCGTGGGGCAAGAGGCGGTTCAGGCTCTTCAGCGGGCGAGGACCAAGATCTTCGCAGGAATCAGCGATACCGTAGACATCGGTCGTGTTCTCTTCTCCGGCAACATTCTGATCGTCCCTCCCGACGAGTTTTGGATCCCGGTGAAGACGAACCCTACGCGTGCTCGATCGTCCCCATCGGAGATATCCACCTCTTCATCAGCGAAACCGACTCGGGCACTAGTTCCCTAGGAGTCGGAGGAGCATCAAGACCCGCGCGGACCGCCTATGGGAAGGATACGTTCACGGAAGGTTCGATGTCGGATCTCTCCTCGGATTTTTCCGGCAAAGATCAGAAAAATTCAAGGCCCACCCAAACCGCCCCCGTGCAGGATGTAACGGTGGAAGATCACTGCAAGTCTGCCGACTTTGTTCGCGCGTTTGGACAACATAGATCCAAGTTCGTCGGCGTGGTTACCATATTCGATCTGGCGCATTACATTCAGAGAGAGGGAGAAAACCCCGCGACATTTTGTCGTGGCTCAGATAATGAGCCGATCCGACGCATTACCCCAATGATGATGCCATGTATAACTTTGTGGAAGGACTAGACCAAGGTACGCTTCTCCGGCATTCTCTAAGGCGGCAGCAGGCTTCGAGACGTCTCACCTTTGAAAGCATGGTGAACACCGTCAACAACTACGCGGAGGCCGAGGAGGCTGCTCAGACAGCGCTTGCGCTCATTGATGGAGCCCCTACGATTCAGGCACCTCCACCACCGCCTCCCGCCGCCATCGCCATCGCACCACCGCCTCCATCGTCGCTATTATCGCACCTCCACCCCGTCATCAAGGAAGCCCGGCACCATCCGACTGTGATTGACGCGCCATGCCGACTTCAAAGCAAGTGCACTGGAGGAAATAGATTTCAGCCCGGAGGAGCTAGACTCTGCCATGTAGGAGATGGAGGAGGAGTACACGCGCGACGAGCAGGCCAACAACGTCGTCACGTCCTGAGAGGTGTTCGTCACCATTGGGACGACGATGGATGAAGATCAACCCGGAAGAGCTCCTCCTATAACGCTGGACAAGGGGAAGGGACCACATGTTGCTGCCGACAATGATCGTGAAAAGGACATGCCCCCTCCGCCTAACCCAGTGCAACAACCGCAGGAACTCGGCACCGGACCGAGCAACAACAACACCGCAAACCCGCCGCCTCTAGCGTATACGTCTGCTGCTGCCCAAGTTACTCCAGCTGATAGAGTGATGTACGGAAATCTCCTCGTCGAGCCTATGACCGTGGATCATATTCGCAATGTAGTCCAGCTTGACGAGAAGCGCTAGCAGCTGCTGGAGGAAGCGCAGGCCATCACGGAGCAAGGCGCAAAGCTAGATCGAGATCTGGCCAACACACATAAGTCAATAGAGAAAGCTAGAGCAATGGAGGCCGAGTACAAGACTCCGCTGTAGCAGCAGAAGGCCAAGAAAGCTCCGGCTCGAGTCATCAACGATCCTGGTGTGCGGCGAAACCTAGGATGGGCTCCCCTGAAGCCGGCACAAGCCAAGCCATACATTGACAGTGAAGGCAGGCAGGTGATGCCCACTCCTCTCCTCAACCTCGCCGTTGCCAAGAACCTTCTGGAGCAGGATAGATCACCTGAAGCGGTGGACCCGGTCTATGAACTAGTGGCCAAGGCGGTGAAACAACAGGAAAAGGCCACCTCTCAGAGGCTTGAGTCTGACCCAGCGTTTTGCCAGTCTAGCCAGCATAAGCCACCAAGGGACAGATCTCCCCTTGATGTCGGGTCTCAGACGGGTTCGTCAGAACAAAGACGGAGGGATGCGCGCAACAGGAAGGATGCCATCCCCATATCCTCCAACCACGGAGGTAAGGCCCAACCTCGTCGCCCATCGCCACCGCCCCGCTCACCCCGACATCGCGAAGACACCAAGGCTCACCGTCGTACGAATATGCCTCCGCCAAGGCAGAGCGACATCGTCATCCACGACAACACGGGGCAGACCCGTCATGACGGAGAGCGCAACCAAGGACACAAGAGTAGATCGCGCCATGACCCTCTGCGTCCGACAAGCAACCGCGACAAGCGTGAGGCATCACAGGAGGGTAACAACAAGAAAGCTAACCCACTGCCACCTCTGCCTCCGTCGCCACCTAGCAGCCACCATGGCGGAGGAGGCCCGTGTCGTTCACGCAGCCCATCCCCTGATGGCAAGAAGAAGAAAAGAAGCCAGAGCCATACGATGCACATTCGCGCCTGGACAAGATCCACGAGGCCTGGGAAGGACCATACCTGGGACCATGTTGCTTTTGACCTATAATACGGTCTGCAACTTACCCCAAAGATTTCCGGATTGACAAGTCCATCAAGCCCTATGACGGCACCGCCAAGCTAGCCACATGGTTGCAGGACTACGGCAATGCGGTAGAGATCACCGGGGGTAACCCCAACGTCACTGTCAAGTACCTCCCATTAATGTTGGCGGGCATGACCCATCAATGGATTGATGACTTGCTAGAAATATCCATCTGCAATTGGTTGGACATGCAAGAAGCTTTCACCAAGAACTTCGAGGTGCGATAAACGCCCCTGTTGGCGATGCATCTAGCGGTGCGTGCAAGAGAAAGACGAGACATCTCGCGCCTACCTCTCCCGCTGGCTGGATATGAAGAATTCCTGCGTAGGAGTGCACGCTCAGACCGCCATGGCCACCTTCATCGATGGGTTGGAAAGGGGCACGTTGCTCCGACATAAGCTGAAGCGCTTGCAGGACAATCACCAACTAGACTTGAACCAGATGATTCAGTTGGCCAGTGAGTTCGTAGCGGCCGACGATGATGGTCGCGGCTCTTTGCCGGCAACGGCCATTCCAACCCAAGCTCGAAGGAACAACAACACAAAGAGGAAATCTGCACCAGAAGAAAAGCAAACCCCCGACATGGTCACTATGACTTTTGCAGGACGAGGTGATGGCGGACAGCATGGCCGAGGACGGGGAGCTGGCCGTGGGCAGCAGCGATGAAGTGAAACTACCTCGGTAGCGCTCCATGTTCCCCAAACCTACGAGGAGTACCGTGATATGCCGTGCCTCGTACACCTCGATGCCAACGACAAGGCCACCCACACCAATCGCCACTGCAAGTTCGTTAACAACCTTAAGGAGGACCCAGAGTCCGGCTACAAGCAAAGTCGGAAGAACAGACCGCGAGGAAAGGGCAAAGGGAAGAAGAAGGAGGAGGAGTCCAAGGATTCAAGTGACATGGACGAGGATGTTGACCCCAAGCACGCCGCCAAGAGCGACGGCAAGGGCAAGAACCCCTTCGAGAAGAAGGCGGCAATTTTCCACACTTTCCTTGGCACCCCCACCGTCCGACAACAGAAGACCTCCATGAGGATATTGATGGCTACTCTACCCCCAATTCCCCAATTCCCGCGCTAGTCGGAGATTCCAATTACTTGGGACGGGAAGGATCACCCAGACCTCATCCCTACGGAGAACCAATACGCCATGGTCATAAACCCCCTGATTGACGGCAATGAGTTCACCAAATGTATGGTGGATAGTGGAAGCAGCATCAACATCATGTACCTGGATACACTAAAGAAGATGAACTTGACGGAGGCAAACCTAAGGCGGACCAACACCATCTTCCACGACGTAGTTCCTGGTCGGGAGGCTCGGTCCCTTGGGTGCATCACACTTCAGTTTGCTTTTGGTGATGTTAATAATTACCGCCAAGAACGCATGACCTTTGAGGTGGTCCCCTTCAAGAGCGTGTACCACGTCATATTCGGCCGCGACATATTCCACACCTTCATGGCCAAGCCATTCTTTGTCTACAACAAACTCAAGATACCCGGACCAAACGGTGTCATCACCATATCCGGAAGCTTTTCCAAAGCAAGGGACTGTGAAATTGGAGGAGCAGCCAACACAGAAGCTATCCTCTACAGTGAAGAATTCAAGGAGATCCAGATCAAGGTCGATGCCTCAGAGATGCCCGCGTCAAAGAAGGAGATTTCTGACTCCGCCCCAGCATTCAAGGCCGCCATCGAGACCAAGCCGGTGGAACTTGTGGTAGGCGATGCCTCCAAGACCACCGCCATTGGGACGAACCTGGATCCCAAATAGGAAAGCGCCAAGCCGAGTTCCTCCGTGAGAATAGGGACATCTTTGCCTGGCAACCTGCCGACATGAAAGGTGTACCTAGGGAACTTGCCGAGCACAGCTTGAATATTGATCCAAAATGTAAACCAGTGAAACAACCTCTACGACGCTTTGGAGATGAGAAGAGACGCGCCATAGGGAAAGAGATATCTAGGTTACTTAAGGCTAGTTTTATCCGAGAAGTCCTTCACACCCAATGGGTGGACAATCATGTACTTGTCCCCAAAAAGGGAACCAAAGAATTAAGAATGTGCGTTGATTACACCGGATTGAACAAGGCATGTCCCAAAGTTCCGTTTGCTTTGCCTCGCATTGACCAAGTCATTGACTCGACGGCTGGCTCGGAGCTTTTGTGTTTTCTTGATGCATACTCAGGATACCACCAGATTAAGATGAGGATGTCAAACCAATTGGCCACTTCGTTCACTACACCCTACGACACGTTTTGCTATGTCATGATGCCCTTTGGGCTGAAAAACACAGGTGCTTCGTACCAGCGGACAATGCAACATTGCCTACATGACCAAATTGGTCGGAACGTTCACGCCTATGTGGACGATATAGCGGTGATGTCTAAAAAATCAAACGATTTGATCTTCAACTTAAAAGAAACCTTTGATAATCTCCGAAAATACAACATGATGCTTAACCCTAAGAAGTGCGTCTTCGGGGTTCCAGCCGGCAAATTGTTGGGCTTCATCGTTTCCCAGCGTGGAATCGAGGTCAAACCGGAGAAAATCAAGGCCATCTTAAACATAAACTGTCCGACATGCCTAAAGGACATACAACGACTAACAGGTTGTGTTGCAGCAGTTAGTCGGTTCGTCAACAGACTTGGAGAGAAGGCTCTGCTGTTGTACAAGTTGCTGAAGAAGGCAGACAAATTCACGTTGACGGACGAAGCAGACGCAACATTGAAGCAGCTCAAGGAGATTCTTTCCTCAGCACCTATCCTTGCAGCGCCCGAGCCTGGAGAGCCCATGTTAATTTACACGGAGGCCACCAACCGGGTAATCAACATCATCGTCGTGGTAGAGCGGAAGGAACCAGGGCATGAGTACAGAGTTCAACGGCCAGTTTACTATGTAAGCGAGGTCTTGACGGAGTCCAAGCAGCGTTACCCGCACTACCAAAAGATAGCTTACGGAGTATTCCTTGCTTCTCAGAAGCTGAGGCACTATTTCCAGGAGCTCCCCATCATAGTGGTGAGCAAGACTCCACTGTCCGACATTATCAACAATAGCGACGCTACAGGAAGGGTCGTGAAGTGGGGCATTGAACTTGCCGCCTTCGAGATCGGCTACAAGAGACGTGACGCTATCAAGTCACAAGCCTTGGCAGATTTTATGGCAGATTGGACGGAGATGCCAGATGCTACCCCAATGCCGGAGCCAGAATACTGGGTGATGCACTTTGACGGATCAAAGCTGCTCAACGGATCAGGGGCTGGTGTACTACTACAGTCACCAACTAGGGACAAGTTACACTATGTTATGCAGATCCACTTGGAGGCTACGAACAACATGGCGGAGTATGAAGCACTCATTCACGGACTACGCGTAGCCAAGGATATTGGCATCAAGCGCATAGTTTGCTGTGGAGATTTCGACTTGGTTGCCCAGCAAGTGGTTGGCACCTGGAATGCGCGGAACCCTATGATGGCGGCATATCGATACGAAGTGGACGAGATAGCCAAAAGCTTCTTGGGCTATGAGGTCAAGTATGTACCTAGGGAGCAAAACAAGGCGGCCAATCTGCTGTCTAAGCTTGGATCAGGGTGCAAACGAATTCCGCCTGGAGTTTTCCTGGAGCATCTATGGACACCATCCGTGAAGGGAGCAGACATCGACAACCCGGACAGAGTTGACTCTTTCATTCACATGGTAACAAAGGTCCCTCCGGCTTGGACAAAACCGTTAATGGAGTATCTAGAACACAGAACTTTGCCCGACGACAAAGTCGAAAGACGGAAAATAGTACATCGAGAAAAGGGCTACCATAATCAATGGACAACTCTACAAAGGAAGCACTACTGGTGTATACCTTAAATGTGTTTCCCAGCAAGAAGGTATTGAAATCCTACGCGAAATCCATCTCGGAGATTGCGGGCATCACGCCGCTGCCTGATCATTGGTCGCTAAAGCTCGCAAGGATTCATCGGCCGATCACAAGGCGACGACAGTTAGTTGAGACATGCATGGGATGCCAGTACTATGCCTGACAACCACATGTTTCTGTTGAAGAATTGCGAACAATACCAATAACTTGGCCGTTTGCAGTCTGGGGGCTGGACATGGTTGGTCCGTTGCAGACGGCACCATGTGGGTTTACGCATCTGCTAGTAGCAGTTGATAAATTCACCAAATGGATAGAAGCTAAACCCATTAGAAAGCTCGATGGGGCAACTTCCCTTAGGTTTGTGCGGGATCTAGTGGTGAGATTTGGTCTCCCACATAGCATTATCACCGACAATGGTAGCAACTTGTCACTCAGAGAAGTGGAAGCTTATTGTTGGGAGAAGGGCATCCGACTAGACCTTGCATCTGCGGCACATCCACAGTCCAATGGTCAGGTTGAACGAGCTAATGGATTAATTCTGCAGGGAATCAAGCCACGTCTTGAGGCACCGCTACATAGAGCAGCTGGATCCTGGGCGGAAGAATTGCCATCTGTGCAGTGGAGTTTAAGAACTACACCCAATAGATCCACCGGCTACACCCCTTACTTCATGGTATATGGAGCAGAAGCCATCCTGCCTTCCAACATCCTTCACGATGCACCAAGAGTTGCCGCCTACGACGAAGATGACGCTGAAGAATCCAGACGCCAAGATGTGGACCTTCTCGAGGAGGAGCGCGTTTTCGCATGCCAAAGATACGCCATCTACCTTCAGAAGCTACACAGCTACCATAGTCGCTGCATCCGGCATCCCTCATTTAAAGAGGGGGATTTGGTGCTCCGACTTAAGCAGAAGAAGTCACACAAATTATCCCTGCCATGGGAAGGACCGTTCATCATAAGCAAGGCATTGCTCAATGGGTCTTACTACCTCGTTGACAATCGTGAACTGAAGGATAGACCCAACGAGGATCATAAGCATAAGCGACGTGACCCGGATGATGACTACCTGGAGCTTGATCGGCCATGAAACATAGCACAACTACGTCCTTTCTACACTTAGCATTTTTTATCTATTGTGTACCTCTTATATGATCAATGAAATAAAGCTTTCTGGCTCACTCATATTTCTAAGTCTTTTACCTCCTTTAGTTTTCATTTTTGGATCATATAAAACCTTTATGCACAAGCTTTGCGATTGCACTTGTGAAAATTCCGCCTACGGGCGTTAGCTTAAGTTTTCTGGTAAACACGTTCTTTGTTGTTTTTATTCTGGAGTAGTGACTTTCGACACTTATTATCGGTGATTTTGTGCTTAGGTTCTTGATGGTGCCATTGGGCATCATCACCTGAGTGCATAGTTCCGACTCACGAAAATTCAAGCATAAAAACCAAAGTAATGGATAAGCCAACACTTGCTTAAAAAATATATACATGCTGGAACCAGTTCTTGAGTAGCAGGAAATAACAACCATTGTTTTCCGCCTTAAGTTAACACGTAGTTTTTTCCGCATACACATTACAGAGGAAACAAATATTACATAATTGTTTTTAATTCCTCTGGCGCAGGCGACTTGGACGCAACATCGTCAGCAACATGAGAGTCACCTTCCTCGAAGTCGGCAGTGTTGAGGGACTCGGAGGAGCTTCGGTTGCCACTGTCAATGGTTTTCATGGGTACAAAGACGTTAGGGTCGACCAACTCGGCGACTCTAGTGTCAAAACCCACGAGCGACACCAAGATAGCCTCGTGATCTATCTTTTGGCCTTCGACGTCTGCGTTGGGGATACCGGAGGTCACCGTGTCGAGTCGGCATCTTCATAGTGTGCCTTGACCATTGACAGTGCCATCCTTGCACCGGCCCGTGTAGATGAAGCTTTCCAGCTTGACATATGCTCGGGGGCTCGGCGCAAGATCTCTGAGAACTTCACCACAGAGTCCACCGCCTTGATGTTAATCTGGAGGGGCTTGGCTATCTCCTTGGTCTGCTTAATGGCGGTGTTGATAAAGTTGCTGGCAAGGACCATGCATTCCTTTGGTGGAGGAGGAGACCGGGTTAACCCCATAGGAGCTGAAAATTTCCGACAAAGGAACGCATGAGTTAAATGACACAAAATTTCAGAGTATCTAGCTTACAGAAGTACAATACGGAGAATCACTTACTGAAGATGCTAATCTCAGCCTACTGGAGAGTTTCCGCCATGGAGTCCCATTCTTGTCGGAGGATCCTGTACGCGTCCAGATGGCGTTGGTTTTGCTCATCGGCAGCTTTCTTCTAATCTTCCAGGATTGCGATTTCCTCCTTCAAGCGGTTCATCTCCTCACATGAGTCTTGCAGGACTTTCATTGAGTCCTCATGCATCTTCAAGATGTCCTTTCTCCTGCTTAAGGATCTTGTTTTCGCTATCCAGCTCCTGAACATGCTTGGATTTCTCAACAGTATCCTTACCCTTGGAAATGGCTTCTGCAAGTCGGAGAAAGAACAGTGCATAGTGAGTACTAGAAGAATGTTGGCACAAGACCAAGTCGGAATACGAAAAAGAAAGGAAAAATAGACGCTTGCTCTTGGTGATTTGTTCCTTCAAGAAGGAAGTTTTACCCTTTCCGGCTTCCAAGTCCGTGCGCATCTTCTGGTACTTCTCGTTGGCCACGCCACTCCGAGCATTCTCATTCCGTGGAAAGGAAAAGTTTAACGTTGTTTAGTCTACTTGGAGCATCTATCCGGATAAATATCCACCTAGAGGCTTGGGGGCTACAGTGCAATTTTTTAACTTAGCAATATACTTGGTCTTTCTTTAAGCATCTAGTCGGAACTAATTCAGTTTTTAACTAGAAGCTTGGGGGCTACAGTATAAAGTTTTTAAACTTAGTCATATGCTTAATCTTTCTTTAAGCATCTAGTCAGAACTAATCCAGTTACAACTAGAAGCTTGGGGGCTACAGTATTGAAATTTATAAACACTACGTATGCTACTCTGAAATCATCTAGTCGGAATAATTCATTCAAACTATATGCTTGGGGGCTACAATGAGAAGTTTTCTAGCTTAGTCACTCTTTGAGCATTCAGATGCAAAGACCTATGGTTTTCCGTCTAAATCCTCGGGGGCTATAGTGGGATACTCATATGAAATGCAAAAGGCAAATAAAACTTACAAGTGCGATGATCTTGAGGTTTGTAGCACTCTCAGCAAGCAATTTGCCGAAGGATAAACTATTTCCTTGCAAGATTTCTGCTTGTCGGAGAAGCTCCTCAAGACCGCATGTTGGAGGTGTCGGTGTCGCACTAGGAACCACAGCGGAGCTACCCGGCGTAAGTACTGGGTAGACTATCTTCGGGAACTCTATGGATTTCTTGGGTGAGGAGGCGCCGCCTTCGGCAGACGTACCACTATCCACCACCGCCTTACCGCTACCGATGGAATCCTTAGCCAGAGCTTCAGCCATTTGGGTGGCATCACTTTCTTGCGTCGCCTGTTCGCCGATAACGGCAAGCTCCGTGGAGGCACCTGAGTCCACTTCCATGGTGGAAGGGTCAGATGCATCTTTGGCCTATGAGCTTGTCAGAGCGGACATAGGTTGGACGCTAGGAGTGACAGGGGCTATGGCGGGAGATGCGTGGGGAGAAAGCTCACGCTGCAACATATCTTTAATGTTTCTATAAGCCCCCAAAGTTTTGGAGGTCTTCTTCAAACTGGTAGTGGCCTTCTTCCTGAAACGTGCGAAAAGTATAAGTATAGGAATAAGACAAGCAATGGACAATGTCGGAGGGAAAGAAGCTTACACAATAGGGGGTTCTTTGGCAAAGGGGATCCCGGTAATCTTTCTTTTCTCTGCCTCCAGGGCGGCGGTAGTCTTCTTGGAGGCTCCACCCTCCGTCTTCTTCTTCTTCTTCTTCTTGACTCCGTCTAAAGAGATCGAGGTGGAGATCTTAAAGCTTTCACGCCAACAGGACATCGTCGTCGGACACGACGGTGACTTCCTTCATCTTTGGATCATAGATTTGGACAGCCATGCTATCCTCCTCTAGATCGCTGAGTTGTTAAGTGAAAACCCACAGTGTTAGATGAGATGGTAATGGCTAGACGGAAGAACGGGAGTATATGTCATACACGGAAAATAAACAGGTACCTTTGGGCACTTGCTCTCCTCGAACATGTCGTAGGTTATGGTGAAGCCGCGCTTCCTATCCTTCACCTTGACGATGTCCTTGAGGCGGAGCTTGACGGAGTCGCTAGAAAAGTTGTCCTCGAAGACGCGGAGGCTATCCTTCCTCTCCTTGGTATACTCATGCATCAAATTCGAGCGGTGTTGCAGAGGCTGGATCCGCCTGACGAACCAGCACATGGCCAGGTCCAATCCAGCCAGACCCGTCTCTATGAACCACTCTATCCGCCTTATAGCACGGGAAGCATCGATGTCGGAGGGAAGGGAGGCCTGGGATCTCCATGTCGAGGCTTTGGTGGCAGCTCCATCGACGAAGTCCAAGTACATCACTTCTCGTCCAGCCAGAGGGATATCTGGGCCGTAGAAGTACGTCTGTTGCCAGTTCTTACAAGACTCATGGCCGGCAATGTCGGGGAACCGCCGGCCAGGCCGGATCTTAAAAATAATAGTGCCACAGTTCCTAAGCTCGTCCTTGCCGGCTCCGGCTTCTCGTTTGACGGTGAAGAAGTAGATAAAGAGATCTAGCCTAGGCCTAATCCCTAAGTAACCCTCACAAAGCGCCGCGTAGTTGCTAAGTGCGAGGATGCTATTGGGGGAGAGGTTCTGAGGCTGTACTCGGTAATGGTTGAGGACATCTAGGAAGAAATTGGAGATGGGCAGGGAGACGCCGCATACCAGTTGGGCTTTGAGGTACACCTTTATCCGGCTTGGGGAGAAGGAGGACCTCGCTGCCGGGCGCCGCCAAGCGATCCCCTCCGTCGCAGGGAGGTAGCCCTCGATGATTAGTTCCTTGATGTCGTGGTCCGTGATATCCGAACCGCGCCAGTCGCCCTTGTGGGAGTCGTATTCCTCATCTAGCAGCTCCAGCGCCGCTGGATTATGGTCACCACCGGTGGTGACGAGGTTTAATCTCGTCAATGCCCATTGTTATGGACTTGGGTTTTGGAGAAGATGGGGATGCTGGAGATCGTGGCACGGTTAACAGACAAGCAACCAGGGGACACGAGATTTACCTGTTCAGGCCCCGGAGGGAAAAACCCTACTCGCTTGTTCCGCTTCTTGATTACGGCGGAACCAAGATTACAGGTGCGCAGATTCGATCCGGCGTGGATGCGCAGCGAAAGTATGAGTCGAGGAATCTAGCACGTGCCTCCCTGGCCTTTATATAGACTCGCAGGTCCTGCATAGTCCTAGTTTGTTACAAGTTCTAGGGTTTTACCCTTTGAATTTCCTATCTCCGCTAGACTTGTTCTCCAAGGATCCGAAGGTGTCATGGGCCTGGCCACCGAAAATCTTCATGGGCCAGCAGATATCCGCTGTGGGCCTTCCTTGGGCCGGACTGTATGCTGAAGTCATGTACCCATAGGGTATAACCATGTCAAGAGTCTCGAGTAATCAAATAATCGTAGATTCGGCCGAGGACTCTTCCATTCTTCGGTGCAACTATGTTTTAATAGTATATGAGCATAGGGATTGTTGATGCGCAGTTCGACTCACCCGATGGATCAGGGTCTTAATCGCCTTAGGACTAAACAACACGATCTTCTTCAGGTTCGGGTCCCTCAACCCGGACTGGAACATATGCTGCGTAATTCACTCAGCCGCAGAGGACTTACAGGTGTGGAATTCCAGTGATTTTAATTGGTGTACCCAACGCGTCTGGGATTTTTCATCGCACTGCTGGTACGGCTTCATACTAGCAGAGCGTAGCGCAAAAGGTGCGTTAGGCCATCATATGATATCTCAGAGGTCTTATCTTTGTGTCAAGACACATCATCCGAATGTTTGTCACCATGGAGGTGCTTCGGTACAAGGAGATTGTCGCCACTTAGCGCTTTTGTTGGGGCAGAGTTGCCAAAAAGTTTTTGCGTGCTGATCCGAAAGATCGCAGTCGAAGATTTCATAGGGTGCGCGGCCAGCGCTCCCTATGGGAGTAGCCCCTAAGTGTCTGTTCGAGTCGTAGACTCGAACAGAGACTTTATTTCAAGCATTGTTTCAGCTGTTAGGTCCGCAGGACTCGAAAATTTTCGGATGCTTAAATCCATCCTCCCTATGGGAGTAGCCCCCGAGTCCGTAGTGGAGTCGTAGACTGACGAGGGACTCGAGAAGTAATTTTGTCCTCATTTGTTTGTCGGTGCGCGCCAGCCTCCCCGATAGGAGTAGCCTCGAGTATTTAGTCGAATCAGATTCGAGTGAGTACTCTTAGATGTGAAGCCGTTGGTGCTAGTATAGCTTTTGATGACGTTAGTCCGACGATCGATGACCTGCCGCTCGCTACGCCAGAGATGACTTGATCGACGGCGTGGGTCCCACTTCCGACTTTGAATTGACCGTCACGCGCCGGGCGTGAGATGATTACGGCGCCTCGATTTCCGCGTAGTGGACGGGCGTGGTAACGACGGTTCGTTGTGGGCCGACACGGTACGGCCAGATCTACCATTGGCGTTAGGTCTTCGATGGACGGCCGCGGCGTCGCCCTCGCTGTTATAATCCTTGGTGAAATCGTGGTTTGTTTTTCACCGCCTACCATCTGCTCACCGCTTCCTTGTTCTTGAGCTTATTCTTGCCGCGCCGAGAGTTTCTTCTACATTTCTCTCGTTTTTCGCTTTGGCATCGCCACCACCGCCAGAGAGCCATGGGGAAAACAAAGAAATACTCATCCGCGGTTGGGACCAGCGCCGGAGGCAAAAGGGCACCGCCGCTGCTCGCACCGATGGTGGTGGCGGCGATCAAACGGAGAGCGATCTCCGCAAACTGCACGAAGGGGCCTCGATCCCGCAGGACACGAGGCCGTGAGACTCCCAAGAACGAGGTAATCCCCGCCCCCATCCGGGTTTCAGGTTATGTTTGTTGCCTTCGTGATTCGGGTTTTTTTCCGTCCCACGACTTCCTTCGTGGATCGCTTCTTCTATGGGGTTCAGCTCCATCATCTCTCCCAACTCCTTCTCCACATTGCGTGTTTTATCACGCCATGAGTGTTGGCTTGGCATTGAGTCGCACTTTGGCCTCTTCCGTAAGCTTTATTCCGTGAAGAGGCGGCCCGTTCGGATGGTGTGTATCCCATTGGGGGTTTCATCATCTCCCTCCCCAATGTGCAATTTTTTCCTTTTCCATGTCCGAATCTGTCCAAGATCAAGTGAGGAAATGGTTTTACATCCGTGGACTCAGATTGCTCGGGCAAGATTTTGGTCTGCCTTTGACCCTCCCAAAAGATTGAGAAGAAAAGGTCTTGGAAAACCAAATCTTGGACGGTGAGGTGGAGGAGATAGAGGCCCTTTATCGTCGGGTGGAGGATCTCCAACTGATTCCCGAGAAGGAGGTGAACGTGGACATCATCCGAACTTTTCTTGAGCTGCCGTGCAGCCTCTCCAAGCGAGAGCGCACCCGATGTTTCTTTATTCTGGGCGCAGTGATTCGACGAGGGTTTCGAGTGAGAAAATCTCCGAGGGGAATCTTGACAAGGATCTTCGCGTGCTGCTGAAGTTCAAGGCTGATGAGGAACTCCCGGAGAAGTCGCTGACTCCTCCCTTTTCTTCGACGCTATCGGCCGTCAAGGTGTAGATTTATGCACGAGTGCTCCCCTTTTTTGTTGGGTGTGTATTTGTGTCCTTTGTTTGCTAACAAAGTTTCTTCTCATCTTGTAGAGCTTCAAAGTGCTGCATGGCACCACCATTGCCGAAAGGTATCCGAATGCCCCGGATAATGAAGTGGTGGATTCCGTCCGAAGCTCCATGCGCGATCTCCGGCGGAGGATGCCGACGAGTCGAGTGAGGACCATACGCGCAAGCGATCATGGAGCTCGAGCGAGTCTTCGGATGCTTCAACTCCTTCGACTCCCAGAAATCCTCTGGGCCTTGAGCGTCATGATGATGGTCATGGAGGTTCTTCCTCTCCCCTTCCTGCCATTCATGTGCGCTGTTGCACAAGACCCGCCAAAGAAAGCGAAGAAGGAAGAAAAGAAGGAGGAGAAGAAGGAAGAGAAGAAAGAGGAGAAGATGGCCCGACGGGCTTCTCCTATCTTCGACCTTAGCGCACTGGGCTCGTAAGTTTTTCTTGTTGTACTGTTGTCCTTTTCTCTTTATGATGTTTGCACCTGTGTTGATTGGCTTCAGATGCGTGCAATCCTCCGACGGCTCCAGTGATGGTGCGGGGAGATGATGGGGAGTCGAACATTGCGCCTCCTCCTCGCATGCTGGCGACTGGGTGCACTGCCCAGATCCTCCTGCGGAGAGAGGCTGGTGGTTGCGCCGAATTTCAGCAGCGGGCCTTCGGGCTCGCCGAGCACGTAAGTTTTCGCTTCGTCACGGGGGAGCCCTGTCTTCGTGTGTTGATGTTGTTTTTGCCTCTTTGTTTTGGGCGATCCCAAGTCCTGTTTCATCAAGCATCGCTTTTCCTCGCAGCCTTTTGTCCAAGAGGCCAAGCGGCTGGTGGAGGAGCGCCGACGCCGGAGGCGAAACTACCGCTTCAAGGTATCCGCCTACCTTTTAATACCTTTCTTGTTTATCATGGTCTTGTTCTTTGACACTTGCTTGTCTTAAATGCAGAGGATCATAATGACTCTCTCCGTGAGGTCGACGCCTTAAAAAGAGCCTTGGCCAATCGTAGCAGAAGGTCAGCTGCTGAAAGAACGCTTTGATCTAGAGCTATCAAGGCGCCAAGCGAAGGAGCTGCCCGCAGAGGAGGCCGCAGATCGTGAGGAGCTGGCCACCGCTATGGCTTCTCGTGAAAGAGGGGTGGCGGAGAAGCTCATGGCTGCGCCAAGGCTATTTCGGTGAGTGCTGGTTTTTGTACTTGTTTCTTTTTCGATGGGTCTTCTTCTATGCTGCTTTCTTCATGCTCTTCATTTTTGTCTCAGATGCCGCAGTATCGAAGTTCGACCATGGTGCTCGAGCACGGAGTGCTCGATGATGCCACCGTGGCGGTCAAGACCGCCGCAGCACCGCTGCCAACTCCTCGCCAAGGCGAAGAGGTCCTTGGTCGCTTCTACCAGAGCTCTTCCCGGCGGGCGCAACCCTTGAAGATGTGGCTGCCCGCAGAGGCTCGCACCGGTTACCGCAGCGCTTACAAGCGCAAGCGTATGGGCATCGGCGATCCGCCGGGCTAGCGATGGCTATGGCGGCCGGGCAGAGCTGGACTTGCCCTGCATCACCTCTCGATGCCGACGGCCGCGGATGGATCAGAGGTAGCCTTTCGCTGCCTACCCGCCGCTGCACGATATGGGCCCAAGCTCATTGACTTGCTGTGTGAGTACGCACTGCGGCAGCAGGGCGAGGCCAAAGCTAGGCAGTCTGGCTCTGAGGCGACTCAGTGTCCTGCGCCTTAGGCATAGTAGATGTAGGGTAGCATGTAGTTTACTTTTGTAGTACCATCCTTGTGCCACGCAGTGGCCTTATATGTTTAATGAATTTCTCCGTGTTGGACTCCATCCTTGGCTGAATGTCTGTGGTTCTTTCTTTTTTCTGCTGCTATAGGTTCCTTCGGTGTCACCAGCTTGACACTTCATCCGAAAGGCCCTTTGCGACTATCGTTGATGATTCCTCGCAGCTCGCTTCGAGATCGCTGCGCAGCTTGAG
Source organism: Avena insularis (assembly GCA_023614405.1). Lineage (NCBI taxonomy): Eukaryota > Viridiplantae > Streptophyta > Magnoliopsida > Poales > Poaceae > Avena > Avena insularis. The sequence goes on along the minus strand of JAJUPC010000111.1, from coordinate 353,160 downwards.
CGGGAATTGCTCGGGTTACGCGGTCGTGCCGATGTTTGGAAATCCAAGGCGGATCGTGGCGCAACCAGAGAGGAGTACTTGATGGCGGAGCTAGGTCGGTTGTCCGAGCAATTGCAGTGTAAGTTGATTCTTTTTTCGGGCTGTAGCTCAGTTCTTCGGATGAGCCTGCTGGCCTTGTTCTTGTCTTATGCTGTTGTCGCAGGTGCGGATCTTGCTCCGAGGGAAGAAAAAGAGTGTGTCGCTGTTCGGGTCAACTGCTTGACTCAACAGGACATGGAGGCCGGCGGCTTCTTCTGGATGGATCGCGATCGCGCCCTAGTTCTGGCGACGGCGTGATCGCGGTTCATCAAGTTTCGCGGTGCTCCGCCAGTGCATATCACTTTCTTCTGCTGCACGCCATGTTTTTTGATGTTATGCCGACCCTTGCAGGTCTTCGTCAAGGTTTCGAGTGCCAAGAATGTCAAGGAGCCAGCGGCAGCAGCTCGCCGCAGGAGTGAAAGCTGCCTTGTCTCTTGTGAGGTGCATCGCCTTGACGTAGATTTGGCTGTCAGTACCGGCCGCCTCTTCGACCGGATGGTGGCGAGTGGAACATGCGTCCGCATTACGCGGCTGTAAGGCAGTATGCCAAACATATTGTAGATTTGTTTGAGCAGCGTGCTCAGGTTATTCTTTAGAATAGGTAGGACCTGAAAATAGACAGAGAGATGTAAAATTTGTATATTTCGGCTGGGCATTTTGTGCCCTTTGTTGTAAAGGTTTGCTTGGTTGTGAGCACGCAGTGCTTTGATTGAGTACATGTCCTTTTCGTTTGCCTGACGTGGTCAGCTACTCAGGTGTACACGTTTGGTCCTCAGTCGATGAAATCGTGAGGTGGGTGGAGCCCCCGAGTGCATTTGTAGCATGTAATAAAGTTGCAGAGAAATAGTCAACCGAAGGTTAGTAGACACTTAGCTTTATTTATATCGTAATGGAGGAGGTACATGGTTGGCTGAGTAGCCTTGGCTGAAAGCCTTATTGAAAGTAAAGGAGTGTGGTAGATTGTTACGGTAGAATCATCGCAGTGCGAGATATTCCATGGGTTGGAGTATGCACCTGCACTCCACGTGCTTGAGGCGATAGGCGCCACCGGGATGACTTCGGTGATGACGAGGGTCCTTCCCATGGTGACTCGAGTTTGTTCGGTCGCTTGCTTGAGTCACAAGACGAGGTCTCCTTCGACGGCGACTTTAAGCAGCTGGCTGTGATAGTTGCGGAGACTCGCTGGTACACCGCTGATCGAGTGCTACTATATCCCGCGGCTTCGAGTGTGTCGACGGGCGCCTTCGAAAGTGGCCGTGGCTCGCCAGTAAGCAATGACTCGTGGAGCCTGGTGGCGATTGGCCGGTAGCACGCCTCGCTGCACCATGAAGAACGGTGTGTAGCCGGTGGAGCTGTTTGGCGAGTCCATAAGCTCCACAGATGACGGTAGCTCTTCGCCTAGTTTCAGCTTTGTGCTCGAGTGAGCTCATGAGGCGCTTCTTGATGCCGGCACCAATTAGACCGCTGGCCTTTCCACTTGCCCGCTTGTTTGCGGTGTGCCACCGAGGCATACGTGATGTTGATCCCGAGGCCTTCGCAGAAGTCCTGAATTCTTCGAGATAAAGTTCGATCCGTTGTCGTGATGATGCCGTGTGGTACGCCAACCTGTAGACAATGGATTCAAGAATTTGACGGCAGTTTTGCCCTTCTGGTTGGTGATCGCATTGCCTCGATCCACTTGGTGAATTTGTCGATCGCGATCAGAGCAAGACGTGTCCCCTTTCGAGGACTTTGGCGCTTTGATCATGTCGAGGCCCCATTGAGCAAAAGGCTGTTATGGGTATGGGTCTGAGTTCGCACCCGATGCGTGCGGTTTGTCGGCGAACCGTTGGCACCCGTTGCATCTTTGGACGATGTCCTTTGCGTCGCTCATGGCCGTTGTCCAGTAGAATCCTGCTCGTAGAGCTTTGGCGACAAGGGAGCGGCTGCCGACGTGGTGGCCGCAGATGCCCTCGTGGATGTCTTGGAGTATGGCCTTGCCGTCGTCGATAGTGACGCACCATTGTAGCACACCCGTAATGCTGCGTTTGTACAACTCGCCGTTGATGATGGTGAAGGCTTTTGACCGACGAGATATGCGCCGAATCGTTGCCGCTGTAGTTCTCCGTTTATCAGGAACTGGAGGTATGGTCGCATCCAAGTTTCTTAGATTGCCATGACCTGCATTAGGTTGAACATGGCAACTTCGGTATCCAGCTTTTCGGGTCCTTCGTGACCTTCGGGTAGCGTAGCCCCCGAGTGTTCTGCTTCTTCGGGTGATCCCTTGGGGAATTTTCGCTTGATGGATGGCACGCAGATCTGTTCGAGGAACACACCTGGTGGCACCTTTGCACAAGTGGAGTCGATGTTGGCGAGTCTATCGGCTTCCTCGTTGCTTTCTCTTCCGACGTGCCGAAGCTCGCAGCCGTCGAATTCTCCTTTGAGTGCGTTGTAGAGCGCGCGGTACGCGATCATGTTTTCGCGCAGCCACACTCATTCATCGTCGTTGGACGATGAGGTTGAGTCACCAGATGACCAGCGCGTGGCGCCAGATATCTTTCCCATCCTCATGCCATGGATGAGGGCTTCAGATTCGCTTCGTTGTTGGAGGCTCGAACTTCATCCAAAGAACGATTATCTTGTCACCTCGGGAGGTCAAGATGACTCGCCTCGCCTCGCTTCGCACTTGGAGCCGAAATGCATTTTCCAGATCGCGACATATCCGGGTGTCCGCAGCCGCAGCTCCATCCAGGCACCGTGAAGTCCGAAGGACTGGATTTGATTGCGTGTCGCTTCAGAGACGGCGTCTTATGGCGATAGTTCGATGCCCCACAGGCTACGCGCCCCATGGCCTCCGGGTTATTCAGATGCTGTTTAGGGTGCCTCGCTGATTTACACCATCACCGGTGTTCTCGGAAGTAGTGGCTCACCGCCGAGCCATCATGAACACGCCGTAGGCTAGCTTCGTGAAAGCGGTACCGCTGTTTTGTTGGTGTCGCACTACCGAGGTAGTAAATTGGGCGCTGGACTCCATGGGTCTTGCCTTCTTCTGGTCGTTCGACCATGAGTACGGTGCTGACCACCTGGTGTGTGGCTGCTATGTACAACATCAGGGGCTCGCGCTCCTTTGGCGTAACCAAAACGGGCGAGGTGGAGAGGAGCCGCTTGAGGCTTTCGAATGTGTCGTCGGCTTCTGGTGTCCACTGAACTTGTCCGCTTGGCGCAACCTAGTAGAATGGTAAGGCCTTTCGCCCATACGGCCGATGAACTCGCTTAATGTCGCCATCGACCATGAAGCCGGACGCCTCTTGAGGTTTTTCGCTTCTCCATTGCCATGATGGCTTGATTTTCTTGGTTCGCCTCGGTCCTCGTTGAGAGATGAAGTATCCGAGCAGCTGGCTCGAGGGGACGCCAAGGCGACTTTTCCGGATTGAGCTTGATCCTCAGCGATCAAGGTTGTCAAACGCCCCGGAGATCGCCGATAAGTGTCCTTGCCTCCTTGGTTTTTATTACTATGTCGCCGACATAGACTTGGACGCTATGACCGATCCGGTCCTTGAGGCAGCTCGCATGCATCGCTGGTACGTGGCACCAAGGTTTTAGCCCAAGGGCATTGTGTTGTAGCAAGATATCCGAACGGTGATGAACGCCGCTTTTCTTGATCTTCACCTTGAGTCGAATCTGGTTATAGCCTGAGTAGGCGCCGAGGAAGGAGAGTTTCTCACAGCCGCAATGAATCGATGATCCGTCGATCCGAGGAAGAGGGAAGTGGTCCTTGGGCAAGGTTTATTGAGTGACGTGAAGTCCACGACATCCGCAGGATGTCCGTGTCCTTCGGAACCATCACTGTTGGCCAGCCACTCGCTTCCTTGATTTTGGATGAAGTCTCGCGAGTAACTGTTGATTTCTTGCCGATAGCTTCGCTCAGGGTCTGGCGCCTTCGGATGGACCGCTTGATCGCTTGGTGTCCGGAAGACTTTGAGTGCGTGTTTCGGCGAATTTCGAACTCCGGCATGTCCGCAGGACACCAGCGAAGATTTCAGCGCCACGGAGGAATTCGACGAGCGCAGATTCCTATGCGGTGCCGAGGTCGTGGCGATATCAGCGCCGCCTTTGGAGTCGTCCGCCGATGGACCTGCACTTTTTGGTGTTGACGGTGGAGTCAAGGACGGTCGTGCGTTTCGCCTTGTGACTGGGTAGCCCATTGTCCGTCACCTCATGAGCTCGACAAGCTCGCCTTTGCATGCCGAAAGATCGAGATTTTGTGAAATCTCACGACTGGTCCGATCGGGTGAAGCTCCCGTGGATTGTGATGACCCCCCTTGGTCCTGGCATCTTGAGTAGTAGGTATGCGTAATGTGGGATGGCCAGGAATCTTGCGAATGCTACACGCCCCAAGATGGCGTGAGAATCGACGGCCACCCACCACTTCAATTCTAGGCGCCCTGCCGAAAGTTGTCCGGCTTCAAGATGACGCCGAGTCCTATTTTGCCCGTAGGGAATATGCCCTTTCTCGGGACAATGCCGCGGAACATTGTGTTCGATTGTTCCAGTTGCATTGGGATCCGTGATAGTCGCTAGAGTACTTGCGAACATTAGGTTGATACCGCTACCGCCGTCCATGAAGACGCGATCATCTCAAACCTCCGACCCGCGCCCAGCACTGTGGTAGCATGACCTAGGCGAGGGATCCGCAAGGGTGATCCGCGAGTGAATGTGATGCAGACTCGATCCGCCGAGGTACCTGTGGATTGCAGCGGAGTTGCCACGGCCAAGTTGATTTGTCGGGTGATTTTCTTCGCACTCGCTGGTAGGGCGCCCTTCCGGATCATATTAAGTGCTCCTTTGGTGGGGGGTATGGGATCCCGCGTTGTTTTGATGCCAGCGCGGGCTGATTTGGGCCTCCAATAGGCGGCGTGGAGGAGCTCGCGCTTATTTCACCGGGCGCGGTGCGCTTCGAACGCAGGATTGGGGCATGTTGCCTCATCTCGCACCATGCCTTCGCTGAGTTTCGAACTCGCGGTAGTCCTTGAGCATGTGGCTGGCTTTTTGCCATCCCGCTTGTCGGCGTAGAAGTGGATGGTGCATGGACCAAAGTTTGTCGAATGTCGAGGGTCCGCGGTCGCGCGCTACACGATCATATCTGGTTCATCGCCGCGGAAGTTTCCGCCGCGTATCCTCCGCCGCGGTTGTTGTCGTTACGGCGGTCGGCGTAGCCGGCCGCGACCATGTCGGGTCCGTCATGTCCTCGAGACGCGCGATCTCCTCTTGCTGCGGGCGTTTCACGCCTTCGCCGTAGTCATCCTCTTCGTCTCGATTGGCGTTGGATGCGCCTTCGCCGCCCAACTGCTGGCGATTTCCATGAGGTGGTCGAGTGTCTTGGGCTTTACGCCTAAGTTCCTCCTTGAAGTTCGGGCGCTGACGCCATCCTCAAGGCGCCGATGGCCCTTTCTTCGAGATGTGTGCTGCAGAGTTCTTGGTCGAGATCAGCAGTAGTATGTACGAGCGTAATAGATTCACCTGTTTTCCGAAAGTGCGTGCTCGCAACTCTTTGATGGAGGCGCCTCTTGCTGGTGCCTTTGAAATTTCGGATGAAGCTGTAAGTGCTCCTCCTAGCTTCGGATGGATCCCGATGATAGGCTGCTAAGTTGCACTCGGCCACGCTGCAACCTGAAGGCATTGCATGGCGGTTTCTTTGTTGCCTCCGTGAAGCTTGACGGATGATGGTCGCGAGCCAGACTTTGGATCTTATGCGGCGCTGAACTTCGCAGATCCGAAGGAAGCTTGAAGTTGCGTGGCATCTGTGGTTCGCCAAACGGATCTCGCTGAAGCATCGAGTTCGCAGCAGTTCTCCTTCATCTTCATCCATCTCAGATTCAGACGAGCATGCGCTGCTTGGCGCGGCTTTGTTGATCTTGCGCCGCGTAAGCTTGTCTCCGCGCCGTAGTCACGCTTATGGCGGTGCGAGATCTTCTTCCTTCGAGGAAGGTCGTGCTCCTCTTCCTCTTCGGATGAGGGGTGGGGCCCGATCGCGCCTGGCCGAGCTTTCTTCTTCGCCCGCAGAGCGCCTTTTGTGGAGCGCAGTCTGATTAGGCCTAGTCCGTGAGTGCGACCTATGCATGGCCCTTTTTGGGTCCCTCCGGTGGGTGAGCCGCGAGATACGCAGGGCTGCCATGATCGCGCTTGTGGCGCTCTTCGGATGATGTTGCTGCCGCATCCATATCCATGAACGATGTGGAGAGTTCGGTCACATCACGCCGCCCTTGGGATCCATGTTCTCCACCCGAGAGCGGTGCTTGTTTCGGTTTCCGCTTGTGCTAGAGCCGGTGCCATGGAGAGCGCAGCTCGTCGCGCTACTGGACTCGGAGGCTGCTTGCTTGCGCTTGTCCGGTTCTCCCGTGATCTTGACTTGTTTGTGCTCCTCGATGAGGAGGTAGTGGTATGCCATCAAGAGGTCGCGTGAGGCGCTCGCAGGTAGGGGATGCCGCCATGCAAGACGGCTACCGCACTCCATCCTTCTTGCTAAGTTGGATCACGTGGCCGCTGCTTCCGCTGGGTGGGGACCGGCTTCTTCGCTTTCGCCGCTTTTGCCATTTCGCTGGGCGCGGTTAGGCGCTCTCGCCGGTTTGATGATCATGGCGCATAGGTAGCGCGCAGATTGGTCGATCGCTGCCGCAGCTTTCGGATCCGAACTGTAGTTCCTTCATCCAAGGTGGATCGCAGATCGGAGTTGCAGCACTGCCGCTGTAGAACTCATCTGTCGATGGTGACGCGCGAGCACGGGTGTGGAGCCCACGAACATGGCCTGATTGATGGCACGGCACCCGCCGGGAGGCGGAGGTGCCGCTTTGACCCACCGGAAGCGTAAGCGAACAAAATTTCGAGTCCGCCGCCACGGGCTCGAAATCCTTCATGGTGGCCGCGAGTGGGCGTGAAGTCAGCACCAAGAGGAGGTGATTCTCCGTCGCTGGAGTTGTAGATCGATCGGGTCGGAACCGCCACGATCAAGACAATCAGCAACCCGATTCCCACAGACGGCGCCAATTGACGAGGTTTAATCTCAATGCCCATTGTTATGGACTTGGGTTTTGGAGAAGATGGGGATGCTAGAGATCATGGCACGTTATCATAAGCAACCAGGGGACACGAGATTTACCCAGGTTCAGGCCCCCGGAGGGAAAACCCTACTCCTGCTTGTCTGCTCTTGATTACGGCGGAACCGAAGATTACAGGGTGCACAGATTCGATCTAGTGTGGATGCGTGTGCGAAAGTATGAGTCGAGGGATCTAGGGCGTGCCATCCTGGCCTTTATATAGACTCAAGCAGGTCTCGGGCATAGTCCTAGTCGGTTACAAGTTCTAGGGTTTTACCCCTTTGAATTTCCTATCTCCGCTAGACTTGTTCTCCAAGGATCCGGCATGCCATGGGCCTTGGCCACCCAAAATCTTCATGGGCCAGCGATATCTGTAGGGCCTTCCTTGGGCTACGTATGTCAAGTCATGTAATTCGTAGGGTATAACCATGTCAGGTGGTTTCGACCATCGCGGATTTGGGGATCCCCAGACCCTCTAGGGGAACGATGACGGTGCTCGATGGCTTCGCTGCGGCATCACCTGACGATGTCATGGAAGGGGCAGAACTGCTGCTGGCCATTGCGAGGTTATAGTGGTGACTGAGAAAGGTCAAGGAGTTAGGGTTTTTCCGTGGAGTGCGCGGAGAGCTCGAGGAGGTGCTCGCTGGAGGAAGAAGACGATGCAGAGGAGAATGAGGTGAAAAGTAAAATTTCCACCGCTGTTACAATTTATAACCTCTGGCATCAAGATTCGTGCAAAACGATTGAATGGTTGACGCGTGGACGACGTGTGCGGGAGCGTGCGCGGAAATTTCGCCACGTTGCCAACCGTCGCCGCCAACGGTTCGTATCGCTCGCGTGGGAAAAACGGACATGATTGCGTTCTTTACATGTGTGAGTTACGAGGCATTGATGACCTATGTCTACGTCTCCCTAGCTGTCACTGGCAGATGAACCATCACATCGGAAGATTCCGGCATGGACGGATCCAGTCCGGCTATGGAAGAGTACGATGGAAGATTCAGCAATTCTCCGACTTACAAGTTGAAGACGGAGAAAACCTTGCAGGTTTCTTTGGGAGGACTATAAGATATTGCTTGACGATTTGCCGACATCCATTTAGACGGAGCATTCAACGTGAAGAGGCAAGACGGCGCAAGATCTCGGAGTTCTTCGGGGGCTACTGTTGGGGATATGCTATATGGGTATCTTCATAGCATGTCCTCTATCCGGATAACCTGGGCGGCCCAGTTAGATGGATCCATAAGGGAGGCCCATGCCGGATAAAGGAAGGCTATGGAGGAGTCACCGACGTACCCGGAGCCTTGGGGTGCAAGACACGCTAGACTAGTTGTAAGCAGTGTAGGACTCTATAACCTGTCTGGCTAGGACTTTTCCCTGTAACCCTAGGACCTGGTGACTATATAAGTCGGGCCTATGGGAGCCTTTAGGTCACAATCTCAGACAACACAAGACGATATATTAGGCTTTCTAGTCACCTCGCACATCGAACCAATCACTGTAACTCAGCGTATTGCCCTTATAGTGATTTATAGCAGGAGTAGGATTCTGCCACCGTTGTGGGATCTGAACCTGGTAAGTGTGTTACTCGAATCACAACCATCCGCCTTCCCCCACGTCTCTAAACACGCACTGTTAGGACCCCTCCATGGCGTACTCGTCGGCAATACCACGCCAATAAATTCCTATGCATGGTGTGTTCCACCATTCCAAGTATATTCTTGTTTTCAGCTATCTTCCAATTAAAAACTATTTTGTTATCTAAAAACTTAGTGATTAAAGCCCTCACAAACTTGATGGCACACTTTATATTTCTTTTTACCCTAATAAACTTGAACCATTGCGTCATCTATGTTGTATATGCTTGCACTTATATGTTGGAATTAGCTGAATCGTGTTGTCACGGGGAACGTTTTCAACATTGCACTTGTACTTTGTACTCAGTTGATATCATGCTATTTTGTCTATGGATGTCACCGGTGTGAAATAAAGAGGGAACTTGTAAGTCCATGGAGTTTGTATTTTGTGTTAGAGAAACGCCTGGGCCGCTAGCCTAAGCCATGCCTAATCATGGTGGAAACTTGCAGCATCACCATACTGAGCTATCTATGAAGCATCCTCAATAAAAAGCGATGCATATAGTAAATAAAATGATCGCTGAGATGTTCATTGTCTGTTTGCCTTGTCATTTTGGTTATGGGATAGCTCCTATACCATGTGCAAGGGGTACCCTGTTGGCGGTTCTCTATGATACGCATGTACTTGCAATGACAAGAACTTATAGGTGACTGAAGTTGAGTAACATGAGTTGTGGCCCTCGTATTCAAGGGACTTGAGATTGCCAACTTATACTTTGTCAAGAATATACTCCATCTTTGTTCACTTTAACCTTAACCACTTCAAGATGCTTATGATAGGGGCAATGAGGGCTGAAATCTAACAAGTACCATAATTTTTGGAAGCTCTTTTTAAAAATTGAAATCCCTGCTTCCTTTATGAAAGGCCTTTCTTCCACCATTATTTGAGTCTCCACTTTCTACCTTTAGGCACCATTAAGAGAGCATAGTTGTCATTCTTTGTGCAGTGTCCCAAAACTTATTGATTGATGCATATTGTGATATTACTTGTTCTTGTGCTACTTGTTTCTAGTCACCCTTGTGAACTTTGAAGGTGTCCTATGCATCTATTTGCTACTCTATGAGGGACAAGCTGAATGCCACTATGCTATGTTTTCTATATGTGAAACAAACAAATGTCTTTCAATGCATGTTATTCATGATCTTTGTTTGTAGCCTTTCATGTTGCATGCATAGTTTACTATGTCCTATTGTTAGAACTCCATCTTTCATGCACATGTTTAGAGTTCTTTGTTCCCAGCTTTCAATGCTTGAAAATGGTTTGATCTTGGTTTTGATGGTGCATGTCACCTCAAAAATTATTGTTTTATCACTTACCTACTCGAGGATGAGAAGGAGTTAAGCTTGGGGATGCTTGATACGTCGGAAACGTATCTATAATTTTTGATGCTCCATGCTTGTTTAGTATATACTTTGCTTTGATTTGTCTACACTTTGAGGTGTTTTTATATATTTTCTGGAACTAACCTATTAACAAGTTGCCATAGTGTCAGTTGCCTGTTTTCTTCTGTTTTTGGTTCCAGAAAGGCAAAAAATCAATATTCTCGGAATTGGACGGGACAAATGCCAAAGTCAATATTTTACCGTGGGGACGTAATCCAAGACGAGACGGAGAAGCAAACCAGGCGGCCAACCCCTAGGTGCAGCCAGGGTGGTGGGACCGTGCCTAGGCGGTGTGCCCCTCGCCTCCTCGGCCTCGCCTCGCCTATAAGAAGCCCCCCGATGCAGAAACCCTAAGCACCATCAAAACTCCACGAACCTTCAGAGCCACCACCGTCGCCCCTAGATCGGGGATCTGGTTCTTCCCGCACTCGCCGAGGGGAAATCATCCCGAAGGCCTTCTCTCTGGTAGGAAGCATGAGTAGCTCCACCTTGGACTACGGGTCGATGTAGTAGCTAGATGGTTGTATCTCCTCATTGTGCTTTCAAGTATAGATCTTGTGAGCTCCATTCATGATCAAGATCTAATCTATTTATAATCATGTATGTTGTATTTGCGGGGATCCGATGGATATTGAGATTACTATGTCAAATTGATTAATGGTTTTGTTTTTATGATTCTATCACGTCTGTGTTGTTTGTGATATTGCATGCTCTCCATTGTTAGTAGCTATCTTGGCCAAGTAGTTGCTAGTGACTCCAAGAGGGGGTATTTATGCTTGATAGTGGGTTCATGCCTCTAGTTTCTAAGGGAAGTGAGAGAAATCTCTTCGGTTGTAGATGTGTTGTTGCCACTAGGGAGAAAACAACGGTCTCTTGTTAATAGAACAAGTGGATTGTTTACCTTACACACTTTGCTTAAAGCAGCTGTCTGTTGCTTGCAACTTAATACTGGAGGGGGTTCGGATGATAACCTGAAGGTGGACTTCTAGCCATAGATGCAGTTGGATGGTGGTCTATGTATATTGTTGTATTGCCCAATCGAATCTCATAGGATCTTTTTTTCTGGTATTGCATTGTTATGCCTAGCTCAGTTCCTGTCAATTGCCCTGCTGTAATTTGTTTACCCTTCATGCCATGTTGTTTATCTAAGGAGAGCACCTGTAGTGAACTATGGGCCCATTCAATCTTTTACCATTGATACATCTTCCACTATTACCCGCTTACTTGTTGCAAACCATTACCTTCCACACCATATGTTTAACTTTTTGTTACAAAGAACCGTGAGATTGACAACCTCACTGTTAGTTGGGGAAAAGTCTTGAGTTTGTGTTGTGCAGGTCTCCGTGTTGCTTGCAACACCTGTGTGATGTTTCCTTCCTCCTACTGGTTTGATAACCTCGGTTTTTTACTGAGAGAAGACTTGCTGATGTGCTGCTTCACACCTTGCTCTTGGGGTTCCCAACAGACTCCACGTCCAGCGCCAAGTTCTCTGGCGCCATCAAGGAGTCATACACAAACTGTGGAGAATATAGTCTTGACAAAGTATAAGTTGGCAATCTCATGGCCCTTGAATATGAGGGCTGCACGGCATGCTACTCAACTTTAGTCACCTATAAGTTCTTGTCATAGTAAGTACATGTGTAACATAGAGAACCGCCAACGGGGTACCCCTTGCACATGGTACAGGAGCTATCCCATAACCAAAATGACAAGGCACACAGACAATGAGCATCTCAGCGATCTTTTTATTTGCTATTTGCATAGGTTTTTATTGAGGATGCTTCACAGATTGACCATTATGGTGATGCTGCAAGTTTCCACCATGATTAGGCATGGCTTAGGCTAGCGGCCCAAGCATTTCTCTAACACAAAATACATAACTCCATGGACTTACAAGCTCCTTTTTTATTCACACCGGCGACATCCATAGACAAAAGAGCATGATATCAACTGTGTACAAAGTACACATGCAATGTTGAAAACGTTCCCCATGACAGCATGGTTCTGCTAATTCCAACGTATAAGTGCAAGCATATACAACAAAGATGACACAATGGTTCAAGTTTATTAGGGGCAAGAGATATAAGGTGTGCCATCAAGTTCGTGAGAGCTTTAATCACTAAGTTTTCACATAACAAAATATTTTTTTAATTGGAAGATAGATGAAAACAAGAATATACTTGGAATGGTGTAACACACCATGCATAGGAATTTATAGTGGACACTTTAGAATAACTTGGTTTCTTGGGAGTTGGAAGCATGAGTAGAGCTTACTCATACAAGTGGAGGCTAGCAAAATACTGGGAGCAACCAACTAAGAGAGCAATAATGGCCATAATCATGCAAAGCGACAAAACATTACTAATCAAAGCATAGAGTGGTACTACAAGTCAAGGAATAAATGATCGTAGAGGCTATGGTGAGTTGTTCATAGTCATAACATGGTGTGAGCATGCGCCAAGTCAACACAAACAAAGCATGAAAGGAGAATACCACAATACTATGCTTTTGTATGCTAAAACAACGCATGATTATTTTCAAGGCACACTAAGCAATCTCAATTGTTTGTAACAAGTCATGCTACAACAATAATCACTAAGCATAAGGTCAAAACAACACCTAGCATGGCATGCTAAAGTCTAAGTCACAGTCAAAGCAAGCTCCTCTTGCACTATTCAAGCAAGAACTTTCTACTCGTTTCCAACACCAATCAACTTATTTGAAACAACACAGCGAGAATGGTGGTCCAAACTACTTTTTTCAAGCAAACTAAACAAAATAAGCAAAGCAAACAAAAACTAAGACGCTCCAAGAACAACACAACAGTGCATGAAATAATAAAAACGAAGTGTCTAGAAAGACCTGAGCTTTTTATTGATGAAGAAGGGGATGCCTTGGGCATCCCCAAGCTTTGACGCTTGTACCTCTTGGATATTTCTTGGGGTGACACCAGGGGTGGCATCCCCAAGCTTGAGCTTTTGTCCATTCTTCATCTCATTACATCATTCTCTCTCTACACCTGAAATTTTTCCTTTATACAAAACTTCACACAATATTCATTAGCAACATTAGTGTATTCAAAAGATAATAGACCCTTGGGTTTAGCTTTAGAACAGCAAAACTTTTCACTAAAAACACAAGCTACTGTAGCAACTCCTTAAAAAATCTCAATTTCCCAAAAATAACCCAAAAAGGAATCAATAAGAAGCAAATGCAAATAATGGCAGAAATCTGTCAAAACAACCCAGCAGGTAGAAACCGATTTTTTTGAAGACCTTCTGTTGCTCAAATCCAAAAGTGTTGAATGAACAAAAGTTAGCTAACATACTTGGGGATCTATTAGTAAATTTTTAGCTCAATCTGACGTACAGAGACTCATCACGAATTTTTATGGTGGAGGACAAAAATATATTTCGGGACAACAACTTACTTCCCTCTCATTAGAGGTCATTCTTGGCACAAAAAGCAAACAAAAAGGATAAGGAGAGGTCATTACCGAAGTAATAACTTCCAAGACTCAAGAAAACTCTTGGGTTATCTCCCAACAAGTACTTTGCTTTAACGCCTTTAAGTTAGGCACAAGAAGCAAGAAATTAAGTATTTTCAGTTGAAGAAGCATTAACATCAATACTTGCAAATTCTTCAACTATGAAGGCTATCTCATCCAAATGAGTTTTGGAGGATCCCTTCTCATCTCTCTTTGGTTCACTACTTTCATCAAAAGGATTTTTAGGAACAATCCAATCAAAATTATTTTCAAAGGCTTCATGCATTCCAATAAGCTTAAAGGGTATGGGTATCTTAATTTTCCTCTCTAGGTTTGGTTTTATCTAAAGTACCCACAACATCTACACATGAGCCTAGCATATTAAACCGCTCAAAGACTTTTTTGGCTTCCTTAGCAACATCATGAAACTCTTTTAGTAAAGTTTCAAGGATAAATTCTCTCTTTTCAGCATTCTTTTCTTCTTTTAGTTTAAGGAACAAAATCAGATCATGGGGTTAAGGCTAACAAACCTAGCTTCCAACATATGAACTAAAGAAGCTGCAACAATTTCATAATTAGGATCAATTTCTTCTATAGATCTATTCTCAATATCCTCATGCTTGATAACATGATTAAAGAATTCTTCAATATTTTCTTTCCCAATTATAGAGCCACTACCTATCAAAAGGTCCTTCCGGGTGAACCTGGGTAACAACATGGTGAGCTATAACAAGGCGACAACTAGAGTGGGAACTATTTTTTTGTGTTTTTGATAAGAGAAAGCAAACCAAACTAAACTATTTTTTTGGATGTTTTGATAAAAAGAGGCAAACAAAACCAAGCAAACTAAAAACAAAGTAAAGAGAAAGGCTGTGGAGGATTCCCCTTGTGAAGACGTCCATGGACTCCCAAGAACGGGCGCTTAGAAAATCTTGATGGTGTCACACAATGTGGGAGTGCTTCTGAAACCCCAAGAGCAAGGTGTGATGCAAGACAAGAGTAAGTCTTCCCTCAAGAAGAAACCAAGGTTATCGAACCAGTAGGAGGAAGGAAACGTCTCAAAGGTGTTGCAAGCAACTTGGAAACCTACACAACACAAACTCAAGACTTTGCCCTAATGAACAGTGAGGTTGTCAATCTCACCGGTTGTTGTAACAAAGGATTAACTGTATGGTGTGGAAGGTGAAAGTGGTTTGCAGAAAGTAAACAGTAAACAGTGGAAGATGTATCAATGGTAAAGATTGGACCAGGGTCCATAGTTCACTAGAGGTGTTCTCCTTAGATAAACAAACATGGCATGCTGGGTAAACAAATTACAGCAGGGCAATTGACAGGACTGAGCAAGGCATAACAATGCAATACTAGACATCATGATCCTATGAGATTCGGTTGGGCAATACAACAAGATACATAGACCTCCATCCAACTACATCTATGACTAGAAGTCCACCTTTGGGTTATCATCTGAACCCCCTCTAGTATTAAGTTGCAAGCAACAGACAACTGCTTTAAGAAAAGTGTGTAAGGTAAACAATCCACTTGTTCCATGAACAAGAGACCGTTGTTTTATCCCTAGTGGCAACAGTACATCTACAATCTTGGAGATTTCTGTCACTTCCGTTGATTAAATAGAGGCATGAACCCACTATCGAGCATAAATACCCCCTCTTGGAGTCACTAGAAACTACTTGGCCAAGATAGCTACTAACAAAGGAGATCATGCAAGATCACAAACAACACAGACATGATAGAATCAATAAGACAAAACCATTAATCAATCTGACATAGTAATCTCAATATCCATCGGATCCCCCCAAACACAACATGCATGATTACAAATAGATGAGATCTTGATCATGAACGGAGCTCACAAGATCTAGACATGAAATCACAAAGGAGGAGATACAACCATCTAGCTACTACATGGACCCGTAGTCCAAGGTGGAACTACTCACGCTTCATACCGGAGGCTGGCATGATGAGGAAGAAGGCCTCCAGGATGATCTCCCTTCCGGCAGGGTGCTGGGAAGAGCTTTAGATCCCCCCAATCTAGGGACGATGGTGGCGACGGCTACAGACGGTTTCGTGGAATATTGATCGGGTCCTTAGGGTTTAGGCATCGGGGGTTTATTATAGGCGAAGAGGTGAGGCTGGGAGGTGTTGGGCCACGTAGAGATAAAACAAAAACTTTTTCCTCTAACGTGGTGATCCCAATATCTAGCTGAGGTAGAAGGCCACGAGGTTTACCACTAGACGCGCAGTTGTGGATTACTGATGAAGCGCCGGGCTGATTCAAGCAGCCCTTGCGATCCGATCGTCCTGGTGCTGATCGTATAGCACCTCTGCTGGTATCCACACGTAAAAGGAGGAGCACCGGCGGCGAATTGCTAGGTTCGTTACAATGACAGGACTGCTGTGGAGCTAGGGTTTCCAACACATGGAATGACCTAACTGATCAACGATTAACCCTTCTGGGTTACTGTGATCCACTATATATAGGGAGTGAACGTGGGTTCCACTCTCGTGGCCCATTCACTAAAGCCCATATAACACTAGTCACCGTGAGTCCGACTCACTGACTTAGTCCTAATCCGGCTTGGGTCCAACCCAACCACATTTCCGGTTCAGATCCAATCCGAACTTGCTCCCGCTCTTAAGTGTGTGACCCCGCAGGCTCATGGTTACTTGGACACGATTAGAGTCCGACTCTCAACCGATCCGTCGGTAGCAGATCCTAGCAGAACATGCCGACTCCAAATACCAAAGAGTCATGATGACTTGCCTTTCCAACGTGACTTACGTCCGAGTCCCTTTTGCCTCGTGATATACCTTGTCAGACTATAGGCGAATAATTGTCATCCCTTAAATAGTCTGACTCTCTTCTCGATCCGAGATAAGTGATTCACCCGACTAACTCTTAGTCGATCGCCTCGGTTAACACTTAACCGAGTCATGCATGGCCATGCTTTCCGAATCATATCATCCGAGAGGGCCCAGAGAATATCTCTCCAAGTGGAGGGGAAAAATCCTGTCTTGGTTATTCACATCACATAACTTGATTCTCAGTCGACCCGAACTCTGCCTTTATAACTGCCCAGTTACGGATCAGCGTTTGACAGAACCTAAGTCGGTGATCCTCAACTCGAACTAGCAACAACCTAAGGTCTAAGGATTATATTGATTGAGATATACAAATGACAACTTGTTCGTTGGACCTCAATATGGGTCAATCCGACTCGCTAAACTCTTTAGCCGAATCTGTGTAAGTCGGACATAGCATCACCATGCCCATGACAAGTGGAACCGAGTCATCAATTCGACTTTCACATTGTTCTAAGTTGTGTGTCCAGCACAACCTCAATGACTAAGGACATTTAGTACAAACAACATGAATGTATAGTTCCACAACCGAATCACATATTCAATGATATACATCAGATGCTCATACAAGGACTGCTTAATAACTTTATGAATACAATGGGAAATATCATCATACATGATTGCCTCTAGGAATATTCCCAACAGCCTCCCACTTGCACTAGAGTCAATCTTCCGATATCACATGTCTAAGCATCTAATGCCCATAGTTTCAAACGCCTCATGCTTTGGCTATGGTAATGGCTTTGTCAATGAATTTGTAATATTTGCATCTGTGTGTACCTTGCATAACTTGATATCACCCTGATCCACGAACTGGCGAATCAGGTGGTACCGCATGAGTATGTGCTTGTTCTTCTGGTGTTGTCTGGGTTCCTTGGCTTGTGCAATAGCACCATTGTTGTCACAATACACGTCTAACGGATTGGACGAGCCCTGAACCACACCAAGATCCATGAGGAAATTCCTCATCCAAATAGCTCCTTTTGCTGCCTCCGAGGCGGCAATATACTCAGCCTCTATTCTAGATGCAGACAAGGTCTCTTGCTTGGAACTCTTCCAGCTCACAGCACCTCTATTTATAATAAACACGTATCCGGATTGCGAACGAGAATCATCAGAGTCGGTAAGATAACTCGCATCTGTGTAACCCTTTACACTGAGTTCATCTTCACCACCATAAACCAAAAACATATCCTTAGTCCTTCTCAAGTACTTTAGGATATTTTTAGTCATTGTCCAAGGATTTCTCCAGATCACCGGTACAACACTTAGATCATATGAAACATCCGGCCTAGTACAAATCATGGCATACATGATGGATCCGACTGCAGAAGCATACGAAATCGCACTCATCCGACTTCTCTCATCAGTTGTCAAAGGACACCGACTCTTGCTAAGTTTTACACCATGGGACATCGGTAAGAACCCCTTCTTAGACGATTCCATGTTGAACTTCTTCAACACTTTGTCCAAATAAGTACTCTGACTCAATCCAATGAGCCGTCTTGATCTATCTCTATAGATCCGGATTCCGAGGATATATGTTGCCTCACCAAAGTCTTTCATTGAGTAACTCCTTTCCAATGATTCCTTGGTTTCTTGCAACATCTGGACATCATTTCCAAGCAATAATATGTCATCCACGTATAAGATTAGAAAGTTTACTTTGCTCCCACTAAACTTCTTGTATAAACAAGAATCATGATCACTCTTGATGAAGCCAAACGATTTGACTACCTCATCAAAGCGAATATTCCAACTCCGAGATGCTTGCTTTAACCCATAAATGGATTTCTAAAGTTTGCATACTTTGTCAGCATTAGCCGAATCGACAAAACCCTCGGGTTGTATCATATACACGTCCTCGGTTAAATTTCTGTTAAGGAAAGCCGTTTTGACATCCATCTGCCATATCTCATAGTCGAAATAGGCTGCTATAGCTAACATGATCCGAACTGATTTAAGCATCGCTATGGGCGAGAAAGTCTCGTCGTAATCAACTCCTTGAACTTGTCGGAACCCCTTCGCGACAAGGCGTGCTTTATAGACGGAAACATTTCCATCAACATCAGTTTTCTTCTTAAAGACCCATTTGCACTCGACGGGTCTTGCACCGTCTAGCAGATCAACCAAGTTCCAAACTTGATTTTAATCCATGGACTTTAACTCGGATCTCATGGCTCCAAGCCATGACTCGAAATCAGATCCCACCATCGCTTCCGAATAATTTCCTAGCTCATCACTGTGTAACAGTAACACATCACAAACACTTTGTAATCTCGCCGATCTTCGTAGTACAGGTGTTGCTGTTGGGTCAGCTACCACGACCGGCTCAACCTCCAAGGTTTTTGCCGAATCGCTACTAGCCGGTTGCTCTCGAATTTCTTCGAGCTGCACCGTGCTCCCACTGACTCCCCGATTGAGAAACTCTTTATCAAGGAAGACACCGTTCCGAGCGACAAACACTTTGCCTTCTTCTTGGTTGTAGAAGTAGTAACCCAAGGTTTCCCTCCGATACCCCATGAAAATACACTTATCCGACTTGGTCGTAAGCTTGTCCGACTGAAGTCGTTTGACAAATGCTCCACAACCCCAAATCTTAAGAAAAGAAAAACTCGACTTTTTGCCTGTCCACATCTCATGCGATGTCTTCTCTACCGACTTTGATGGTACTCTGTTTAGTGTAAACGCCGCTATTTCTAGACAATAACCCCAAAATGATAAAGGCAGATCTGTCTAACTCATCATTGATCGTACCATGTCCAACAAGGTCTGATTCCGCCTTTCCAAAACACCATTCCTTTGTATGCTTCCTGGCGGAGTGTTGAGGAACTATTCCACAACTTTTCAGATGGTCATCAAACTCATGGATCATGTATCGCCTCCTCGGTCCTAATCAAGAAACTTTATTTTCTTGCCGAGTTGATTCTATGTTTCATTCTCGAATTCTTTGAACTTTTCAAAGGCTTCCGACTTATGTTTCATCAAGTAGATATATCCATACCTACTCAAATCATCGCTGAAGGTAATGAAGTACTCATAACCACCCTCTCGGGTCGTGCTCATTGGTCCACATACATCACTATGTACTAGTCCCAACAAGTCGACGCCTCTTTCGCAACTCTTTTGCAAAAGGTGTCTTGGTCATTTTGCCGAGTAGGAAAGATTCAGATGTCTCGAACGACTCCAAGTCGAACGGGTTAGAGTCCATCATCATGGAGCTTCTTCATGCGCCCAACTTATATGACCAAGCCGACAGGCTAAAAGTAAGTCATATTCAGATCATTTGGTTTCAACCTTTAACATTTATGTTATAAACCGACTCACCATCAAGATTCAAAATAAATAACCTGTCCGGACGGGTGCAAAGCCGTGAAACATATCATTCAAATACAAAGAACAACCATTATTCTTGATATTCATCTCATAGCCTTGCCTCATCAAACATGAAGCGTAAATAATGTTTCGATTTCAAGATCGGAACATAATAACAATTATTCTGCTCCATAATGAATCTGAAGGTAAATGAAGTTGCATCATGTCGATTTCCAACACAAAGAACTCTTGCTTTGTTGCCGACTCAATATCAACCTCGCCTCTTGCTACGCCTCCTAGTTCTTACTCCCTACAACGAGTTGTAGATGTGAATAACTGATCCGGATCATATACCCAAGAACTATTAGGTGCATCAGCAAGATATATGTCTATAACATTGCAAACAAGTGTACCTGAGTCGGAAGTCATACCTCCACTCTTGGCTTTATCAGCCAAATACTTGATGTAGTTCCTCTTCCAGTGGCCATCCGACTTGCAGTAGAAGCAAGTGGATCCGCTGAAGGAGATGGCTTAGTCCCCGAGGAAGCGCTTTGGGAATGGGTCCCGAGCCTGCTTCTCCCGACTTAGTTTTCTTCTTAGTCCAAGAACTCTTCTTGAACTTAGCCTTATTTTGCACCATCAATACTTGAATGGCGCCTTCTTGAGATCCGCCTCGCTTAAGCATCCCATGCAATTCAGTGAGCTTTATCCATACCATGCATGTGGTAGTTCGAAATGAACTTCCCATATGCACTAGGAAGAGAGTTCAGAATTATATTTGTAGCGAACTCTTCGCTAATGGGGTATCCAAGTCTCTCTAGAGACTACACGTAACCAACCATTTTGATCACATGCGGACTTAGTGGATCACCATCCTTAAGCTTGCAACTCAGCAAAGCCTGAGAGACTTGATACCTCTCAGTCTTCGCCTGAGCCTAGAACATACATTTGAGGCTTTTGATCATCTCGTAGGCCTTAACATTCTTAAACTGCTTTTGCAAGTCCGGTTCCATGTGAGCAAGCATACGACAGCTAATATCCGTGGACTCATCTTAGTCCGACGGTATGCATTGGTGGTAACGATGATTCTCATTCGCTCATCTCGAAGTGGGTTTTCTAGGACATGGTTCTTCTTTTCTTGTTTGATAACAATTTTCAGATTTCATACCATTGGTAAAATTAGTGTCGCTTAGTTTATCTTTCCAAGGATAGTTCTCAATGCAAAACCGGATATCCGAGAGTGATCGCTACTTGGTGCCATGATCTACAACAGTAAATATGCAAAACACTTAAGACATGTATTCATAAAAGAGCAAGCATATTAAACACTTTAATATTTTATGCTCCCACTAGAACCAACAACCCTCTGATGGTTGCTTAGTGATTCAGGACCCTAAATAAGCAGGTCGGCTAGTGAGCTTTAGCATCACTGCTAGCCGCCAAGTGATCTAGGAAGACAACTCTGTCACATCCCAAGATTTTCCAAATCTTGTAATGTGAAAAATAAATAAACAAAATAAAAGATTGTTGAATTTTAGGGTGAAAAGAAACTTTTTCCGTCTCGTATTCTGGCTCCATGGATCTTCTGGTGAAATAGGATTTTTGGCATATTTTCCGGGATTTTTCCTGATAATTGATTTTCACAAAAACTAGACACCAAGGTAATTCTGCTGAAAACTTATCACAAGTTAGTTGTATCCAAATCACACAAGTTTAGAGGAGAAACAATATCAAAAGTGTTCGGGAAAGTAGATATGTTTTGGACATATCATGAGTCTTATTATGTGACATGCCACCATAATAAATGTACATAAATCAAGTTTTAACCTAAATCACCACTTCTCAAATTACCTACTATCTATGAAGGTTCATGGCTTTCTATTCGAGCCTCTCCCCAAAACATCCCTCTCCAAAACATAATTTGTCTAAATGAGGCAATAATTGTCAAACTGATATATATTTGAATTGCAAATAGTTTGATGTATGCCAATATGTATTTTATTATATAAAAGAAGAATTTTCCATTTTAAAATCTCTTTTTGTTTTCTATTTGAACCCCCTTGTCAGTTTTGCCCTTGGTTTTAAAGTTCTACTTAGTTTTTCCCTTGGGTTTTATGTTCTACTTAGTTTGAAGGGAAAGTGTTCAAATGTGTATAATTTTTGCATTATATTTCACTCCCTGTCCTAAGTGCGATTTCACAGTGTTTGCCACCCATGTATATCTTAAGATTTTCTTAGCGCATCATTATCACGTATTAAGTGCGATTTCACAGTGTTTAAAGGTTTATAATTTTCGTATACGCAAGTTTAGGGATCACTTTTCACGCTATGAAAATGGTAAACACCCTTTTACATTAAGAGTTGTATAATTTTTCAATTTGAAAGTGTTCAAGAGTTGTGTCAATTATAAACACTCTTTTACATTAAGAGTTGTATGATTTTTTTTAATTTGAAAGTGTTCAAGAGTAGTGTCAATTATAAACACTCTTTTACATTAAGAGTTGTATAATTTTTTCAATTTGAAAGTGTTCAAGAGTTGTGTTAATTATAAACACTCTATTACATTAAGAGTTGTATGATTTTTTTAATTTGAAAGTGTTCAAGAGTATTGTCAATTATAAAAACTCTTTTACATTAAGAGTTGTATATTTTTTCAATATGAAAGTGTTCAAGAGTTGTGTCAATTATAAACACTCTTTTACATTAAGAGTTGTATGATTTTTTTTAATTTAAAAGTGTTCAAGAGTTGTGTCAATTATAAACACTCTTTTACATTAAGAGTTGTATAATTTTTTTAATTTGAAAGTGTTCAAGAGTTCTGTCAATTATAAACACTCTTTTACATTAAGAGTTATATAATTTTTTTAAATTTGAAAGTGTTCAAGAGTTGTGTCAATTATAAGCACTCTTTTACATTAAGAGTTGTATAATTTTTTTAAATTTGGAAGTGTTTAAGAGTTGTGTCAATTATAAACACTCTTCTACATTAAGAGTTGTATAATTTTTTAAATTTGAAAGTGTTCAAGATTTGTGTTAAGTATACTTTTTTTAATTAGAAAGTTTTCAAGAGTTGTGTCATTTATAAACACTTTTGTACATTAAGAGTTGTATAATTTTTTTAATTTGAAAGTGTTCAAGAGTTGTGTCATTTTCTTATTTATTATACATACATGTCCCAAATTTTTAATTATAAACACTCTTTCACTTGATTGCAGCCGAGAAATTAACTCGATAAACCAATTAAATCATCGGAACGGCTCGCCGGCCGCATTCTCCACAGCAAGTGACCCGGTTGCCATTTTGGTGCGAGATTTTGGTACATTTTGGTGCGAGAACTAACCTTCTATGTGCACGGTTTCCATTGTCATCCTTCGTATAGGTCAACGGGATGACACCATACTGCGGCCAGGACGAATGGGAGGCCAAAGTGAAGCTCGACAAAGGGTCGCCATCGCCGGAGAAGGTTCGCCGTTGCTGGAGAAGGTCCACCGTCACCGAGAAGAAGAAGAAAGAGGAGGCAACAACATGGGCGCGGGAACAGGGCTCGCTCACGTGGATAAGCTGTGGGTCCGAAGCTCACGTGGATAAGCTGTGGGTCCCATGCTGATCTAGATAAGTGGAGAGAGGTGTCCACTACGGGAATGAACTAAATGCGGACCCACTTGTCAGCATGTAACGGCAAGGGTCCACTACGGGACCTGATAGATCGCAACCCCACTTGCCAGCACGTAACAGCGAGGGTCCACTACGGGACCTGACTGAATGCGGCCCCACTTGTCAGCATCTATTGGCAAGGCTGACGGAGAGGGAGTTTCAGACCGTGCGAGAGTTCCATAATAGGAGTTGGGCAAAAGTTAGGAAAAGTGAGTACAACTAACGAACCAAGGGCACGAAAATAGAAATCCCTTGTTTCTAAGCATGAAAACACTGTTTACAACCGGTTCTGCTACATGTTTGCTTGATAAACCTTGGGTGATCCACTTAAGGGGAAACTTGTTGCTGTTCTACAAACCTCTGCACTTGGAGGCCCAACAGTGTCTACAAGAATAGAAGCGTGCGTAGACATCAAGCCATTTTTTGGCGCCGTTGCTGAGGAGGTAAGGTAAAAGGTACTCACATACTCTGTCTATTAAGCTATCTTCTAGTACTGTTGATGGTGTGTGAGTGCTCGAATTTATTTCCTTTAGATTCTGCAATTATATCTTTTTGTTTCTTGCTTTTATTTTCACTAGTTAGGCTTCATGGAAAATAACAACAAATTTAGAGAGCTTTATAGTATTTTTCCTGAGTTAGGACATGAAGTGTTTGAAGAGAAAATTAAAAAACCTATGGAACCTTATTTGCATGCTAATAGCAATGTTATTAGTATGAATTTTTTGAACATCATTGTTGCTAATGCTATGGAAACATCTAAGCTCGGGGAAGCTAGTTTTTATGAAAAATGATCTTTTTAGTTCCCAGCTTTAGAGGAGAAACTTTCTTCTGATGATACTTTATCTCCCATATGTGGTAATTCTAATGATTCTTGTGATATTTTAAATCCACATACTGAAAGTGTCCCTTTTAAAATACCTATGAAAATTGTTGAACGTGTTATGAATAACTACTATTTTGGAGATGGAACTGTCCATCCTGGTGATCATTTACTATTTATACATGAATTATGCGAGTTGTTCAAGTGTGCATGTATTTGAATGGACCAAGTTAATAGGAAGCCATTCTCTTTATCACTTAAGGATAAAGCAAGGGAGTGGTATGAGCTACTATATGATCCTCATCATTCGGAGTGGAAGGAACTTGAATCTCTCTTTTACTCCAAATTTTATCCTCCTCATGAAATTCATACAGATAGGAATTATATTTATAATTTTCATCCTCATGATGGAGAAAGTATTGCCCAAGCATGGGGGAGACTGAAGTCACTAATGCTCAAATGTCCCATTCATGAGCTCCCCAGTAATATTGTTATTAATAATTTTTATTCAAGGCTTTCGGGACATTTCAAGGACTATCTAGATGCCTGTTTAGAGGTATCATTCACAATTAAGAAGGTCAAATCTAAGTGGGAACTTCGTGAAACAATTCAAAGCAATACCGAAGATTGGGATAACGACAAAGGTAAAGAACCAAGTATAAACTATGAGTATGATTGCATTAAGTTTTTCGCTGAAACTGCTGATTTTTAAGAGCTTAGTGCTAAATATGGTCTTGATCCTCAAATTCTTGTTGTTTATTGTAGAGACTTTGCTTCTCATATTAATGCTCCTAAATAAAATTGGGGCATGTATCATGAACCTTTTAAAGACACTTGCATGAAAAATGAAATTGTTATTAATGATTGCAATAAACATGCTCAAACCTCTGAAAGTACTATTTCTTATAAGCATGTTAATTTTTGTGGAGTACTTAGACCTTGTGAAAAGAATCAAATCGAAGAATAATATTGTATCCACCATAGGAATGAAAAAACTAGAACGTGGGATAGGGCTCTAAATGATCTTGGTGAAAATGTGTGTGCCATCTATCCTTTTATTTGTGAACTTTAACATAAAGTGGGTCATTTCAATTTTCAATGCTCAAGCTATGATAATAGCCTCTCTAATCCATTGAGTACTACAACTTTGTATTGTGGTGACATGATCACTCCTAATCAGCATGATGAACTTACATTACTTTTGGGGTGTGAGGAGTTATCAAGAAAACCTTACTTGGTAGATGTGAGTGCTTTTGGTATGAATAGCATCATGCATGGTTGTCATATTTACTGTGTTGATAATTGCCACGCAAACACTTACATACAAAATATTATGAAATACGAGATTTTACCAAAATATGACAGGACTAATATGTGTTTTGCTCTTATTAATGAAAAGGAGGAATCCTCCAAAGTTTCTTCTATTGTCTCTAACAATAAACCAGGGTATGTGGAGAAGCTTCCTTTCAAGCCTCTCCCTCCTAAAGAGGGGAAGAAGAAGAAGAAGAAGAAGAAGAGGAGGAGTAAAAGGAGAGAGGAAATGGTATTTTCCCCTAAGCATATTGATCCTATTATAGTTTTTGCTGATGAGTCTGAACTCGATGATGAACCTATGCATGTTACCTATAGTAGTGATCATGATTGGGAAAAGCACACTACTTTTGATATTGAAAATATCTTGGGTACCAATTCTAAAAATGATGATGTTAATAATTGTTGTACTATTAGTACTATCCATGTCCCTTCCAATGATGATATGTTTACAAATGAACACATTTTGGAAGATAACTATTCTATTGCTTATGATGATACTATACCTCCAATATATGATGATTAAAATGATGAATATGATATTCTCAATCCACCTACTATTGAGGAGAAAATTAATTATGATTACAATATGCCTCCTATATTTGATGGTTATGGTGATGAGAATAATAATGATAGCTATTTTGTTAAATTTGCTCCCACTACAATTAATAAGAATTACTATGCTTATGTGGAGAGTAATAATTATTATATGCATGTGGCTCATGATAAGAATGTTTTATGTGATAGTTATATTGTTAATTTTATTCATGATTCTACTAAAAGTAATTATGAGAGAGGGAAACATGGTTTTATGTATCTCAATAATATTAAGTTTCCCCTCTTTATGTTGAAAATTTTGAAGTTGCACTTGTTTTGCTTTCCTATGCTTGTTCCTTTGTGCTTTCATGACTTGTTTCTTTACAAGATTTTTTTCATAGGAAGTGGGTTAGACTTAAATTTGTTTTATATTTGCTTCTTGATGCTCTATTTTACTTCAATTCATATTTCTTATGTGAGCATCATCAAAATTATCATGCCTATCTTAATGGCTATAAAGAAAGAGCTTTTGGGAGACAACACATTATATTTTTGCTTTTAGTTTATGTTTGTTTATTTGAGTCTTGGAAGTTGTTACCTCTGTATAAACCTCTACTTATCCTTTTTTATTTCGTTTATGTGCCAAGAGTATCCTCTAATAGGAAGAAGGTAAGATTTGGGGAAGTTGTTGTCCTGAAACAGATTTCTGTGCTTCGGTGTAAAAATTTGTGAAAAATCCCAGAACATCATATTGATCTGCAATTTTTTGTGTGCATGCCCCAGGTTACTATCTAACTTCCGATAGTTTTGCACTTTTCTATTTGAGCGACAAAATATTTAAAAAAAATCGATCTTTACATGTTGTTCTGTTTTGACACATTTCTGCCACTATTTGCATTTGCCTCTTGATCTTTCTTTTTGAGTTCTTTTGATCGGAAGAGCTTTTAAAATAAGTTGCTACAGTAGCTAATGTAATAATGGATGTTGTACTTGGGTTGAAACTGAACCAAAAGTGGATCTATTATCTTGCATACGCTAATGTTGCTAATGAGAATTGTGTGAAGTTTTGTATGAAGGAAGTTTCCAAGTGTAGGGAAAGGAGAATGATATGATGAGATGAAGGATGGACAAAATCTCAAGCTTAGGGATGCCCATATCACCCCAAGAAATATCCAAGAAGTACAAGCGACAAAGCTTGGGGATGCCCAAGGCACCCCCTTCTTCATCAACAAAAATATCAGGTCATCTTTCAAGACACTATTTTTATTGCTTCATATACTATGTGTTATTCTTGGAGCGTCTTTATTTTTGTTTTCAGTTTTATTTTGTTTTGTTTGTTGTAGTATATTGTTGTATCCCAGCATGTTTGTTTTGGAGAGAGACACGCTCCATTTTCATTGTTTAGAACACTCTAGTTTGCACTCTTATTGTCCTGCGAGTGTTCTCTTTTGCTAGTACTGCGTTTAGCTTTTGTTTTCACCCTTATTTTGTTCAGAACTTTTTATTTCTCTATTTTTAGTTAGGTGATACAAGCTCTCTGGTCTTTATTGATTATTATCTTTGAGTTGTTTCAAATAAGTTGATTGGTGTTGGAAAAGAGTAGAATGTTTCATGCTTATGGTGGTACAAAAAGAAGCTTGTTTTGACTGTGGCTTAGACTTTATCATGTCATGTTAGATGTTGCTTTGGCCATATGCTTAATTATTATTGTTGTAGCATGACTTGTTTCAAACAATTGATATTTAATGTGCCATGAAAGAATCATGCGTTGTTTTAGCATACAAAAGCATAATATTGTGATATTCTCCTTTGATGCTTTATTTGGGTTGACTTGGCAAATGCTTACACCATGTTATGACTATAAACCAGCCACCTTAGCCTCTATGATCATTTAATTTTTGAATTTTATATCACTTTATGCTTTGATTAATAATGTTTTGTCGCTTCGCATGATTATGGCCATTATTGCTCTCTTAGTTGGTTGCTCCCATTCTTTTGCTAGCCTCCACCTGTACTGAGTATGAGCTCTACTCGTGCATCCAACTCCCAAGAAACCAAGTTATTCCAAAGACTCCACTATAAACTCATATGCATGGTGTTTTACACCATTCCAAGTATATTCATGTTTTATCTATCTTCCAAATTAAATTTTTGTTATGTGAAAATTAGTGATTAAAGCTCTCACGAACTTGATGGCACATTTTATTTCTTGCAATTAATAAACCTGAACCATTGTGACTATCTTATGATGATTATATGCTTGCAAGTTGTAAGTTGGGAGTTAGCAAACCATGCTATCATGGGTCATGCTTTACATTGCACTTATTTCTATTTAGTTGATATCATGTTCTTTTGTTTATGGATGCCTTTGGTGTGAAATGAGTTGGGAGCTTATAAGTACATGGAGTTTGTATATGTGCTATAGAAACGCCTGGGTGGCCAGCCTAAGCCATGCCTAATCATGGTGGAAATTTGCAGCATAACCATAATGAGCATTCTATGAAGCATCTTCAATAAAAAACTATGCTCATGGTAAATAAAAGGATCGCTGAGATGCTCATTGTCTGTTGCCTTGTCATTTTGATATGGGATAGCTCTTGTTTCATGGGGCAAGGGTACCCTGCATGTTCTCTATGATACATATTACTTACAATGACAAGATCAAAGTTGAGTAGCATGAAATCTCGGTACTCGTACTCAAGGGGCATGAGATTTTCAACTTGTGATTTGTCACGCATATAACTCATATTTTCCCTCACATTAACCTTAACCATTCAAGATGCCAATGACAGGGGCAATGAGAGCTCAAAGCTAATAAGTACCATAATTTTTGGGAGCTTTATAAAACTTGAAATCCCTACTTCCCTTTGCGAAGGGCCTTTCTTTTTACATTTTTGTTGAGTCTACATCTTCTATCTTTATGCACCAGCTAAGAGAGCATAGTTGTCATTCTGAGTTCAATGTGCATAGTCCCAAACTTTATTATTGATTGATTCATGATTATGGTATTGCTTGTTCTCAAATTATTTGTATCTAGTCACCCTTTGAACTTTGAAGGTGTACTATGCATTTATGTTTTGCTATTCCATGAAGGACAAGCTGAATACCACTTTGCTATGTTTTCTCTATGCTTAAAACAAACAAATAACTTTCAATCATTGTTATTCATGATCTTTTGTTTGTGTTACTCTTCATGTTGTAACATGGTTTCTAAGTTCTATTGTTAAAATTATATCTTTTATGCTTATGTTTAGAGTACTTTGATCCCATCTTTCAATGCTTTGCAATACCTTGATCAAGGTTGTGTTGGCTGCATGTCACCTCAAAAATTATTTTTGTTATCACTTACCTACTCGAGGATGAGCAGGAGTTAAGCTTGGGGATGCTGATATTTTCAAATGTATCTATAATTTTTGATGCTCCATGCTTGTTTTACACCAATTGCTTTATGTTTTGCTTGCACTTCGTGTCATTTTTATGCATTTTCTGGAACTAACCTATTAACAAGATGCCACAGCGCCAGTTCCTATTATCTGCCGATTTTCTATTCCAGGTTTTTACCAAAGGATATATTCTCGGAATTGGACGAAACAAAAGCCAAACCTCCTATTTTTCCCGACACAAAGACGGATTCCAAAGCAGAGACGAAGGAGGGCACCGAAGCAGCCACACCATAGGGTGGCGCGGGTCCCCCTGGTCATGTCTGGCCATGGTGTGGGCCCCTCGGGCGTCCACCGACCTCGCCTCTCCGCCTATATATACACCTCCCCAAGAAAACCCTACACACTAGATCATAATTCCATGAAAAGTTCTGCAGCGCCGTGGCCACCAAAGACAAGATCTGGGGACAAAGTCTGCTCCAAGACTGCCAGACGGAATTGCCCCCGGAGCCATCTCCATCGACTCCACCGACATCTCCATTGTTGTTGCTGACTCCCATGATGAGGAGGGAGTAGTTCTCCCCCGAGGCTAAGGGCTCTACTGGTAGCTATGTGTTCATCTCTCTCTCCATGGTGTGATCTTATTATGATCATGAGCTTTGTAATCTAGTTGAATAAGTAGATGCTACTCTTTGTCTATTATGCTACTCAAGTGCTTTTATTAATGTGATCTCCGGAGAGACCTTATCCTACGTGTGTGAAGGTGACAGTGTACGCACCGTGTGTAGCTCTTAGGCTAAAGATTACATAAATACTTATCATGAGTTATAATTTTAGTTGGATGTCTTTATGGAATCGTGGTGTTTGTCTAGAACCATCTAGCGCTCAAGGTGATAGTGTGAGGTTTCCTAGATGGGGAACGCGAACTTTAAGGTATGCTTTATAGCCCTACGCGGTGAATTTGTGTTCGTTATCCAACTAGAGAGTAGTTCAGGGTAGCATAGTGAAGAGAAGATATTTATGTGTTCAATTATATTATCATTGTTGAGAGTGTCCACTAGTGAAAGTATGATCCCTAGGACTTTTTTCCAAGCATTAAAACACCGTTTACAACCGGTTCTGCTACATGTTTGCTTGCAGCCACTTTTATTTCAGATTGCAATTACCACTTATCATCATCCATATTACTTGTATTTCACTATCTCTTCGCCGAAGTAGTGCACCTATACACCTGACAAGTGTATTGGGTGTGTTGGGGACACAAGAGACTTCTTGTATCTTAATTGTAGAGTTGCTTGATAGGGATATCTTTGACCTCTACCTCCCTGAGTTCGATAAACCTAGGGTGATTCACTTAAGGGAAACTTGCTGCTGTTCTACAAACCTCTGCACTTCGAGGCCCAACACTTTCTACAAGAATAGAAGCATGCGTAGACATCAAGCGCTTTTCTGGCGCCATTGCCGAGGAGGTAAGGTAAAAGGTACTCACATCCTCTAGCTACTAAGCTATCTTCTAGTACTGTTGCTGGTGTATGAGTGCTCGAAGTTATTTCCTTTGGATTCTGCAATTATATATTTTTGTTTCTTGTTTTTATTTTCACTAGTTAGGCTTAATGGAAAACAACAAAAAATTTAGAGAGCTTTATAGTATTTTTCTTGAGTTAGGACATGAAGTGTTTCAAGAGAAAATTAAAAAACCTATGGAACCTTCTTTGCATACTAATAGCAATGTTATTAGTATGAATTTTTTGAACACCATTGTTGCTAATGCTATGAAAACATCTAAGCTTGGGGAAGCTAGTTTTTATGAAAATGATCTTTTTAGTTCCCCAGCTTTAGAGGAGAAAATTTGCTCTGATGATACTTTATCTCCCATATGTGGTAATTCTAATGATGCTTGTGATATTTTAAATCCACATACTGAAAGTGTCCCTTTTAAAATACCTATAAAAATTGTTGAACGTGTTATGAATAACTGCCATTTTGGAGATGGAACTGTCCATCCTGGTGATCATTTACTCTTCCTTCGTGGGATAGACTCATAGAAGAAGGTGGGCCTTCGTGGCGTTGGGAAATCCTCTGTGGAATCCCACACCTCTCCAACATGACATACCTTACTTTTAAGGGAACACTGGAATACATCTCGCTCGCTGCCTCTGCTATCTCTATATCCGAGCTTACTTTCCTTGTGATATCCTTTGAGCTTGAAGTACTTATATCTTGCTTATCACTTGTGATATATTTATCTTGTGCTATATTGATTAGCTTAACTTGTTGTTGGTGCACTTAGTTGAGCCTAGTGTATTTAGGTTTTGTGCTTGTAAAATAAACGTTAGTTTAATTCCGCATTCTATCAAGCCAAAACTGTAATAGTTTTAAAATTGCCTATTCACCCCCTCTAGACGATATCTCTATCCTTTCATAAACCTCTTCCATAAAAAAACTACTCCCTTCGATTCAAATTAATAAACTTAAATTTATCTATATTCGAATGTATGTAACTCTAAAACATGTCTATATTCGTCAGAACCTAAACAATCTGAGTACATTAATATGAATTAGAGGAAGTAGCAAATAGTGATGGTTTATTGAAACCATAGCTACAAATTGGTGTGGTTTTTATAATTTCCTCTTTTTTCTATAAAATAGAACTAATTTGTAGCATTGTTTTAGTTCATGGCCTCTTTGATTTGCATGATCTCTAAAATGGGGAAGATTATTACAGTGACACACAAGCCCACTTGAACCTTACAAGATTATAAAACTATACGATTTTGAACGAAAGATTGTTTGACATCATGAAAAACAAAAGAATATTTCATGAGATTTGAGTGAATATTTCTCTTAGATAGACCGCAACTAAAGCCCTAGGGAAAGTTCCTACAAGTTCCAATACTCTGAATAAAATGACTATATGGATCCCAAGTAACCAAATCCTGCAGAAATCCTATGAAATTTCTTTAAATTAAAAATAGCTCTTACATGTTTGTTAACGGATGCAGTGTTTATGCCTCTTGGTGTATGGGTCCAAAGAGAGCCAATTGCGCATGTGAAACTCTGGACAGGGACAAACCAACAAACCCACCCTTGCCTCTCCACCCCCCACCCCCCGAGGAAGGGGGGTCGAGTACTCGCTTCGTATAGTGATTGGCCATGATCTTTTTGACCCTATCACTTTACAAAAATAACCATATTTGTACCAAAATTAACCTGCATCATATCTCATTGGGGACCAGGAGGCTCTTATTTGCCAAAAGAAACTACTCTCTCCACCCTAGTTAATTGGCACAACTCATGAGTACACTTGTACTTGACATAGTTTATGCCTGCGCCAATTAATTTTGGCCAGAAGGAATAATAACTTTTGGTCAAAATAACCCACCATCAATCTCATCTTAAGTTTTATCAAATTTAACTATCAAACATGTAGTTTATCTAAATCATATTGTAATCTATCTCATTTAATGTTCATCAAGTTTCATGTGGAACATCCATAATGGAACTTAGTTTTATAGCCAAGCCTTAGTGAAATAAGTGCTTCGCCGATGGTAATTGGACACATCAGTTTATAAAAAGTTGCAGTGATGACTAACTTTTAACAAAATAATATCCAATTGTAAAATAAACGCTCTAAGGAGTGTATTCCGTCCTTGGAAAGAGTGCGCGAATTCAACATATGTTAGTCTCCTCCCTAAAGTAC
Organism: Avena insularis; assembly: GCA_023614405.1. Classification (NCBI taxonomy): domain Eukaryota; kingdom Viridiplantae; phylum Streptophyta; class Magnoliopsida; order Poales; family Poaceae; genus Avena; species Avena insularis. The sequence continues at coordinate 319,905 of JAJUPC010000111.1, read as the reverse complement.
ATACTCAAAATATTGTCTAATTGTTTTATTTTGAAATTACATGGCCATGGCCAAAATATGAATACGGCAAAACATTTATAGATGCTATGGAGTCATTTTATGTAATCTGTCCATGTTCCCATGTGTGACCATTCTCCAATAATTGTCTCTTTCGTCCACGTTAGGCCTTTCATTGCTAAATAAGACAAATATATCTAATTTAGACAATATCATATTATTGTGCCGATTAGGAATAGTCATTTATGGCGCACAAGGTCACTGGATTGGTACTTGTATTTCCATTACTTTGGCATGTGTAGTTGTATAAGGACGGTTGGTGTAACTTAGTAGGGATGTCCATGACTCCCGATCACAACCTCACAACCACCAGAAATATTATGTGACCGTCCTCCCCCAATTTTTTTTCTTGAATCGTACTAACATTGGTACTAACCCAATAATTTATTTTGAATCATACTAACGTTGGTACTAACCCGTTTCACTATTTTTCTCTTTAAAAGAACTAACATTTGAATCATGCTAACATTGGTAGTAAAAAATATACAACAGAGAGATGGTGTTTTCCCTAAAAGTACTCCCTTTTTAAGAACCAAAATTCGCTTAACTTGGTACTAATTGTTAAGGTCTTCTCTCTCTAAAAAAAAAAACTTGGTGAGCTTCTCTCCCTGCAAGATGTGAACGGAAGAGACGCGGTTGTGAAAATACGCTTGACGTAGAGTTTCTTTTCTTCACCTTTTACTGTTCTTAACTTGGTGAATTTATCTCCCTTCACCTTGGGTGATTTGGCACGATGAACGGAAGAGACTCGGCTGTGGAAATATGCATGACGTATTACTAGACGTACAGCTCTGGGAATACCCCAGAATATTTCTTTGCTGCATTGATTCACTTCACGTGGGAGAACATAGGACCCAGAGAAGAAATCTGGTAGAGTTCAAACAATATCCGACCCCGACGCAGTACTATCCGTATGTTTCTCTTGGTTTTCTAACAACATTTGTATCTACCGTCTAGGTACTAGTATGATTCTATAGAGTACTAAACTACAGTACACAGTACACGTAATACTGGCCTCTCACCCCCCCACCCCACCCCAACTCACACACACATACAAAAAAAAAAGCTATTCGCGGACTTTCTAAATGTTTATATTTTGAAATGAATGTGTATGTATGTATACACTAAAATGTGCCGCGACATCCTTTCCGTATCGGAGGGAGTACCTACAAGATTATAATGTCACTTTCTCTCCTTTCGGTACATTTCAAATATGGAAGAAACTCTTTCCATTGTGTCGCCGTCGCTTCCTCCGTCGTTAGCAGCAGCCTTATCTTGCATATCCCCGGCAGAACTTAAGGTGGAGATCGTTCACAAACTTGAAGCACACACATTCTGTCGACAAAAAAACCTGTGCTAAATTTGGCCACGAGTTCCCTCCCTCCCCGTGGAGCAAGCAGGCAGACATGAAACGAGACCAACGCATGGCTCCCAATAATTGACGCCCGCTGCGCCACAAAACCAGGGAAAAAGCCTTGGAGGCCAAGTCCGCTAGAAACAAGGAGAAATCACAAACAAGAAATCCACACGCGGGACGCGGCACGGCACGGGGAGAACCGAATTCCACCCATAAATACTCGTCTCCTACGCGCGCCATCCTTTCCTACTCCGCCATTTCTCTCCCCCCACCTTAGCTTTCGTTTTCTTGGAAGCGAGAGAAGGGACGGGGAGGGAGAGGGGTAGCGGAGAGAGGGCGCCGGTGAACTGAGGGAGGGGAAGCTGCGTGCGTGCGTAGGGGCAGGCAGGGGGGCTGTGTGCAGTGCAGGCACCGTACCCCGGCCGGGCCTGGCCGGGCCCCGCCCACGCTGTCCTCCCTCCTCTCTCCTCTTGCTCACTCACTCACTCCCTCCCACCAACGCTCTCCTCCTCCTCCTACTCTCACCAACTCTCTCTTATCTCCTTCCAAGATCCCTTCCCCCTTCCGTCTTTGCTAAGCTAGCTAGGACCATTCTTTGATCTTTCATTCGCTCCAAACGCTCCCGTCCCAGCTGCCAGCTGCCTGCGGAGATCGACTCTTCCCTCCCGTCCTGCCCGTGACAGAGTAAGCTTCAATTCGACTTTTCCTTTTTTTTTTCTTCTTCCCCCAGTTCGTGCTCCTGCGTCTCCCCTTCTTCTCCGGGCTTCGATTCGACCACCTAATATTTTCTTTCTAAAGTGGGTTCCATCGCGTCACCCTCACGGGTTCTCCGATCGGCCGGAGAAAGCACCTAGCCAAAAGGCAGAGTTCTTGATGCGGCTCTGGTCGTAGCAGCAGCAGCATCTTCTCCTTTTCTTTCTTTCTTTCCTTCCACTGGGACTGCGTGGTGGCTCCTCCTCCTCCTCCTCCTCTTGTTTATCCGCGAGGAGCACTGGGCAATCGCAGCCAGTGCTTCTTGATCGATGCTTGCCCTGGTCGCCACCTTCGTCTTCTCCTGCCTCCTCTTCTTGTCCAAGCCATGCGCCCGTGACATGAGACTCTTCCTCGCCTCCATCTGCCAAGAACTCGCGCTCTCGCTGCTCGGATTCTTGGCCGGCTACAGGCTGCTCGGGGGCGTCGCCTCCACGGCCACGGCCGCCGACGCCATGCCGCTCATGCCGTCCTTCAAGAGGAAGCGCCAGGCGGCCAAGCTCGACAGCGCCGAGCCCAACGGCGAGCCCTCGGTGCTCGACCTCCCGGAGCTGGCCATAGACTGCATTCTCGCCAAGCTGCCGCCCGCCGAGCTGAGGAACATGGCCGGCGTCTGCAGGTCCATGCGGGACCGCTGCCGGAGCGACCACCTCTGGGAGAGCCACATGTCAGACAAGTGGGGCTCTGTCATGGGCACCGCCGCCAGGGAAGAGTGGAGGTCCTATCTGTCCTCCTCGAGCGCGCCCGGCGGCGCCGCCTCCTGCGGGTCTGGTGGCAGCGGCAAGCGCCGGAGGTGGCTCGCCGCGCTGTCCTGCGTTTGCCCGGTCGTGTCCTGGATGCGGCCTCGGGCCGACGGCGGCACCGGCAGGTCGGCAGGCCCTGTGCTGGATGATTCCATCATGTCGTGGTATCTCCACATGGAGAGCGGCAAGCTCTGGTTCCCGGCACAGGTCTACAACCGAGAGGTACTACAGTCTCATGCCTGAACATAGCACTTACTACTTGCTACAAATTTCATTTCATCATTATATTGTACAAATTCATTTCATCATTATTGTATGGTAGTATGGAGTACACTTTCTTAAATGTCACCGGTGCTAATTATTTCTAGAGCTGAATTATTAGAAACAAGTTGCTGATTAATCACTACTAGAGTTCACCCCTTAATTTGGTTGGATGAATATTTGCTTCTCTGTTATCTAATAATTGAGCTGAATATTGATGACCTTTCCTGCTGGCTTATGTTCATGTTCCTTTGGGCTCCTATTTTTGTTACTACGTACTAGCTTTCAACTTTTATTGATGAAGCAATCCTGAGACTTTATGTTTTTTTTTGCAGCATGGACATGTTGGGTTCATGATGTCATGCTATGATGCAGAGCTCAGTTATGATTTCCGCACTGACACGTTCCGAGCAAGGTACTAATTTGTTTCTGATTTTAGCCACGGGGAAGAGGAAACTTTCCATATTTTTTATGGTTTTCACTTTTCAGTCAAACAAATAGTGGGGTAGATGATCCATACTTCCCAGATTTTTTTTTTTTGTAAATTGAAGTTGTCCAGAGTTAAGAAACATTGACGTTGCAGGTATCCACCACACGGACGATTTAACTGTCGCCTTGGAGGACGGCGTGCATTGGGACAGGATCAGGCAGCTCCGTGGAAACTCTTGCACATGATCTGCATGCCTCCGACTGCCTACACCAACTCCGCCAGGCGATAACATTGAGATTCAGTGGAGAAGGAACAAGGAGTTCTATATGGTATGTTCCCAGGCAACCAACAATGCAATGCTCGGCAGTGCTACAAGAATTATTAAACATTGCCCATATGGGATATGCTAATCTTATCTGAAAGTGATGAGGAGTATTTTACCAGTGGACAGTGTGTTCATTCATGTGTTGCTATATATGTTTCGCAGGCTGGTGGTATGGAGTTGTTGGCCACTTGGAGTCATGTGATGGAAATGAACACTTTTGTCGGTGTCATCTGAGTGGTGAGAATAACTTTAATCCCAAAGAACTAATTTATTTGACTTGACTAATAATTGCAATGTTAGTTGCATATACATAGGCTTTTCAGAGTCATGACCCCATGAACATTCCAGCAAAGTCCAAAGAACATTATAATACAACATCATGGCCTCAAACTAATTTCAGGTTATCCAGTTATTATAAGCAAAGTGATAAGCCCAAAATGATGACTTCCTCGTATGTTTGACCAATTTTACAATACAAAGACCTGTGTATATCATATGATGTGTATCCCCATTAATTAAACTGGTTTATTGTTTGCTCACTCATACTATACTACAGAATTATTATGTTCGGAAGTTGATTACCCGATTAACTGAAGATAGCCGACGCTAATATTTCTATGCGAGTACGTGGTTCAGTAAGAAACCATCCTTTAGGTTATGCCTACTTTAGTACCTTACGTTGCATTGTTTTACCATACACATGCACGTGTTCTCTGAATAAAGATAACCAAGTACCACTAGATTCATGTAGAATATCAAGGTCAAGTATATTGTTCTTTGCAGCCAACTACCATCACCGAGATTGTCACTCCCAATGCATTTATTTTCAGTGAGCAAAAAAATCTACGTACAACTTTCAACTTTGTTGAACTCGGAAGTCGAAACACATTTACTCTGCAATGACTGTACTATTACTGAAGGCCTCTGAGTGTGCTACCATACTCTATGTAACCAGACTCTGTGTCTCTAACATACAACCTCTTCTATCTCAATGCATTGCAGATACTGTTGTGCTGGAGTTCAACCAATACACACCAGGCTCAAGATGGAGGCAGTCTCTGGTCAACCGGAAGGACCACAGGGAAGAGGGCAATGAGGGCGATGGATTCTATGGTGGAATAAGGAAGCTTCAGAACAAGGATGAAATATCCAAGTGGAAGCAGCTGTGGCCAACAGATATCCTGGAATAATGCACTATTTCGCCGTTACGATGAATCAAGATTGGTTAACTGATTGATACCTTCCATTGATCCGATTAGCCGTCCCTCTGTTCAAGCTGTACACGCGGATAGAACACGGGTGACAAATCTGGTAGCTGGACACGGTTGTAAACTTACTGTCGGGCAAAATAAACGCACACTGCTTCTTTATTTAGGGAACTGTAGGCCTGCAACAAAGCCTACTACATCCAGTGTATGTAAACCGCAGTCTGCGCCCTTTTTGCCTGCTGTTGTAGTTCTAGAGCAGAAAGATCAAATGTAAATTACAATTTTAGTTCAGATTTACGACACATGTGTCGAATTGTGTCCCTAGACTGCTCGAAGTTCGTCCTGGCTCCATGGCCTTGTCCCAGCGATAGCCTCTTTGTTAAGTTGAGGTTTTAAATTTTAACTGATGGAGATTTTCACCATCAGGTAGGTAGGTTCAGCTGAGCAGCAAGTAAAAAACAGAGTAAGGAAGCGGCAGTTTTTCAAAGGTAGGACACTTTCAAAAGTCAAAACTGAAATTTGTACTGTTACCAATGCCTCAACTGGACACAAAATGATTGTTTTTCAGTAGTAGGACACTTTCAAAAGTCAAAACTGAAATTTGGACTGTTACCAATGCCTGAACTGGACACAAAATGACTGTCGCTTGATATGTGTCTGATTACAAGTTCTTATAATTTCTCGGAAACAAGCGCCAAATCCCTAGATATATTTGACATAAACAGCATGCTACCGTATTTTTAAACAAGAGCGCGCAGAGTCATACGAACTGAGAATTTTACAAGAGGACCTATTTTGCAACCTGGACTTGGGCTCATGTTGGGTCACTATGACACTTCCGGTAATTCAGCACACCTGATAGCAGCTACTGGTTGCTAGCATCTTATGATACTTCATATTACTTGACTCAAATTTGTCTAGATACGGGTATATCTAGTACTCCCTTCGACCCATATTAGTTGACTTCAATTCATCTTATGGTACTTCATATTACTTGACTCAAATTTAGATACGGGTATATCTAGTACTCCCTTCAACTCATATTAGTTGACTTCAATTTGAATGTATCTAGAAATGTTTTTGTGATAGATACGTCTAAATTGGAGTCAACTAATATGGGTCGGAGGGAGTACTAAACTTGACTTAGATACAGATGAATCTAAGTCAACTAATATGGTGTTCGGAGGGAGTAGTAGATGTCAAGCAACTGTACTGCGGTTGCAGGGAATCTGAACCACCACGATGCATTTTCAATCCGAAAACAAGCATGCACATCTAGAATCCAAAATGCTTTGCCAGTTGTGGTGCTCACTGATGTCATAGCAGTACAAATATCATCATTCTTTTGCTGGCAAAATTTGACAAAGAGGTCAAGTCATTATACATGATGAGCCTGGATCATGGCTCTCTCTACTTGCAAGCTCAGAGCAAAATGTCCTGCAACCTATGTAGTGTACATGTACAACTCTGAATTAGGCGAAATGGCGAGACTGCAGATTGCTAGCCTGCTCCTTCACCTTTGAGAGCAGAGATCATTCCCATTGAGCTGAGCATGGCTGGTTGAACGCGAGGATCGCCACAGTTCTGTCTATTGCGTTCGTCTCTCGTTCTGCTCGGTCTGATGTCGAGGCACTGAAATTATCCAGTGAAAGCCAATGGATTAGGAACACATTGACACTCTAGACAGAAAAATGGTAAGCATGATATAATTGGTCAGGCAAGACACGGTGGTATATATATATATATACCTTGGTTCAGTGCCCTCTGATTGCTGGAAACTTTGTTCATTTGAGCTCGTGATTGTTCCTCCATTTGCAGCAGTGCACTGCGCCTGAGCTTTCAGCCAGCCTGTAGAAAGCGTCACGGAGGCATACACGCGTCTTCTTGGTCAGCTTCAGAAAGCAGAAATTTCATAGTTACAGACATGTAATGATGCATGGTTATATGAATGAATGAACTGGATATGCCAAAATACTACACTTCGTCCAGTGAATGAACATACCTGGAACATGATATCTTCGAGTTCCTCAAGCACTGCTACTTCCCTGTTCGAGGAGCTATCTATATCAGCAGCTGAAATGCTCCTTTTCATGGTGCTCACCTCAGACTGCAATTAAAAGCTGATCAGTATATCATTCAGTAGATGCAAAAATGAAGAACATGTAGTAGAACATGTTTTACCTTGTCCATGGAAGTGTTTACTAGTGTTCCTAATCTCCCATCTGCGTTGCTTGGATCATCTTGCAAGTCATGGCTGAACAAAGGAAAGCCGCAAGTATCCATGGTGTCCATTTCATTATGATGAGGATTTTCTTCTTGATTTTGGGAATCTGTTAGTACTCCACTCAGCATGTTTTCATAGGACAGTAGCCTGTGCATGGAGCCAGGGAACATATCAAGTGCCTGAAACGGCGCATCCATCATCCTCATCTCATCATCGGAAAATTGACTCCTGAAATAGTTTTCGGACAGATTGGTTTACAGCCATGCATAAGATCTACAGCGATCACGAATGGAGTCGCACAATTACTTTCTATATGAGCCCTTAGATAGTAAAGCACTATACTAGTGTTTTGTACATACAAGAAGATGTCGTTTGTTTCCTTTGTGTGCTGTAGCTCCGAAGATTGTTCTTCTGAAGGCCTTGTACTGCAATCCGAAGATGCACCTCTGGCAGATGCTGAAGACCTCTCCCACTGGCTGCTCCTCTGATGTTCATCAGCGTCGAAACATTGGGAGGCATCTTTCTCATGCTCGTCTGTATATGTGCTGTTTGTGTTGAGATCATCAGGTAGCCTTGAATTCCATTGTGTCCAGTAAATTCCTTGCTCTGATTTTTGATTCTCTACGAGTTCATCACCAGATGTAAAGATGCTTCCACCTTCTGGCAGGATATAACATGCCATGCTACTCATCTGGAAAAAGTATGGTACTATTAGAACATCAACCAAACTACATGTTGCATGATTGGATCAATGGGTATCTATCGAAGCTAAGATTCAGTAATTAAGGATTTCTTCTAAGCAAACTGTAATCCAGAACTAGTCGAACTAAATAGTTAGAAAATATTCGAGCATCAAGATCCAAGTTAAAAAAAAATGGACAACTAATTGAAGCAAAGCATCAAAAGCCGTTCTGTTTTTTTAAGAGCTGAGCAAGATGCAGAACTTGCAGCACCTGATGCTACTCATATTATAAAACTCTTAAGCAATTAAAAAATTCCATCATGTACGAAGCAAGTCACAACAATATTGAAACGAAATTATAAAGACTTAAAAGAGCGGATCAAACACCGCCGCACTCAGCAACTTGCAAAACAAGGAGAATTGCAAGAGGAGGAGGAAACCCAAGCGCTGTGGTCCTCAGATCTCATGACAACCTGAGTCGAGGGAAGCCAAATCAAACCCCAAATCATAACTACTTCCAATACTTACATCTCTGAGCAAAGACTTGGCAGTTACAGGAAAAGACGTCACTAGCGATTCAGCAGGAACAGAAATAGAGAGGGAAATAGAAAAGAAATCGCAAACAAATTTTTTCTACAAGCAGAAAGTAAATCCATGTTTCAATAGGGCCTTCTATTCTGATTCGTTTTTTTTAGTTTTTTTTTTTGACACACATACAAGAACAAATGAAGAACACAGGGCTAGCTAGCTACCGGGAGACCAGAAAAAGAAAAAAGAGCGGCCTTACGAACGAAATCTCCCGGGAGGGGCAACGAGTAGAGCAATTGACGGGAGAAGAAATCAACGGAACAAAATATATGAACAAATCAGGAGCGCACAAACCTCTTCTTCTTCGGGGCTGTTCTTGTCGATGTCGAAATGCGCGGAAGCGTCTAGGCGGCTGCAGTTGTTGCGGCTTATAATTGTGGACGGGGAGTAGAGGAAGATAGCAGGGTTCACCTCTACTTAACTACTCGATCGATAGACTGACGGTCGGGACCTACATATAAAGAAGGCCCGCCAGCCGGTGCCGTGGGGGTCCGGGTTGCTGAGGTGTCAGCCGATGAGCCAAGTAAAGGTTGAGTGGAGGCGCAAATGTGTGGCTGGAGAGGGTGGTTATCTAAATCTAGGCTGCGGCTATGCCACGTCGGCCCTAAGGATCCTTTCCTCAAATATTGCGCTCTCTCCCCCACGCGATTTGCCCGTCTTTGCAGGGAAACCCCTACCTAATTAATATTTTCGTCCACAGCCTAATATATCAATTATATATTTATTTATTTTGCTACATATCACATTGCAGCTTTTTTCTTTCCCTCTCAAAAGCACCTTCACCAGACAAGGACATGGACACCTGGTAGGCATTACTGGTAGCTTCTTTTCTAATAATTCTTTTTCATTTTCTTCTCATCTTTACTTTTGTAGTAGTTTTTTTTCCTTCAGTGAATCTAGCAATGATATAGTCCATCGAAAAGTGTGGTAGATCCATTTAAAAATGAAAGACTCCATTTGAAAATGTAGTACATACTCATAAAACATTACAATAGATTCTACCCAAAAAGGTAGTAAATCAAAAAATATATCTACTCGTTCTGACCATGAAATTATATCCGATGATGCATTTTTTGCATTTTTAATAAAAGACGCTTTATTTTTATAAAAGTTTTAAACTTTATACCTTGACTCAGATAACCAGGATGCACACGATCACTCAAGTTTAAATGAAAAAACTGCAAAATAGCAAAATTACAAATAATCATGAAGAAACTATAAAAAGGCTAAACTAAGAGTAATCGTGAAGAAACCGTAAAACGCGTAGGTCGGTGCAGGACCAATGCATAAACCATGTTGTCATCATGTTGGATAAAAAAATCTTGTCTCTGAATAGGTCGCGAAACTCCACAAATTCTAGAGAGAAATATGAACAAAGAAAATGGTGCACCCATAGATAACCTGCTTAAGAAAAATATTTTCATCATTAAAACCCTGTTATTTTCACATAGCCATAACAACTAAATTATGGCAAGTCGCTCCAATAATACACTTTCATTTCGCATTCTTGTGATATGGCAACACATGTGGACATCACATTTTCATCACTCAAGTCATATGACCAATGACCTCCGAGCCCCCAATCAATAGTGGAGAAGGTACATACCTAAGGATAAGAGATAAATCGAATGCTCTAGAGAACACATATGGTCAGACACTCATATGTTTATTAAGTGTAAAAGTGATATGAAAGAGGGAGGATTCCAATACATATGTAGTTCAAGGGTAACAAGTCTACAATAGAAGAACCCGGTGACACATACAAGTCCAACGCCCTAGCATGATCGTTTCTAGGAAGGAGAACTGCCTGACAAAAGTCGGACCGTCCAAGCCACACATAAGGAGCACTATAAGCTATAGTCATTAGTCTATGTGTGAATCTTAGATCGACCAACCACTACATGTCAGATTTTTCGACTTCTAGAGATCTACTACAATCATGAGTATAGGAGCAAAACTTGAACTAGATGGCATTCAAGTCAGATCGCGGGACATCATTATATGGGTTGGCCTATGGATATCACCATGCCAAACAGTATGTCGAGCACAACAACTAATGACACACCATCATGGACCTCAAATGTGAATCTTCTTATTTATGTGTGTGAAAGGGCATGTGTGCCCCCATGTGTGGTTTGGTAATTAATGACGATCTCTATGGACTAATGTTTGCATTGAATTACACTTGTAGGATTTGTCCATTAGCATCACTTGGACCATTTGTTGGCTTTAAGGTTGAATAAATGAAGTACAATAAGAATTGTCCAAGGGTTTTGGGCATACTGAAATCATGTTGCAGAAGAAGAAGAAGAAAGAAAATAAGTACAAGAGTGTGTTGAATAAGAAGATAGAATTCCTCGTGTGTATCTTCAAGAAATGATCCTAATGGAGTTAGAAGAAATGTAGTGCAAGCTCAAGATGCCCCGTATCTAGGATATCACATGCCTGAAGATTGCCATCCTTGGTGATCATGGATTGATGAAGATAAGTTCAAAGAAATGGTTTCCCCATGGTGCATGGGGAAGAAATTCGCAAGTCTTCAACAAGCAAGCGCGAGCAAGAGCAATCAAGAAATAAGTTCCATCTTGAGAAGGACAAGATCATCTACATCAAGCTCAAGTATAATTCTCAAGGAAAATTTATGATCTTGATAGGTTTTACCTTTTTCCAGTCTCATGTTGTTAGTTGGGAGACTGGTTTATAGGATAGATTACCGTACAATCAAGAGGGGCTCTCGAATGAGTAACTTGATCATATCCTTCGGAGAGAGCTCAAACCTTTGCATACTTGGCATCATCTTTCTTGATTCTTATTTGGTTCTTACCCATCAGAGGATTTTGAGATTGTGTTGATCTCCATGACAAGCTCAAGTTCATCAAAAATGGATTTCATATGCTTTTCTATTATGCTGATGTTGGAGGTTTTAGCGGTTTATCTTCTATAGATAGTTTAAACCTTTTATCATTTGGTTCTATCATCCCTTGTTGTACCGTAGTATCCCAATTGTCTAATATTGGAATGCTACATAAAAAATATAGATCAACACTGTCATATGCTTGTTATTTGTTGCATCATCATGACGGCACGCTCATGTCATCATGCCACATTGCATTTGAGCATCCTCATGACTGCATACATCTGTTCGCAAAAAACTATTTTACAAAGTCTATTTTGCTTTCTAAATATTCCCGCCTTTTATTTCAAATCAAAACCTCATGCTTGTCCGGAGTATTTTGTTCGTCTAAAAACCTATTTGAAAACGTTTTATTTTAAAATAAAATAAATATTTAGAATAAAAATGTTTTATCGGGAGGCAGCCACCAGTTCAAGGCCCCGCCAGCCTACTACCCCCATCTATGAAACCCTAACCTAGTCCCTGCAAATCATAAACCTAAACACCTCGCTGCCACCCATCGCCACACCCTCCCAGCCGCTGCCTCCAAACTGTGTGCGCTGCAGCCACGCTAGTGCCCACCCCGTGTAGACCTAGCCCACCTTGCAGCTTTCCCCGCAGGCACCTTCAGACCGCGAGTCCTGTCATGCCACACACGCGAAGTGTACGCGTTTCCCTACCCCAGTCCCACGCACGGCGTGATCCTGGAACCAACCCATCTCTCCCACACGCAACCTAGCATTCCCCTGCACCCTCCTCGATCAAACATGCCACCGCCAGAGAACCACCTGCAGCCTGCCGGGCTCGTCTGCTTCGCCCGTCCGCCTCACCTCCTCGCGCCGTGAACCCCTCGCCTCTATGTGTCCTCAGCTTGCCCTCTTCCCTCGCTTCCTCCTCTCCACCGCCACGGGGCCTTCTACCGCCAGGTCTGAGCCGCTTCGCTGCGTTTCTACTGTTTCGCCCCATGCGCTTTCCTCGCCGAAGCTTCGTGAAGACACTCGACGCTTTCTTGCCATCACGGGTAATCCACCACGGAGCCTCCTTTCGCCGACGCTATCCCCGGCTCCGCCCGCCGCTTTGTTCTTCCGTGGTCGCCTGAAGCGCTCGCCGCCATCACGCTTCTCTCGCCGCCATGTCTCCGCCGCCGGAGCTCAGGCTTCCCCGTGACTACCACACATCACCTCGCCACTCTCGGCCAAGACCGAGGTTAAGCTCCACGGTCTCCACTGTTTCGACCGGTGCACCCCTCTTTGTCCCGCTAGCATGCGGTGCCCCGAGTTAATAGCATAAAACTACCACATTTCGCCAATGTTCAATAACCACCACCTGATAGAATAAATCGCAAAAACCACCACTTTTCGGCAGATTTTTTGCACCACGCTTAAAACCCGATTTGCGGTCGACGACGCTGCTTCGATAGGGAGGGCCACCAGATGATGACGCAAGTGGTAGACGCCTCGGCGACGCTACTGTCTAGATGGGGCTCTATTGACCACACCAGAATCGAAGAGGGACGGTGGACTAGTTCGCCAGCCGCCCGCCTAGCTCTCTCTGCGCCCCGCCTCCACTGCCGCCATCATTATCAAGGCCCACTAAGCAGCCCACTGCTCGTCGTCAAGTCATGGACAAGTGACTGTCGAGCCACTCCCTCCTTGGGGTAAGTTCCCAAATTTCTAGGGTTCATGCTAGATCCAGTGATTTGGGATTTTAGGGTTCCTCGTCGATTTAGATCGATTAAACCAGTTATATCTATAAGTTAGGAATTTGTGGACATGGACTATGCCCCAGATACTTGTGAGGATCCCGAATTCCATGGTGGCATTGATTCTCCGTATGTGCTGCTTGTATGGGCTGGCGCCGCAGAAATGCGTCGCCTTTGAGGGCAGTAACACCGGCCGTAGATTTTACATGTGCCAAGTTGGAAATGTAAGTTTATTAGCATTGCCTACCTTATTTTGTGCATTGTTTTAAGTTATACTTATTAACTGTGATTATTTCCTTTATTGTTTATCTTATTGAAAGATACAGTGATGTATTAGAAGCACATTACTATCTTATTGAAACATAGTGATGTATTAGAAGCACATTACTCTAGTGGTTTAGCCAGTGGTTTTTACCAACTGTGATAAAAAGCTTTAGTGATGTATTAGAAGCACATTATCTTATTAGCAATGGTTTTCAACAACAAAAGTTATACTTTAGCAATGGTTTAGCATAATTGCAGTGATTTGTCTTGTTTTGACAGTGCTTTAGCAGTAGCTTACATTAGCAAGAACAAGACAAAGGAGTTTTTTATCCGCATATGCTAATATTTTTATTGATTGTGCATTGTAGCAAGTCATGAACTGTGGATTCCACTCGGATTGATAAAGAAGAGTGGCTTAAACTATGCAGAGGGCTTTATCAAGGTTTTGGGGCATGTACAATGAAGCCTGTGATGGTAGAATCAATGACAGTGTGAGCAAGCCATTATGTCAAGCAACTGGCTTGAGGATAAGGTGGTTACAGAAGAAACATGATTCTCTGTTAGACGATGTGAAGAAGTTCATGGATGAAACTGAGAGGAAGGTGCTTCTGGAAAATTATCAGAAGTTCAAGGAAGAAAGGAAAGAAAGTGTGGCTGAGTAGAAGGAGGAGCACACAGCTGCTCTCAAGAATGAAATTCAGGTCTTGAAGAATGCAGTGGCTGAGCTCAAAGAGATACTGAAAACTCAAGTCGATGTAATGAAGGCCAAGATGCGTAAATGTGAAGATGAGAAGCTGGCCTCAAGGATGAGAAAAGAAGCTAGAGTATATGATTTTGACCTCTTCAATGCCAAGGATAGTCTCTAGCAGAAGGTGAAGAAGATTAAGGCAATTTGTGATGATGAGTGAGTTGAGTGAATGTGTTGATGTAATGCTGAACTACTGTTCATGTAATGCTGAACTACTGTGGTAGATTTGTTGTTGGAAGCAAGTAATGAACTACAAGTGATGTATGTGTTGTTGAATTTAGTGTTAAACTAATTGTGATGGAACCTTGTTAGTTTAATGAATCTATCTATGTTAAAACCTTATGTGTTATTGTTATTAGAAATGCTCTCCCTTTATATATTGTCATTTGAAATTAAATCCCTTTGTTATTTCAAATGTGTTCCTTTGTAACCTTTGTGATCATTATTAGAGTAGATAGGGTTGTCGAGGGTTCACAACCTTGTGATCATTATTAGAGTAGTGGTTTAGGCTTGTCGAGAACCCCACAACCTATGTAACCATTTTATAGTAGTTATTAGGCTGTCGAGGGTTCTCACAACCTTGTGATCATTATTAGAGTAGTGGTTTAGGTTTGTCGAGAACCCCGATAACCTATGTAACCATTTTTATAGTATTTGGTTAGGGTTGTCGAGGGTTCTACAACCTTGTGATCATTTAAAAGAATAGTATTACAATGCATCATAGTAAAAGGTACAACATAGATTCCACAGAACATAGTTTTGCACATAAACATAGTTTTACACAATATCATAGTCTCAAACTCTAAGTTGGTTCCAATCATCAACATAGTCTTGACAGAACATAGTTTTGCACAACATAGAGATAGTTTCAAACACATAGGAACATAGCATAGATAGTTCCATACATGTAAACATATTCACCCTTGGAGCCGGAGTTGTTGGCCTTAGTCTTTTGTTGTACCCTTGTAATGGTGTGCTTCCCAAAGATTGAGGTATCCCTTCATCTTGTTTGTCACTTTTGGTTCTCGCCACTGGTCCTAGGGATCACATTTGATGAATGAGTGGCCCTTGAGCCGAGAAGGCCTGGCTTGCCCTTGAGCCGGAGGTGTTGGTGCCGCCTTTGGAGCTCTTGGTGGTGGCCGCCTTGGAGCTCTTGGTGGTGGTGCTGCCTTTGAGCTCTTGGTTTTGGTGCTACCCTTGAGAAGTACAATAAAGGTTTCTATGATGTAGAGCACTCATCTGTTTTGTCTTGTTGGCCTACAAACACAAATAAATATGAGTATTGCAATATGAGAAGGCACAAGAAGCATGAAATAGTATTGCAATATGAGACAACCTTCATTGCGGCTTTTTACAGCCTAGCTCAGTTGAGCTAAACAGACAAGATGTGTACCTATGACCCACTGATTATAATTACTACAGGTGATGGTGGCCATCCTAGAAGTATTCTAGGTGCAGTACCTCAAATGCACCCTTCCTCCTCTTAGTTTGCTTTCACAGTGCTTTTCTCTAAAAACTGAGGGTCTATGTCCGGTAAGGTGTCTTGGCCAAGCATCGTACCTGTGGATTGGATAGATAATATGTTTGTAAGCTTCCTTATACATGGGTTTCTTGAAAAGTCATGCACATAATCCTCTGAAACTGTTTGAGCTTCATAATGATAGAAATTGCATGATTGCAGGAATTCCTGTCACATCCCAATATCCGCAACTACGTGTCTTTGTTCTAAGATCAACAAAGATGCACTCCTGTGCCCACTTGTGCCAACCTGCCATGCACTAATAGCAGCATTTTTAGGACTGCATGTTCTTGAGAACTTTTAGTCGCTTTCTAATTTCTTTGAGTAGAAAGGTGTGATTTCCCATCTTGTAAGCTCGCCTTCTCCTTTTGCACTATACTTGACCATCAACTTGTCAATGATGCCCTTGATCATGGACCTAATAGGCTTGCCCTTACATCAAGTATCATCTTGTTGAAAACCTCACTTAGATTATCGACAAAGGAGGTCTCTTTGCGCTTGGTGTCAAATGCATGTCTCGCCCAAGCTTCCGCTGTATTTGCATAAGCCAATTATAGGTGTGCTCACAACCCTCCGAATCTCCTCCATTAAGATCAACCAGCCTTGGTCCATGAGTAGCTAGCTTGGAAAATCAACTTCCTAAGCTCTTCCCCATTAAATCCAAATTGATTTGAAGTTGGCATAAATATGCATGAGACAAAACCTTTGAGGAGAATTGGGAAAACATGGGAAACAGCCTTGAGCAAACCCCAAATCCAGCCTTGTTGTTAGAAAACAAACACAAAAACAAAACATAAATACAAAGCCTTGTTGTTAGAAAACTCACCTTTTGCCTCGCCAGATATGATGGTGTAATTCTAAATTTCCGATGTTCCTATGCAACATTTGAGCCGGGTAAGAAACCACAACCAGCTAGCAAAGATCCTCTTTGTCCACTACACCAAATGCTAAGGAAATATATTGTTGTTCCCATCTCTCCCAAAGGCAACCAAAATTTGTCGCCTAATTGTTAGTTTAATGAAGCATCCATCCACCTAAAATAATTACATAAAAGCATGTGTAAGATGAAACATGACCAAAGACTAGCAACATAATGCACATTTTGACTACAAAGAAACACATGAACTAACCTATGAAAGGCCTGATCCATCAAGAAAACCTTGTCTAGAAGCATCTAGACAGATAAACACCATGGAACCCGGGATTTTCACTAGATGCTCCAACAACTCTTTGGTTGTAACAATACATCTGCTACTGTGATTTGTGTCCAAGATAGCTTGCGGTAATCTCTCAACCTTGTGTATCGCTTCTTCCGATCACCTATGACAACACTAAAGGCCTTTTGCCTTGCCCTAAGCCATGCTCCTTGGCACATTCACTCCAAATTTTATCTTTGCATTATCAATGAGTGTGTCAACAATTGTACTTGGATCTCGTTTAATTGCTTGCTCGATCGCCACCAATCTATAGTGACCTTGGTGTTCTCTCCATGAGGGATGCAAGTGTGCAAAGGGTTAAACTTTCTTATGCGTAATGTATTCTCATTCTTAATGATGGAGGCAAAAAAGAATGGGCATCCTAATTTCAGTCCATCTTCAAGAGACAATTGACAATGATTCTATCGTGGTGGTTTCTATGGTAACCATAGTTTCTAAGTGAGCAATGTGATAGTTCCTAAGAGCTATCCTAAATTGGTAGACATATGTGAACACAATTTCGCAAAATCATTGGTGTGCATCACCCTAGACTCATCATACTGCATCTCTTCTTTAGTTTCTTCACCTCCTCTTCGCCCACTTAGCAACACCCACTTTGGTACAAAACCATCATCATCATCACAGCAAATCATCCGGGCTATCACATCATCACCCGAAAGTATGAAATAGTAGTCATCACCTACATCTTCTTGATAATGTGATCTCGCTTTGATGGGGCCTTTCCCTTCTTATCCTTCTCGTAAATAAACTCCTCTTCATCCACGCCTCGTTCACTCTCTTCCTCCTCCTCTTCTTCTTCCTCATACAACTCTTCCACATCAGCTTCCTTCAAAGTGTACAGAGATTCTCCTCTCTTCTTGTTATTGTGCCCATCATGTCCAATTTGTCTCTTCCTCTTCAATTCCTTTATATATTTAGCTCATGCAACAGCCTTGTCATGATCAGCTTTGTAATCATGTCAGTAGCTCATGCATCCATTCATCATCGAATCCACTTCATCAACAGCCTTGTCATAATCACCGTTTGCCCAGCCCAAAATTGCAGCTCATGTGTTCCTATATAGAGGCATTCTCGACATATCCATAGCAACCGGATATACATTCTCCTCCTCACTAATATATGACACTCCATCTATGTCCACCCTTAGTATCAATGGGTCTTGTGATGGGATGTCACCCCGGGCTTTCTTCTTTATTTAGTCCAGTGGCATATCTGAATTCAGTTCGATCACTACTGTTAAGAACCTTCATTCTCAAAAAGTTCTTTCATCTTAATAACCTTTGCTATGTCGGTAATGCCCTCCAATCCTCCAACCCTTTCCCCCTTTCGTTGATGTAGTACATGGTGTCATTAACATTATAACCAAACTCTTCAATAAGGGCCAACAAATTCATATATGTGATGTCCAAGACTACACAAGGTTCTCTCTAGATTGTCTTCACCAGGAAATTAAATCTAATATCCCAAATATCATCATCCAAACTGCATAGTACAACAAGTAATGATTATATGTACTATAAATCCATCACCCATACTCCTATTTAATTGATAGGAACAATACCAACTAATTATATCTACTATCACCGTGACGCTCATACCGTCCAAGATGACACATACAAATTATACAGTTAAGGTTCGCTAAGATTCATTAACACAAGCTAAGCAATGTGATTCATTAAGCTTCAGCTAACACAACATTCGGAATAATACAACATTCGGGCCAACACAAGATTCAGAGTAACATACTATCCACTATCCAAGATTCAGCAACATAAGATTCAGCTTAACTAATCCAAGATTCGCAATTAACCAGCCAATGCAATCCTTAACTAATCCAAGATTCAAACTAGACAGCAAGATTGTGAGGTGAGAGCTTACTCGATGCCGCCTAAGCAGATCCCTAACGGTATCTACTTTTCGCAGTGAAGCTTAACCGCCGAGCAAGAGCGGCGGCTGGTCCAAGTGGAACGCCCGCCGGACTGGCTTGCACCTCGTGAACGACGACGGCGAGGGATAGAGGGCACCGCCCCCGCCTGGCGAATCGATGTCGCCGCCGCTTGATCCACCGCGTAAGAAAAACTGTGCCATCGGCTTAGGTCGCTACGACGGGCCGCCGCGGTGTTGAAACCGCCACACATCGGCCAGGTCGCCACGGCAGTAGCCGCCATCTTCCACCAGGAGCAGAGCGTGCGCGATGCTAAGGGAGAAATCAGAACTTAACCGATCGCTTTCTCTTTCGCACATACGCCGGTAGGGCCCCATGTAGCTAAGTAACGACGCTGTAATACCGCCGCCAGAGCCGCCTACCACTTGCCACGCTATCATCCCGGTGGGCCTTCCAAAAACGCTGTCAATCGACCGCAAATCGGGTTTTAGCGTGAATTGCAAAAAATCTGCTTTAAAAGTGGTGGTTTTTTATGCATTTTTTTGTAAGGTGGTGGTTATTCAACATTCGGCAAATGTGGTAGTTTTATGCTATTAACTCGCAGCCCTCGCCACCTCAAGACAAGCTGTGCGTAGTCCCTAGTCTCTACTAGCCCTAGAAGACGCCGCTTGGTGCTTGCATTGTTACAAGGGAGCCTGATTTCCTCGCCTCGTTGTCTCACAAGAGCTTCAGATGATGGCAATTGGTGCCCTATCCACGATAGATGATCTGTCTGCCCCAAATCTGCGGATATGGTGATACCTTGAGATGTTGATGTCAAACACCAAGGAGAGATCTGTTTTGTTTGCCGCCATGATCTTCCAAAGATGAATTGATGAGTTTGATGCGGCAAGGCCTCCTCGCTGACAAGAAACCCAAAGTCGGTGCCGCCATACCAAGCTCTTCGCCTCAAACCTGAAGATCATCGCCTGGATCGACAAGGCCTCTATTCCGGAACCACCAAGTACTCCTACACATTATTACCCGTGGTCTACCTCGCCAAGATCGAACCCGACCCGCCCCCAATGTGTGATCCCTTTCCGAGCCCTATTTTATAAAAATTAAATATAAACTTGCTGTATATTAAATTGTCATAATTGCATACATGCTTTGTCATTTGGGGCATTTTGTCGAATCACCTTAATATGGAGACCATATGTGGCAAGTCTAGTCTTTATTTTGGCTTCATTTAAATTTTTGTAGCGTAACCAATGCCATATTTTTCCTTGTTAAGTCAACATTTAAAAATGCGGGATATCTAAACAACTCAACCATCTAAGTAATTTTCGGGACCGATCTTCCCATTGTGAGTATTAAATAGTGATCCGGTGTTTCTTTTAGTGTTTTTTCTTCTTCACGGATTAGGGCCGATTAGTTGATGCGAGTACCCAATCTTCGGATATACCTTCTATAGTTGTTTCCCAAAGCAGCATTCTCCCTTCTACCTATTTTACATTTATAATTTTACTTTCTCCTATTGATCTATTGTTACTGTGTTGTAATGCTTTAGTCTTTTCATACCAGCAATATCTCTTGATTTAATTACGCTTAATAATTAATATTGAAAGTAGATAAATAATGTAGAGGCACGGAGGGTAATAGTTGAGATCTGGTTATTTATCCCTTGTCCACCTAGGATCCGGTTCTTGACACTTGTTCCGAGATCTGCCGCTTAACTATATGCGGGGTGTATGAGCACCCATATCGGCTTAGTACCGATTTCAGCAGATATTGTTCTAGGGACACAAACTAGTTCGATTTATATGTTATTTATAATTATGCCATGTATGGCATGTATGAGATGTTTATTACTTGTTGCTCGATGAGCATTTATTACTATTTCATAGGTGCTGATCAGGTGATAAGTCCACACAACCTCGTGGTCCGTACGAGGAGGATTAGCTATACCTCAGTGTAACTCTTTCAGTGGGCCCTATGTACTTGCTTTGGGTCTAGGAAAGCGCCATGTCCTAGGCCCACATAACACTGGGTGTATGTTAATTGATCCGCAACAAGGATCAAGTGCGTGTGGAAACTTTGGTGCATCCCCAGAGGGTTAAATCTTTCAAAAGCCTTGTCCGCTATTATGGACTTACTTGGAGAACAAAGATCTCGACCATAGACAACTACAACCAAAGTTTGTCAGTTATAATTTGACTTGTATGTGATATGACTAGTAAGTTGGATAACCAAGGAAAGAATGAATAAAGCTGCCAACCATGTGGAGTTTCTGCTTGACTTCCTAGTTTGGTTTTCGAGGAGGAAATACTGTGATGGGTATGTTTGGTGTTAGTATCTGTTGGTTTCAATAGGTCTTTCTCATTTCTCCGATAGGCAGTTGTATCGAGTCTCTATAGGTTATTTAGCGATGCTTCACCGCTTTAGTCCACCATACCCATGTAGGCGAGAACCACCAAATTATAAGTCTCAGAGTGTAATCGGCCTCAAGACGGACTTCTCTTTTTACTTTGCCCTTCACGCAAGACCTTTTGTTTGATCAGGTTTTGAGATTGACTTTGTTAAAGGTGGTTACCCTTCCGATTGGCCCTGCAGTGTGGTTATGGATGCCATTGGTTATTCTTTTAGGGCTCTAGCCCAATTTGTATCTTTGGTCCGCATTTCATGACTAGTATCATTTTAAAGGTGATTTGGGTCTTTGCATTGTATATCTCGTGATTCTTGACTCATTGAGTCGTTGTTGTATATATCCTGCCTCTCGGGGTTCTAATGTGAACTAATGTGTAATAGTATTATTTTATTTTCCACCTGTTATCCAAGACGAGTGCGTCGTGGGCAACTCCTTTTGAATTGTTTTCACTAGTTTGGTGGAATCATGGCAAACTTGCATATGGTCGATCCGAGGGTGTTACATAAAGTGGTATCAGAGCTCATTAGTTATGATACTCCACTAGTCTAGACTATAGGATAAATCCTTCCAGTTAACGGTCATGTAGAGTGTCAAACTATTTTTGAAAATCGTGTTGGATAGATCTGACTAGGTCGGATTTTACTCCTTACCTCTACTATTTGCCTCTTACTCCTCAAGGTGGTTTGAATCTGCCCCTCTTATCTTTTCTTCTAGTCTAGGAATTCTTGTGGTTGGTTTCTCCAAAGCTTTAGAATTTTTTCTTCCTTCCCTTCTTGGAACGGTAAGCTTCCACATCCTATTCTTCATGCTATCTTAGGGAATTTTCTTCTGTTGTATCTTCTAAAGGACCTAAAAAATTCACTAAAATGTTTTTATATCTTCCAAAGTTTTCTTCCATTATCGACACTATTTACATCATCTACATCAGATCCTATGAAGAGCTTGAATCACTCCCCTTTGTTTCCAACATCGCTATGTAAGATCTTTAGTTTAATCTCGAGAATGGTTGCATGATTTTCTACTACATGTGCGAGAATAGGTTGGGTGCGTGATGGATTGGACTCCATGCTCACTACTCATTCTATTTTCTCTTGTACATTTGAAGTGATTAGAATGTATATTTTCTCCTTCTATCGGGTTAGATGTGGGTGGAAGGATCGTGATGGGCACCTAGGAGAAGGGGGTGAATAGGTGCTACTTCAAATTTTACTTCTTTTTCGTTAGGGTTTGACACAAAAGGTAAATTCTAGATTATGCAACTACGGTGAATTCTACTCATATATGTCACCTCTTAGCACAAAACCGATCACTTTAACAAGATAAGTAAAGTGCGTAGAAGGATAGAGGTAACCAAAGTGGAGCACACGGAGACACAAGGATTTGTTTCTGCAGCCTTCCTTTTGAGGAAGACATCTATCAGTTGAGATTTCGGGGTGGTTTCAAACCACCAACGCCCAATGAGAGGCCTCCCTTTTTCTCCGGATGAACCTCACACCCAAAAGGGTTAGATTCATCTCTTCCACTATATCGATAACCTTCCAGGTGGAAGCCGACTAATTCTTTACAACAAGTTAGAGGCATACATCCACAACTCGAATTGAGGCTCCTAATGCAAAGGAAGGCTATCACACAATCAAGGACAAGCTTTGCAAGAACTAAATCAAGAACTAGGGTTTCCAATGAAACACTAGAGCAAGGGGACCTCAAGTGAATGAGAGGGAAATGAAGATCTCTCTTGGTGAAGCTATAGATCAAGGCCTCCTCCTTTGATTCTCCAAAGATCAATGACTTTGGATGGTTGGATGAAGAGATCTTGGTGATTTGGTCGCTCAAATGGTGGGTGGCTTTGATTCTCTTCGAACGCTGCTTGGAGGAAGGGGATGAAGTCCCCTATTTATAGCCCCCACAACTCTGTGAATCATTTTCAACTGTTGAGAAAAGTTCCACACCGGAGACTCGGTCCGGGATTATGATCCACACCGAGACTCAGCCATCTTCTACGTGACCACTGACCACTCATACAAAATGTCCCATCCTGTCCTTTAGAAGCCCCTCCTGATATTCTTCGTAGGACTCTAGTCTGGTGCACATCTGTGAGACTTCGTGTTTTCACACTGGAGACTCGATCTGGAAGATGCATCGGAGAACTGGAGTATGTCCTTCTGTGTCCATCTCCTGAGCAGCATACTGAAGTGTCCCATGGCATATTTCACAAGGATTCGTCCGGGCTTTGGGAAATCTCCTGACTCACACCGGGAGACTTCTGTCGTTTCCTTCAAGACACTCAGAGACCCTAGTCTGAATTCCCTAAAAGTTGTGAGAATATTGCAGGACATATCCATAGGGTTATGGGCTTTCACTTTTCAAAGTATATCATCTTGTAGACATTAGTTATTAATGTACTATAAAATGATCTATGTTGTTAAATTTGCAACACCAAAACTGATTAAGACACAATAAATGTCCTTTTCAATCTCCCCCCTTTTTTGTGTTCATGGCAACAAATGATTTTGCATGGAATTTTGAAATGAGATATAACAAAGCTCCCTATTTATGTGCATCAAGATAAACAAGTAAAGCATGCAAGCCGTAATAGAGCCTAAACAAAGTAGTAGTTCATAATTATACAATATAGTATGTGCAGCATACGTATAGTATCTCACAAAACCAGTATAAAGAAGCAAAACAAATGTTGTTCAATTTCAAAGATAGCCATAAAGGAGCCAAATTCCCAGCCCATGCAAATCCCGATGACAATGTCTTCTCCCCTTTGGCATGGAAATGTCGAAAAGTGAAAATACTCTAAACTAGCACTCCAAGGGATCACTCAGACACTGTCAGAGTCATCATCCTCATCCAAGTCTCATCCTCATCATCCTCATAGTAATCATCACCACTGAGTCAGTAGGCCCTCTGCCATGAGGGCGAGAAGATGATGTGCCCTGAGAAGCAAAAAAAACCTGTAAGTGACCTCCGAAAATGTCTTCCAGCCCACATTAATAAAGGCTATCTCGTTGGGTATTCCAAGCACCAAATGAGAGCGCAGTAGTCGTGACTCCTAGTGAGATGGTCGTGAGCATTCATGCTCATATGTGTACTCCATCCCTCCTTCCTCTCCATCCTCTTCCTCCCCGCCGACTTTAATCTCCTTGGAGAAGTTTCTCAATGCGGGTGATTTGATCTTGTAGGAGGCATGCCGCTGCCTTAAGTAATGTCCATGTTCAGTGCAATGAGGGTCTTCTACCAAAATATGGAGGCCTTCTTGACCATCCTCAACATACTCACGGGTCATGGGGTGGTATGGGGTGCATTTGAGGCATTCTTCCTCCGAGAGCCCCTTTTTAGAGGAGTGGGATTTCATTGGTCTCTCAAGGAAATCTCATCCTCATCCCCTCAGATATGAGAGTATAGAGATGGCCCCTATGTACTTTATTATGGAGAGACACAAGAGCATGCCTCCACAAGATTGGGAGGCAAGAAAGTGGTGAACCATGAGTCTGGTTGTTGATGAGCTTTGACAAGTGGTATATGGAGGATACTTTGTAGAGAATGGTATGATGCATCTCCTCAAAGATGAAATCCATGATGTCTATACCTAAAACCTTCAAAGATCGTGCCTAGCACAAAGAACCGCAGGAGTATGGTGGGAGTATAGGTCAATTCAATCCACATCCTGATGGAATCCATCATTTCAAAGACTAGGGAAATAAGTTCATGAAAATCTCCAACATCACGTTGTAGAGAGGCTTGAGACCTTGGACTCACACACAATCCCCTTTGCCGCTACACAAGGCTACAGTGCCAATTTGTTCTTCTTTCCCACCAAGAGACACAGAATCACAGCGGTGCCCAACATGGAGTGAACATGCACCCTAAAAGGTCTCCCAAATGAATGACACCGGCAAAGTTTGCAAAGAAGGTTGCGCAATCAACGGGTGATTTCTTTGTCATCTAAGTTGGTGGTTCTTGGGTTGATCGCCCCAAAACACCACTATGGGTATAGAATCACCGGACGAGAGGGACGTTAGAAGTTCTCATGGAGCTCCATCACCGGCCATGTGTACCCCAAGCTTCTTAGGAATCCAAATATCACTGAAAGTAAGAGCCAGATGACGCGATTCCGCTTCGGATATCCAAAGTAGGAAGTTCTCGAGGACAAATCGACTTCAAGAGATTGGTGGTAAATATCGGCATGAACACTAGTTGCTTCCTTTCCTTCAATAACATGGGTCATCATTGGTCCGGGAGGCAAGTCATAAACTAATACGCTTGCACATGTATCACTAAAGATTCTTCTTCGGTTATAATGAGCCAAGGACCTGAGATTATCATACTCTTACCCTTTGCCTGACTCGATCTTCCTCAATACTCTCCTCATATGCTCCTCCTCATAAAGCAGCATCTCTATCATGCTGCCTCCGTTAGACAGGGGCACAACATAATCGACCTTTCAAATTTCATTATATTATTGATCATCTTCTAGACTGGATTGGAAAAGCAGGTGGACGACGCAGAACCCCATCCACCCGGTGAAAATAGAGGAGGGGACAGTATGGAGGTAAGCATATTGTCACATCCCAAATTTTAGATTTGCCTTACATCATCTATATCATTGCATCATGCCTTCCATGCAAAAACCTTCGATTGAAAAGAACCTACTTCTAACGCTTAATTTCAAAATCCCATTCTATTACTAATGGTGGTTTCCTCAGCGGAGGCTTTGTAGGACTACGTTGTCCACCCTTGTAGCTCTGGAGGTTTCACAATCTTGACCCTAGATTGTTTCTCGATTTTACAAAACCAGGAGCAAGAATCGCCGACTGAGCTCAGACGAAAGTTATCGCCATGGCAAAAGATAAAATGCCAATTTCCGCCGATTTCCGAAGTTCAGATTGAACCACACGATCGGATCAGGATCACAAGGCCCATAAGCAAAGACAGCCGCCATTTCTGCCTCAGAAACCGAGCCGCCTCACCGGGCCTCGACGCCCGTCTCCTCCTCGAACTCCGAGCCCTGGCCACACCCGATCTCCCTCGGATCGCCACACACTAAGCCCAAGGCCTCCTTTCCTGTCATACACTGCTGGCTCACTAATTCTCGGCCAGCTTCCTGTACCTCTGGCCCATCACTAAGAAAGAGTCTGGCCATGCTTACACACAGCCACCACCACTCGCTGTTCGGCCATCCACACAGGTCATATCACACACAGTCATTGAGACGCCAGAAGGCTGCGTTGCTACATACATACGGCCGCTGGCTGTCATTGCCATGTTGCCAGCCAAGGCCACAGCCTCGCCACAAGCCGCCGCTTTCGCCAATCGAAAGCCGCAGCTATTGCCGCCGCTCGCCGCGCAAAGACACGACGTTATTATCGCGCATGTGCACGCTTGTCGCCACGATCTTTGCGTCAAGGCTGCTCGTCTGCGCTGCGGCCGCACTACCATCGCCGCTTACGTTGCTAAGCCGTTGTTGACTGCCCGTGACACGCGGGCTGATCGCTTCTTTAATGTAGCGGTGTAATCGCCGCCGCCGAATCGGGACGCTACACCGTCTGAGTTCGCTTTCATTGCTTTGTCTCCGTAGAGTTCGCAACTACCGTTAGATTTCAGATCCACGGCTTCAGATCATTGCCGACTGGTTAGACCCAGGCGCCGATTACCAGACGCCTGTCACGCTTTAAGGTCACAGAGACGGGCCACCAAATACAATGTACACAGCTGACTCAAGTTATTTCGTTAATCGCTTTTAGTTGGCAGATTTTCTTAAAAATTCTGTAAATTGCATAGAAATTAATCTACTGGGCCAAAAATTGCAAATAAAATATGTGCAGATTCAGTAAGTCGTGTAGAATCTTGCTGTACCATTGTTTTATACTTTTGCAGCAAGATTTTGTCCAGATTAATTAAAAGAGTTAATGGCCCTTTTGGAGTAATTAATTCGTAGAAAAAGATCTGTAACTCCAAAAATTGCATATAATATGTCCCTAGATTCAGTAGAACAAGGGGAATCTCAAAGTGAATTAAAAAGATAGGCTTACAGTAAAAACTTCTGCAGAAACTATTTAGTGGCCTTCTGCAGTATTTTAATTACTCAGGGAGTTTTATAATTCCTTTTTGAGTAGTTCCAATTGGTACTGTTCCTAAATAGCAATGCCCACACAGTAGAATTTTCCCAAGATTTTACAAACAGTATGCTTTCAGTAGTGAATTATTTGGGTTCTAGCTCTAGTTTTGAGCATTACAATTTGCATAATGGTTTTCCTTGCGCTAAAATTATTTTCCATGCATGCATTCAGTAGCTTTACTGAATAGGATTATGTGGTTCTGCTGTAGCATCAATCCACTTGTTATGCATGCATTCGTGCATCATCCTTGTTGCATATGTTTGTGGATGGTTTGTTTATGGTTGCAATTGTATCGTGTAGATTGTGACGAGTGCAACGCTTGCTCGTGTGTGGATTGTTCTTCCGACCGCTACAACCAAGGCAAGTAGATGCTACTTTGTTCATGATATTGTCCTACTATTTTCCATGCATTGTCGTGTATTTTGTAGATGCATGTGTAGGATGATACTATCGCTATGCTATGTCCTATTATGTGGTAGGGCTTTCCTTGTAGATGAACCACCGTTGGTAGATGTGCTTAGCCATGCTATGATGAACGAGGGCTGGGTTACATCACTGATATTTGTTTATAAATGTGTTGGTTTGCGAAAACTAAAACAACTTAATCAATAAATCTCCTGGGTGTGATGGGACTGATAAATTTTGGTGGTATCATTAAGTGGAAAGGCACCTGCATCGAGAGAAAATGATCGGCTTTATTTTAGAAGCCACGGTGTACAACCATGTGCCAATAATAAAATGGGCGTTGGTTGGACTTAGTAGGTTGTGGTAACTCGAACCCGCTGTGATCCAGAGATGTAGAATTTTGGTAGGTTGGACCGTGGCTGGATTGGGGAGCTACTTCCTAATCTGCCTCTTCTTGGTCTTCTCCCTACCATCACCCAAAATGAGAGTGATGGTACGAGCTGGGCTGGCCAAGTCACATGGGTAAGTGAACTAACCCCCAGGGTGTATAATCTAATCGATTAGCCGTGTCCCTTGCTATGGACATCGAGTTGTTTGATATTGATTCCATGACATGTTTCTCGCCATTCTAATTTCATAATTTCTTTAATATTGTTGGGTTAACTTAATTGGGATCTTTTTCAAAGAAAATCAAAAACCGTTTATGAAAGTAGGACAAAGGTATTTGCAAATGCAAGCGAGCCACAGCTCCACTTGCCAGATATGCATGTAGATGTTAGCATTATTGTCTCCTTTACTAGCTCTACTTGCGATACATTCCATGTATTGACCCTTCGGGGCTGCTATGTTTCATGTTGCAGGATATTCCGATTCTGAGTAATCGATATAGGCCAGGGTACTCCACTCGGCACTTGTTCACTTGTGGGCAATTTGAAGAATGGAGGATTTACTTTATTTATGCTGCTACCTGAATAATTTGAGCTAGCTTTGGGCTAAGCTTTTATTGTATAATGGTACTCTGGATCTTTGTTATTTATGATACACGGATATTTTGCTATGTTATTCATCTTATTCTATTGTGGGCCAATGAACCGATCCAGGGATTGGCATGTCACGTAGAAGCCACGGTCTTTTCAGAACCGCGGTGTTACAATCACACACCACATAAGATGGATCCAAATGATAATAACCATACCACACAAATGATGGATCCATAAGATAACCACATAGTCGTCGCATACATAGCACAAATAGTTAGTTCATAAGTTTCACGCATAATAAGAGGCAAGTAGCAAATAAAGTTCACAAGCGATTAAAAATCAAAGGAAAGAGCGAGCTTGTGACTTTCCCATGGAAATCCCGCATGCCTAATGTGACTCTTCTCCCCCTTTGGAATCAAGACACCCAAAAGTGACAAGAGCAACTCTAACGTCCCGGAGATCACTGGTAGTCATCATCAGAGTCATCCCCATAAGGAGGCGGAGCATGGTAAGTGGAAGAGGCATCATCGTCCCAGTGGCTGTGCTTGGAGATCCATTGCTCTTCAAGAGTGATGTTGTCCTCGGATCCCTCGGAGGTGATCAAACCTTGAGCTTGCATTACTTCTTTATGACGTGCACAGGATTTCTTGCATAGACATGGGCCTCATACATACGCTTCTGATTGTCAACCTAGAAGCAGAAGACCTTCTTGAGCTTAGCCTCAATCCTCTTGGCCCATGATGGTTGGGCAGTCTTGCGGCGTGAGGCCACAAAATCAGTATCTTGGGCATCATAATCATCATCGGACCCATCC
This sequence comes from Avena insularis, assembly GCA_023614405.1. NCBI lineage: Eukaryota > Viridiplantae > Streptophyta > Magnoliopsida > Poales > Poaceae > Avena > Avena insularis. The sequence goes on along the minus strand of JAJUPC010000111.1, from coordinate 290,321 downwards.
TCAAGTGGGTTCCCATCCTCATCAACAAGTTGACCATCCGGGTTGCATGGTTTAAGATTGGTCTTGATCAATAGATTCTTGTGCCGGTGAGTAATAAGACATTGAGAGGAAATGTTCCGAGCAAGAGATGGTCACTTGCGAAGAATAAGTGCCATGATGTACAGGGCAAAAGGAGGAACCCACCGAGTGTAAGTAGCATTAACCATCTCATTCCAAATCACGTCCATCACATCAATTGGTTGTCCTGAATCACGTTGGCGGTGAGTGGTGATCACGAGGTCCACCATGAAACCATGCATCTCATCAACATTGCCAGCATGGGGAGCTATGGTCTCATGAAAAATACGATGCAAGATATCATACATTGGGAGAAACCCCTTGATCTTTCCAGCAATACCACGCCCACGGATGTAAAGTGGAACAAGAACATCCTTCTTCATGGGACGCTCGTTGTTGTGACAGCGGAAGCCAACAGGAGTATCTCTCCCACGGTCCTCATATCCAAGGATTGCCCCAAACTCAGCCAATGTTGCGGTCTTAACAACTCCCCCATCATCCGTGTGATAGTCAAGTCAGTTCTTGGCAAAGTGAACGGTGACATAGAACTGCGCAATGAGCAAGGGGTCATAGTCACACTTGAACTGCATAATGGGAAGCAAACCAATGTTTGTGCAAATCTCAAGTGCTTCACCAAAGTAGTTCAAGTTCTTGTTCACATGGTTCATCTCAATCCACTTCTGAGGAACCACAATCTTCTCATCCTTCATGAGTACCTCAAAGTAGACACGCTCTTGGAAGTCGGTGAAAATAGACTATTGTCCCTAGACTCATGACGAGCCGTAACATATGGATTGTCAGACCGTAGGGCAAGAAACTCAGCATCGGAGATGTCAGACAACTTCTTTGGCCCAGATGGCCCTGAACTCTGACTCTTGCGGTGACTCGTGCGAGGAGGAGAAGGAGGAACACTACCTCAACCAGCACTCATTTTAACTCCCCCTCCACGTCGGCCCCGAGTGGTTTTTAGCTTCAGACGGTTGCTAGGTTGTGGCATGATCTCTACTTTGGATTCTGTCTCTGACTCTGACTCAAAGTCCTCGATCTCATGGCGAGCTTTGTACCTTTTGCGTGATCCCTAGGAGCCCGTTGCACATGTGAAAGAATAAGAGGGGTAGCAGTGGGATAAGGGCACAAGAACCCAAAACAAGCACAAGACGAATTTCAAGTTTTAGAAGAAATTTTGCTGTCAATACTGAGCGGTAGTACCGGATATACGGTGTAGTAAGCAGCAGAGGTATCAAGAATCGCAGATTACTCGGTCGTAAGGCGACTACATCACATATCTGGTGATATCGATCCAAGGACTAGCAGCAAAACTTATGCAAAACGAGAATCCATCGAACAAGGAGTTGTGGTATGAGCGTGCACACGATACAACCTCAAAAACACTAGTTTTGACCAAGAATCAAAGTTTCCCTAGATTCAATGGGGAAAACAAGTGATAAGAAGGGAAGGACGGTAGTACCGGTGTCCATGGCGGTGGAAAATGAGGAGGAGACCGCGAGGAGGCCGGATCCGGTGAGGATCCGTGGAAAGGAGGGACGGACGGAGCTCCAGCGGCGGTCTTGGCTCCGGCGGCGGCGGTGGTTAGGGGTGGAGACAGGTAATAGTGAGGAACTGAGAGGTGCCCCTCCCAGCGTCTCCACCCTTAACCAAGACGCACAGTGGTAGTACCGGTCAGAGGAGCGGTAGTACCGCTTGGCGGTAGTACCGTAGCAAACGTCCGGTAGTGACGCATGTGGGAAGTTTCCAAAAAATCAGCCTGGAAACAGGTCCCTCTGGTAGTACCGCTTAGTTTCTACTGTAGTACCGCCTCACTGCATCAGTTTTCGAACTGTAGTAAATAACCACCAATGCATGACAGCCCAAGTTTTGAAAACTGGAAGGTTCTTATGCAGAGTAGATGAGTTTTGTTGTAGGATAAGGAAGGCTTGGGTTGAGAGAGTTATACTGATATGGACCTATGCACTCTAACAAATAACACATCAACCTCAAGTATGGAGAACCAAACGAGAGTGCATTGACCGAGGGTAGAAAACCAACTAAAGAATGACAAACATGAGTAAGCACATCAACCTCTTGAGTGGGAGAGGGCGGTAGCCTAGGCCACCATATTTGTGTATACTCGGCTTGGCACCACGAAGATATATCTTGGGTCCATTACCGAAACTCATCATTTAAGCTCACATATCACAAAATGATATTAAGAGAAATGATTTGATTGTTTGGGCATAATGGGGGGAGGGATAGTCCAATCAATTAGGACCACACTCCCCCTATATCCATGCCTCCACCTAAACCAAATATGGGTCAAAGCATAGGTGAGAATGCAAGATAATCAAGTCAAGCTCCTTGAATCTACGATATTTAGTTCATTCCTCAAATAGCAAAACCTTGCTTCATCAAGTGGCTTCGTGAAGATATCGACTATAAGGGTCCAAACCTTTAATAAGGTAGAGTCCCCTGTGTTTACAATGCTAGTCCCTGGATCAATAGCTAGCATCCACAGTTAAGATGTAATATCAAGAAACAAAGGTCATAATACAACTTTATAACCAGGAATAAAATAATTTATTACATCTTACATAGCTCATTTGGCTATTACATTACATTGCAGCAGAATATCTATAAGCATGGGGTCCTTCATCTTCAAAGTGCCACAAAGTGCATATGTTGGTTGTAGACTTTGTAATCCTAATCAACACACTTCACTAAATCAAACAAACCTGCAACATAACAAGTTACAGCCACAAAGGGGTCAATACATTTGAATTGTATTGGCAAGTGATACTATGGTAGTATGGTGGAGTCTATCATCTATATGCATTTGGCAAAGTGGATTTGAGGCTTGCATTGCTCAAAATAGATTTTTCCTTATCATTTGAAATTACTAAGTTTTTGTTTTGACAAAATCTTTCCCAAGGCATCTCCCAATCAAAGATTGAAAATTCTTTAACCCTTGTTCAATCCACAAGTTTTTAACTTAGAAATTTGGATGATGAGATTCTTGATTGCTTCCATGTCTTGATGCTCAAATTGTCCTTTACCAGCGACATGGCTAAGTACTTAGATTTTACTCTCTCGAGAGGTGGTGCACTTTCCCCACAAGACTTGGTTTCACCAAGACAAGATCTTTCAGAAGCCTTCCCTTAGACCAAAATGGACGCGTTCCAACCTATTAAACTCTACCACCAACTGTCCATATGGCTAAGTTCTTGCAACCTATATGATCCAGGCAGAGCCCATAATGCCAAGTGGTTGCACTTGAAGCTTCTCAACATTTGACACCTCAAATCTCTTTGTTCCTGGGTGGCAATCCACAAGTGTGATACACAAGGTAAACCATAAACATGGGCCTTGTGTAACCACTCAACCAAAAAACACCAAGCAATTACCATTCCACCCAGGTGATTCATTAACTCAGTTGTTTTATTAAACAAAAACACAAGTCCTCAGACTTAGAAATTTTTCCATAGTATGGATATATATTCCACCCTTGTTTTCTATTAGCTAAGATAAGCTTGTTAGTAGTAGGAATCTTAACTTAGGAGAATTTCTACTAAGGTTTCATCTACTAGGTTTTCCTATAGCAAGGTTTATACTTAGCAAAAATTCCATGCAAGTTTTACTTAGAAAAATCACTAATGCATAGTGAAAGTATTGGGACAAAAGTATGAAGCATCACTTGCCTTTTTGGTAGAGGGTATAAGTTCCCTCCTTGTCCTTGCAACAATCACACTCTTCAAGTCACTACAATTCAATCAAGCAAGGCACAATCTCAATCTACCAATCAAGCAAACATCACATAAAATGATAAAGTCAAAGTAATGCTTGCAAGCATGCCAAGCTTTGTTTTATTTGAAAAGGTGGTTCCTAATGGGTCATAAACATTTGAGTACACCTAATGGTCATTTTATAAAGTGGCCAAGTCATTTGCAAAAGATTTCACTTCATAAACCATTTTCAAAACAAAGTATCATTTTATGTGGTGTAGAAATATTTTTACTAAGGCATTAATCTATAGGGTTCACCAAATATATTTTCAAACCATAAAACTTGGTGTTTTGGGGTCAGAGAGTTTAAAACAAAACCTTTCCCAAAAGTTTTCTTCCAAAACCATTTTTAATAAATAAACTATATTTTTATTTGACTAGAAATGGTTTTAAATCAAAGAATCATTCTTTTGCATCACCAAATATATTTTTGAAACCACAAAGTGTTTCCTATGGTCAGTAGGTTCAAAATACACCATTTGCAAAAGATTTTATCCCCAAAATCATTCTTGAACAATTTTTATAATCTAAACAAGCATACAAATGTTTCTGCAAAAACAAACATTTTTCCAGAAGCCTTTTACTAAACAAATGGCATGGTTGGCTAGGGCTTGTCTTGCTGATTCCATTGATATAAAGTTTGCAAAATTTGGACGTGTGGATCAAAAGTTATAAGGTTTTCAATCTGCATCTAAATCAGATTACAAATTCTGTTTTAAATCGATCTGTGCCACGCGGCGTGTTCTGATTCGTCCATACCGCTTCGCTCGGATCGGCTACTCTGGTGAGTTGGATCTAATGAAATCGCACGGATCATATTGCTTACCCATTCGCTTTAAGTGGTTCTATCCTATCCACTAGATCAATATCGGACGGCTGCTGCGAGCTTGACCTAAAACAAGCGGCACTGCGGTGGTGGCTGGCGGCGGAGCGGCCAGATGGTGGCGGTGCCGGCGATACAGGAAGCTAGAGTGGCTGGGGAGATGCTCACCGCGTTCGCAGAAGCCTGGGGAAGCTCAAGGTGTTCTCGAGGAGTCAAGGGGCGCTCTGGTCCGACGTGGATTGCTCACCAGAGTCCACACGGTGTCGGGCGTGCTCTGGTCATCGTTGTGGGCGAGGCTACAGGGCATGCCGAGGCAAAATAGAGGGTTCGTTAGACGCGCATGGTACTAAGGAGCATGTGAGCATCATTGAATGGCATCGGGGCGGTCCGAGCTACGTAAAGACTACGGAGTTGTGGGGTTCTTCGTGGCGCTTTTCGATCAAGACGGAGGCGAGGTTGCAGGTCACTCGCGGGCGAGCTGAGGCCACAGAGCGGTGCGCCAGAGTCTGGTGAACTTGCCTGCGTGCTCGGGGAGGCAAGGGGCGGCTTGAGGTCGCCGGAATTGGCTGGGGACGGTGGTCGGAGCAGTGAGGGTGTGTGGCGAAATTCGTCCAGCCTGGGGGCAGAGAGAGGGAGGCGCGTGAGGGGAAATGGAGAGGAGGAGTGGGCGCTTTAACGTGCGTGGTCGCAGCGAGTAATGGCGAAGGCGTTAAGGCGAATTTAACCGCGGCATCAACGGCAGGAAACGGCCGGCGTGGTCGTCGCGGGGAGGAAGAAGATGAGCTGGAGGGGTGGGGCATGCTTGTCAGCGAGAAAGGGAGTGAGGGGGAGGGTCCATTCATCAGCGTCCTCGCGGGTTTCTTTCGCGGTGAAAAACGATTCGCTCGCTGAGAGGGAGAGGTGGGCTAGGTTGGGCTGGAATGGGCTTATGGCAATGGGTCGTCTTTGCTCTATTTTTTTCCAGTTCTGAATCTTTTTCTTTTTCCAAATCTTTTTCTGTTTTGAAATTCAAACAAACAATTCAAACACTCCAATTCAAATAAACTTCCACTAAACTTTATAATGAGTTTAGCTCTGTTTAACAACACAAATCAAAGTCCAAAAATAAAATATTAGTTTCATTCTTTTTAGGATCTATTTAATAATTAAATAAAATAGACCCAAATTATTAATTCAAATAGGTTTTGATTTATTTAATAAAATCTCCATTTGAAAACTAAATATTATCAAAATCAAATCAGTAGGTTTTATTTGAAAATAGAAGATATTTGGAAAACTTGCTTAAAATAAAATAACATTTTTATTTTAGGGTCCATTAATAATTAAATAAAAATGGACCTTAGTTATTAAATCAAATAGGATTTGTTTTATTAAAATCTTTATTTTGAAATCTAAAATAAAACCAAAACACTTCAGTAGGTTTTATTTGATAATAATAAACACTTGGAAAACTTATTTAAAATAAATTAATAAGTTTTGGTGTTTAATTAAAATGGTAAACCTTTTATTTAAATAAAATTGGATATTAAATCCTTATTATTTTATTTAAATAAACCTTTACTCTTTTAATCAAAGCAAAACATTTTAATTCAAAAGATTGGCCAAGGTTTAATTTGGCTCTATAAAATAATCCTTATTTATAAATCTATCTTTTCTTTTGAAACCAAATCTTTTTATTAAAAGATTCAAAATAGTAATTCCAAATATTTTTAACTTTATTGTTTATTTATCTTTTTAAATCCCTTTAGGATTTTATTTGATCCAAATAGGTTTTGAAAGTTTCCAATTGGATTCAAAAAGTTTCTTCTCACCCTGAAAATCAACAAAGTTTTATTTTATTCATTTATTTTTCACATTACAAGATTTGGAAAATCTTGGGATGTGACATCGACAAGTTGATCTTTGGTTGACACATAAGATAGATCAATATCACCTCAAGCAACATGATCTCTAATGAAGTGATGCCGAATCTCAATATGCTTTGTCCTTGTGTGATCCACCGGGTTGTAGGCAATCTTGATGGCACTTTCATTGTCGCATAGAAGAGGCACTTTGTCACAATGGACACAGTATTCCTTTAAAGTTTTCCTCATCCATAGCAATTGGGTGCAAGCACTAGCAGCTGCCACATACACGGCTTCGGCGGTGGAGAGAGATATACAATTTTGCTTCTTAGAAGACCAACATACCAAAGACCTACCAAGGAATTGGAAAGCCCGGATGTTGATTTTCTATCATCCTTATCACTCGCCCAATCCGAATCTGTGTATCCACAAAGAGAAAATGTTGAGCCTCGAGGATACCAAAGACCATAAAATGGGGTATGAACTAAATATCGAAAGGTTCTCTTGACCGCCATCAAATGGCTTTCTTTAGCAGTCATTTGATATCTTGCACACACACCTACACTCAACACAATATCAGGTCTAGATGCACAAAGGTAAAGCAAAGAACCAATCATAGACCGGTATACCTTTTGATCCACATCTTTACCATTTGGATTTTGTTCTAGATGAGTCTTTGTAGCCATGGGAGTAGGAGCTCCATTTAAATCTTGAATTTTGAATCTCTTGAGCATATCTTGAGTATACTTGGCTTGATTGGAGAATGTCCCTCCTCTAACTTGCTTGATCTCAAAACCAAGAAATACTCTCAACTCCCCCATCAAAGACATTCGGAACCTACTAGTCATAAGCTTTGAGAATTCATCATTAAAAGCTTTGTTAGATGAACCAAAGATAATATCATCAACATATATTTGGCATACAAAAAGCTCCCCATTGACTCTCTTAGTAAAAAGAGTGGGATCGATTTTCCCAACCTCAAATCCACGGTCAAACAATAACTCTCTAAGGTGCTCATACCACGTGTGTGGGGCTTGCTTGAGCCCATAGAGAGCCTTATCAAGTTTGTAGACATGGTTTGGGAAGATGGGGTCCTCAAATCCTGGGGGTTGTTTAACATATACAAAATCATTTAATGGACCATAAAGAAATGCACTCTCTACATCCATTTGTTGCAACTTGAAGTTATGATATGCTGCATAAGCAAGAAGGATACGGATGGACTCAAGGCGAGCCACCAGTGCATAAGTCTCTCCATAATCAATGCCTTCAATTTGAGAATACCCTTGTGCAACCAATATAGCCTTGTTCCTTACTATAATTCCATGCTCATCTTGCTTGTTCTTGAATATCCACTTTGTTCCAATAATATTGTGGCAATCCTTTGGCTTCTCAACTAACTTCCATACTTTGTTTCTCTCAAAGTTATTGAGCTCTTTGTGCATAGCTTCTAACCAATCCGAATCTTCAAGAGCTTCCCACACTTTCTTAGGTTCAATCATGGAGATGTGTGCTTGATGTTCACTAAACCTCTTCAATTGTGCTCTTCTGGAAATGCCTTCGCTTAGGTCACCAACTACATTTTGTAGAGTGTGGTCTCTTAATTCCAACATTCTTTCCTTTCTAGCTTCGCGACGAGCGTGGATCTCCGTGTTGTTTCTTGGGGAACCCTCTTCATCATTTTGATCCTCGTCTTGACCATCAACTTGACCTTGATCATCATCGGAATCATTCTCTTCATTGAGAGGCAAAGATTGATCTTAGTCTTAATCAAGTGCTCTTCTAGCATCAATTTGAGCTTGTCTCAAAGCATTTTGTACGGATCTTCCTTGAGTAATTGCCTTGGCACCACTTGACATCCTGGAGAATGAATCAAGCTCCCCTTGACTGGAGTTGTCAATATGATCATCATGTTGAGGGTCCATATCTTGTCTTTGGCTTGAGTCATTGCCCTCCTCGGTGGATGGAGCTTGTTGATGTTGTGAGGATGAGGGCTCCATTTGAGTGGAGCATAGTTCTTCTCGATACTCCATAAGGGGTTCCTCAATGGGGCATATATATCCCACACCCATTCTTCCTATGGCATCCTGAGGCATTTCATCATCTGCATCACAAGCATCAACACGCCCCCCTTGGGGACCATCATATTCTTCAAAGGTCACACTACAAGATTCTATGATGGCTCCAGAGAGCTTATCATAGATTCTATAGGTGTGAGATTCGAGACCATAGCCAACAAAAATACCCTCTAATGCTTTAGACTCGAATATGGACAAATGAACATCTTTTATGAGATAGAAACACTTACAACCGAACACCCGGAAGTAAGATATGTTGGGCTTGTTACCGGTAAGTATTTCATATGGAGTCTTGTTGATTTCTTTGCGGAGGTAGAGCCGGTTTGAAGCATGGCAAGCGGTGGAGATGGCTTCGTCCCAAAAGTTGTATGGAGATTTAAACTCCGCCAACATGGTCCTAGCCATCTCAATAAGAGTCCGGTTCTTCCTTTCGGCCACACCATTTTGTTGAGGGGTGTATGCAGGGGAATATTGATGTTTTATCCCCTCATCACTAAGGAAATCATTCAAGGTGTAGTTCTTGAACTCGGTGACATTGTCACTCCTTATGATCAACACGGGAAGATTGTATTGACGTTGGACCATGTTGATGAAGTCTATGAAGGTATTTTGGGTCTTACTCTTCAACTTGAAGAAATATACCCACGAATATCTTGAAAAGTCATCAACGATCAACAAACAATATTTCTTCCCACCAAGACTTGCATGAGATGGAGGACCGAAAAGGTCCACATGGAGGAGCTCCAAGATCTTGGTAGACTTGATGCGGTTCTTAGGCTTGTGAGGAGAATCATGCATCTTCCCTAGAACACATGCCCTGCAAACACGATCTTTGGCAAAGGAAACGTTTTCTTTTAGTCCAACAATATGGCCCTCCTTGTGGAGACTTTGCAAAGTTCTCATGTTGACATGGGCTAGTCGGCGATACCATAACCAACCCACATTGGCCTTTCCAAATAAGCACATCGGACTTGTAGTGGCTTGCCCCGAGAAGTCCACCACATACAAGTCATGTTCGACATACCCAACAAAAGCGACCTTGAGAGACCTGCTCCACAAGAGGACCACTATATCAACATCAATAAAGACGGCAAAGCCCATCTTTCCAAGAGCACGGACTGAAACTAAATTGTATCCAAGGGTCTCAACAAGCATGACGTTCACGAGTGTAATGTCGTGAGCAATCACTACCTTGCTGAAACCCATTACCTTAGACTTTGATTTATCGGCATATGTCACGGTGATTTGATCATCATTTGGCTTTAAGTCCTTGACAATAGACGAGCTTCCGGTCATATGACTTGTGCAACCACTATCAAGCACCCACTTTGACCCTCCGGAAGCATAAGTCTACAAAAGATCAAGCTAATTTTTAGGTACCCATTTTTCAATGGGTCCTATTTTGTTACCAACAAGGGTCTTGGGAACCCAAATAGACCAAGCAATATAACCATCATATGGCCCAACATATTGTGCATACACATCACCATAATAATCACGCATTAGAACATAGTGAGGGTTAGCACTTCCCGCAAAGTCATCATGATACATAGTTTTACCACTTGTGGTCTTACTATCCACAATGGTCTTGTTGGTCTCTTGTGCGGGCTTGGCCTTCTTCTTCTTATTGTTCTTCTTCTTGGTTAAGGAGACAAAACCAATGCCCCCCTTTTCACCACAAGGCCTTTTCTTACTCAAAAGATCATCAATGGACTTGTTGCCTTGTGGAAATGTGACCTTGGCTAGCTCCCCCTTCAACCTAGCATTTTCTTCAAGAATAGTTGTACTACTAGATGGAATGAAGTTACTAGGTGAAGGAATTTTGTCCAATTGAGTTTGAAGCATTTCATGGGACTTTGTGAGTGACAAGAGTTCACTTTCCAAAGCCTTGTGAGCCTTGTTAAGCAAACTAAAGTCCTCGGCAAGTTTTTCATGAACCATACCAAACTCAATCTTGTCCTTTTTAGTCCTTTTGTATTTAGCAATAGCATGATCACGCTCTTTGATGAGTTTGTTAACAATAATGTCATTGGCCTCATCAAGCCCTTCAAGTTTTAATTCAAGTGACAACCTAGTATCTTGTTCTTCTTCTAGAGCATTGTTTAAAGCCTCTAGCTCAATCATGTGTTCATGCCCAAGTTTACATCTTACATCTAGGAGATCTTGTGTGTGGGAAAGTTGATCTAGGGTGTTACCAAAATGTATCTTAGCATCCCCTTGTATTTTAGTCATAAACTCATCAAAAGTAATTAATTAATTTTTAACATCAAGAGACATCTCATCATCAGTTTCATCATTAGCTAAGGGAGTGGAGTGAGATGATGAGGATACCTCCGTTCCTCTTGCCATAAGGCAAGTGACGTTCTTGATGGGAGAATTATCATTTGGAGAATCGAAGAGAGAGAATGTCGGAGTAGAAGTAGTGGCTAGAGACGCCACACCATTAGAAGTTTCCTCTTCCTCATCTTCATCATCTTCATTGTCGGAGGAGTATTCTTCATGAGTGATCAAGACAATTTCTCCCGACTTCTTGTTGATGGGATTCTTCTTGATGAAGGGTTTCTTGTAAGGTGCTTTGAGAGTCTTCTTCAACACAAGCTTACCCCCATGATCTTCTCTCTTCTCATAGGGGCAAGTTGCCACAAAGGGATAGCGGTCACCACAATTGAAGCAAGTTCTCAATCTAGTAGTATTTTCTCTTTTACCATTTGGGTTGCTTCTTCGTTGCATTTCCATCTTGGCCTTGGCGGGGTTCTTCCAAAAGTTCTTTGCATAGAAAGCCATATATTGACTATGAGCAATCTTGACTTCATCGGGGTGGTCCATGGAGAGGCCTTCATCACTATCATCTTCATCCCCATGGTCCACAACTTTGGCCTTCAAAGCAACATTGACAACGTTGCTCATACCAAGGGCACGAGCACGGGCATCTTTGGCATTCTTGGCGGAAACTTTGAAGGCGGCCATCTCTTGCATAACTTCATTTGAGGTCATGAGATGGTAGTTGTTTCTTCCTTGTAGGCTCTTCAAGTCGGTGGGCTCAAAGGGCATGAGTGCACTCAGATATTTCCTTTTTATCCACGCATCATCCACATGTGAGGCACCTACGTTTCTAAAAGCGGTGGCGATGGTCTTGAGCCTTCGGTACATGTCTTCGTGATCTTCACCTTCCTTCATGTAGAAGCCTTCGGCTTCATTGCTTAGAGCATCATATCGGTTCCTCCTCATACTCTCATTTCCAACGAACAATACAGTGAGGGCATCCCAAGATTCCTTGGCAATGCTAAAGTGCTCAATGTGTGGATAATCCTTTGTACCTAATCCTTGTTGAATCATATGCAAGGCAGTGGCATTGAGTTGACTGTTGACAACCTCTCTTCTTGTCAAGTTGTTTGGATCCCTAATAAAGAGTCCATGCTCGATGATGTTCCATAGTTCAATGCAAGAGTTGCGCATATGAGTTCTCATTAGTGATTGCCATTGAGCAAAAGTAGCAGATTCTTCAAGCTTAGGTGGGTCACCTCTATTGTATACATGAAGGTGAGGGATTGGAGGGTTGGGAGAGTACCATGAATCACGGTGCTCACCCTTCCCTCCATCATTTTGTGTGGAGGAATTAGTGTTATCTTGTTTACCCCTTACCATCATATCCTCGGGGGATACCAGAGTATTCCCTTTAGGTAAAATGGATGGAGGATCCTCTTGAGGAGAGGGAGATGATGATCCATCTTTGTCTTTAAGAAGTTGCTCAAGCATCTTCTTGACTTTGTTGACCAAGGAAGAGCTCAATCTTGTTTCCAAGTTTTTGAGATCTTCCATGGTCACCGTGGTAGGCTCACCATCAACATCCCCTTCGCGGATACCCATCTTCTCTTAGGCAGTAAAGCCCAAATAAATAGCCGAGGCTCTGATACCAATTGAAAGGATCGTATGGGCACCTAGAGGGGGGTGAATAGGTGCTACTTCAAATTTTCTTCTTTTTCAAATTAAGGTTTGACAATAAGGTAAATTCTCTAGATAATGCAACTAAGGTGAATTTACCTATGTGACAAATATCCACTAGCTAACACAATACTAAGTAAGAACAAGTAAGTAAAGTGCGGTAAAGGATAGAAGTAACCAAAGTGGTGGACGCGGAGACACAAGGATTTGTTTCCCATAGTTCCTTCCTTTTGAGGGGAAGTAAGTCTACGTTTGGAGAGGGGGTGGTTTCAAACCACCAACGCCACAAGAGGCCTCCCTTGTTATCCGATGAATCTCACCCCAACGGGATCGATCCACCTTCCACTATATAGGCAACCTTCAAGGTGGAAGCCGGCACCTTTACAAGTTTGGGGGACACATCCACAACTTAATTGGAGGCTCCCAAATACAAGCAAGTTGTCAATACAATCAAAGACAAGCTTGTAAGAACCAAATCTAGAACTAGGGTTTCCAAGAAAACACTAGAGAAAAGGGGCCCTCAATTGAGTGAGGGGGAAATGAAAGATCTCTTTTGGTGAAGTAGTAGATCAAGGCCTCCTCCTTCGATTCCCCAAAGATCAAGGACTTCGGGTGGTGGATTGAGGAGATCTTGTGGATTTGGTGGCTCCAATGGTGGTCTTGACTTTAATGCAAATGAGCACCTTGTCCCAAGGTAGGTGAAGGGATATTTATAGCACTAGCTCCAATCTGACCGTTGCAGCATTTAATGCAGCGGTAGTACCGGGTTTTCCAGGCGGTAGTACGAGAAACAACCGGTACTACCGGACAGGTACCGGAGATACAACTTGAGTTGCATAGCCCAACAGTTTCCACCGGTATCAAAGTGTGGTGCTACCGCACGGATGTAGTACCAGCCCTACAGAGCGGTACTACCGGACAATTGCGGAAGTGCCGCATTTTGATACCGGGGAAACATCAGTGCGAGTCAACTGGCCAATCTCCTCTGAAGTGACAAATACTAAAATGCGGTACCACCGCATTTTAGTACCGGTCAGTTCTGAGGAGATTGGCAAGCTTGCCAATCGCTTCAGTCTTGACCGGTACCGCTCAGTTCTGAGGAGTTTGGCAACCTTGCCAATTGCCTCAGTCATGAGCGGTACCAAAATGATACCGCTCAGTACTAAGGCCTTTGGCCAGTAACCCATCACACTGCCAGGCCCGGAAGTGAAACCCGGTGCTACTGGACTTGAGCGGTAGTACCGGATGAATTATCCAGTACTACCGGACATCACTGAGGCAAAATATGGAGCAGCAGGCAAGTCCATTTTATGAGCAATTAGTCAGGGAATTCTAGGCATGCAACCTGTAGAATACTTGGCAAATAATTAGTTCGTTATGTGTGTTGTAATAAACACCAAAATCTCTAGGGATAAGAAATGTTCTTTCACTTAGCAAACGGATTTTTATGGGTTTTCTGATAAGGCAACAAAACAAAGTGCAAGTAACAAAGAACAAACGCAGCAAGTGGCCCAATTGTTTCTTAGCAAAGGACAAGCTGGTGAAAATACTTATAAGGACCAAACGTTCTTGAGGACACATGGGAATTCTGTCAAGTGCTTTCGCTTCATATAGCTGAGTACTCTTCTTTGGTGTTGTAAGTGTTGTGTGGGTGAACCTGTGCTAATGTACCGACCTTACTTGGACTAATACATACTTTTGATTAAACGCCCTGCAAACATCCGTAACTACAGGAAAGTAATTAAGATATAAATCTAACCACAGCCTTAAACTCTGAGATCCTATACTCCCTTGTGCAAAGGTGTCCTAACGGGGGTTCAGGTTTCTGTCACTCCGGCAACCCCACAATTAGTATCCAAATACACAATGCATTCCCCTAGGCCCATAAATGGTGAAGTATCATGTAGTCGACGTTCACATGACACCACTAGAAGAATAGCACCACAACTTAAATACTAAACCATTGAATAATAACTCAACACAAATCCACTAATGACAACATGACTTCTCCCATGTCCTCAAGAACTAAACGAACTACTCATGAGACATCATATGGATCAAGATCAAAGATGATATGATAATTGATAACAATCTGAACATAAACAATAATCCAATGGTTCCACTCACAAGCATCAACTACAATAGTAATTAACACCGGGAAAGTTTCCCCTAAGAACTAAAGCAATATCCAACACAATCGTTACAACGGGAAGGAGTGGTGATGATGGTGCTGGTGGAGACGATGGTGTGGATGATGATCCCAATGAATCCTTGCTTGATGACGGTGTTGATGGCGATGATCTTCCCTCTCCAGGAAGGAATTCCCCCGGCAGAAATCTGTCTGCCGGAGAGATCTTTCTCTCTTGGTGTTTTCCGCCCCCTAGAGGCGGCAGAAATCTATCTGTAGTCGCTCCCTTAGCCTTAGGGTTCCGTAGGGAAGATATAGGCGAAGGGGCGGAGTCGGGAGCCGGGAAGGTGGGCCACACCTGCCCTAGGCGCGGCCCAGGGTGGGCCCGCGCCTAGGGGGTGGGCCCCTGCAGCCCTTCTTCGCTCCTCCTTCTAGCTTCCTCAATCTTGTGGAAAAAATAATATTTTCCCATATTTTTCTGGTATTTTTCTGATCTTCGCGAAATTGCATCAAAACACCCTCTTTTCCATCAGAATCCAGACTCCAGCAGTCCATCCTCCAAGAATCATCCAACATGCAAAAACAGTGGAAAATCCATAAGTAATACCTCTTAATAAGACAAATATCAATGAATAGAGGTAGATTAAGATATAGAAAGGTGATGCAAACTAGGCGTATCAACTCCCCCAAGCTTAGATCTTCGCTTGTCCCCAAGCAAAAACTGAGCTCAGTAAACATGCCCACAGGTTTATGGAGTGAAGTGTCGATAAAAGAATACGAACAAGAAGCATCACACTTACCATTACACAACTCATAGAAGAAAGCAACTCACCATTATATAACTTAGCTTGCAACCAAGTACAGCAGTCACAATAGAGATGCATAAAGATAAATCATAATTGGAATTGGAAAACTTGTTCTTGGTCAGAGAACACTTGGCAAACAGTTTCACAAAAAGCTTTTTGTAGAAGTTTTACAACAGGAGCACTCTTTGCTCAAAAAGGTTTTTCACAAGTGAAGGCTTTCAAAGTAATACTCAATAGATAAGAGTTTGTGCAAACAAGGAATATAAAGAACATGGTTGAATAAATCACCATATGAATGCTTGAAACACAACAACTCAAATGCTTGCTAGAGATAGAGAGGAAGTAGGTCAACTGACTTAACTTGGAAATAGGAGAAAGGTCCCTTCATAGAGGGTAGCTGGGATTACAAGTCATAAAGAGCTTCCAAAATATTATGGTACTTACTAGCTTTGAGCCCTCATTGCCCTTATCATAGGCATCTTGAGATGATTAAGGTTGAAGTGCACAAAGATGGAGTATATGTGTAGAGGTGCCAACCTTTAATAAGGTAGAGATCCATGTGTTTACAATGCTAGTCCCTAGATCAGTAGCTATCATCCACAGTTAAGATGTAATATCAAGAAACAAAGGTCATAATACAACTTTATAACCAGGAATAAAAGAATTCATTACATCTTACATAGATCATTTGGCTACCTCATTACAATGCAACAGAAATAACTATATAGCATGGAGTCCTTCATCTTCAAAGTGCCATAGGCAATCATGTTGGTTGTAGACTTGTAATCCTAATCAACACACTTCACTAACACCAAACAAACCTGCAACATAATAAGTTATAGCCACAAGGGTCAATACATTTGAATTGTATTGGCAAGTGATACTATGGTAGAATAGTGGTATCTATCATCTATATGCATTTGGCTAGGTGGATCTTAGGCTTGCTTTGCTCAAAATAAGGTTTTCCTTATAAGTTGAAAACACTAAGTTTTTGTTTGTCAAAATCACCCAAGGCATCTACCAATCATTGATTGAAGATCCTTTAACCCTTGTTCAACCACAAGATTTTAATTTAGAAATTGGGATGAGGAGATTCTTGATAGCTTCCATGTCTTGATGCTCAAATTTTCCATTGTCGGGGACATGGCTAAGTACTTAGATTTTACTCTCTCGAGAGGTGGTGCACTTTCCCCACAAGACTCGACATGCATCGAGACAAGATCTTTCAGAAGCATTCCCTTAGACCAAAATGGACGCGCTCCAAACCTATCACTCCTACCACCAACTGTCCATCTGGCTAAGTTATTGCAACCTATATGATCCAGGCAGATCCCATATTGCCAAGTGGTTGCACTAGAAGCTTCTCAACATTTGACATCTCAAATCTGTTTGTTCCTGGGTGGCATTCCACAAGTGTGATACCAATTTTTTCTCCAATATATTGGACTTGTGATACACAAGTTTTTCTCCAATATACTGGACTTGTGTAACCACTCAACAAAAATCCATCCAAGCAATTACCATTCCACCCAGGTGGTTCATTCACTTAGTAGTTTTATTAGGCCAAAACATAAGTCAAAAGACTTAGCAAAATTTCCATAGCATGAATATAATCCACCCTTGTTTGCTACTAGCTAGGCTAAGCATGATACTAGTAGAAATCTTAACTTAGGAAAAATTCTACTAAGTCATCAAATACTAGGATTTCCCAAGGCATAGCATACTTAGTAAAATTCCATGCAAGTCCTACTCAAAACATCACAAATGCATAGTGAAAATAATAGGACAAAAGTATGAAGAACCACTTGCCTTTTTGGTAGAGAATATAAGTTCACTCCTTGATCTTGCAATAGTCACACTCTTCAAATTTCACTACAATTCAATCAAGGCACAAATTCAATCTAGCATTCAAACAGTTCAACACATAAAATAATAAAAACAAAGCAATGCATGGAAGCATGCCAAAGATTGTTTTATTTAGAAAAGTGTTTCTAATAGGTTATATACATTTTAACACACCTATTGGTCATTTATCAAAGTGGCAAAACCATTTGATAACAAGTTAGTGAAAATGGCCACTTTAAATCCCTTTTGTTTTGCTAGAATTGATTTTATTCAAAGAATAATTTGTAGTGTTAGCCAAAATGTTTTTAAACACCAATATTAATTTTTATGGTCATAATGTTTTAAAACAATTCCATTTGCAAAGGGCTTCATCCAAAATCCATTTTTAAATCAAAGCAACATTTTATTTTGTTGGAAATGCCTTTAAACAAAGTAATAATTTTCTAGGGTTCACCAAATATATTTTTAAATCCTAAAACTTGGTGTTTAGGGTCAGAGAGTTTAATTCAAACCATTCTCAAAAGGTTTTACTCAAAAAGCATTTTTAAAACATATTCAACATTTTTATTTAACTAGAAATGCTTTAATTCAAAGGAATAATTCCTTAGTGTCACAAAATATATTTTTAAATCCAAAAGTTGGTTTCTATGGTCAGTAGGTTCAAAACAATCCATTTACAAAAGATTTTACCCTAAAAACATTTTTAGAATAAATTTTATACACAAAATATGCCTACACATGTTTCTGCAAAAACAACCAATTTTACAGAAGCAATTCACTAAACAAAGGGAATGGTTTGAAATTATTCTTTTTGCTGATTGCATTGATATAAAGTTTGCAAAATTTGGATGTGTAGATTTAAAGTTATGAATTTTACAAAATCAAACATCTAATAGATTCATTTCTGTTTTTAAAACAACAGCTAGGCCACGCGTCTTAATTCTATTGGCTGATACCATTTCGTGAGGATTGCGTTATGTAGACTGTTGGATCTAAACGGAATCGTGCGGCACATAAACGATCATACCCCTTCGGGTTAAGTCATCTATCCTAGCCACGCGATCAGGATCTAACGGTTCAAATTGCAGTGGCCAAAGATGGGCGGCGCGGCGATGGTGGCTGGCGGCGGCACGCTCAGACGATGACGTTGCCGGTGATACAGGAAGCAAGAGAGGGGAAAAATATCTCACAGTGATCACAGGATCTTGATGATGCTCGACGGTGTCTCTGTTGGCCAAGGGACGCATGAGGCCGACGGGGCTTTCTCGCCGAAGTTCCCACTGGCGACGGTGTGCTCGGGCTGGTGACGTTGGCGACGCTATGGACCACGCTAAGACAAAAGAAAGATTGCGTTAGATGCGTATGAGGTCGGTGATCACGCGCGTATCAACGAGAGGGAGAGGGGAGGACGTGGCTTATAGGGAGATGTCACCGGAATCGAAGCAGACAGCGGTGGTGTACTGTCGATGTCGTTGCCGAGCTTCTGGGGCTTGCACGGTCGAGTGGGAGACACTGGCAGGTGTGCCTAAGGCTGGGGATCAAGCTCGTGTGGTCGAGGGGGCAAAGGGGTAGCTGGGCTCACCAGAATTTGACGATGAGCTCGTCGGAGGCAGTCGTGGCGCAAGCGCAATTCAAGGCAGCCTGGGGACGATTGTGTGTGGGAGAATGGGGGAAAGCGGAGAGGGGGACGAGGCAATTAAGAGGGCGTGGTTACTGGGCGGAATCAATGCTGCATTTACACGAATTTACTCGAGGATTAATCGGCAAGAAACGGCGAAGTTTGGGAAAGAAGCAGTCGCGCGGGTGAAGGCGACGACTGGCAAGTGGGGTCGTGTCGCCAGTGAGAGAGAGGGGAAACCGGTGGGGTATCCAAGTCAGTGACTGAGTGGGTGCGGGTCTGAGTAGAAAAATGTTTCGGGGAGGAGGAGGAAGCGAGCTGCGTTGCTGGGCTGGACTGGGCCTGGTTCTGGGCTGGGGTTTGTTTTTATTTTTTTTCTTTCTGCTTTTTTCTTTTTCTATTTTGAATTTCAAACTACCATTTGAATATAGATTTCTTTTTCAAATATTTTCCAAATATTCAGTATGTTTCTATACTCTATAAACATTTATTTTAAAGTCCATTTTTGGAATGATTCTTTTATTCAATTATGGTTTATTGTTTATTTATAATGGGCACTTGCCTTTATTCAAATAAGATTTTAATTATAATTTCAAACTCTTATTTGAATTCTAATGTTTCATCAAACCTTTTCCAGTAGGTTTTATTTATTCAATAGGGTGTTAAATAATTCACTTTGAATTATTTGAAGTATTTTTAATATGATATATTAATCATTTAAATTGGGCATTTGTCTTTATTCAAATAAAATCAAATATGGTTTTAATTCCATATAAATTTTATTTAAATGATTCTTTTATGCCATTTAAGTTAATTAAATAACTTTTATATTCTACTTGGGCAAATTCCAATTTATTATTTTCTCATGATTTAATTAATCATTTTCATTAGGGATTTTGTCTTTATTAAATATAATTAGAATAGGGTTTAATCCCATATAGTTTATTTGATTATTCTTTGTCGCTTTATTTTATTTGAATTATCTTTATTTGATTTGTTTATGGATTTGGCCAAGATTTAATTTGGCTTTTAAATATTCCTTATTTATTTATTTCTTTATTTATCTTATAAAATCCATATCTTTTTATTTATAGATCCAAAATTGGTGATTCCAATTTGTATATTTTTATTTAATATTTGTTTATCCTTTTATATCTCTTTAGGATTATTTTGCTCACAATTTGGTATGGATTTTAGATAGGTGCTTTATTAGCTTTAAAAATAATTCCTTTTGCCATATTAAACTCATAAGTTTTTATCTATGGCTCCAAATTAAATGAAACCACTTTCTATGGTTTATAATATTTTTGGTTTATCATTTTTGATCATTTATAAATGTTTTGTTGACAAATTTTTATATGGATCAAATCCATAGTCTTAGAGAGATCTTGGAAATGAATTATTCCATTAGGGTTTTAGGGTTTTGGTTTAATTTTTTCCAAGTGTTTAAATTTCAAGATACATTCATTGATGAATGCATTCCACTTGATTGAAATTTGTTGGATTCCTTTTTATTCAAATTTTATTCAAGAAGATTTTGATGTTTCCATTTAGAAACAAAAATTTTCTTTTCTCCCTAAATTTTCAACAATCATTTCTTTTGTTTATTTATTTTTCACATTTCAAAATTTGGAAAATTTTGGGATGTGACAATATGCTTGACAAAATATAAGTTGGCAATCTCATGTCCCTTGAATATGAGGGCCACTCCTCATGCTACTCAACTTTGGTCACCGGTAATTTCTTGTCATTGTAAGTACATGTGTATCATATAGAACCTCCAACTGGGTACCCCTTGCACATGGTACAGGAGCTATCCCATAACCAAAATGACAAGGCAAGCAGACGATGAGCATCTCAGAAATCTTTTTATTTACTATGTGCATAGCTTTTTATTGAGGATGCTTCATAGATAGCTCGCTATGGTGATGCTGCAAGTTTCCACCATGATTAGGCATGGCTTAGGCTAGTGGCCCAGACATTTCTATAACACAAAATACAGACTCCATGGAATTACAAGTTCCCTCTTTATTTCACACTGTTGACATCCATAGACAAAAGAGCATGATATCAACTGAGTACAAAGTACAGGTGCAATGTTGAAAATGTTCCCCGTGACAGCACAGTTCTACTAATTCCAACGTATAGATGCAAGCATATACAACTTCGATGGCACAATGGTTCAAGTCTATTAGGGGCAAAGAAATAAGGTGTGCCATCAAGTTCGTGAGAGCTTTACTAACTAGTTTTCACATAACAAAATACTTTTTAATTCGAAAGGTAGATGAAGCTTGAGAATTTGCTTGGAATAGCAAAAATGCTACTAGGTAGATATGGTGGACACAAGTGGCAAAGGTTTTGGTTCAAAGGGATTTGGAAACATGAGAAGTATGCCTTCTCAAAATAGGTTTTTGGCTAGCAAGGCTGGGTATCAAGCAAGAGAGTTGAAAGAAACAAGCAAACATACAAGTAATAAAGCCAAACATGCAATCTTCCTTGAAGACACAAAAGATCTTAAATAAAGAATACAAAGCTTATGAGCCAGCAAGAAAGAAAACAAATGATACAAAATACCTGTAAGCTTTTTTCTCTTTTTCTTTCAAACTTCAAAAAGTATTGCTACTGACCAGAACTCGGTTTGCCAAAATCAATTTAGATCCACTTGATGCTCCAAAAGTGATGCCAATACTGATCAACAATATTCATCATATAATAGAGATTGCAAACTAAAATAAGAAGTGCAAAAAGTAAAAGATGAGACTTCTCATTAATATTCCAATAAAGGCACTCAAACCAAGGGATACATAGATAATCAACTAAAGGAGAGATACTTCCACATGCAAACCAAACTATAAGATAACCTCTCTACCAAAGATATGAATCCACTAAAAGGGTAAAAGATAAAATATAAAGGTGGTGATACCACGGCACTCCCCCAAGCTTAGAACAAGCCAAGGGGATGCCAAAACCTGATGATGAATTACTCCTTCGGTGGTGGTGGTGTTCTCTTGTCATCATAAAACTTCCAAGGCAAAGGTTCCCCATCCAAAAAGGATGTCCTTTTATCTGCAATCCTGAAACTAGCAGCAGAGCTTATGCGATCAAATATAGCCTCATACTCACAGTTTATGATTTTGAATGTCGTAGAGTTGTGCTTCTAATTGGTTGGTGGTCTGACAGAGTGAGAAGATTTCTTCTCGGAGCTCAGCCACCTCTTCCTCATGCTTGGCGATGAGTTCTGAACTTATCTTGTGAATAGCATCCACTTCGCGTTCCGCCATCTTCTTGTACCTGAAAACCTCCTGCTCCAATGCTTACATCATGTCTTCCATCCTTCCTTCTCCCTTGGGGCCATGAACTTCTTTCATCTGTACCTTCCCATCTTTGAGAATCAGCTCCTTGGGATGGATCTTCAACTCATACATGTATGGGTTGAGGACATCCATAGAGGAATCCTCCATGGGTGATCCAGAGGAAGACATTGTAGCTCCAAAATTGAGAAATTTGCCTGACAGAAATAGATTGAAACAAAAACATGACGAGAACTCGATGCAAGAACCTCGGGGAATCCGGGGGTTATATATTACAAAGTTTCAATGCATAAGGAAGGCTCTGACACGAAAACAAGGCGGAGACAGAGTTCGGGGGTGGCACACCCCCTCCAGGCGCGGCCAGGATGGGCCCGCGCCTGGGGTGGGTTTGTCCACCCCGGACTTTGTTTCCTCTTCAGTTTCGCCTCGTAGCTTCCCTTATGTATTAAAAACATCAAAAATATAAAAATATTGGGGTTTCACGAACCTTCTATTTTCACCACTTTTACCTATTCAAAGACGAACTCTGCAGTTTCTGGTGTTTGGCTTCTGATAAATTCTTCTGGAGTCACCATTTGAATAACATCCACATCTTCATTATAAGAATCTCTAGAAATATAATGTTTTAGTCTTTGACCATTCACCACCTGTGTTGTGTCATCCTTCAGAGAAGAAATTTTGATGGCACCTGAACTGTATACTTCCTTGATAACAAAAGGTCCTTCCCATTTTGAGAGTAGTTTCCCTACAAAAAATCTAAGACGAGACCTATACAAAAGAACTTTCTCACCAACATGGAACTCCCTTTTGAGAATTCTCCTATCATGCCATCTTTTTACTTTTTCCTTTAAAAGCCTAGTATTTTCATAAGCTTCACCTCTCCACTCATCTAGATGACTTAAGTCGAGCAGTCTTTTCTCACCTGCAAGTCTAAAATCTCTATTCAACTCTTTCACTGCCCAATAATCTTTGTGTTCTAATTCTAAAGGAAAGTGACAAGCTTTCCCATAGACCATTTTGTAAGGAGACATCCCCATAGGATTTTTATAAGCAGTTCTATAAGCCCACAAAGCGTCATTCAACTTTTTAGCCCAATTTTTTCTAGATCTATTGACAGTCTTCTGCAAGATAGATTTAATTTCCCTATTGGAAAGTTCTACTTGCCCACTAGTTTGGGGGTGATAAGCTGAAGCAATTATATGGTTTACATCATACTTAGCGAGAGTTTTTCTAAAACCCCCATGAATAAAATGAGAGCCTCCATCAGTCATGAGATATCTAGGCACACCGAACCTAGGAAAAATGACATCCTTAAGCATTTTCAAAGAGGTCTTACCATCAACACTATTTGTAGGTATGGCTTCTACCCACTTTGTAACATAGTCGACAGCAACAAGAATATGAGTGTACCCTTTTGAAGGGGGAAAAGGTCCCCATAAAGTCAAATCCCCAACAATCAAAAGGTTCAATAACAAGAGAATAATTCATAGGCATTTCATTGCGTCTAGAAATGTTACCAACTCGTTGACATTCATCACATGATAAGACAAACTTCCTTGCATCTTTGAAAAGGGTAGGCCAATAAAATCCAGATTGTAAAACCTTCTGTGCAGTCCTATCCCCTGCATGATGTCCTCCATAAGCACTTCCATGACATTTTCTCAATATCTCTTGTTGTTCAAATTCTGGAACACATCTTCGCATAATGTCATCTACTCCTCCTTTATATAAGTGTGGGTCATCTCAAAAGTAATGCCTTAGATCATAAAGGAATTTCCTTCTCTACTTAGCTGTAAAGGTTGGAGGCAAATACTTGGAAACAATAAAGTTAGCATAATCAGCATACCAAGGACTCTCATGCGGACTTACCCTTATCGCAGCCAACTGCTCATTTGGAAAACTATCATTAATAGGCAATGGGTCAAAAGAAATGTTTTCCAAACGAGATAAATTATCAGCAACAGGATTTTCAGCACCTTTCCTATCTACAATATGCATATCAAACTCTTGTAAAAGTAAAACCCACCTGATAAGTCTAGGTTTGGCGTCCTTCTTTGTCATAAGGTACTTGATAGCAGCATGATCAGTACGAATAGTAACCTTTGAATCAACAATATAAGGTCTAAACTTATCACAAGCAAAGATTACAGCTAAGAACTCTTTTTCAGTAGTATCATAATTATTTTGAGCAGCATCTAGAGTCTTGCTAGCATAATGAATAACATTCAACTTCTTATCAACATGTTGTCCAAGGACAACACCCACAACAAAATCACTAGCATCACACATAATTTCAAAAGGTAAACTACAATCAGGTGGTTGAACAATAGGAGGAGTTGTCAAAGCTTTCTTCAAAGTTTCAAAATCTTCCTTACAATCATCATCAAAAACAAAAGGTACATCTTTTTGAAGAAGATTAATAAGGGGCTTTGAAATTTTGGAGAAATATTTAATAAACCTCCTATAGAAACCAGCATGACCAAGGATACTACGAATACCTTTGATATCTCTAGGACAAGGCATCTTCTCAATTGCTTCAATTTTGGCTCTGTCAACTTCAGTGCCTCTTTCAGAGATCTTGTGTCCAAGAACAATCCCTTCATTAACCATGAAATGGCATTTCTCCCAATTAAGAACAAGGTTGGTTTCTTCACATCTCTACAAAACTTTATCAAGGTTGTGCAAACAGTTATCAAAAGAAGTTCCATAGACAGAAAAAACGTCCATTAAAACCTCCACAATTTCTTCACAAAAACCATGAAAGATAGCAGACATACATCTATGAAAGGTAGCAGGAGAATTACATAAACCAAAAGGCATGCTCCTATAAGCATAAGTACAACAAGGACAAGTGAAAGTAGTTTTCTCTTGGTCTTGTGCTTTCATAGCAATTTGAGAAAACCTAGAATAACCATCAAGAAAGCAAAAGTGAGTCTTTTTTGACAACCTTTCAAGCATTTGATCAATAAAGGGCAAAGGATAATGATCTTTCTTAGTAACTTTATTAATCTTTCTAAAATCAATGCGCATTCTATACCCAACCACTACTCTTTGGGGTATAAGCTCATTATCTTCATTAGGCACAACAGTTATTCCCCTTTCTTGGGAACACAATGAACAGGGCTGACCCATTGACTATCAGCAATAGGATAAATAATTCCAGCATCAAGGAGTTTTAATACCTCATTTCTTACCACATCTTCATCTTAGTATTTAGACGGCGTTGGTGCTCAACAACTAGTTTTGCATCAGGCTCTATATTAATAGCATGTTGACATATAGTAGGAGAAATTCCTTTTAAAACATCAAGAGTATAACCCATAGATCCTCGGTGTTTCTTCAATACTTCCAATAACCTTTATTCTTCCTTTCCTGAAAGTTTAGAACTAATAATAACAGGATACACTTTCTTATTGTCAAGATAAGCATATTTAAGATCATCAGGTAAAGGTTTTAATTCAAAAACAGGGTCCTCTTTAGGTGGTAGTGTGGTACCCAAATCTTCCACAGGTATATTATGCTTAAGTAACTCAGGCTGACGAAGGAAAACCTCGTCAATATCATTTCTTTACTTCATGAAGACATCACTTTCATGATCTTCCATGAACTGCTGCAAGGCATTGTTAGGAGCAAGAGAAATAGCAGAAAGTTGTTCAACCCTGAAATCATCATTATGCAGTTCATTTTCATAAGGAGTTTTGGCAAATTTGGAAAAATTAAACTCATAAGACTCTCCATCAAACTTAGTCAAAACTTTTTCCTTCCTAAAATCTATAATAGCCCCACAAGTATTCAGGAAGGGTTTACCAAAGATAATAGGATAGGTTTTACTAGCTTCTTTACAAAGTACTAGAAAATTAGCAGGATATTTAATCTAACCAAAAAGGACCTCCACATCTCTTACAATGCCAATGGGGCAAACTTGCTCTCTATTGGCAAGGTGAATAACCACATCAATGTCCTCAAGCTCACAAGGACCAATTTCATGCATAATTTCCCTATAAAGCTCATAAGGAATAGCACTAGAACTAGCACCAATATCACATAAACCATAATAGCTATGGCTACCAATTCTAACAGAAAGCACAGGGACACTAGCTTTTCTTACTTTCTTAGGATGAGAAAAAATATTAGTGGTGTCTTCACAGAAAATAATATGCTCGTCCTCTATATTTCTAGTGACAAGATCTTTCACAATAGCTACCACAGGCTCAATATCAATAAGCTCATCGGACCCCACAGTTTTCTTTGCACTTTTGCTAACCACATTAGCTATGATGGAATGTTCCCTTACCTTAGTAGGAAAAGGGATTTTCTCCACATAAGGTTCAGGCAAAACAGGATCAATAGTACAAACCTCTATGCTAGCAGGAACATGGGTGACAATGTATTTATAAGGAGCATGGTACCTGTCCCACTCTTTCTTGGGGATTTCAATATAAGAGGCAAAGGCATTAAAACATTTTGCAAGGACTTGAGGGTCAAGACCAAACTCATTACTAATATCACGGAAGTCATCAGTTCCCATAAAAGATTTAATGCATTCATAATCATAGTTTATACCTGACTTTCTTCCTTTGTCATTATCCCAAGCTTCAGTGTTCTCTTGAATGCGGTCTAGTAGATCCCATTTAGCTTCTTCCTTCATACGTGTGAATGATCCAGCATAAGAAGCATCTAGTAAATCTTTATCATGAAGAGAAAGCCTATCATAAAAGTTATAGATAATAATATTGTTAGGGAGTGCATGAATAGAACATTTAAGCATTAGTAACTTCAATCTTCCCCAAACTTGAGTTGTACTCTCTCCATCACGAGGCCAAAAGTTATATATCAAATTTCTATCCTTATGAATTTCACTGGGAGGATAAAATTTAGAATAAAAGAGAGATGTCATTTCCTCCCATTCCATGGATTGTCCATTCTTCAGCAGCTTATACCATTCTTCAGCTCTCCCTTTCAAGGATATGGAGAGTAACTTCTTCTTCACCTGTTCAGTTGTGATACTTTCACACTTAAACAACCCGCATAATTCATGGATAAAAAGCAAGTGATCACCAGGATGGACAATTCCATCCCCTAAATAATAATTATCCATAACACGATCTACAATACTTGTAGGTATCTTAAAAGGATCTATCTCAACTGGTGGTGGTTCATCTACTACCCTAGCAGTTCTAGTAGTTTTCCCTAACAGAAAACCAAGTGGGTTATCCATATTGGAAACAAAGTAACAAGCAGTAACAAAAAAATACTCACAGTAGAAGTTTCCTTTACCAGTTCCACTCTTCAACAGCGCTTCACTCCCTGGCAACGGCTCCAGAAAATAGTCTTGATGACCCACAAGTATAGGGGGTGTATCGTTGTAGTGACCTCGGATTGGTAAGGATCCTAAGTCCCTGCGATTAACATGCTAGTCCCTGGATCAATAGCTAGCACTCACAGTCGATGAAATATCATGTATAACACAAGTCTTTATTACATGAATCGAATAATCCAGAGTTTACATTATTACAACAGAAGCGATATAAATACAACTTGGAGTCCCGTCAATGCCACAGGCAGGTTGAGTGAAGACCCGCGATCCTAGCGCACCTTTCAACAATCTCCAAAATTCTGCACATGAAACGTGCAGCCAACAAGTTGGGTCAATACTTTGAATGTATTGGTAAATTACACCAAGGAGAGAAAAGACTATCTCTACATGCAAGGCTGGTATAGGCTGTAGAGTTCATTTGCTCAAAGCTAATTTTCTTAAGTAGAGAGAAGAAGAGAGAATTGTCCTACTTTGTAAACATTTGCTTAGATAAAATAAGGTCGAGTGGCACACGAGGATATTATGCACCAAGTGTCCAAACAACCAAACACTTGGATATTCACTCAAGCGCCACTTGGATATTACACCAAGTTCCCAAAATCCCACCCATTGGCGATATTACGCCATGGGGTTTCAAAACTTTGTTTTAGAAAAGAGAGAGGAAGATCCTTCAGAGGCTCCATCCTTCAGATGCTCAATGTTGTTCTGTTTCCGTGAACACGGCTGCTCGATCAGATTGCAATACTCTCGAGAGTTTGTGCACTTTACCCACAATCCACGATCAAGTCCTTTTACAGACAAGACCATGGTGAGGCTTTCCCTTAGTAGCCCCTCTACCTTCCGGATCCAACCGTGCCAAGAACCTCCAAATGTTGGTACCCAGGTGAGGTTTCCCACTAAGTACTAGGCCAAGACAGAGCCCATAATGTATTGTGGTTGCACTAGAAGCTTTTGAATTCTGAAACATGGAAGACTTCTTTGATTCCTGGGCGGCCGTCCTCCACCAAAATCTCACTCGTTGTCCCGACAACCATTCCGCCCAGAAGAAAACTTAGTTTTATTTTGAAGTGGATTTGAGAAGAAAAGTTTGCTCTAGAGAGCCTTTATACTTAGAAAAATTCTTTGTCTTTCGAACCCCCCAACGGTACTTTGTATATATAGCATAGCAAGCAATACTTAGCAAAAATAGGGGTACCTATTAGGATGGAAATCCTAAGTATAGAGCTACTCATGGCATACTACAAAATCATCGCACTTGCAAAATAATACTAAGGAAAAATTCTACTAGAATATCCTACACATGCATACTACAGAATTTTGAAGATCACATGCATAGAATCAAAACTGGGACAAAATTATGAACAAGTGGTGTAACTTGCCTTATGTTGATAATATGGGTGTTGATTGTATTTCTCCGCAGCAATCGCACTCTCGGAAAATCTAACGCAGGAATAGAGTAATTCCAATCAAAACCATTGCAACATACAATACAACAATGATGATCACAAACATGCATGATGATTTAACATGACACAATGGTTATTTTTAGTTTTATGAACATTAATATATCATATGATGCATGTATGAGATCACTTAATGCAATAGGGTATTTTATCATTAAATGTTGATTTCTATAATGGGGTTTTAATAGTTCTGTTGAACTTCTGTACTAATTGACGTATTAAATTTGTATCTAAAGTGTACTGGATGGAGGGCATTAATACGAACCAGTAACAATTGGATTCAACTTAATCGGAGTTATAAATCTTTCCTTATGATTTAAATAGTGTTTAATGGAGTTTAAATCATTTAAACAATTTCTGTTGTCTAAAATTCAAACTAAATACAGATCTGTAATCTACATGATAATGTGATTCCAGAGACATATTATTCATATTTTTCTGAGTTATAAATTATTTACTATGAATTTAATACTCTAAAAGTCCATTAAAACTATTTAAATCACTACCGCAATTTTACACTGCAAAATTTGGATCTAACAGCATATTAATGTTTTATATGAAATTATGAATCCATAGACACTTTATTTGTATTTTTAGGATCTACAGATAATTTACTATGATTTATTATGTCTAAAAAGCTCATTAAACCATTTAATTTATTACAGTGAATATGTACTGTAAAAGTTATATCTAATCTTGTATTACTGTTCTACACAATTTTATGAATCCAACCATATATTATTTATAATTTTTGGACATGTATTCAATTTTATATGAATTTTACAAGATTGGACATAATTCTGGCTATTTTAAATATTAAAATCAAATAACTCGCGTTGACTGGGCTCTGACCTGCTGACCTGGCAGATGAAGAAGCGATGACGCATCATGCTGACGAGCTTGCTGACTGGGCGGACACGTGGCGCAAATCCGTTGGACGATACCCCTTCGTGGATTCGTTCTATCTGGACAGTCAGATGGAAATCCGGCGGTCTGGAACGGAAGCTTCCTGGTTAGGGTCGACAGCGGCGGGGGTGGTCAACGACGACAATGAACGGCTCGGACGGTGGCAGTTGACGGCGTTCCGGCGAGCTCCCAGGACGTCAGAGTGGACGACAGGGTGCGTCGTGTTACCACGGTCTCGCGGGTACCCTCAGTGACCTCCCTTGCTTCCTACAGCGACAGAGACGGTTGGATGGAGCTCCGCGGCGCATGTGGTACTCCGGCGACGAATTCTGCAGCCTACGGAGTTCCTGCGAGAGGGAAAACGGAACAGGGTGAAGCGGTTCTCCAAGGAGAAGGGATCTAGGAGAGGAGAGGTCACGGGGTGGACCAGACCGTGCTCTACCTCGAGCTCCCGTGGGAAACAATGGCGCGGCGTCGGCGAGATCCGAATCGGCTAAGGGCTAGGGTTTTCGGGGTGTTTCGAAAGGGGGAAAAGGACGTGGGGGTTAGAGGATTTATATGGGGAGGATTCGTGCAGAAGGGGCAAGGATTTGCGCGGAAATCGGCGAAATTCATGGGGATTCTGTTCGGGAGCGGCGGCGTTAAGGCCTGTGTCTCTAACGGAGGAGGAGATGACATGTGGGGTCCATGCGTCACGTCATGGAGAGGATCTGGCTAGTGTTGGGCGGCCCATTGGCACTTGGCGCTCTGCTCATGCTCATGTAGGAAAGAGAAGGGAGAGGTGGGATGCTGGGTCCGCTAGTTAAGCGGTTAGGTTTAGTTTTTTTTTTGTTTATTCTTTTCTCCTTTTCTATTTTCTTATTTACTTTATATCTTTTTCATATGATCTCCAAAAGAGTTGATTCTTGTCTCAAATTTTTTCTAAAATTCTGTAGATCATCGTAGGACACTTCATAGAAATATTTTTCATATTTAAAGAAATGGAATCATAATACCTTGTTTGTATTCTTGTAGGAGTATTTTGGTAACTTATGAGTAGGGTTTTGTATATGGGGTTTTAATATAAGAATTTGTTTGAATGCAGTGATGTATGGATCATGAATGCAAGTCAAGCAAAAGGATTTTTTTTATTGTTCAAACTTACCAACCAATGTGATAGTCATGTTAATCCACTTCCATTAATGTGGCTTAGTAAAATTTCAAACAACTCCTCAAAAGTTTTATTTCATTCAAAATTTTCAACAGGATCAAACGATTCCTTTATCTTATTTTACTTATAACATTCCAAAAATTAGGAGAATTTTGGGATGTTACAATCGTAGTACTTTAGATAAATAGGAGTGTCGATCCCAACGAGGAGCAGAAGGTGCTGAACAGTGGTATGGAGCAGGAACTCTCTGCAAATACTTAGCAAACGGATTTTTAGGGGTTTTCTGATAAGGCCACAAAACAAAGTGCAAGTAACAGAGAACAAATACAGCAAGTGGCCCAATCCTTTCTTAGCAAAGAACAAGCCGGTGAAAATACTTATAAGGACCAAACATTCTCGAGGACACATGGGAATTCTATCAAGTGCGTTCGCTTCATATAGCTGAGACTCTTATTTGGTGTTGTAAGTGTTGTGTGGGTGAACCTATGCTAATGTACCGACCTTACTTGGACTAATACATACTTGTGATTAAACCCCCTACAAACATCTGTAACTACAGGAAAGTAATTAATATATAAATCTAACCACAGCATTAAACTCTAAGATCCTACACTCCCTTGTGCAAAGGTGTCCTAACAGGGGTTCAGGTTTCTGTCACTCCAGCAACCCCACAATTAGTAGCCAAATACACAATGCATTCCCCTAGGACCATAAATGGTGAAGTATCATGTAGTAGACGTTCACATAACACCAATAGAAGAATAGCACCACAACTTAAATACTAAACAATTGAATAATGACTCAACACAAATCCACTAATAACAACATGAATTCTCCCATGTCCTTAAGAACTAAACGAACTACTCACGAGATATCATATGGATCAAGATCAAAGATGATATGATAATGTATAACAATCTGAATATAAACAATAATCCAATGGTTCCACTCACAAGCATCAACAACAATAGTAATTAACACCAGGAAAGTTTCCCCTAAGAACTAAAGCAATATACAACACAATTGTTACAGCGGGATGGAGTGGTGATGATGGTGCTGGTGGAGATGATGGTGTGGATGATGATGATCCCGATGAAGCCTAGCATGATGAAAGTGTTGATGGCGATGATCTTACCTCTCCGGGAAGGAATTCCCCTGGCAGAAATCTGTCTGCCAGAGAGATCTTTCTCTCTCGGTGTTTTCCGCCCCCAGAGGCGGCGGAAATCTATCTGTGGTCGCTCCCTTAGCCTTAGGATTCCATAGGGAAGATATAGGCAAAGGGGCGGAGTCGGGAGCCGGGCAGGTGGGCCACACCTGCCCTAGGCGCGACATAGGGTGGGCCCGCGCCTAGGGGGTGTGGGCCCCCTGCGTCCCTTCTTCGCTCCTCCTTCTGGCTTCCTCGATCTTCTAGAAAAACAATATTTCCCATATTTTTCTAGTATTTTTCTGATATTCGCAAAATTGCATCAAAAATGCCCTCTTTTCCATCATAATCCAAACTCCGGCAGTCCATCCTCCAAGAAATCATCCAACATGCAAAAACAGTGGAAAAGCCATAAGTAATACCTCATAATAAGACAAATATCAATAAATAGAAGTAGATTACGATATAGAAAGGTGATGCAAATTGGGCATATCAGCACTCACTGATGCCTTTCTTTTGCTTGCTTGTTCCTCAGATGCTCAACAACGTCTCCGTCTGCAAGCCACCGACGGTGAACGAACTCCTGCGATGAATTGCGACTGAATCCGTGCGCCCCTTCCTCTACTATGGCCACCCCTGAGCTCGCCTCAATCCCACGAACTCGGTAACGTTCGGCTCCCTCCCCCTTACCCCTCTAAACCGCCGGTACACCGCCACTAGGCACATCGCCGCCGTGCGTCGCCAGCAGCGCCGCCGGTACCTTGGCCAAAGTGCTCAGGTCCATCAAATGCGTATCCTAGGGCCTAGATTAGACCACTTACCAAAATGGTATCAATCCATCTGAGCCATGTGATTCCACTTAGATCTAACGGCTCACAATGCTGATCCTGCCGAAGCGGTACCAACCAATAGGAACAGGCCACATGTCTGTGTTTTAGATTTAAAATCCAGATTTGATCTATTAGATGATTAAACTAGTAAAATTCATAATTGTTGTTCTAAAAATCGGAAAATTACAAATTTGGTGTCTATGGATTCATAAAAATATGAAATACATTACTGTGGACTTAGTTTGTACACTTGTTTCTGTAAAATTTTAGTTTTAGGCAGAGACTTGTTTAGGGTTATTTTGAGTATAAAAATTGTTCTAAAAATTATTTTTGAATGAATCCTTTTGCAAATGGTTTTGTTTTGAACCCTCTGACCATAAACACTAACATTTGAAATTAAAAATATATTTTGTTGACCCTAGGAATTATCCCTTTGAATAAAGCTTTTCTAGTAAAACAAAAATGATTTAAATAACCAAAATACACTAACTTGGTTCCAATTGAAATTCCACTTTTATAAAAAGACCAGTAGGTGTTTGTGATGTTTAGAACCTTGTTAGGAACAACTTTTTAAATAAAATAACCTTTTGCATGCTTGCATGCATTTCTTTGTTTTCTTGTTTTGATTTGTTATTTTGTGTAGTAGTTTTAAGAATGTGCTTTGCTTGATTGTGGTGTATTGAACCTTGAGGAGTGTGACATTTGCAAGATCAAGGAGAGTACCTAGATTTTGTAATAAAAAGGCAAGTGATACTTTGTTCATCAAAAGTCCTATCTTTTCAATACTGCATTAGTGATATTTTTGTAGTATGCATGATAGGACTATTTGGTATATTTCTATGCTATGCAAATCCCATATTATCTACCTTGGTAGTATTTCCTAAAAGATAGGAGACATGGTAAGTTTAGAATGCTTAGTCTAGCTATATAGAATTGTGGGTGGGAATCATGATATGATGTCTTATGAAAATACAAATATTGTTTTGGACTAATGAAAACAACTGATGTTAATGAAACACCTGGGTGGAAATGGGACTTGTATGGATGGATTTTTGTTGAGTGGTTACCCAGGGCCCATTTCTATGGTTTACCCTGGTGTATCTCACTTGTGGATGGCCACCCAGGAACAAAGAGATTTGAGACATTCTTGTCGTGAAAGCTTCCAGTGCAGCCACATGGCATCTGGGCTCTGCCTTGACCAACTAAGTTGCAAGAACTTAGATGGATAGTCAGAAGGTGGTAGTGATGATATGATGGGACGCGTCTGTGGTGATCTGAGGGATTGTTTCTGAAAAGTCTCGTCTCGATGCATGTCGAGTCTTGTGGGGAAAGTGTGCCACCTCTCGAGAGGGTAAAACTAAGTACTTAGCCGTGTCCCCAGTTATGGACAATTTTTGAGCATCAAGACAATGAAGCGGAATCAAGAATCTCATCATTCTAATTTCTCTAAGTTAAAACTTGTTAGGTGAACAAGGGAAGCACCTGGTGTGTATCTAATGTGCCATGTTTGATGAAGTGTTTTGAAAAAGAGAAAAACTATTTTACAAAGGATAGGGAAAACTTATTTTATGCAAAGGCCAGCCAAAACTCCACTTAGCCATATATTCATGTAGATGTTAGGTTCTCCATATCAATATGATATCACTTTCCAATACAATTCAAATGTATTGACCCTTGTGGCTATAACTTATCATGTTGCAGGTTTGCTTGATGTTAGTGAAGTTTGTTGAGTAGGGATTACAAGTCTACAACCAACATGTTTGCCTGTGGCATATGAAGATGAAGGACTCCATGCTATATAGTTATATCTGCTGCTCTGTAATAAGATAGCCATACGAGCTATGTAAGTTGTAATGAACTATTTTATTCCTGGTTATGAATTGTAATATGACCTTTGTTTCTTGATATTACATCTTAAACTGTGGGTGCTAGCTATTCGATCCAGGGACT
The DNA here is from genome assembly GCA_023614405.1 of Avena insularis. Taxonomy (NCBI): domain Eukaryota; kingdom Viridiplantae; phylum Streptophyta; class Magnoliopsida; order Poales; family Poaceae; genus Avena; species Avena insularis. Next base: position 255,333 of record JAJUPC010000111.1, on the reverse strand, counting down.
AGCACTATAAACACAGGGACTTGTACCTTATTGGGTTCAGGCCTCTACAGATGGTATCAGAGCACTATGTTGACTGTAGGTTTGTAACCCTATGATTGGACAAAACCCCTTAGAAATAGGAGTTGTATTTGTTCTAACTTATTTACAAACATTTTTGTAAACTCTTTCCTTAGCATTTTTTTTGTTTCTATATCTCTCCCTTTTCCAAATTGATGGACAAAGACTTCAACATGAGCAAGGACTTCAACATCACAAATGACTTCAGCTTCAACAACTCAAAGGACTTCAGCTTCAGTTTCACCAAGGACTTCAACTTGTACATCACTAAGGACTTCAAGTGAGATAAGAATAATACTCAAGACTTGGAGACTAAGGAAACACAACTTAGGAGGAACCATTATCACCTTTGAACTTTGTGATCAAGATGCAATAATCTCTTCCAAGGATACCATGATCTTGTTCCTGATGTAATAACTAAGGAGAATGATTGAATGATCTCAAGTGATACCCTATAGTTGGACCACCATACTAGTGTTTCGTTTAAAATCAATTTGTTGATCATTTATTGATCATATCAACCTATGTGGTATGGCAATAATATATTTTTTTGCCTAAGATATGCTTGAAACTTGTTGCTTGAGTGGAATGCATGATTGATATTGCTTGTATATTTCTTTGTGTGAATTGTTGTGTATGAGTAGAATTCTTTCTCTAGAAATCTTTTATCTATTCTAATCCCAACCCAACCCAAGCAGATGACTTCTCCAAGAGACCACAACTCATCAAGGATGGTGACAACAACAACCTAGAGATGCACATGACAGAACAACTATTAGCAACCCAACTAATATGAATCGAGTCACAACCTAGTTTTTAGCCAACAACCACAACAACATTGAGTTAGACCCAGCCATGCTAAAGTTCTTGGGATCCTAATCCCAATTGTTGCAAAGGATGACCAATCAGATGATCAACATGCGAAGCAACCCTTCCCAAATGAATTGTGATAACAATGATTTCAAGGATGATATTGTGGAAAGAACACAAGCTTGCAAAATCTATGGAGACATAGGACATACTTATAAAGAGCATATTGACCAGTGCCCAAATTGTGATGAGAACCATCCAGCTATACAATGACCCACAACTCAAGTTACTTGTTTCCTATGTGAAGGAACTGATCATGTCCTTGTCCAATGTCCCATCTATCCTATAGTTCAACAGATGAAACATCAAGCTAAGGATGGTATACATCAAGTCTTTGGAAACACCCATGAAGGTACAACTTCTACCAAGGATGATGAAGACAAAGTCAAATCTCAGTATGCACCTCCATACAATGTAACCAACTTTGGTGAGCAAAAGAGGAAACGTGGACGTTATCCTAGGAACCGTTCTAAGAACCGAGGAAATTTTCCTACATTTGTGGTGAAATATGAAGAACATGAACTAAGAGACCTCCTAGCCTTAGAGATAATCAAAAAGAAGAAGAGCCAAGGAAACAAAAAAGAGATAGTGATACCAAGGATAATAAGGGATATTAGCCAAGTGATGTGCCAAAATGCAAAGAGCTAGGCCATTATGCATCAAATTGTCTAGAAAAGGAGAAGAACAAGACAAGCAAACTTGGAAAGGACCTTAACCTTGTCACATGTTTCAAATGTGGTAATAAGGGACACTATGCAAACAACTGTCTAATACGTCAGGAACGTATCTATAATTTTTGATGTTCCATGCTTGTTTAGTATCTACTTTGCTTTGCTTTGTCCACACTTTGAGGTGCTTTTCATATGTTTTCTGGTACTAACCTATTAACAAGTTGCCATAGTGCCATTTGCATATTTTCTGCTATTTTTGGTTCCAGAAAAGCTAGTAAGGAAATATTCTCTTAATTGGACGGGACAAAAGCCAAAGTCAATATTTCACTAAGGAGAACACAGAGTCCAGAGGAGAGACGGAGGGGCGCCACAGGGCGGCTGCACCCCCCTCCCCATGTGTGGCCTAGGGTGGGCCCGCGCCTAGGCAGGGTGTGGGCCCCCTAGCCGCCTCCTAGCCTTGCCTCTTCGCCTATAAGAAGCCCCCGATGCCTAAACCCTAAGGACCCGATCAATATTCCACGAAACTGTCTGTAGCCGCCACCATCGTCCCTAGATCAGGTCTGAAGCTCTTCCCGGCACCCTGCTAGAGGGGAGATCATCCTGGAGGCCTTCTTCTTCATCATGCCAGCCTCCGGTATGAAGCGTGAGTAGTTCCACCTTGGACTACGGGTCCATGTAGTAGCTAGATGGTTGTATCTCCTCCTTGTGCTTTCATGTATAGATCTTGTGAGCTCCGTTCATGATCAAGATCTCATCTATTTGTAATCATGCATGTTGTGTTTGCGGGGATCCGATGGATATTGAGATTACTATGTCAGATTGATTAATGGTTTTGTCTTATTGATTCTATCATGTATGTGTTGTTTGTGATCTTGCATGCTCTCCGTTGTTAGTAGCTATCTTGGCCAAGTAATTGCTAGTGACTCCAAGAGGAGGCATTTATGCTGGATAGTGGGTTCATGCCTCTATTTAATCAAGGGAAGTGACAGAAATCTCTAAGGTTGTAGATGTGTTGTTGCCACTAGGGAGAAAAATATGGTCTCTTGTTCATGGAACAAGTGGATTGTTTACCTTACACACTTTGCTTAAAGCAGTTGTCTGTTGCTTGCAACTTAATACTGGAGGGGATTCGGATGATAACCCAAAGGTGGACTTCTAGTCATAGATGCAGTTGGATGGCGGTCTATGTATCTTGTTGTATTGCCCAATCGAATCTCGTAGGATCTTTATGTCTAGTATTGCATCGTTATGCCTTGCCCAGTCCTGTCAATTGCGGCTGCTGTAATTTGTTTACCCAGCATGCCATGTTTGTTTATCTAAGGAGGACACCTCTAGTGAACTATGGACCCCGGTCCAATCTTTACCATTGATACATCTTCCACTGTCATTGTTTACTTGCTGCAAACCATCATCACCTTCCACACCATACAGTTAATCCTTTGTTACATCAACTGGTGAGATTGACAACCTCACTGTTAGTTAGGGCAAAGTCTTGAGTTTGTGTTGCGCAGGTTTCAACGTTGCCTGCAACACCTTTTGAGACGTTTCCTTCCTCCTACTAGTTCGATAACCTCGGTTTCTTACTGAGGGAAAACTTGCCGCTGTGCTGCACCATACCTTGCGCTTGGGGTTTCCCAACGAGGCGTCAACACGCATCAAGACTTTTCTGGCGCCGTTGCCGAGGAGGCTAAGGACTTCTTCACAAGGGGAGTCCTCCTCAACCTTTCTCTTTACTTTGTTTTTAGTTTGCTTAATTTCTTTTGCTTTGTTTTGTTTGCCTATTTTTATCAAAAACTCCAAAAAAAATAGTTTAGTTTGGTTTGCTTTCTCTTATCAAAAACACAAAAAAAATAGTTCCTGCTCTAGCTGCTGGTACTGTTTTTGGCTTGCTCCACTTTTTCCAAAATGAACTCTGCTGAGAACACCAAGTTGTGTGACTTCACTAGCACAAACAACAATGATTTCCTTAGCACTCCTATTGCTCCACCTGCTCCTGATGCTACCTTTTATGAAATTAATCCTGCTTTGTTGAATCTTGTGATGAGAGAGCAATTTTCTGGTGCTAGTTTTGATGATGTTGCTGCCCATCTGTAACGCCCCCGAATCGGGTCTATGCAAATCTCAGCATTTTCCGCCAAAATCCGCATAGGAACGATTCAAAGACGCCCACCAGACACTTTCGTGTGGGTAGGATTTGAATACAAGTAGTTACATCACAATAGTTTACAACAGAGTCCACAAGAACTTTCATATACAACAACGACTCCACGAGTCAAGAATACAAAAGATACAATACGAAGATACAACTCAAGAAGAAAGCAAAATAGTATCCGAGTACGGACAAGATCCAAATGGGACTAAGAGTCCTGAAGAATAACCAAGCGGTGTCCAACCCTGCCCATGCCAAGCCGGAAGGGTAACCTTGCTAACGTCGTCAAACACATACCTGTCAAGCCAAAAGGGTGCCGACAAAGGGCAAAGGAAAACAGAAAGAGAGCGGTCAGTACTGAGGCCAGTACACGGCGAGACTAGAATTCGGCAGTCCTCGTCTACATAGGTATGGTGGGCTCAGCGGCAGCAAAGCTTGGACTATCTAACTTATAGAGACACGCTACAGCTTCGGCTATTAGAGAGAGATAAGAGGGCACTATTTGATAGCACAATGTAACACCAAACATAACCCATCCGAAGAATTGCCCCTCGAAGACCAGTCGAGGAAGTCCCCTTGCAGAACACACACGGTGGCAATTTTAGTTAAGCAGGTATTTAGTTGATAAGGCTAATTACTAATCATATTATTAAAGGAAAAACATTAGTGGAGTTGTCTATGATCATGACATTGTACTCCTTAGGCGGTCCATAACCGTGGACACACGACTTCTCGAAAAGACTTACCCTGCAGGGGTGCGCTACTGTACCCAAACGCATGCTCAACCCATCAGGCAACATATTACGCGTGCCATCCGAATCTCACAACAAGAACTGTCCCATAACTACGCGCATATCCAGAGGCATCACCTACTATGGGGAACCAACCAAGAGGTACGACGATTCTCAAGGAAGGCACAGCGTTTGCGCCTACTGGTGGATCGGACCCTGCGGGGTAACTTGTACACACCGTGGGTGCCGCCACCGTGTACCGCAATTTATGTATGCAAGCCATGGCAATCCACCAAAATATCAAGTCCGAAGACATATTAACTCACCCATGTCCGAGGACATATTATGCGTATGCACCAAATGGAAAACCAATTTTGTAACCCTCTGGATATACGAATAGCGCCGGTAGTTGAGGGGGGATCCCAGAGGCCCCATGTTTGGTTAGCGCGATCAACTCAGAACTGGTATCGTAGAACGAACGGGTCCTAGGTCGGCTCAAGCAGTTCCCAAATGTGGTCCCTGCCGGGGCCTTATCATTAGGTGAAACCATAACCAACAGCATCAGATTAATTATCTTATCACCAACCATATCCAAGTATCATGTTTCACCTGTATGAGAGCGATACTAAGCATGCCTACGACTCGCAAGGACAAAGCTAGCTAATCAAACAAGGCAATAGGATAACCAAGGCAATATAGTGGAACAGGTAAATAAAGGGACGGTACTATAACATCGACAATAAGGATAGCAATAGATCAATTGGAAGAAGTAAATACTATAAATGCAAAATAGGTAGAAGGGGAGAATGCTCGCCTGTGAGGCAAAGTCGGAAAACCGGAGGCTTGTCGTATCTCACATCGACTCATCGTCCTATCCGATGAAGATGCAAAACACTAGAAAGAAACACCGGGTGCACTATTTAATACTAGGGCGAAAGATTCAGCATGTTTATGATATGATGCATGGCATGGCAATATGCGGTCTAAATTAGCAATATTAAGCGGAATCGGAATCCCGACAATTATTATTGGATTCAAGTTATTTAACTACCCTGCATATTAAATTGAATTAACAAGGCAAAGCATGGCATCGGTTCGCTACACAAATTTAAATGGAGTCGAGATAATATAAATATAACCCGCATATGGTCTCCATATTTAATTTAGGTGAATCGACAAAGTACCCCCAACAAATAAACATGAATGCAAGTATGAATGATTTAATATGCAATAAAATATATTATATTTATCAAAATAGGGTATCGGAAAGGGGTCACACATGAAGGTTCGGCGATCTTGGGGGGTTCGGGTTCGGTCTCGCCGGGATCGGTCTCCGGATTTCCGGGAAGTAGATCTTGGCGTTCCGACTTCGGGTGTAGATGATGGACTGGAATTAGCATTAGTGATTCATCGGGTTCCTCTTCACCTGGCAATCTTCGCGAGGCACAAATTGGCTTCAGATACAACTTGGCATTGGCGTGGAGCACCAAGGGACATGTCATTCAGCGACAGGAACATGACCAACAAAGGAAGCACACCTTCGTGACTTGTACTTGGTGACAACAGGCAGTGAGGCCTCCTGTCGGTCAGGAACACGAGAGGAACATCACGCATCTGAGCAGGAGGACACATGGGCAGCACGACTTGCCCATGAAGGAGGCGTCGACGGTGGCTTGCTACAATGGTGGAGACCAGCTCGAGCTCGGGGTGTGCGACATGGAGACGGGGCTTGGCGACAGGATCAAACGGAGATGCTCAAGGCCGGGACCGGCGATGGAGACGCGGTAAAGGGGCTCGGTGGCGCTCTGGCTTGCGGCCGCGTGGGGCCAGGGGACGTCCAGGTCCACCTTGATGACATGGGTGAGCGTGAGGGGGACCGGGTCGTAGACGAGCCCGGGACAAAGGACAGCGCGCGGGCAAGAAAGACGGAGGCCGGAGGTTGGAAGAGGGCGCGGCCATGGCCGTCGAGGACGCGGCCTGCGGCAGGTCAATGAGCTCGCGGCAGAGGTGCTGGCGCACGAGCAGCAGCGAGGAAGGGGCGCTGGAGACGAGGGCGGGAGAGAGATCTGAGGCGTCGACGCCATGGGGTAGAGCTCAAGCTTGCCGGCGTCGGGGACGGGCGCCCATGGCCGGAAACAGAGGGCGGCGACACTCGACGGAGGTGGAGGAGCAGTGGCCCCTGATGCGGTGCGGGGGAGAAGGAGGCGGCAGCTCGAGGCAAGAAGGAGGCGGCCACTTCCGCGTGGGATCGAGGAAGGAGGGGCGCTCTTGCGGCGAGGATGCATGCGGCAGCGGCGGTTATTGGGAGGCAAGCAAGGAGATGGGGAAGGAGGCGACACGAAGCAGACGGGGGTGGATCGATCGGGTCCTGCGTGCATTGTGGGCTGTGTTTGCGGTCAGGTGCAGGCATGCGTGTGAGCATCGCATGGTCAAGTGCGTGTGTCCCGTGACCGGTCCATGTGGTCTAGTGCGTGTGTTGCGTGGGTCTTGTGTCGGGTGTGTGTCCTCCAGGACGTGTGTGTGTGTGTTGTGTGTCCGGCGGCGAGGCATGTGGTGTGCAGGACTAGGGTTTTCTTATGGGGTCGTAGGTGGCTAGCTGGGCCGTTTGGCCCGGCCGGCTGTCTCCCCTAAAATACTTTTTATTTTTATTTGTTTTAGTTTTAAAAATACTTTTGTAAATAGTTTTTAGACAAATAAAAGATTTAGAAAAGACCAGGGTTTTTGATTTGAAATAAGAGAGGGGACTAAATAGAAAACAAAATTAGGCTTTTGTCAAAAGATTTAGAGGCAAAATTTGCATGATGGTGTCATGATGATGCAAAAAAGAAAAATAACAAGCAATTTTATTTTGTAATATTTTTGGGGCATTACACCATCTCAATAGCTTTGTTGAACTTTGTGAGATGCAGAAGTATAAGGATGTAGATGTAGATATTATTAAGCTCAAGCTGTTTCCTTTCTCCTTGAGAGTAAAAGCTAAAGAATGGTTGATATCCTTGCCTAGAAATAGTATTGATTCTTGGATTAAGTGCAAAGATGCTTTTATTGGAAAGTACTACCCTCCTGCTAAGATTATATCTATGAGAAGTGATATTATGAAATTTAAACAACTTGATAATGAACATGTTGCTCAAGCTTGGGAAAGAATGAAATCTTTGGATAAGAATTGTCCCACTCATGGACTCACTGCTTGGATGATTATCCAGAATTTTTATGCAGGTTTGAACTTCTCTTCAAGAAACCTATTGGATTCAGCTGTTGGAGGTACCTTTATGACCATCACCTTGGGTTCTGCAACAAAACTCCTTGATAATATGATGGTTAATTACTCTAAATGGCACACTGAGAGAGCTCCACATGGTAAGAAGGTAAATTATGTTGAAGAAACATCTTCTTTGAGTGATAAGATTGATGTTATTATGGCTATGCTTGTTAATGGGAAAGCTCCTTTAGATCAAAATAATGTTCCCTTAGCCTCTTTGGTTGCTCAAGAAGAGCAAGTTGATGTGAACTTCATTAGAAACAATAATTTCAACAACAATGCCTATAGGAATAATTTTGGTAGTAACAACAATTATAGGCCTTATCCTCCTAATAATGGCAATACCTATGGAAACTCCTACGACAATGCTAGAAGTGCCCCTCTGAACTTGAAGTCATGCTCAAAGACTTTATTAGTAAACAAACCACTTTCAACAAGATTGTGGAGGAAAAGCTTTTAAATGTTGACAAAAATATTTCCTCTTTGTCTGAAGCACAGTCCTCCTTGATTAATAAAATGGCTGCTAAACCTGAAACCATGGAAAGTACCTTTGCTGCTACTCATTCCATACAAGTTACTATTGATGAAAATGTTAGATTGTTAGCCCAACTTCATGATAAGTGGGAAAGGGAAGCTGAAATTGATAGAAACAATAGTGTGTGCACCATCACCACTAGAATGGATACCACTAAACCACAAGAAGTCTCTATTCCTCCTCCAACAATGCCTCGGGCTAATGAGTCTACTACTAGTGATTCTAAGTTTGATTTTGATCTTGATGGTTGCAATATTTTGAAGTGATTTTGTTCCTACAAAAACTTGCTAGAAGTCCTGATGCTAGTGATATGCATGTTGCTTTCACCAAATATATTACAGATGCTCTTGTTAAGATTATGGAAGAGAAGTTAAAACACAAAGCTTCTATTCCTAGGAACAGATAGTTGGGAACCCATTATTAATATGCAAGTGAAAGACTTTGATCTCAAAGCTTCGTGTGATCTTGGTTCTAGTGTCTCTATTATGCCTAGGAAGATTTATGAAATGCTCGATTTTCCACCTTTGGAAGATTGTTATTTGGATGTCCCACTTAATGATAATGCTAAGAAGAAACTCATGGGGAGTGTTAATGATGTTATCATTATGGTTAACAATGCTTATGTCCCTATTGATTTCTATGTTTTGGATGTTGAATAGAATGCTTCTTGTCCTATTACTTTGGGAAGACCTTTTCTTAGAACTGTTGGTGCCATCATTGATATGAAAGAAGGCACCATTAAATATCAATTTCCATTCAAGAAAGGTATTGAAAACTTCCCTATGAGGAGAGATAATTTGCTTTTTGCTCCTCCTTTGAAAGCAAGGTTTGATGTTAATGCTTCTTCATTTGAAAATACTTGATTTCTTGCTTCTTCTGCCTAACTTAAAGGCGTTAAAGAAAAGTACTTGTTGGGAGATAACCCAAGAGTTTCCTTGAGTCTTGGAAGTTATTACTTCAGTAATGGCCTCTCCTTATCCTTTTTGTTTGCTTTTTGTGCCAAGAATGACCTCTAATGAGAGGGAAGTAAGATTTGGGGAGTTGCTATCCCGAAACAGATTTCTGTCCTCCACCATAAAAATTCGTGAGCAGTCTCTGTAAGTCGTATTGAGCTGAAAATTTACGAAAAAATCCCCCAGTATGTTAGATAACTTTAGTTAGTTCAACACGTTTTTTTTAGAAACATAAGGTCTTTTAAAAAATTGGTTTCTACCTGCTGGTCTGTTTTGACAGATTTCTACCATTATTTGCATTTGCTTCTTATTGATTCCTTTTTGGGTTCTTTTTGGGAAATTGAGCTTTTTGAAGGAGTTGCTACAGTAGCTGTGTTTTTAGTGAAAGTTTTGCTATTCTAAAGCTAAACTCAAGGGTCTATTATCTTTTGAATACACTAATGTTGCTAATGAAGATTGTGTGAAGTTTTGTATGAAGGAAAAATTTCAGGTGTAGAGAGAGAATGATGTAATGAGATGAAGAATGGAAAAAAGCTCAATATTGGGGATGTCACTCCGGTGTCACCCCAAGAAATATCCAAGAGGTACAAGCGTCAAAGCTTGGGGATGCCCAAGGCATCCCCTTCTTCATCAATAAAAAGCTCAGGTCTTTCTAGACACTTCTTTTTATTGTTTCATGCACTGTTGTGTTGTTCTTGGAGCGTCTTAGTTTTCGTTTGCTCTACTTAGTTTGCTTAGTTTTCTTGAATAGAGTAGTTTGTACCCCCGTTCTCGCTGTGTTGTTTCAAATAAGTTGATTGGTGTTGGAAAGGAGTAGAAAGTTCTTGCTTGAAAATACAAGAGGAGCTTGCATTGACTGTGACTTAGACTTTAGCATGTCATGCTAGGTGTTGTTTTGACCTTATTCTTAGTGATTATTGTTGTATCATGACTTGTTCCAAAAAATTGGGATTTCTTAGTGTGCCTTGAAGGAATCATGCGTTGTTTTAGCATGCAAAAGCATAGTACTGTGGTATTCTCCTTTGATGCTTTGTTTGGGTTGACTTGGCGCATGCTCACACCATGTTATGACTATGAACAATTCACCATATCCTATATGATCATTTAGTCCTTGACGTGTAGTACCACTCTATGCTTTGATTAGTAATGTTTTGTCGCTCTGCATGATTATGGCCATTATTGCTCTCTTAGTTGGTTGCTCCCAATCTTTTACTAGCCTCCACTTGTACGAGTAAGTTATACTCATGCTTCCAACTCCCAAGAAACCAAGTTATTCCAAAGTGTTCACTATAAATTCCTATGCATGGTGTGCTACACCATTCCAAGTATATTCTTGTTTTCAGCTATCTTCCAATTAAAAAGTATTTTGTTATGTGAAAACTTAGTGAATAAAGCTCTCACGAACTTGATGGCACACTTTATATTCCTTGCCTCTAATAAACTTGAACCATTGTGTCATCTATATTGTATATGCTTGCACATATACATTGGAATTAGCAGAACCATGTTTTCATGGGTAACGTTTTCAACATTGCACTTGTACTTTGTACACAGTTGATATCATGCTCTTTTGTCTATGGATGTCGCCGGTGTGAAATAAAAAGGGAGCTTGTGAGTCCATGGAGTTATGTATTTTGTGTTACAGAAACGCCTAGGCCGCTAGCCTAAGCCATGCCTAATCATGGTGGAAACTTGCAGCATCGCCATAATGAGCAATCTGTGAAGCATCCTCAATAAAAACCTATGAAAATAGCAAATAAAAAGATCGCTGAGATGCTCATTGTCTGCTTGCATTGTCATTTTGGTTATGGGATAGCTCATGTACCATGTGCAAGGGGTACCCCGTTGGCGGTTCTCTATGATACACATGTACTTACTATGACAAGAACTTACAGGTGACTAAAGTTGAGTAGCATGAGGTGTGTCCCTCGTATTCAGCGCTCATGCTCGTCGCGTGGACGGCCGGGTTCGTCATGCAGTGGCCGGCTCCTGGTGCTCGTATGCTCCTCTCTCCATTTTCCCTCTTGTTGTTGGTGCCACTATCCTACAGAATATGTTCATTAACGGGTTATCCGGAGACCTGGAAGGCACGCACGCGAGAGCGACGCCGATCGCTGGCGGAGGCAGTGGCCAACGTGCGCACCGCGGCGGCTTTCAACTTGGAGGACAACATCACGATCGAGGTTCTCTGAGGCTAGCCTCTAGAGACCGTTTAGTCGTTGTTTGTGGAGTTCCTGCTGTACTTGTTCTACTCCTACGTACGCAGGTGGGTGGCTCGTGAAACACAGCATCTCCGACTTCTCCAAGACCATCTGTGTCTTCATGGTGCTGATGGTCTCTCCCAACAGCGCATCTCTCGCACCTGACTTCATGAAGGGTGGCCGCGCCGGATGACACATGGAGGCCATGCTGGACAAAACCACCCTCCAAGCTAGTCATACCGCTCTCCAGTACTGCTAACAACGAGCTCAGGGGGTGAATTATCTGGTATTGCATAGTTAAGGGGGTTAAGTGTTCCACTTTAAACTTGAGGGGGTGCTACGTCCGAAACATAATAGTTACGAGGGTTATATAAACTTATTTCTTTGTTTTTCTATTTTCTAAGCCGAACCATTTTCTGCTACATGTAGCAAAAGCGGGACTATTTGTAGCAAAAGCGGGTATGTTTGTAGCAAAAACGGGATTTGGGGGTTTTTGGAGGGACACGTGTGAGCAAGGGGACCCGGGGGATTTTGAAAAATTATCCTCCGAGAAACACGTAGTAATGTCCTTATAATAAACTCTTCTTTCACTAATAATATTTTTGTGGTTTTTGTATAGCCTAGAATCTAACATATTTTTTAAATGAAGTTACACGATTATAAAAATCATCTTCATATATCTGTAAAATTGTTACATTTTTATAAATAACTTTTCAATACCGAATATTATTTGAATCCTTCAAAAGTCAAGGCTAAATATAGCCCAGGTTCTTACCCACAAATAAAACAAATAAAGAGTACTTATCAGTAACGAGGTTGAACTAGGTATGCAGAGATACCAACGATCAGACCTCGGATAAGTAAAATATCGTAAGACAAAGGGAAATTGGTATTGTATGTAAATGGTTCATTCGATCACAACGTAATCGTAGAGATATGTGGGAGCTATATGAATTTCCAGATTTCTCTATTGGTTATTGATCGGAGAAGAGTCTCGGTCATGTCTTCATAATTCACGAACCATAGGGAGACACACTTAAGGATTCGATGTTGTTTAGTAGATATGGAATGTGAGTAAAAAAACTGAATGTTATTCGGAGTCTCGGATGGCATCCGGGATATCACGAGGAGATCCGGAATGGTCCGGAGAATAAGATTTATATAAGGAAAGTCCAATTCCGAAGTTCGGAAATGGTTCTAGTGTTTTCACCGAAATGATCTAGAAGGGTCTAGAAGGTTCACCGAACCGGAAAGGGAAGGATACATGAATGAGTCATGACAAAGTGAAATGGTTGCATCATGTCCTAGGTCACTGGGCTATGCAAATAAAAAAGAGAAATCAAACTCCAAAATTGGAAGTCAAAAGGCAAGTTTGAAAAGTCAAACTGGGACAATGTTTCCTGGTGGAGGAAGGAGAGGAAACCTCCTCTCCCTCCACCGCACGCCAAGGAGGAGAGGGAGTTGGGGAAGGATTTGACCTCCCCCTCCCCTAGCCACCCCTTCCTCTCATAAATAGAGGGGAGGGGCTTCCTCTCAAGAACACAACAACCCTAGCCCCACAAGCCGCCGCCCAGCGCCTCCGCCGGCCCCACCTCCTCCTCCTAGGACTCTAAACCCTAGACGCCTAGGAACCCCTCTACTCCACCTACCCGCTCCGGATGAAGGCCCTGCGGGATCTCCCCTTTAAACTCCGACACCACGCCGTCGTGCCGCCGGAATCGCTAGGAGAGAGCTATAACCTCCGCTGTCTGCTAGAACAAGGGAGAGGAAGGTCTTCATCGAGTATCAAACGTGTGTGATACGTTAGAAACGTATCTATAATTTTTGATGCTCCATGGTTGTTTAGTATCCACTTTGATTTGCTTTGTCTACACTTTGAGGTGTTTTTATATCTTTTCTGAAACTAACCTATTAACAAGTTGTCACAGTGCCAGTTGCATGTTTTCTTCTGTTTTTGGTTTCAGAAAGGCAGAAAATCAATATTCTCGGAATTGGACGGGACAAAAGCCAAAGTCAACATTTTACCGTGAGGGACATGAATCCAGAAGACGAGACAGATACGCAAACCAGGGCGGCCAAACCCCCCCTAGGCAGGGTGTGGCCCCCCTGGTCGCCTCCCGGCCTCGCCTCTTCACCTATAAGAAGCCCCCGATGCAGAAACCCTAAGTACCCGATCAAAACTCCACGAAACCTTTTGTAGCCGCCGCCACCGTCGTCCCTAGATCGGTGGGATCTGAAGTTCTTTCCAACACCCTGCCTTCTCTCTGGTATGATGCGTGAGTAGTTCCACCTTGGACTATGGGTCCATGTAGTAGCTAGATGGTTGTATCTCCTCCTTGTGCTTTCATGTATAGATCTTGTAAGCTTCGTTCATGATCAAGATCTAATCTATTTGTAATCATGCATGTTGTGTTTGCAGGGATCCGATGGATATTGAGATTACTATGTCAGATTTATTAATGGTTTTGTCTTTATGATTCTATCATGTCTGTGTTGTTTGTGATCTTGCATGCTCTCCGTTGTTAGTAGCTATCTTGGCCAAGTAGTTGCTAGTGACTCCAAGAGGGGGTATTTATGCTCGATAGTGGGTTCATGCCTCTAGTTTCCAAGGGAAGTGACAGAAATCTCTTCGGTTGTAGTTGTGTTGTTGCTACTAGGGATAAAACAACGGTCTCTTGTTCATAGAACAAGTGGATTACCTTACACACTTTGCATAAAGCAGTTGTCTGTTGCTTGCAACTTAATACTGGAGGGGGTTCGGATGATAACCTGAAGGTGGACTTCTAGTCATAGATGCAGTTGGATTGCGGTCTATGTATATTATTGTATTGCCCAATCGAATCTCATAGGATCTTTTTGTTTGGTATTGCATTGTTATGCCTTGCTCAGTTCCTGTCAATTGCGCTGCTATAATTTGTTTAACCTTCATGCCATGTTGTTTATCTAAGAAGAGCACCTCTAGTGAACTATGGACCCCGGTCCAATCTTTACCATTGATACATCTTCCACTGTTACTTGTTTACTTGCTGCAAACCATTACCTTCCACACCATAAGTTTAATTCTTTATTACAGCAAACTGGTGAGCTTGACAACCTCACTGATTCGTTGGGGCAAAGTCTTGAGTTTGTGTTGTGCAGGTCTCCGCGTTGCTTGCAACACCTGTGTGATGTTTCCTTCCTCCTAATGGTTCGATGACCTCGGTTTCTTACTGAGGGAAAACTTGTTGCTGTGCTGCTTCACACCTTGCTCTTGGCGTTCCCAACAGGCTTCACGTTAGCCATCAAGCTTTTCTGGTGCCATTGTCGGGAGGCTAAGGACGTATTCACTAGGGGAGTCCTTCACTTCCTTTCTCTTTACTTTGTTTTTAGTTTGCTTTGTTCCTTTTGCTTGGTTTTGTTTGCTTATTTTAAAATACCCAAAAAAATTATTCTAGTTTGGTTTGCTTGCTTTATTCAAAAACACAAAAAAATTAGTTCCTACTCTAGTTGCTGGTATGTTATTGCCTTGCTTGGTCATGCTTTCTGTCAATGGATGGCTTCTTTGAAACTGGTTCTTATTGGCAAGGTGGGTTCACGGAAGAACAAAAGTTTATTATAAGTATCACCATTTGTCACAAAAAGGGAAACACTTACGGGAACAAATTGATAAGTTGAATACTATTGCTAGAGACGTGTGCTCTACTTATAATGTTACTTATTGCTTTGATAAATCTTGTTGTTGTAGGAGGCATAACCACCTTCCTTTTCAATGTGAGTATAATGATAATGTTACCATATCCTCTTATGTTAAAGGAAATTATGACTTTTATGATGTGGAACAAATTGAAGAATTTATTACTTTCAAGGGTGCATTTGAACTTGCAAGTTTTCTTGAAAATACTGATGATGCACCTTATGAAGATGAGGTTTATGAGATACTCAAATTTTGCTTTTATAATTACAAGGAAGAAAATGTTTATATTCTTGAATATTTTAATAGGTGCTTTCGACAAATGGAAGAGACTAATGCCTTACAGGAGCCCATGGAAGAAGAATTGTTGAAACTGGAAGCTCATTATATGAAAAGAGGAGCGGAGTGATGAACAAAAAGAGCAAGAATGGATTATCTACCCATGCCTACCTTCTAATGAGAGTAACTCTTTATCCCTTACATTATTTGATTGCCCCCCATGCTTACTAAAGGAGGATGAATGTTATGTTTCTGTGGATCCTTTTGAAATATCTACTTTGGGTAAAGCCTGTGAAGATTTTAATCCCACTATTTTTGAGCTTGATAGAAATTATGTGTTTGTAGATCATGAAAAGCTTTATGTGATATCTATATTGTTGAGTTTATTCATGAGTCTAATGAAAATTATTATGAGAGAGGGAAACATCGTTTTATGCATCTCAAAAATATTAAGTTTACCCTCTTTTTGTTGAAAATCTTGAAGTTGCATTTGTTTTGCTTTCCTATGATTGTTGCTTTGTGCTTTCATGACTTGTTTATTTACAAGATTCCTATGCATAGGAAGTGGGTTAGACTTAAATATGTTTTGATTTTGCTTCTTGATGCTCTCTTTTACTTCAATTCATATTTCTTATGTGAGCATCTTCTCAAACTATCAAGCCTAACTTAAAGGCGTTAAATAAAAGTACTTGTTGGGAGATAACCCAAGAGTTTCCTTGAGTCTTGGAAGTTATTACTTCAGTAATGACCTCTCCTTATCCTTTTTGTTTGCTTTTTGTGCCAATAATGACCTCTAATGAGAGGGAAGTAAGATTTGGGGAGTTGCTGTCCCGAAACAGATTTCTGTCCTCCACCATAAAAATTCGTGAGCAGTCTCTGTAAGTCGTATTGAGCTGAAAATTTACGAAAAAATCCCCCAGTATGTTAGATAACTTTAGTTAGTTCAACACTTTTTTTTTGAGAAACATAAGGTCTTTTAAAAAATTGGTTTCTACCTGCTGGTCTGTTTTGACAGATTTCTGCCATTATTTGCATTTGCTTCTTATTGATTCCTTTTTGGGTTCTTTTTGGGAAATTGAGCTTTTTGAACGAGTTGCTACAGTAGCTGTGTTTTTAGTGAAAGTTTTGCTATTCTAAAGCTAAACTGAAGGGTCTATTATCTTTTGAATACACTAATGTTGCTAATGAAGATTGTGCGAAGTTTTGTATGAAGGAAAAATTTCAGGTGTAGAGAGAGAATGATGTAATGAGATGAAGAATGGAAAAAAGCTCAATATTGGGGATGTCACTCCGGTGCCACCCCAAGAAATATCCAAGAGGTACAAGCGTCAAAGCTTGGGGATGCCCAAGGCATCCCCTTCTTCATCAATAAAAAGCTCAGGTCTTTCTAGACACTTCGTTTTTATTGTTTCATGCACTGTTGTGTTGTTCTTGGAGCGTCTTAGTTTTCGTTTGCTCTGCTTAGTTTTCTTAGTTTTCTTGAATAGAGTAGTTTGTACCCCCGTTCTCGCTGTGTTGTTTCAAATAAGTTGATTGGTGTTGGAAAGGAGTAGAAAGTTCTTGCTTGAAAATGCAAGAGGAGCTTGCATTGACTGTGACTTAGACTTTAGCATGTCATGCTAGGTGTTGTTTTGACCTTATTCTTAGTGATTATTGTTGTATCATGACTTGTTCCAAAAAATTGGGATTTCTTAGTGTGCCTCGAAGGAATCATGCGTTGTTTTAGCATGCAAAAGCATAGTACTGTGGTATTCTCCTTTGATGCTTTGTTTGGGTTGACTTGGCGCATGCTCACACCATGTTATGACTATGAACAATTAACCATATCCTATATGATCATTTAGTCCTTGACTTGTAGTTCCACTCTATGCTTTGATTAGTAATGTTTTGTCGCTCTGCATGATTATGGCCATTATTGCTCTCTTAGTTGGTTGCTCCCAATCTTTTACTAGCCTCCACTTGTACGAGTAAGCTATACTCATGCTTCCAACTCCCAAGAAACCAAGTTATTCCAAAGTGTTCACTATAAATTCCTATGCATGGTGTGCTACACCATTCCAAGTATATTCTTGTTTTCAGCTATCTTCCAATTAAAAAATATTTTGTTATGTGAAAACTTAGTGAATAAAGCTCTCACGAACTTGATGGCACACTTTATATTCCTTGCCTCTAATAAACTTGAACCATTGTGTCATCTATATTGTATATGCTTGCACATATACATTGGAATTAGCAGAACCATGTTTTCATGGGTAACGTTTTCAACATTGCACTTGTACTTTGTACACAGTTGATATCATGCTCTTTTGTCTATGGATGTCGCCGGTGTGAAATAAAAAGGGAGCTTGTGAGTCCATGGAGTTATGTATTTTGTGTTAGAGAAACGCCTGGGCCGCTAGCCTAAGCCATGCCTAATCATGGTGGAAACTTGCAGCATCGCCATAATGAGCAATCTGTGAAGCATCCTCAATAAAAACCTATGCAAATAGCAAATAAAAAGATCGCTGAGATGCTCATTGTCTGCTTGCATTGTCATTTTGGTTATGGGATAGCTCATGTACCATGTGCAAGGGGTACCCCGTTGGCGGTTCTCTATGATACACATGTACTTACTATGACAAGAACTTACAGGTGACTAAAGTTGAGTAGCATGAGGTGTGTCCCTCGTATTCAAGGGGCATGAGATTGCCAACTTATACTTTGTCAAGCATATACTCCATAGTTTGTTCACTTTAACCTTAATCACTTCAAGATTCTTATGATATGGGCAATGAGGGCTGAAAGCTAAGAAGTACCATAATTTTTGGAAGCTCTTTTTGAAACTTGAAATCCTTGCTTCCCTTTATGAAGGGCCTTTCTTCCACTATTATATTGAGTCTCCACCTTCTACCTTTAGGCACCAGTTAAGAGAGTATAGTTGACATTCTTAGTTCTATGTGCAGTGTCCCAAAACTTATTGATTGATGCATATTGTTGATATTGCTTGTTCTTGTGCTACTTGTATCTAGTCACTCTTTTGAACTTTGAAGGTGTCCTATGCATCTATTTGCTACTCCATGAGGGACAAGCTGAATGCCACTATGCTATGCTTTCTGTATGTGAAACAAACAAACATTTTTCAATGCATGTTATTCATCATCTTTGTTTGTAACCTTTCATGTTGCATGCATAGTTACTTTGTCTTATTGTTAGAACTCCATCTTTCATGCACATGTTTAGAGTTCTTTGATCCCAGCTTTCAATGTTGGCAAATGGTTTGATATTGGTTTTGATGGTGCATGTCACCTCAAAAATTATTATTTTATCACTTACCTACTTGAGGATGAGCAGAAGTTAAGAGGAAACGTGAACGTTATCCTAGGAACCGTTCTAAGAACCGAGGAAATTTTCCTACATTTGTGGTGAAATATGAAGAACATGAACTAAGAGACCTCCTAGCCTTAGAGATAATCAAAAAGAAGAAGAGCCAAGGAAACAAAAAAAGAGATAGTGATACCAAGGATAATAAGGGATATTAGCCAAGTGATGTGCCAAAATGCAAAGAGCTAGGCCATTATGCATCAAATTGTCCAGAAAAGGAGAAGAACAAGACAAGCAAACTTGGAAAGGACCTTAACCTTGTCACATGTTTCAAATGTGGTAATAAGGGACACTATGCAAACAACTGTCTGATACGTCAGGAACGTATCTGTAAGATCCCTCCTTTGTAAAGGAAAAGGATCCCTGTGATTGCAATGCTAGTCCCTGGATCATTGCTAGCATCCACAGTTTAAGATGAAGTACACAGATACAAAGGTCATTTATTACATCCATTCCAGAGATAAAACATAGTCTTTAGAACTCAAGGCCACAGGACTAATACAAGAGTTTGAATAAGTAAATAAATATAAGTCTTCATCTTCATGTGCCACAGGCAAACATGTTGAGTGTAGACTCATGACACCTAATCCTCATCAGAGTAACCTGCAACATCACAAGTTACAGCCACAGTGGGTCAATACTTTGGAATAGTATTGGCAAGTGATACCTTAGTAAATTTTAAGTGAACTCTATTACTATATGCAATTTGGCTAAGTGTAGCTTGGCTTGCTTTGCTCAAAAATAGGTTTTTCCTATTAGTTGAAAACACTAAGTTTTTCTTTGTCAAAAACTTTTCCCAAGAAACCATCAATAGACATTGAGGTCCTTCACCCTTGTTCACCCACAAGTTTTTACTTAGAAGTTGGAGTGATGAGATTCTTGATAGCTTCCATGTCTTGATGCTCAAGTTGTCCATTGCCATGGACTTGGCTAAGTACTTAGATTTTTTCATCTGCAGAGGTTGTGCACTTTCCCCACCAGACTTGGTTTCCCAAGACAGGACCTTTCAGAAGCCTTCCCTTAGCCAAATGGACGCGTTCCAACCTATCATCCCACTACCACCAACTGTCCAAATGACCAAGTTCTAGCAACCTATGTGATCCAGGCAGAGCCCATATTGCCAAGTGGCTGCACTATAAGCTTCTCAACACTTGGCCTCTAAAATCCCTTTGTTCCTGGGTGGCTTTCCACAAGTGAGATACACAAGGTAAACCATATCCATGGGCCTTGTGTAACCACTCAACCAAAAACCACCAATCAAGTCCCTTTCCACCCAGGTGATTCATTGACTTAGTTGTTTTATTAAGAAAACATAAGCCCAAAGACTTAGAAATATTTTTACCATAGCATGTATATTTTACCAACCCTTGTTTGCTACTAGCTAGGCTAAGCATGGCATAGATAGTACTTAACTTAGAAAATTTCCTAGCAATTCTACAACTACTTAGGATTTCCCCAACATGGCATTTGGCAAAAAGTAACATGCAAGACTTAGCAAAATATTTCTAATGCTTGTATAAAAAAAATATATAGGGATGGAAATATTCATGAAGTACCACTTGCCTTGGTAGTTGGGAGAGTAGCACTCTTCACAATCACAATCACTAGCACCAAAGTCTACACAAAGAATATAACCACAATCACATACAAGTCATATACAAGCAAAAATATATATGCATGCATGCAAGATGCTAAGTGATGATTTTTGAAACTCAACCAAGCAAGTGCATAGTACTGAATCATAACCAAGTTAAAAACTTGCTAAACCAAGTTTATTTTACACTAAAACAATTTCCTAAACAATTTCTATACACAAAAATAGTCCTAAACAAGTTTCTGCAAATAAAGTCATTTTTACAGAAACTAAACACTAAACACATTGCACAAACAGAAAGGGCTTGTTCTCCTGATTCCAACGGTATAAAATTTGTCAAAATCTAACGTGGGGAACAAAAGTTACAAGCAAATCAAATTTGAATCTAAATCTGTTTCAAATTCTGTTTTAAAACTAAACCCTAGCCACGCGTCCTATTCTTACTGGCGCGTACCGGTTCGCGTTGGATCACGCACGCGAGCCTTAGGATCTAAGTGGCGATGCACGGTTCAGATAAAAACGTAACGCTTCGCTAAGTGGTTCTATTGCACGCGTTGGATCTAGATCCAACGGCTCTCGATCAAGCGACCATGTTCTAGCGGCGCACGGCGACGGCGAGCGGCGGAGCGCTCTGTCAGTGGCGGCTTTGGCGTTCTAGGTCGCTCGGGGAGGGAAGGGTGTGCTTACCAGAACCGCAAGGTCGAGGCGAAGCTCAACGTGGAGGTGGCTTGGCAGCAATGGCGGCAGGCTCGTCGGAGTCATGCACGGCGTCGGGAGGTTGCACACGATGTAGTTGCCGAGGTTTTGCGTCGCCCTAGAACAAACCAGAGGGATTAGGAGATGCGCAAAACAGTGGCGAACATCCTCGTATGCAAGAGGGGGCAAGGGGCGCACTCTGCTTACCGTAATTGGTCGCCAGAGTTGAGCGGCAGCTCGGTCGATTCTTGAACGGGAGCAGGGGCGGCGTCACGGTCGCGAATGCACACGAAAGGTATCAGGAGATGCACGAGATCATGCTAGGCACGATAGTTTGAACCAGAGAAAGGGGGGCGGTCGAAGCTCACCGGAATCAGTCGCCGGAGTTCGTCGGTGCTGCGGGGTTTCGAGGTCGAATGCGCGCAGCCTGGTGGCGGAGTGAGCGAGAGTGGGGAATGACCGCGCGGGCGAGGGGCTCTTATAGCGAGCGGGCGTGGAGTTACTCGGAATCAAAGAATTTAACGCAAGGATGTGCGGCAAAGTACGGCGGCGAGCGGTAGCGTGATTGACAAAGACGGCACGGACGGTCACGAGTCCACTTGTCGTGAAATAAGCGAAGGAGGTGGGGTCTAGGTGTCGGTGACTCCATGGTGTGTCGGCGCGAGAGAGAGAGAGAGAGGAGCCGGTGGGCTAAATGGGCTGACATTCTGCTGGGCTCATTTCTGGCGTAAATCCTTTTCTCATTTCTTTATTCCTTTTCTTTTTCTGTTTTGATTTTCTGGATTGATTTTCAAATGAATTCAAACTCTATTTGAATTCAAATCTTTTCTGGACTTTTGCAGTGTGCAATAGTCACAAAACTTGGCATAAAACCATGTGGTCACTTGGGTTGGCTTGGTCATTTTTGGAAAAACAAAATAACAGGGGCATTGCACTTGGTTTGCAAATGTTTGAAAATGGTTTTTGAATCCATTTCTATTTTGTAAAACTTTGTTCTAACTCCACACTCAAACCAATCAACAAGGGAGACAAACAATCTAGGTTTAAAACATTCAAGCTCTCAAATGGGGATAGCCATTTGATTTAAGTTTGCTCACATAAAATGATAGCACTATGTGCTTCTGTTTTCTTGAAATGAGTTTGAATTTGATATCAATTCTATATGCATGCATGAATGATATGAAATCTTTGAAATCATGATTTTAGGGATGTTACAAATCTAACCCCCTCAAGGTGAATCTCGCCCTCGAGATTCGGATTGGCTAGCAAATAGGTGAGGGTGGTCTTTCCGAAGATCATCTTCTCTTTCCCATGTTGCTTCCTCTTCGGAATGATGATTCCACTGCACTTTGCAGAACTTGATAGTCTTAGTCCTTGTGACTCTTTCTGCAATTTCAAGAATCTTGATAGGTTTCTCTTCATAAGTGAGATCACTTTCTAGTTGAACTTCCTCCAAAGGTATAGTATCTTTCAAAGAAGTTTCTTCCATTTCTGGGTGGCATTTCTTAAGCTGACTCACATGAAACACATTATGGACAGCCGATAGAGATTCTGGCAGTTCTATTTCATAGGCAACTTCTCCTTTGCGACTCAGAATCTTGAACGGTCCAACATATCTTGGTGCCAATTTTCCTTTGACTCCGAATCTTTTCACTCCACGAAGTGGTGACACTCTAAGATAAGCTCTATCACCAACTTCGTAGGTGACTTCTCTACGCTTAGGATATGCGTAGCTTTTCATCGGGACTGCTATCTTCAACCTGTCCTTAACCAATTTGACCTTCTCTTCGGCTTCTTTGATAAGATCTGGCCCGAATAAACTTCTTTCTCCCACAACATTCCATAACAATGGGGTGGTACACTTTCTTCCGTAGAGAAACTCAAACGGTGCCATCTCAATCTTTGGCTTGATAGCTGTTGTTATAAGAAAATTCTGTAAAGCGGACTTTCATCCCAACTGGCTCCATAGTCTAGGGCACATGCCCTCAACATGTCTTCCAGAATTTGATTAGTCCTTTCTGTTTGTCCATCAGTTTGAGGATGAAAAGAAGTACTGAATTCCAACCTCGTTCCCAATGACTCATGTAGCTGTCTCCAAAAATGGGAGGTGAATTGAGTTCCCCTATCAGACACAATACTCTTGGGCACTCCATGTAGACATACAATTCTACTCATGTAGATTTTGGCTAACTTAGCACTTGTATAGGTTGTCTTCATGGGTATGAAATGAGCCACTTTAGTTAGGCGATCCACTACTACCCATATTGAATCATACCCTGACCTGGTCCTTGGTAATCCGATAATGAAATCCATACCAATTTTGTCCCACTTCCAATTAGGAATAGGTAGTGGTTGAAGCAAACATGCTGGTTTCTGATGCTCCGCTTTCACTCTACTACACACATCACATAAAGCAATATGTTCGGCGATGTCTTTCTTGAGATTATTCCACCAAAATCTTTCTTTCATGTCCATGTACATTTTGGTGTTACCCGGGTGAATAGAATACAGGGATTTGTGTGCTTCTTGCAAAATCAGTTTCCGTAGCTCCGGATCTTGTGGAACACAGATACGTTTCCCATGCCATAAAGTACCCTGTTCGTCTTCATGGAACCCTTTGGCTTTTCCTTGGCCAATCTTTTCTTTAATCTCTTCGATTTCTTTATCAATCTTCTGGGCTTCTTTGATCTTGTCCAACAAAGTGGGTTGAACATCCAAAGACTTGAGATGTCCTTCAGGCACAATCTCCAATCTCAGTTTTCTAAATTGGGTACACAGATCATCCGGCAATTCTCCTTTGGTAAGGCCATTCACAAAAACCTTACGACTTAGAGCATCTGCTACAACATTTGCTTTATCGAGGTGGTATTGCAAACTTAAGTCATAGTCCTTGATAATCTCTAACCATCTTCTTTGCCTCATATTGATTTCCTTCTAGGTGAAGATATACTTCAAACTTTTGTGATCTGTGAACACTTCACAACGCTTTCCCAAAAGGTAGTGTCTCCATGTTTTGAGTGCATGGACAATAGAGGCTAACTCTAAATCATGAGTAGGATAGTTTACTTCATGAGTTTTGAGTTGTCTCGAGGCATAAGCCACAACTTTTCCGTCATGCATAAGTACTGCACCCAATCCTTGATGAGATGCATCACAATATACTTGGAAATCCTTTTCCAAGTCTGGCAGACACAAGACTGGTGCTGTCACAAGTCTCTTCTTCAACTCCTGAAAGCTGACTTCACAACCTTCAGACCAAGCAAACTTCTTGTCTTTCTTTAACAATTCAGTCATGGGCTTAGCTACCTTAGAGAAATTCTCAATAAACCTTCTGTAGTAACCTGCTAAGCCAAGGAAACTACGAATTTCTTTCATGGACTTGGGAGATTCCCATTCAGTCACAGCTGAAACCTTAGCAGGATCAACTGCTACACCATCCTTCGTCATAACATGACCAAGAAAACCAACTTCCTCCAACCATAACTCACACTTGCTGAATTTGGCATAAAGCTTATGCTCTCTTAATTTCTCAAGTATCAAACGTAAGTGTCCTTCATGTTCTTCTTTGCTCTTGGAGTAGACTAAGATGTCATCGATGAAAACGACAACAAACTTGTCAAGGAATTCCATGAACACTTTGTTCATCATATTCATGAAGTATGCTGGAGCATTGGTTAAACCAAAAGGCATTACGGTATACTCGTACAATCCATACCTGGTAGTGAATGTTGTTTTTGGTATGTCTTGTTCTCTTATCTTTAGTTGAAAATAACCTGACCTTAGATCAATCTTTGAGAACACACATGCTCCTTCTAGCTGATAAAACAAGTCATTGATTCTAGGCAAAGGATATTTGTTCTTGATAGTTACCTCGTTGAGTGAACGGTAATCTATGCATAACCTTTGACTTCTATCTTTCTTCTCCACGAACAAAACTGGGGCTCCCCAAGATGAAGAACTTGGTTGAATAAATCCTTTCTGCAACTGTTCTCCAAGTTGCTTCTTGAGCTCTTTCAGTTCATCAACTGACATTTTATACGGTCTCTTTGCTATTGGTCTAGACCCTGGTACCAAATCTATCAGAAATTCTACATCTCTATCTGGTGGCATTCCCGGCAGTTCTTCCGAAAACACATCCGGATATTCACTCACAATTGGCACACTGTCCATGCTAACCCCCTTAAGAGAATTAAGCATACTCCTTTTTGCTTCAAAGCTGGTCTTGAATCTGATCCTTTTATTTTTTGGAGTTGTGAGTGAGACAGTATGGCTGGCACAATCTATCACTCCTTTGTACTTGGTCATCCAGTCCATTCCCAGAATGACATCCAATCCTTGGGAGTTTAGAATTATCAAGTTAACGGGAAACTTATGCTTCCCAAATTCTATAACTAGATCATGACATCCAGAATTCACTATCATTTCTCCACCAGGAGAACTTACTTTTATAGGACACCCAATAGTTTCTACTGGTAGTTCATTTCTTTCAACAATTGCTCTTGATATGAATGAACGAGATGCACCAGTATCAAAGAGTACAAATGCTGGAATAGAATTGAGTCTGAACTTACCGCCATGACATCGGGCTCCTCATAGACCTCCTCCACATTGATGTGGTTCACCTGTCCTTCTGGAAAGGATTGGGCTTGACAGTCCTTCAACTTTCTTTTCAGGCACTCATTTGCATAATGCCCCATCTTCTTGCATTTGAAGCATTCAACTTTGGTGATGTCTCTCTTAACAGTGACTTCCACTTCCACTTCCATTACCACCGTGGTGGCTCTTATGTCCACTCTTGTGGTTCTTGTACTTATCATTGTCTTGATCATGATGATGCTTGTTGTCATGACGTTGTGGTTGTGGTGCTTGTTGAATTTCCCATGCTTGTGGGATCCTGAGCTTCCACTGTCATCATAATGAGATCGTATGTGAGACGATCCAGCTGCTTGTCGGAGTGCTTCCTCTTTACGCTTTCAACTTGCTTTATTTTGTTCTCCAAAATAGCAGCCTTGTCCTGAGCGTGATAAGTTGGAACATATGCCACAGCAAATTGCAGATTCAGCTCATCATTCAAGCCTTCAAGAAATTTTTCCTTTCTCTTGGCATCTGTGTCAACCTCATCCGGTGCATAACGCGCCAGATTGTTGAACTCCTCAATGTATTCAGCCACGCTGCGGTGGCGCTGCTTCAGATTGTGGAACTCTTTCTTTTTCAGGCTCATTATTCCTGAAGAGATATGAGCAGTGCGAAAGCCATCCTCAAAGATAGCCCATGTCACCTCATCTATGGGAGTGGTGATCTAGAAATTGTCCCACCAAGTGGCGGCTGGCCTTAGAAAAGGCAAATCTCGTCGACCTTTTCAGCATCCGCATACATTACGGTTACTAAGTCCTTGTTTACAGAACGTAGCCAATCATTGGCCACCATGGGATCAGTCGTCCCTGAGAACTTAGCTGGCCTCAATCTCAGGAACCTGGTGAGCATATCAAAGCCCGGAGGGTTGTTGTTGTTGTTGTTATTGTTGTTGTTATTGGGGTTGTTGTTGTTGTTATTGTTTTGGTTCTGGATGAATGTTGTCATCATCTCCATCAGCTATGTTTGAGCAGTCATCATTTGCTGCATTTCTGGAGTGATGTTGTTGTTGTTGTTGGGGTTGGGGTTTGCACGACGGGGAGGCATCTGTGGTTTGTTCAAATAGAGATGAGAATGAGATACCCATAGATGCTTTCATGCACATTACATCACATAAACAAACACAAAGCATGCAACAAAAGATAAAAGTTCAACAACAAAATAACAAGTTCACAAATTAAAACACACAAGTAGCAAGCCATCCACATGTCAGATGGTCCAATAACAAGTTCTCAAATAACAAGTATGATAATAAAAGATAAACGAGTAGTCAAGTCTACTCATCGGCATCAATCTCCTCCTCGACAAAGGTAAGACCTGCGTTCTCCATCACGGTCTTGTTCTCCTCAATGGTAGTGGTCAAGGACTCTATCTTGGCCTTGAGAGCCCTCTTCTGGGAACGAAGCCTCTCGATCACCGTCTGCTGCTGCTCTAGCTCGAAGTCCTTGGACTGCAGTTCTTCAGTCATATCCCGGATCTTCTTGTTCCTATCCTGGACACGCTTCTCCTGACTCTTGAACTTCCTATCTTGGGTCTCGAACTTTGCCTCCATTTCCTTGACTATCTCGTCCTGATGCGCGAAGAGCTTGTCCTTCTCGCTAAGCTGCACCTGGAGCTCGTCATTACTGAGCATGACATTGCTCCTGTCCGTGTCCACGTGCCTAATGAGAGACTCTAAGTCCTGGAGGTACAGGCGTATCGGCTCTGCTGCATCCCTCGAGTCGTCCTCGAAGTCGATGGACTCTCCGTCCTCATCACGTCTTCCGAAGACGTGGAAGTGGGTGCCTCTAACCTGTCGAGAGTGTCGCCCTAGCAGACGTCCTATCAGATCCTGCATCACTACCTCCATGCCTCTCTCCCTGTCATCGTGCATGAGCTTGAAGACGATGGCCTCCGTAGTAGGCTCTGTCTGGCGTCCGGGCTGGTTCACCTTGAAGCCCTAGAGGTCCTTCCTCTCGAACTTGGTGAGGGGATGCACCATGATGGTGGGAAGGGGGAGATTGAGCAAAGTGGTAAGCTCAACGATACGAGGACCAAAGCGGGTAACTTGGAACTCCTCAACAGTGTTGATGGTAATAGGCATCTATTTATAAGATAGAAAAGTTAGAACAATACAATTCAAGATAAAAGAAAAGACAAAACATCACATACATATCCTTGGGAAGCAAAACACACAAGTCATGCATACATGAATCCATTACAACAACCAAGGTTCAAACTTATTTTAAGCAACATTTTGGAAAATAAGGTGATAGGTGGTGGTCCAACTAACGAAGTACGTTTACAATCCTATCTCACTGGATCTGTTGGCTAACACAATATTTCTAGAAGCAATCAGCCTATCTTGCTCACATGATTCCATCACTAAGTCTATAATGTCTCCTCTTAAGGTTTGGTTGGTAGCTTCCAACCCTTGGGTATGTTCCTTCTCTTTCATCAAGTCTTTTTGGAGGTTGAGCATTCTGCACTTGACTCTAGCACTAAGTTCTTTGATAGTCCTCCAAGCTGCTTCTCTTGCTAACTCAAAGAATGTGGTGTGCACCACAGTGTTGGTGTACATGCAGAATCATGTTTCCTTGTGGTTGTCTTCCTTGTTTTTGTACAAGTGAAGTTGCACCCACCAGTACTCAACTCCTTCATCCATCACAGGAAAGCCTTTGTACACAGTTGCACCATGTATTTCCATTGCCACCATGAGGTCCTTGAGAATTTTGGGAAACTCTGTCTCACACTCCAAGGTCATGGTCATGAGTGGTCCTTTCCTTACGGCTTCGTTGATGGAGTTCATCTACAAATAGAGATGAGAAAGAGAAGATTAGAAAAGTTTACGAGAAGAATAGACAAATGTATAAGTAGTTGAAATTTTTTCCTTAGTGGGTTTCCAATCCTAGGGTCATAATCCTACAGGCAACACAGTGCTCTGATACCATCTGTAAGATCCCTCCTTTGTAAAGGAAAAGGATCCTGATTGCAATGCTAGTCCCTGGATCATTGCTAGCATCCAGTTTAAGATGAAGTACAGATACAAAGGTCATTTATTACATCCATTCCAGATAAAACATAGTCTTTACAACTCAAGGCCACAGGCCTAATACAAGAGTTTGAATAAGTAAATAAATATAAGTCTTCATCTTCATGTTCCACAGGCAAACATGTTGAGTGTAGACTCATGACACCTAATCCTCATCAGAGTAACCTGCAACATCACAAGTTACAGCCACAGTGGGTCAATACTTTGGAATAGTATTGGCAAGTGATACCTTAGTAAATTTTAAGTGAACTCTATTACTATATGCAATTTGGCTAAGTGTAGCTTGGCTTGCTTTGCTCAAAAATAGGTTTTTCCTATTAGTTGAAATCACTAAGTTTTTTCTTTGTCAAAACTTTTCCCAAGAAACCATCAATAGACATTGAGGTCCTTCACCCTTGTTCACCCACAAGTTTTTACTTAGAAGTTGGAGTGATGAGATTCTTGATAGCTTCCATGTCTTGATGCTCAAGTTGTCCATTGCCATGGACTTGGCTAAGTACTTAGATTTTTCATCTGCAGAGGTTGTGCACTTTCCCCACAGGACTTGGTTTCCCAAGACAGGACCTTTCAAGCCTTCCTTTGCCAAATGGACGTTGCTCCAACCTATCATCCCACTACCACCAACTGTCCAAATGACCAAGTTCTAGCAACCTATGTGATCCAGTGCAGAGCCCATATTGCCAAGTGGTCGCACTATAAGCTTCTCAACACTTGGCCTCTAAAATCCCTGTGTTCCTGGGTAGATTTCCACCAGTGAGATACACAAGGTAAACCATATCCATGGGCCTTGTGTAACCACTCAACAAAAACCCCCAATCAAGTCCCTTTCCACCCAGGTGATTCATTGACTTAGTTGTTTTATTAAGAAAACATAAGCCCAAAGACTTAGAAATATTTTTACCATAGCATGTATATTTTACCAACCCTTGTTTGCTACTAGCTAGGCTAAGCATGGCATAGATAGTACTTAACTTAGAAAATTTCCTAGCAATTCTACAACTACTTAGGATTTCCCCAACATGGCATTTGGCAAAAAGTAACATGCAAGACTTAGCAAAATATTTCTAATGCTTGTATAAAAAAAATATATAGGGATGGAAATATTCATGAAGTACCACTTGCCTTGGTAGTTGGGAGAGTAGCACTCTTCACAATCACAATCACTAGCACCAAAGTCTACACAAAGAATATAACCACAATCACATACAAGTCATATACAAGCAAAAATATATATGCATGCATGCAAGATGCTAAGTGATGATTTTTGAAACTCAACCAAGCAAGTGCATAGTACTG
Source organism: Avena insularis (assembly GCA_023614405.1). Taxonomy (NCBI): domain Eukaryota; kingdom Viridiplantae; phylum Streptophyta; class Magnoliopsida; order Poales; family Poaceae; genus Avena; species Avena insularis. The sequence continues at coordinate 225,346 of JAJUPC010000111.1, read as the reverse complement.
AATCATAACCAAGTTAAAAACTTGCTAAACCAAGTTTATTTTACACTAAAACAATTTCCTAAACAATTTCTATACACAAAAATAGTCCTAAACAAGTTTCTGCAAATAAAGTCATTTTAACAGAAACTAAACACTAAACACATTGCACAAACAGAAAGGGCTTGTTCTCCTGATTCCAACGGTATAAAATTTGTCAAAATCTAACGTGGGGAACAAAAGTTACAAGCAAATCAAATTTGAATCTAAATCTGTTTCAAATTCTGTTTTAAAACTAAACCCTAGCGTCCTTCGTCCTATTCGGCGTGCGGTTCGCGTTGGATCACGCACGCGAGCCTTAGGATCTAAGTGGCGATGCACGGTTCAGATCAAAATGTAATGCTTCGCTAAGTGGTTCTATTGCACGCGTTGGATCTAGATCCAACGGCTCTCGATCAAGCGACCATGTTCTGGCGGCGCACGGCGACGGCGAGCGGCGGAGCGCTCTGTCAGTGGCGGCGTTGGCGTTCTAGGTCGCTCGGGGAGGGAAGGGTGTGCTTACCAGAACCGCAAGGTCGAGGCGAAGCTCAACGTGGAGGTGGCTTGGCAAGGGGCGCACGGCAGGGGCTGCTGGAGCTCGTCGGAGTCGTCCACGGCGTCGGGAGGTTGCACACGATGTAGTTGCCGAGGTTTTGCGTCGCCCTAGAACAAACCAGAGGGATTAGGAGATGCGCAAAACAGTGGCGAACATCCTCGTATGCAAGAGGGGGCAAGGGGCGCACTCTGCTTACCGTAATTGGTCGCCAGAGTTGAGCGGCAGCTCGGTCAGTTGCGGGCACGAACGGGGACGGCGTCCTGGGTCACGAGAATGCACACGAAAGGTATCAGGAGATGCACGAGATCACGCTAGGCACGATAGTTTGAACCAGAGAAAGGGGGGCGGTCGAAGCTCACCGGAATCAGTCGCCGGAGTTCGTCGGTGCTGCGGGGTTTCGAGGTCGAATGCGCGCAGCCTGGTGGCGGAGTGAGCGAGGAGAGTGGGGGAAATGACCGCGGCGGCGAGGGGCTCTTATAGCCGGAGCGGGGCGTGGAGTTACTCGCGGAATCAAGGGAATTTAACGCAGCAGTGACTGCGGCGAGTAACGGCGGCGAGAGCGGCGCAGGCGCGCGTGATTGACAAAGACGACGACGGGGTCACGAGTCCACTTGTCAGCGAAATAAGCAGAAGGGAGGTGGGGTCTAGGTGTCAGTGACTCCGCGGGTGCGTCGGCGCGTGCGAGAGAGAGAGAGAGGAGCCGGGTGGGCTAAATGGGCTGAGTCTGTTGCTGGGCTCATTTCCTGGCGCCGGCCTTTTCTCATTTCTTTATTCCTTTTCTTTTTCTGTTTTGATTTTCTGGATTGATTTTCAAATGAATTCAAACTCTATTTGAATTCAAATCTTTTCTAGACTTTTGCAGTGTGCAATAGTCACAAAACTTGGCATAAAACCATGTGGTCACTTGGGTTGGCTTGGTCATTTTTGGAAAAACAAAATAACAGGGGCATTGCACTTGGTTTGCAAATGTTTGAAAATGGTTTTTGAATCCATTTCTATTTTTTAAAACTTTGTTCTAACTCCACACTCAAACCAATCAACAAGGGAGACAAACAATCTAGGTTTAAAACATTCAAGCTCTCAAATGGGGATAGCCATTTGATTTAAGTTTGCTCACATAAAATGATAGCACTATGTGCTTCTGTTTTCTTGAAATGAGTTTGAATTTGATATCAATTCTATATGCATGCATGAATGATATGAAATCTTTGAAATCATGATTTTAGGGATGTTACAAATCTAACCCCCTCAAGGTGAATCTCGCCCTCGAGATTCGGATTGGCTAGCAAATAGGTGAGGGTGGTCTTTCCGAAGATCATCTTCTCTTTCCCATGTTGCTTCCTCTTCGGAATGATGATTCCACTGCACTTTGCAGAACTTGATAGTCTTAGTCCTTGTGACTCTTTCTGCAATTTCAAGAATCTTGATAGGTTTCTCTTCATAAGTGAGATCACTTTCTAGTTGAACTTCCTCCAAAGGTATAGTATCTTTCAAAGAAGTTTCTTCCATTTCTGGGTGGCATTTCTTAAGCTGACTCACATGAAACACATTATGGACAGCCGATAGAGATTCTGGCAGTTCTATTTCATAGGCAACTTCTCCTTTGCGACTCAGAATCTTGAACGGTCCAACATATCTTGGTGCCAATTTTCCTTTGACTCCGAATCTTTTCACTCCACGAAGTGGTGACACTCTAAGATAAGCTCTATCACCAACTTCGTAGGTGACTTCTCTACGCTTAGGATCTGCGTAGCTTTTCTGTCGGGACTGTGCTATCTTCAACCTGTCCTTAACCAATTTGACCTTCTCTTCGGCTTCTTTGATAAGATCTGGCCCGAATAAACTTCTTTCTCCCACAACATTCCATAACAATGGGGTGGTACACTTTCTTCCGTAGAGAAACTCAAACGGTGCCATCTCAATGCTGGCTTGATAGCTGTTGTTATAAGAAAATTCTGCGTAAGGCAGACTTTCATCCCAACTGGCTCCATAGTCTAGGGCACATGCCCTCAACATGTCTTCCAGAATTTGATTAGTCCTTTCTGTTTGTCCATCAGTTTGAGGATGAAAAGAAGTACTGAATTCCAACCTCGTTCCCAATGACTCATGTAGCTGTCTCCAAAAATGGGAGGTGAATTGAGTTCCCCTATCAGACACAATACTCTTGGGCACTCCATGTAGACATACAATTCTACTCATGTAGATTTTGGCTAACTTAGCACTTGTATAGGTTGTCTTCATGGGTATGAAATGAGCCACTTTAGTTAGGCGATCCACTACTACCCATATTGAATCATACCCTGACCTGGTCCTTGGTAATCCGATAATGAAATCCATACCAATTTTGTCCCACTTCCAATCAGGAATAGGTAGTGGTTGAAGCAAACATGCTGGTTTCTGATGCTCCGCTTTCACTCTACTACACACATCACATAAAGCAATATGTTCGGCGATGTCTTTCTTGAGATTATTCCACCAAAATCTTTCATTCATGTCCATGTACATTTTGGTGTTACCCGGGTGAATAGAATACAGGGATTTGTGTGCTTCTTGCAAAATCAGTTTCCGTAGCTCCGGATCTTGTGGAACACAGATACGTTTCCCATGCCATAAAGTACCATGTTCGTCTTCATGGAACCCTTTGGCTTTTCCTTGGACAATCTTTTCTTTAATCTCTTCGATTTCTTTATCAATCTTCTGGGCTTCTTTGATCTTGTCCAACAAAGTGGGTTGAACATCCAAAGACTTGAGATGTCCTTCAGGCACAATCTCCAATCTCAGTTTTCTAAATTGGGTACACAGATCATCCGGCAATTCTCCTTTGGTAAGGCCATTCACAAAAACCTTACGACTTAGAGCATCTGCTACAACATTTGCTTTATCGGGGTGGTATTGCAAACTTAAGTCATAGTCCTTGATAATCTCTAACCATCTTCTTTGCCTCATATTGATTTCCTTCTAGGTGAAGATATACTTCAAACTTTTGTGATCTGTGAACACTTCACAACGCTTTCCCAAAAGGTAGTGTCTCCATGTTTTGAGTGCATGGACAATAGAGGCTAACTCTAAATCATGAGTAGGATAGTTTACTTCATGAGTTTTGAGTTGTCTCGAGGCATAAGCCACAACTTTTCCGTCATGCATAAGTACTGCACCCAATCCTTGATGAGATGCATCACAATATACTTGGAAATCCTTTTCCAAGTCCGCGTACACAAGATGGTCTTGTCACAAGTCTCTTCTTCAACTCCGAAAGTGACTTCACAACCTTGGACCAAGCAAACTTCTTGTCTTTCTTTAACAATTCAGTCATGGGCTTAGCTACCTTAGAGAAATTCTCAATAAACCTTCTGTAGTAACCTGCTAAGCCAAGGAAACTACGAATTTCTTTCATGGACTTGGGAGATTCCCATTCAGTCACAAATGAAACCTTAGCAGGATCAATCTACACCATCCTTCGTCATAACATGACCAAGAAAACCAACTTCCTCCAACCATAACTCACACTTGCTGAATTTGGCATAAAGCTTATGCTCTCTTAATTTCTCAAGTATCAAACGTAAGTGTCCTTCATGTTCTTCTTTGCTCTTGGAGTAGACTAAGATGTCATCGATGAAAACGACAACAAACTTGTCAAGGAATTCCATGAACACTTTGTTCATCATATTCATGAAGTATGCTGGAGCATTGGTTAAACCAAAAGGCATTACGGTATACTCGTACAATCCATACCTGGTAGTGAATGTTGTTTTTGGTATGTCTTGTTCTCTTATCTTTAGTTGAAAATAACCTGACCTTAGATCAATCTTTGAGAACACACATGCTCCTTCTAGCTGATAAAACAAGTCATTGATTCTAGGCAAAGGATATTTGTTCTTGATAGTTACCTCGTTGAGTGAACGGTAATCTATGCATAACCTTTGACTTCTATCTTTCTTCTCCACGAACAAACTGGGGCTCCCCAAGATGAAGAACTTGGTTGAATAAATCCTTTCTGCAACTGTTCTCCAAGTTGCTTCTTGAGCTCTTTCAGTTCATCAACTGACATTTTATACGGTCTCTTTGCTATTGGTCCAGACCCTGGTACCAAATCTATCAGAAATTCTACATCTCTATCTGGTGGCATTCCCGGCAGTTCTTCCGAAAACACATCCGGATATTCACTCACAATTGGCACACTGTCCATGCTAACCCCCTTAAGAGAATTAAGCATACTCCTTTTTGCTTCAAAGCTGGTCTTGAATCTGATCCTTTTATTTTTTGGAGTTGTGAGTGAGACAGTATGGCTGGCACAATCTATCACTCCTTTGTACTTGGTCATCCAGTCCATTCCCAGAATGACATCCAATCCTTGGGAGTTTAGAATTATCAAGTTAACGGGAAACTTATGCTTCCCAAATTCTATAACTAGATCATGACATCCAGAATTCACTATCATTTCTCCACCAGGAGAACTTACTTTTATAGGACACCCAATAGTTTCTACTGGTAGTTCATTTCTTTCAACAATTGCTCTTGATATGAATGAACGAGATGCACCAGTATCAAAGAGTACAAATGCTGGAATAGAATTGAGTCTGAACTTACCAGCAACAGCATCAGGCTCCTCATAGACCTCCTCCACATTGATGTGGTTCACCTGTCCTTTCTGGAAAGGATTGGGCTTGACAGGTCCTTCAACTTTCTTTTCAGGGCACTCATTTGCATAATGCCCCATCTTCTTGCATTTGAAGCATTCAACCTGACTGATGTCTCTCTTAACAGGCTGACTTCCACTTCCACTTCCATTACCACTGTGGTGGCTCTTATGTCCACTCTTGTGGTTCTTGTACTTATCATTGTCTTGACTGCGATGATGCTTGTTGTCATGACGGTTGTGGTTGTGGTGCTTATTGAATTTCCCATGCTTGTGGGATCCTGAGCTTCCACTGTCATCATAATGAGATCGTTTGTGAGACGATCCCGAGCTGTGCTTGTCGGAGTGGTTCCTCTTTCTGCTTTCAACTTGCTTTATTTTGTTCTCCAAAATAGCAGCCTTGTCACAGAGCGACTGATAAGTGGGAACATATGCCACAGCAAATTGCAGATTCAGCTCATCATTCAAGCCTTCAAGAAATTTTTCCTTTCTCTTGGCATCTGTGTCAACCTCATCCGGTGCATAACGCGCCAGATTGTTGAACTCCTCAATGTATTCAGCCACGCTGCGGTGGCTACTTGATTGTGGAACTCTTTCTTTTTCAGGCTCATTATTCCTGAAGAGATATGAGCAGTGCGAAAGCCATCCTCAAAGATAGCCCATGTCACCTCATCTATGGGAGTGGTGATCTAGAAATTGTCCCACCAAGTGGCGGCTGGCCCTTCCAGCAGATGTGCTGCAAATCTGACCTTTTCAGCATCCGTACAGCCCACGGTTACTAAGTCCTTGTTTACAGAACGTAGCCAATCATTGGCCACCATGGGATCAGTCGTCCCTGAGAACTTAGCTGGCCTCAATCTCAGGAACCTGGTGAGCATATCAAAGCCCGGAGGGTTGTTGTTGTTGTTGTTATTGTTGTTGTTATTGGGGTTGTTGTTGTTGTTATTGTTTTGGTTCTGGATGAATGTTGTCATCATCTCCATCAGCTATGTTTGAGCAGTCATCATTTGCTGCATTTCTGGAGTGATGTTGTTGTTGTTGTTGGGGTTGGGGTTTGCACGACGGGGAGGCATCTGTGGTTTGTTCAAATAGAGATGAGAATGAGATACCCATAGATGCTTTCATGCACATTACATCACATAAACAAACACAAAGCATGCAACAAAAGATAAAAGTTCAACAACAAAATAACAAGTTCACAAATTAAAACACACAAGTAGCAAGCCATCCACATGTCAGATGGTCCAATAACAAGTTCTCAAATAACAAGTATGATAATAAAAGATAAACGAGTAGTCAAGTCTACTCATCGGCATCAATCTCCTCCTCGACAAAGGTAAGACCTGCGTTCTCCATCACGGTCTTGTTCTCCTCAATGGTAGTGGTCAAGGACTCTATCTTGGCCTTGAGAGCCCTCTTCTGGGAACGAAGCCTCTCGATCACCGTCTGCTGCTGCTCTAGCTCGAAGTCCTTGGACTGCAGTTCTTGACCATATCCGGATCTTCTTGTTCCTATCCTGACACGCTTCTCCTCGACTCTTGAACTTCCTATCTTGGGTCTCGAACTTTGCCTCCATTTCCTTGACTATCTCGTCACGATGCGCCAAGAGCTTGTCCTTCTCGCTGCACTGGAGCTCGTCATTACTGAGCATGACATTGCTCCTGTCCGTGTCCACGTGCCTAATGAGAGACTCTAAGTCCTGGAGGTACAGGCGTATCGGCTCTGCTGCATCCCTCGAGTCGTCCTCGAAGTCGATGGACTCTCCGTCCTCATCACGTCTTCCGAAGACGTGGAAGTGGGTGCCTCTAACCTGTCGAGAGTGTCGCCCTAGCAGACGTCCTATCAGATCCTGCATCACTACCTCCATGCCTCTCTCCCTGTCATCGTGCATGAGCTTGAAGACGATGGCCTCCGTAGTAGGCTCTGTCTGGCGTCCGGGCTGGTTCACCTTGAAGCCCTAGAGGTCCTTCCTCTCGAACTTGGTGAGGGGATGCACCATGATGGTGGGAAGGGGGAGATTGAGCAAAGTGGTAAGCTCAACGATACGAGGACCAAAGCGGGTAACTTGGAACTCCTCAACAGTGTTGATGGTAATAGGCATCTATTTATAAGATAGAAAAGTTAGAACAATACAATTCAAGATAAAAGAAAAGACAAAACATCACATACATATCCTTGGGAAGCAAAACACACAAGTCATGCATACATGAATCCATTACAACAACCAAGGTTCAAACTTATTTTAAGCAACATTTTGGAAAATAAGGTGATAGGTGGTGGTCCAACTAACGAAGTACGTTTACAATCCTATCTCATTTGGATCATTGGCTAACACAATATTTCTAGAAGCAATCAGCCTATCTTGCTCACATGATTCCATCACTAAGTCTATAATGTCTCCTCTTAAGGTTTGGTTGGTAGCTTCCAACCCTTGGGTATGTTCCTTCTCTTTCATCAAGTCTTTTTGGAGGTTGAGCATTCTGCACTTGACTCTAGCACTAAGTTCTTTGATAGTCCTCCAAGCTGCTTCTCTTGCTAACTCAAAGAATGTGGTGTGCACCACAGTGTTGGTGTACATGCAGAATCATGTTTCCTTGTGGTTGTCTTCCTTGTTTTTGTACAAGTGAAGTTGCACCCACCAGTACTCAACTCCTTCATCCATCACAGGAAAGCCTTTGTACACAGTTGCACCATGTATTTCCATTGCCACCATGAGGTCCTTGAGAATTTTGGGAAACTCTGTCTCACACTCCAAGGTCATGGTCATGAGTGGTCCTTTCCTTACGGCTTCGTTGATGGAGTTCATCTACAAATAGAGATGAGAAAGATAAGATTAGAAAAGTTTACGAGAAGAATAGACAAATGTATAAGTAGTTGAAATTTTTTCCTTAGTGGGTTTCCAATCCTAGGGTCATAATCCTACAGGCAACACAGTGCTCTGATACCATCTGTAAGATCCCTCCTTTGTAAAGGAAAAGGATCCCTGTGATTGCAATGCTAGTCCCTGGATCATTGCTAGCATCCACAGTTTAAGATGAAGTACACAGATACAAAGGTCATTTATTACATCCATTCCAGAGATAAAACATAGTCTTTACAACTCAAGGCCACAGGCCTAATACAAGAGTTTGAATAAGTAAATAAATATAAGTCTTCATCTTCATGTTCCACAGGCAAACATGTTGAGTGTAGACTCATGACACCTAATCCTCATCAGAGTAACCTGCAACATCACAAGTTACAGCCACAGTGGGTCAATACTTTGGAATAGTATTGGCAAGTGATACCTTAGTAAATTTTAAGTGAACTCTATTACTATATGCAATTTGGCTAAGTGTAGCTTGGCTTGCTTTGCTCAAAAATAGGTTTTTCCTATTAGTTGAAAACACTAAGTTTTTCTATGTCAAAAACTTTTCCCAAGAAACCATCAATAGACATTGAGGTCCTTCACCCTTGTTCACCCACAAGTTTTTACTTAGAAGTTGGAGTGATGAGATTCTTGATAGCTTCCATGTCTTGATGCTCAAGTTGTCCATTGCCATGGACTTGGCTAAGTACTTAGATTTTTTCATCTGCAGAGGTTGTGCACTTTCCCCACCAGACTTGGTTTCCCAAGACAGGACCTTTCAGAAGCCTTCCCTTTGCCAAATGGACGCGTTCCAACCTATCATCCCACTACCACCAACTATCCAAATGACCAAGTTCTAGCAACCTATGTGATCCAGGCAGAGCCCATATTGCCAAGTGGCTGCACTATAAGCTTCTCAACACTTGGCCTCTAAAATCCCTTTGTTCCTGGGTGGCTTTCCACAAGTGAGATACACAAGGTAAACCATATCCATGGGCCTTGTGTAACCACTCAACCAAAAACCACCAATCAAGTCCCTTTCCACCCAGGTGATTCATTGACTTAGTTGTTTTATTAAGAAAACATAAGCCCAAAGACTTAGAAATATTTTTACCATAGCATGTATATTTTACCAACCCTTGTTTGCTACTAGCTAGGCTAAGCATGGCATAGATAGTACTTAACTTAGAAAATTTCCTAGCAATTCTACAACTACTTAGGAATTCCCCAACATGGCATTTGGCAAAAAGTAACATGCAAGACTTAGCAAAATATTTCTAATGCTTGTATAAAAAAAATATATAGGGATGGAAATATTCATGAAGTACCACTTGCCTTGGTAGTTGGGAGAGTAGCACTCTTCACAATCACAATCACTAGCACCAAAGTCTACACAAAGAATATAACCACAATCACATACAAGTCATATACAAGCAAAAATATATATGCATGCATGCAAGATGCTAAGTGATGATTTTTGAAACTCAACCAAGCAAGTGCATAGTACTGAATCATAACCAAGTTAAAAACTTGCTAAACCAAGTTTATTTTACACTAAAACAATTTCCTAAACAATTTCTATACACAAAAATAGTCCTAAACAAGTTTCTGCAAATAAAGTCATTTGAACAGAAACTAAACACTAAACACATTGCACAAACAGAAAGGGCTTGTTCTCCTGATTCCAACGGTATAAAATTTGTCAAAATCTAACGTGGGGAACAAAAGTTACAAGCAAATCAAATTTGAATCTAAATCTGTTTCAAATTCTGTTTTAAAACTAAACCCTAGCCACGCGTCCTATTCTTACTGGCGCGTACCGGTTCGCGTTGGATCACGCACGCGAGCCTTAGGATCTAAGTGGCGATGCACGGTTCAGATCAAAATGTAATGCTTCGCTAAGTGGTTCTATTGCACGCGTTGGATCTAGATCCAACGGCTCTCGATCAAGCGACCATGTTACGGCAAGACGGCGGCAGCGGCGAGCGCCTGTCGATGGCGGCGTTGGCGTTCTAGGTCGCTCGGGGAGGGAAGGGTGTGCTTACCAGAACCGCAAGGTCGAGGCGAAGCTCAACATGGAGGTGGCTTGGCAAGGGGCTGCTGGAGCTCGCTTGAGTCGTGCACGGCGTCGGGAGGTTGCACGATGTAGTTGCGAGGTTTGCGTCGCCCTAGAACAAACCAGAGGGATTAGGAGATGCACAAAACAGTGGCGAACATCCTCGTATGCAAGAGGGGGCAGGCGCCTCGCCACCGTAATTGGTCGCGAGTTGGCGGCAGCTCGGTCGATTCTTGAACGCACGAACGGGGACGGCGTCCTGGGTCACGAGAATGCACACGAAAGGTATCAGGAGATGCACGAGATCACGCTAGGCACGATAGTTTGAACCAGAGAAAGGGGGGCGGTCGAAGCTCACCGGAATCAGTCGCCGGAGTTCGTCGGTGCTGCGGGGTTTCGAGGTCGAATGCGCGCAGCCTGGTGGCGGAGTGAGCGAGGAGAGTGGGGGAAATGACCGCGGCGGAGAGGGGCTCTTATAGCCGGAGCGGGGCGTGGAGTTACTCGCGGAATCAAGGGAATTTAACGCAGCAGTGACTGCGGCGAGTAACGGCGGCGAGAGCGGCGCAGGCGCGCGTGATTGACAAAGACGACGACGGGGTCATGGGTCCACTTGTCAGCGAAATAAGCAGAAGGGAGGTGGGGTCTGGGTGTCAGTGACTCCGCGGGTGCGTCGGCGCGTGCGAGAGAGAGAGGAGCCGGGTGGGCTAAATGGGCTGAGTCTGTTGCTGGGCTCATTTCCTGGCGCCGGCCTTTTCTCATTTCTTTATTCCTTTTCTTTTTCTGTTTTGATTTTCTGGATTGATTTTCAAATGAATTAAAACTCTATTTGAATTCAAATCTTTTCTGGACTTTTGCAGTGTGCAATAGTCACAAAACTTGGCATAAAACCATGTGGTCACTTGGGTTGGCTTGGTCATTTTTGGAAAAACAAAATAACAGGGGCATTGCACTTGGTTTGCAAATGTTTGAAAATGGTTTTTGAATCCATTTCTATTTTGTAAAACTTTGTTCTAACTCCACACTCAAACCAATCAACAAGGGAGACAAACAATCTAGGTTTAAAACATTCAAGCTCTCAAATGGGGATAGCCATTTGATTTAAGTTTGCTCACATAAAATGATAGCACTATGTGCTTCTGTTTTCTTGAAATGAGTTTGAATTTGATCTCAATTCTATATGCATGAATGAATGATATGAAATCTTTGAAATCATGATTTTAGGGATGTTACAGTATCTATAATTTTTGATGTTCCATGCTCGTTTAGTATCTACTTTGCTTTGCTTTGCTTTGTCCACACTTTGAGGTGCTTTTCATATGTTTTCTGGTACTAACCTATTAACAAGTTGCCACAGTGTCAGTTGCCTATTTTCTGTTGTTTTTGGTTCCAGAAAAGCTAGTAAGGAAATATTCTCGGAATTGGACGGGACAAAAGACAAAGTCAATATTTCACCGATGAGAACACGGATTCCAGAGGAGATACGGAGGGGTGCCACAGGGCCGCTGCACCCCCCCCCCCCCCGGCGCGGCCTAGGGTGGGCCCGTGCCTAGGAAGGGTGTGGGCTCCCTGGCCGCCTCCCAGCCTCTCTTTGCCTATAAGAAGCCCCCGATGCCTAAACCCTAAGGACCCGATCAATATTCCACGAAACCATCTGTAGCCGCCACCACCATCGTCCCTAGATCAGGGGGATCTGAAGCTCTTCCCGGCACCCTGTCGGAGGGGAGATCATCCCGGAGGCCTTCTTCTTCATCATGCCAGCCTCCGGTATGAAGCGTGAGTAGTTCCACCTTGGACTACGGGTCCATGTAGTACCTAGATGGTTGTATCTACTCCTTGTGCTTTCATGTATAGATCTTGTGAGCTCCATTCATGATCAAGATCTCATCTATTTGTAATCATGCATGTTGTGTTTGCAGGGATCCGATGGATATTGAGATTAATATGTCAGATTGATTAATGGTTTTGTCTTATTGATTCTATCATGTATGTGTTGTTTGTGATCTTGCATGCTCTCCGTTGTTAGTAGCTATATTGGCCAAGTAGTTGCTAGTGACTCCAAGAGGGGCTATTTATGCTCGATGGTGGGTTCATGCCTCTATTTAATCAAGGGAAGTGACAGAAATCTCTAAGGTTGTAGATGTTCTGTTGCCACTAGGGAGAAAACAACGGTCTCTAGTTCATGGAACAAGTGGATTGTTTACCTTACACACTTTGCTTAAAGCAGTTGTCTGTTGCTTGCAACTTAATACTGGAGGGGGTTCGGATGATAACCCAAAGGTGGACTTCTAGTCATATATGCAATTGGATGGCGGTCTATGTATCTTGTTGTATTGACCAATCGAATCTCATAGGATCTTTATGTCTAGTATTGCATTATTATGCCTTGCCCAGTCCTGTCAATTGCCCTGCTGTAATTTGTTTACCCAGCATGCCATGTTTGTTTATCTAAGGAGAACACCTCTAGTGAACTATGGACCCCGGTCCAATCTTTACCATTGATACATCTTCCACTGTTATTGTTTACTTGCTGCAAACCATCATCACCTTCCACACCATACAGTTAATCCTTTGTTACAGCAACCGGTGAGATTGACAACCTCACTGTTAATTGGGGCAAAGTCTTGAGTTTGTGTTGTGCAGGTTTCCACGTTGCTTGCAACACCTTTTGAGATGTTTCCTTCCTCCTACTGGTTCGATAACCTCAGCTTCTTACTGAGCGAAAACTTGCTGATGTGCTGCATCATACCTTGCGCTTGGGGTTTCCAAATGAGGCGTCAACACGCATCATTGTCCAGAGAAATTACATCAAGACACCAAGTAATCCAAGCTGCAATCTAGTTAAAATCCTTTTAAGGGTGGTAGTACCCTAGTTGTCCTAAAACCAACTTGTTGTTTGTAGCCTTCCCGAATCTCGGGACGAGATTCCTTTTAAGGGTGGTAGTATGTCACGTCCCAAATTTTTGCAAATTTTGACATATGAAAAATAAAAAAACAAAAGAAATAAATGATGAAATTTAGAGGGAAAAGAAACTTTTTTCTTCTAAATGGAAACACCCAAACCTTATTTGATCAAAATTTTAATGAGAAAGTAACAAACAAATTTTCAAATAGATCAAATGTATTCATGCATGGAATGTATCTTGATTTTGAACATTTGGAAAAGATAAACCTAAACCCTAATAAAAGAAATCATCATCAAGATCACTCCAAGACTATGGCTTGTTCCATATAAAAATTTAGCAACAACATTCCTAAATAATTAATAATGGTAAACAAAAATATTATAAAACCATGGGAATTGATTTCACTCAATTTGGAGCCATGGATAAAAACTTATGATTTTTATAAGATAAAAGGAAGTATTCCAAAGCTAATAAAAGCTCATAGATAAAATCAATACTTAAATTGTGGACAAAGTAATTCTAAAGGATATAAAAAGATAAATAATTATTAAATAGAATTATACAAATTGGAATCACTATTTTTGGAGCTATAAATAAAAAGATGTGAATTTTATAAGACAAAGAAAGAATTAAATAAATAAGAATTATTGCAAAGACAATTTAAACCAGGGCTAAAATCCATAAGTAAATGGAATAAAAGTTTATTAGATAATATAAAAATACAAAAGTTTATTTAAATAAAATTATATGGGCTTAGTGAACCATATTCAAATTTATTTAAATAAATACCAATATGCATCACTTAATTTTAGATGAATATTAATTGATAAAAATATTTGAATTGGACTAAATAATACACTAATAATTGGTATAAAACCTACTGAAAAGATGGGAGAAGATTTGAATTCAAATTAAGGTTTGAATCAAATGAATTGTTTAAAAACCAAAAATAGAAACATAAAAAGGAAAATGAAATAAGAAGAAAAAACTTACCAGCAGCCAAACCCAACTAGGCCCAGCAACCCAGCCCAACCAGCCCACCCGGGCCACTCCCCTCTCTCCCCGCAGGTTTTTCTTACCGCGCCCTCACTGACCACCGGGCCCCACTTACACATCAACCCGCCATCAACCTCGCACGTTGAACACGCCCCCCTCTCTCTGTCGTTTCCCTGATTGAATTCGCTTAAATCCCATTGATTTGTGGCTTGATTTCCTTCCCCAATCTCGTCCTCTTAACCCCACTCCCTCCTCTCCGTTTCCCCTCAAACAGTGCAACCAGAGATCCCCCGGGCCGCTCGCATTTGACCTCGTGCCGCCGCATCCCCGACAAGCTCCGACGACGACTCCAGCGAAATCTGGCCGCCCCTCGCCCTCTGATTTGCTCTATGGTGTTTGTCGTCCTCAAGCGCATCCACTGACTCCCTCCATTTGATTTATAATGCCATGTAGGCTCGGCTTTGTATTCGTTTGTGAGCAACCGACGACGAGCACAACTCCGGCGAGAAATTTCCAGTGAGCCTCGACCACTCCTTGCCCTCCGCCTCGCACTGTTGTGACTGCTACTCTCAGGCGCACTCACTGATGCCTTTCTTTTGCTTGCTTGTTCCTCAGACGCTAGCAACGTCCCCGTCTGCAAGCCACCGACGGCGAACGAACTCCGGCGATGAATTGCGACTGAATCTGTGCGCCCCTTCCTCTACTACGACCACCCCTGAGCTCGCCTCAATCCCACGACCTCGGTAATGTTCGGCTCCCTCCCTCTTACCCCTCTGAACCGTCGGTATGCCACCACTAGGCGCATCGCCAGCAGCGCCGCCGGTACCTTGGCCAAAGCGCTCAGGTCCATCAGATGTGTATCCTAGGGCCTAGATTAGACCACTTACTGAAACGGTATCAATCCATCTGAGCCATGCGATTCCACTTAGATCTAACGGCTCACAATGCTGATCCTGCCAAAGCGGTACCAACCAATAGGAACAGGCCACGTGTCTGTGTTTTAGATTTAAAATCCAGATTTGATCTATTATATGATTGAACTTGTAAAATTCATAACTTTTGTTCTACAAATCGGAAAATTACAAATTTGGTGTCTATGGATTCACAAAAAATATGAAATACATTATTATGGCCTTAGTTTGTACACTTGTTTCTGTAAAATTTTAGTTTTAGGCAGAGACTTGTTTAGGGTTATTTTGAGTATAAAAATTGTTCTAAAAATTATTTTTGAATGAATCCTTTTGCAAATGGTTTTGTTTTGAACCCTCTGACCATAAACACTAACGTTTGAAATTAAAAATATATTTTGTTGACCCTAGGAATTATCCCTTTGAATAAAGCTTTTCTAGTAAAACAAAAATGATTTAAATAACCAAAGTACACTAACTTGGTTCCAATTGAAATTCCACTTTTATAAAAAGACCAGTAGGTGTTGGTGATGTTTAGAACCTTTTTAGGAACAACTTTTTCAATAAAATAACCTTTTGCATGCTTGCATGCATTTCTTTGTTTTCTTGTTTTGATTTGTTATTTTGTGTAGTAGTTTTAAGAATGTGCTTTGCTTGATTGTAATGAATTGAACCTTGAGGAGTGTGACATTTGCAAGATCAAGGAGAGTATCTAGATTTTCTAATAAAAAGGCAAGTGATACTTTGGTCATCAAAAGTCCTATCTTTTCAATATTGCATTAGTGATATTTTTGTAGTATGCATGATAGGACTATTTGGTATATTTCTATGCTATGCAAATCCCATAGTATCTACCTTGGTAGTATTTCCTAAAAGATAGGAGACATGGTAAGTTTAGAATTCTTAGTATAGATATATGGAATTGTGGGTGGGAATCATGATATGATGTCTTATGAACATACAAATATTTTTTGGACTAATGAAAACAACCGATGTTAATGAAACACCTGGGTGGAAATGGGACTTGTATGGATGAATTTTTATTGAGTGGTTACCCACGGCCCATTTCTATGGTTTACCCTGGTGTATCTCACTTGTGGATGACCATCCAGTAGGCTTGTCAACGAGCCGAACTCGAGCGAACATTGTTAGACTCGGCTCGAGCTCGGTAGAAGCTCGAGCCGAGCTCGAGCAAGCCTAGGTTGATCTTCGAGCCTATATCTAAGCTCGAGTTCGGCTCGACCAAAGCTCGAGTAGGCTTGAGCTCGGTTCGTTGAAGCTCGGTAAGAAAATTTTAGTACATCACCATGCAGCTACATAGAAAGAAAATAGTAAAGCGTGAAAACGGAATAGCAGAAATGGCTTGGATTTTCATATAATAGTAATACAGTGCCAACATGCCTGCATAATTATTTTAGCGGTCTTACAACAGATGGAATAATAATAGTAGTCTCAATTTTGCGGCTATACAAAAATCACGAGCTTTATCAAACTGTTTGAGTTCGGCTCGACTAAGCTCGCGAGCTCGAAAATAGGCTCGAGCTTGGTTTGTTAGAGAGACGAATCAAGCTCGAGTCGAGCTGTTAACGCGGCGAACTCGCACAGTTTGTCAAGCACGAACTTTTTTGATAGCCCTACCACCCAGGAACAAAGAGATTTGAGACATTCTTGTCGTGAAAGCTTCCAGTGCAGCCACATGGCATATGGGCTCTGCCTTGACCGACTAAGTTGCAAGAACTCAGACGGACAGACACAAGGTGGTAGTGATGATAGGATGGAACGCATTTGTGGTGATCTGAGGGATTGTTTCTGAAAAGTCTCGTCTTGATGCATGTCGAGTCTTGTGAGGAAAGTGCACCACCTCTCGAGAGGGTAAAACTAAGTACTTAGCCGTGTCCCTGGTTATGGACAATTTTTGAGCATCAAGACAATGAAGCAGAATTAAGAATCTCATCATTCTAATTTCTCTAAGTTAAAACTTATTGGATGAACAAGGGAAGCACCTAGTGTGTATCTAGTGTGCCAAGTTTGATGAAGTGTTTTGAAAAATAGAAAAAATATTTTACAGAGTGATGGGGATATGCCTATCGGGGTATACCCAACAGGATGTTTCCTATTGGCCCAAGCTGCCAGCGAGTGGGCTCGCAGGACGGCGACTGGATCGAGACTTAGCGAGGACCCAAGCGACTAGAAGCTGGAGGCCCAGAAGCGTAGCTAGGCCTAGTCGGATTAGGTCAAGAACCCTCTGAATCCTTAACTAATTCAGTTGTAGATCTGTAAACCATAGCGAGGTGAGCCTATATAAACCTCCCTAGGGTACGTATAGAGGACACGTTCCATCAGACACCCAACGACTTGCCGCCTAGTCATCGAGCTCGCCCTTGTACTCTCTCCATAATACAATCTAGCGGGAGTAGGTCTTTACCCTCCAGGGGGCTGACCCTGGGTAAAACCTTGTGTCTCCGCCCTCAGCTCGCACCACAGATGGCTGTCCGCTCTTGCCCTTCGTTCTACTACTCGCTGTCGATTGCAGCATCTGCCATGGTCATACCCACGACAGTTGGCGCCCACCGTGGGGCAAGCGGCGCTTGGAGGGTGATAATCCAGGCGGGATCGCTTACCATTAACACCGACCAGATTGATCGAGGCGTTTCCAGCCGATCGCCGTTCGACGCGACCTCACGCTGATAAAGCTCGGTCATCCGTACATGTCCGATCGGATATGAATAGCAGCTAAGTCAATCCCTTCGTTCTATGTCATTGATTACTTTGCAGAATTGCCTATTCAGTTTTAGTGTAATCGTTGCGTGTTTATCTTATGTACATATATTATGCGCTATTGAATTCATCGCAACTCAAGAAAAAAAAGCCGCCACAGTCATGTCTTAGGGGCAGACACCGACCAATGCAGAGTCCCAAGGAAAAGAGCAGTTTGGCCAAGATTCGTCAGATCGATCAATTCCTAAAGCCACGCACGTAATAATTGCGGTTTGGCCAGGCCTAGATCGTACGCAAGCAGCGGCTGCCACGGATCAAAGTCCCAAGGCAGATATTAGTACTTGACTGCATCGAGATCTACTAGAGACAAAAGGTAAAAAATAATACTCTTTTTCCGATAGATTCATGCATGCCAATTCAGGTATATACTAGTGTTCAATCTAGTATAAGCTAATAGTGTCGATCTATTTCATAATTGCAGCATCGTATCAAACTCAAACTCCTGACCACATGCGCGTGCGTGTTTAAATTTTCTCTCCTAATCTACGATAATGCCGGACTAAATTATCAATGCTAATCATTGTTATTTTCATTCGTGAACCTGTGCAAGGAATAAATTCGGGGAACCTGATCGAGTCGACCTCGAGGTTACGCGCATCCGTCTGCTTGGAGGTGGTGGTGCCCCCTCCGACGGTGTTGCACAACGGTACTTGACAGCCTCATCGGTTCGCCCGTAAGCAGCGCTCTGCGACACGCGTACTCGCCATCACGGACTTCCCTCGTCGACTCGCCCATCACGGATTCGTCTAGCGCGGACTCGTCGTCACGGACTTGCCATTGCTAAAAGCTAAGTTTCTTTACACTCGTATATGCTATGAGTCCAAAACATATATGCATCTTCATTCATTCTCCAAAGCCGACCATGCAGTCGCATATGTCCCTTTTCAGGGACCACAATCATACTTGGGATCGGTTTCAGTTTTGTCTGGTGTTTATTCGCGTTCATCGAAGTAGTGAGGCTAGGTACCAAAAGGCCGACCTTGTCTCCGGGTTCAATAGTCTGGCATCGCGTCCCTGTTACCCGGCAACCGTTTGATGCTGGAGGTCTGCCTACTCATGAAAAGACACGCATAAGCCTTACATACTGTCCATCGATACACATAACAAAAGTGCATTTTCTTTAACATCTACAATTTGCACGTCTTACAAAAGTTTAATATATTTCATAAATACACCTTATTGCAGTCGTACTTTTTCCTCCTTATCAGCAAAACGGTATCTTTCTCGCCACTTGCCGCGGCTTCATGAACTTGGCGCTTCGCCGCCGCCAAGGCTCGGGCTCGGCCGCTCGACCGACTCGCCGCACACGGGGGCTCGGTGCTCGCCGGTCGCTCGACCTCGCCACTCGCCGCGCTCGGGAACTCGGCGCTCGCCG
Organism: Avena insularis; assembly: GCA_023614405.1. Taxonomy (NCBI): domain Eukaryota; kingdom Viridiplantae; phylum Streptophyta; class Magnoliopsida; order Poales; family Poaceae; genus Avena; species Avena insularis. The sequence continues at coordinate 206,275 of JAJUPC010000111.1, read as the reverse complement.
GTCGCTCGACCTCGTCACTCGTCGCGCTCGGGAACTTGGCGCTCGCCGGTCGCGCGACCTCGGCACTTGCCGCGTTCGGGAACTTGGCGCTCGTCGGTCGCTCGACCTCGACGCTCGGGGACTCGGCGCTCACCGGTCGCTCGACCTTGCCACTCTCCGCGCTCGGGGACTCGGTGCTCACCGGTCGCTCGACCTCGCCACTTGCCGCGTTCGGTAACTCGGAACACTCCACGTTTAGGGACTCGCCGCAACTGGCGGCCTCACCGACACCCTGCGTCTTTCGTCAGTGGGCCATCACCGACTGGCTCACGCCGACCGCCTCCCGCCGACCGCCTCCCGCTTCACGGTTCTTTTCTTTGTTCAAGAGCTCATCGCCGATTCGCCACGACCCATCGTCAAGACTCTCCGCGCCCTGCCTCAAGCCCGCGTCTAATCACAACGCGCTCGGGGACTGCTGATGGGGGAATACCAATCGGGTTATACCCACGAAGCGGAGTCGCCATCTGGATCGAGCCGACTGAAACCTAGCCCTGAGCGGGTCGACTCGCCCAATACGGCAACTAGCGCATGCTAGACCCAGACGAGTGGCGCCGATTGGAAGCCCAAGACGGGCGACTTCAATACAAATCCCACCAAATACTTGTAAACCCTAACTTGCATATATAAAGCCACCAGGGGCACACCCACGGGGTAGGCTCTCGTACATTAGACTAGATCTAGTCTCTCCCTCCGCCTACGGCGGCTCCCATGTAAACCAATCTATGATCATATACTGGATTGATAGCAAGACGTAGCGATCCTCCACCGAGGGGATGTGAACCTGGGTACATCGTGTGCCAATCTCGCTCCCAGATTATCCTACGTCGCCTTGCTCCCTCTATGTAAGCTACCCCCAGTAGAATCTGCAGTGCAATACCACGAAACAGATGATAGGGAAAACTTATTTTATGCAAAGGCCAGCCAAAACTCCACTTAGCCATATATTCATATAGATGTTAGGTTCTCCATATCAATATGATATCACTTGCCAATACAATTCAAATGTATTGATCCTTGTGTCTATAACTTATCATGTTGCAGGTTTGCTTGATGTTAGTGAAGTGTGTTGAGTAGGGATTACAAGTCTACAACCAACATGTTTGCCTGTGGCATATGAAGATGAAGGACTTGTTGGGGATATACTTCCCGGGTATACCCACAGGACTCACTGACCAGGGTGGCCCACTAACGGGTTAGAGCTTTGCTTCACGAGCGGACCAGTCAGAGAAAGAGGAGCCAGTTTCGGCTACGACAAGGACCAAAAGAGTTACCAACTTAGGCCTATAGTATTACTTTTAGTCCAAGTTGTACGTAGTTACCGACTCTATAACGTAGCCGGATAGGTCTCTCCCTGTAACCCTAGGCCCCGGTGACTATATAAACCAGCCCTATGGGAGACTTTAGGGAAATAACACAACAACCACAACAATCAACTCGCACAGGAAACCCTCTCTTGTAATTCATTGTAACATCCGGCTTACGCCGATATATTACTGGGTTGCTAGGAGGAGTAGGATTCGATCACCGCAGTCGGATCTGAACCTGGGTAAACTTGTGCTCACTGCTCCTGGAACATCCGACGTCTCACACCCCATCCTTCCAACACCACTAGGACCCCCTATGGCGTACTTGTCAACAATCCGATGACAGTTGGCACCCATCGTGGGGCAGGTGACCTTTGGAGCATCGTTCCAGGTGGAGTCTGCGCATGCAGGAATCGGCAAAACAATCGCCATGGGTCGCGTGGTCTATGCTAGTGATGTCCCTCTCGTCCTCCTAGATGAGACTTGGATTCCGGCTTCAAAACCCGTGACGACCTACATAATCATGTCAATCGGCGAGATCGATATTTATCTCAGTTTCGCTGATCCCGCCCAACCCACCCTAGAGGTGATGACGATGGCGGAAGAAAAATCCGGATCTACTTTGTCCGCAAAGGCGGAAGAGTTCAGGGTCTCGGAGAAAATCAAACCCACCCAACCCACTCCGTAGTGGAGGAAGAGGTGGAAGAAGCAGTCAGATCCGATCTCTCCAGCAAGATCGGATACATAGACGAGGAGTACATCTGCTACGGATCCAGCTTTGCTGACGTCGAAGCGGAAACCAAGTTATACAAATACCTCAAGAACATGAACAAGAAGAAGCACTGCTTCGTACACCACGTAAGCACTGGATCCGACTTTGTCGATGCTGGATCTGGTAGCGACTCGGTCCTAGACGCAATCAAAGAAAACGCCGACTTACCTGGCTCCCCAGCGGAGTCAATCATGTCGCAAGAACTTCGAGACTTCGACAAAGAGATAGAGGAGTATGAGCAAGATCACGTCTCCAGACAAACGCCAGGTGAGCCGGAAACTCCTCCTAGTCCATATGATAGCATGGATGAAAGCTACACCTCGCAGGATGACATGGACACCGGAGATTCCTCTGAGGTCTACAAGCCAACCATGACAGAAAGTACCGACGGAAGTTTATCCCCCGGTACTAGACCAAAAGCCGACTTTGCCACTGGTACGCACGTTAAGGCTACTGGGCGGTCAAAGAAGAAGAACAAGAACAAGAATCCGACTCCGGAAGAGCCGGATGTTGAGGAAACCAACAAAGAAAACATTGACGAAGAGATTGAGATGGAAAATCAGGACAGAAATCAGATTAATCCCACCCCGATCGATCCTCCTGTGGATGGACACGTTGTCACTAAGGGTGCACACGAAATATACGGAGATTATCTCACAATTCCAATCCCAATGGCTTTGGATCTTACACCAGAGGCGCTGGAGAAAAGGGCTGAGGACCTGGAAAAGCGCCACCTATTTCTGCTTGAAGAGGTCGCACGCCTCGTCGAGATGAGACAACAGTTAGACGATGATCCTGCCAGATATCAGTTAGATTTCAAGCGATGTCCAAACAAAACAAGGGGAGGTCCATTTCTTGCAAACAAGAATCCGGATATCCACAAATATCTATTCAACGGAAAAGATGGAGATAGGATTCGAGTCTACAGCACGCCGGTGGAAAACGGTGCTGCAGCTCGAGCCATCCTCGCCAACGATCCGTCTCCGTAGCAGGTCCAGTAGTTTGTCGTGTTGCTGGACAACGGATTAAAGCAGCAGAAGACGACCACGTCATTCAGTGGCAAGCTGGCCTAAAAATCCGAGTTTTGCCACACTGGCACTAACCAAACGCCGATGTAAGGCTTCGCAGGGATACAGCCCAGCGTTATCGTCCCCGTGGAGAATAAGAAAATTCCAGGACGGATCCAATAGCCAATCTCACCGGCCGACACGTGACTGGGCAAGAGTTATTCCGGCTGCGGCCGAAGACGCCATCAGGGCAATGGTTCCTCATCAGGACCATCGTCGGCAAAACAATCGCTATAGAGAAGACCCAGAAACACGCCGCCAGCGAGAAGAGCAAGATCGGCTAAGGATACCACCACCGAGTCGTCCGGCTGGCAACGTCGGACGAAGAGATGATCCGGATCGTCCTGAATCTAGTAGGGACGGCGTTCGAAGAAACAGGCATCAGAGTCCGCATAATGAGGCTCCACCGCCACCACCAAGAAACCCAGCCAGAAATAACCCACCAGGGCCACCATCGCCTCCCAGCAGCGACCATGAAGGATCACATCATAGCCACGGAAGCCGCAGGGGAGGAGGCGGCAATGGTGATAGAAAAAGCAGAAATCCAACTCCACCACACAGAAGCCGCGAGCCTCCAAGGTGCAGATCTCTCTCGCCAAACGACGCTCGCCATCGCAACATAGAAGCGTGGCGGTACGAGGAAGAGGATGTGTACATGGGACCCCAAGTGTTTTGGTCCACATATACGTTGGACAAAATTTCTGGTTGACTTTGGCATCGCCAAACATATTCAGCCCTATGACAGCGCAGCTAGGCCAGATACTTGGCTCCAGGATTTTTTCTAGGCTTGCTGCATCGCCAAAGGAGGAAATAGCCTAGTTGAAGTCCGATATCTCCCACTGATGCTGCGGAAGACGGCTCGATCATGGCTCAATAAACTGCCAGAAAATTCAATTCATAACTGGTATGATATGCAAAGTGCGTTCTTTTCAAACTTCGAGGGAACATACAGGAGGCCTTGCATAGTCGGAGACTTGTAGTGTTGCACCCAAAGACCCGAAGAAATATGCCGGGTCTACCTCAGACGATGGATCGATACAGAGAACTCCTGTGAAGGAGTAAACGAGCAAACTGCGATAGAAGCTTTTATTGCAGGATTTCCAATCGGACTTTTATGTCATAGGCTGAAGCGTGACCATGTCACAGATTTGGGAGAAATGATAGAGACGGCAAGCAAGTATGCTGACGCCGATGATGATTCAGAAGGGCTGCTAAATATTCTGGCCAATCCCAATGCGGCCAAACAGCCAAAGCAAACTCAGAAGCGCAAAAACACCTCGGACAAAAAGCCGGCTCCGGACAACGCAGCTGTCAACGCAACGTTCGGATCTGGAGGACGAGGAGGGCGCGGAGGCGGCCATGGCAGAGGCCGGGGAACTTCCCGAATCCAGGGCAGAGGAGACCAACAACCCGGAAGAACCTACACCTAGGCTGACATTGCCAATAATCCCTGTGTCCACCACTTGGATAGTAACGTAGGATCTACCCATACAAATGTCGAGTGTCATTTTGATGACGACATCAAGAAAGACGAATCCGCTGGCTATAGAGCCAAGCGACGAAAAGGAAAGAAAAATTCCGAGAAAGGAAAGGAGCCCAAGGAAGATTCCGACATGGAAGAAGCGGAAGTCGCTGTAGAGCCCAAATCGGATGGAAAGAAGACTTTTCTGACTAAAAAAGACGCATACGTCTGTTTCCTTGGATCCTAGCCAGCTAAGGACAAAAAGGCGGTTCTTAGTGAGCTCAATGCCACAATTTCGGCTGTCCCCCAATTCCTGGATTGGTCAGAGGTAACCATCACCTTTGATCGTTCAGATTACCCGAGGAAAATACATCGTCGGGGAAAGTACCCTCTGGTTGTCAATCCTCTTATTGATGGCTATGAGTTCTCAAAAACACTCATGGATGGTGGGAGTAGTATCAGCATCCTCTACATCGAGACGCTCCAACGCATGAAGCTACACGAAAGCCAGTTGAGTTACAGCAGTGTAACTTTCCATGGCATTATACCAGGAAGATAGGAAAATTCTCTGGGTGAGATTACTCTGGACGTGACATTCGGAACCCAAGATAATTACCGGACCGAGCCACTCTCTTTCGAGGTGGTACCATTCAAAAGTGCTTACCACACCATCTTCGGATGTCCGGCTTACTGGGCGTTCATGGCCCATCCCTGTTACATCTACAACATGATTAAACTTCCAGGTCCAAAGGGCATAATCACCGTACAAGGAAATCCAAGGAAGGCGCGAGAGTGCGGCAAAGGATCTCCTTCCTTCGCCAAAGTCATGCTGCACGCCCAGGAGTACCAGGAGATCAAGAAGACCATCAATCCGTCCAAGATGCCCGCTATAAAGAACGAGGTGTTGAAGCCAAGTTTGCAGTTCAAGGCGTCGGAAGAGACGAATAAGACGTCGCTGAAGGAAGATGATCCCTCCAAGACGACAAACATAGGGGTAGGCTTAGGCCACGCATAGGAAAGCGTGTTCGTCGAGTTCCTCAAAGCTAATAGTGACATCTTCGCATGGCAGCCATCTGACATGATCGGAGTACCTAGGGAACTTGTCGAGCACTCTCTTAATGTGTATCCAGACGCTAAACCCGTCAAACAGTCCTTACGACGGTTTGGTGATGAAAAGCGTAAAGCAATAGCCAAGAAATTAGCCCGCTTAGAGTTAGCAGATTTCATAATAGAGGTCATCCATACAGATTGGGTGGCAAATCCTGTACTCGTCCCTAAAAAGTACACCATTGATTTAAGGATGTGTGTTGATTATACCGCTTTGAACAAGGCATGCCCAAAAGATTCGTTTCCTTTGCCAAGAATCGATCAAGTTATCCACTCAACGGCAGGGTCGGAATTTCTCGGTTTTCTCGATGCATATTCCGGATATCACCAAATACCGATGAAAAATTCGGATCAAATTAAGACGTCTTTTGTCACTCCTTTCGGAACCTTATGCTATAAAACTATGCCATTTGGATTAAAGAACGCAGGAGAAACATATCAATGTACCATGCAACGTTGTCTTAACGACCAAATCGGACGCAACATCTACGTATACGTAGACGCCATAGCAGCTATGTCCAAAAGGAAGGAAACTTTGATTTCCGACTTGTATGAAACGTTTGCTAGTCTACGAAAATTCAATATGATGCTAAATCCGAAGAAGTGTTTCTTTGGAATTCTAGCCAGAAAATTGTTAGGTTTCATCGTCTCCGAGCAAGGCATAAAGGTGAATCGTGACAAAATCAAGGCTATTCTAGATATTACCAGGCTCACTCGCCTAAAGGACGTACAACGCCTCACTGGTTGCATTGCAGCGGTGAGTCGGTTCGTCAGTCGGCTCGGTCAAAGAGTCGCACCTTTATACAAACTCTTGAAGAAAACCGATAAATTTGTCTAGACCCCAGAAGCCGAAACTTCCCTGTAAAGTTTGAAAGATTTGCTTTCAAATCCACCAGTTCTCGCAACGCCAAAACCTCAGGAACCTCTGTTACTCTACATTGCAGCGACCAACAAGGTCATAAGCGTGGTGACGGTAGTTGAGCGCGAGGAAGAAGGCCACGAGCATAAGGTGCAATGGCCAACCTATTATCTAAGTGAAGTCCTAACAGAATCAAATCAACGGTATCCACATCATCAAAAGTTATCTTATGGAGTGTTCTTCGCATTCAGAAAGTTACGTCACTATTTTCAAGAGCACAAGATCACAGTAGTGAGCACAGCTCCTCTGCGAGATATAATCAACAATCGTGACGCCACAGGACGTGTCGCAAAATAGGGAATAGAGCTTGTAGCTTTCGACATTGAGTACAAACCACGTATAGCAATCAAGTCCCAAATTCTCGCCGACTTTGTCGTTGATTGGACAGAAACGGCAGAAAACTCAGGCCCTCCAGACTCTGAATTTTGGACCCTTCACTTTGACGGATCAAAAGCACGAGGAGGCTCGGGGGCTGGCGTGGTGCTCAAATCACCCCAAGGGGATAAGCTGTTCTATGTGTTGCAAATACACTTCACGGCAACCAATAATATTGCTGAGTACGAAGCACTGCTACATGGAATACGCATGGCCAAAAAACATTGGCATATCAAGACTCATGTGTTACGGAGATTCGGATTTAGTTGCTCAGCAAGTATCCGATATCTGCAATGCAAACAAACACATGGCAGCATACAAGGCTTTCGTGGATGAACTATCCAAATCGTTCGAGGGTTTTGAGGTTCAACACATCCCTCGAGCATAAAATGAGGAAGCAGATGCTCTATCAAGGATAGGCTCTCCGTGGAAACAAGTACCGGATGGAGCTTTTTTAGAGCATTTAAGGGTCCCCTCCATAGTCGGTGTTGATGAGGACTATCCGACGAAATCCGACTCACCTTTAATAGCAGTTCTGGATGTAATTCCCAGTTGGACAAAACCCTATCTGGATTTCCTGATAGACGGAAAACTTCCCGAAGACGAAGTCTTGAGCCGGCAGATTGCCCGATGAGCAAAAGCATACACTATAATAAATGGTGAGCTCTATAAGCGGAGTGTTTCTGGCGTGTTTCAGAGATGTATTTCTTTAGAAGGAGTGGAAATCTTAACAGAAATCCATGAAGGCGAGTGTGATCACCACACTGCAGCCAGATCCTTAGTGGCAAAAAAATTCGACACGGATTCTTTTGGCTTACAGTTAAGGAAGATGCCGACAAACTTGTCAAAACGTGCAAGGGCTGCCAAAAGTACACTCATCAGGCACACGTTTCGGCTGAACAGCTACGAACAATCCCTATTACATGGCCATTCACGGTCTGGGGGCTTGATATGGTAGGTCCGTTTCACACGGCAAAATGTGAATTTACTCACCTACTAGTTATGGTGGATAAATTTACAAAATATATTGAGGCTAAACCCGTAACAAGTTGCGATGGAGCCACAGCCAGAAGATTCGTCGAGGACATAATCACCGGATTAGGATATCCACACAGTATAATTACTAACAACGGGAGCAACTTTTTCATGGGTGAACTTGCCGAATTCTGCGAAGAGCAAGGGATCCGACTTGATATTGCACCAGTCGCACATCCAGAAGCCAATGGACAAGTCGAAAGAACTAATGGCCTTATTCTACAAGGAATCCAACCTCGCCTCGAGGCACCTCTTCTTCGGGCCACGGGGGCTTGGGCGGAAGAATTACCATCTGTGATATGGAGCTTACGTATAACCCCTAACAGGTCAACCGGCTATACTCATTTCTTCTTGGTCTACGGTGCAGAAGAAGTTCTTCCAAGTGATCTGATTCATCAGGCTCCACGAGTCAAAGCGCATATCGAAGAAGATGCAGAAGTTTCTCGGAAATATGATCTCGATATAATCGAAGTACGCATCGTTGCTAAGTAGAGATCTACAGCCTATCAATAGAAGTTACGCAAGTATCATAGTCAGAGAGTGCAAAACCGTTCTTTCAGAAAATGTGATTTAGTTCTCCGACTTATGCAAAAGAGAAAGCACAAACTTTTCCCAATTTGGGAAGGACCTTTTATGGTTAGCAGAGTTCTGCATAATGGGTCATATTATTTAACCGACATGAGACCAGTCAAGGAAAGACCTGACACTCGGAAAAGGAATAGAGCTGGTGGCAGCACAGACCCAGATAAAATAGACCGTCCATGGAATATTGCACAGCTACGTCCCTTATATTCTTAGTTATATTTCCTTGTAATCATATATGTACATGTTCAAAGCGAAATAAAGTATTGGTTTCCTCATATTGTTATTTTTGAGACGTTTTTGCCATCTTATTTCCAAAAGAGCATGTAATTTTTTCAAAAATCCCAGAATGCTTGAAAGTACTTTATGTTCATTTAGCTCTGGTTACGATTTTTGAAACAATCTAAAAATGTTACCTTAGGGTACAAAGTTTAAATTATTGTCTATACTTTGATTCTTTATCTGATTGCTTAGACGCGGGTATTTTTCGAGTAATGAGTTGTTGGTACTAGAAGCCGGCTTTATTTCCGAGTTTAAACTGGTTTAGCAATTGCACTTCATTGCTCGACAAAGTTTTCGTGCTAAAGGTTGGCCGACCCATGAAAGGGACGAGGCAGAGACCGATAAGTATAGGCATATATATATAAAGAGAGTGCTTGAGAAACTTTCAAGCACAAAGCATAAAAATATATAAACAAAAGTGCTAAGATAGTAAAAGCATCAGTTTTTACAGACCAGCACAAAATAAATATTGTAGCCATGATTACATTGCCATAAGTTTAAGATAATGCATAGAAATTTGTTTATGCTGCAGGCAGTGGTGATGAAGCAGGTGGAACACTAGAATCAACAGCAATGTCGCCCTCGATCTCAGACTCGGAAGCGTTGTTGATTTCTGGCTCTTGAGGCGAAGGAGGCGCGATGACGAATTCGAAGAATGGCGTCGTATAGTTGGTCATCTCCGCCACCCGACAAGCATAACCTGCACAAGATTATTGGATGGCCTTGATATCTTGCGGGTTACCCTTATCATCATCCTCGGCAATGCCCTTAGTGACGTGCCAGATTTCCATCTCGCTATGGTGGCTCGTCACCATGGTCAGAGCTGTTTGCGTAGCAGTCCGAGCGTAGGAGATCTTCTAGTCCTCTATCAACTTCGGAATCTCCTTAACACTGTCCCTCACCTCATGCACTGACATTGTCTGCAAGTCGGAAAGCTTGACGGCTTCGCCAACCTCTTCTAGAGTTTGGCAGAAGTCAAACAAGACATCTCCGACGAGCTTAATGCGCCCGAGGCAAGGTTCAGAAGTGGAAGAGTCGGAAAGATTCAGGGGGGCTAAGAAAGAACCAAAAAGTTAAATTCCGGCTAAGACGAAAGTCGAAAAATGAACAACACAAAGAAAATATTCAGAAATCTTACCAAGCACGGAGTGATTCCATTCAGCATGCTCCTTGTGGAGGCTGTCTAGTTCACTTGCAGAGGCCTGGGCAAGATCCTTCTTAATATCAAAATCCTTCCTAAGATCAGCAAGTTCCTTATCTTGGAGGGCTAGGAGCTTCTCGAGCCTCATGGTCTCGTGGTTGCTTGACTCCAGGACAGCGGCTACGGATTTCTCTGATTCCACAGTTAGCGTCTCAAGCTTTTCCCAGAGTTCAGCATTCTCTGCTTGCAAGACCTTGAAGTTTTCGGCCTACTCCACCATCTTGCTGGATTGGCATAACAATTCTGCAAAGACAAAAATATCAGTCGGATAAAGCAAATTCGACTATGACAAAACATTTAATTGCCAAAGAGGAAGCCAGAAAAGTTTACCTTCTGCTTCATCTTTTTCAACTTTCAACTTTGAATTCTCAAAGTGCAAAGCTTTGATTTCTTTGTGCTTATTGGAAATATTCTTGAGCAATTCCTAGTTGGAAGATGCAATTTTCTGTAAGTTTAGAGATGGAATACCATCAGACGGCTACTAAGACTCGGGTTGCAAATTTAACTAAATAAAATTACAGCACGAGCCTTGGGGGCTACACTAAATCGTTATTTTGCAACCTAAAAGCATCAACCCAGATCCAGAAATGTTTATCTGACTTTATGCTTGGGGGCTAGAGGATATGATAATAAATTGTAACATCCCAAAAATATCAAACTTAGATCATCAAAACACTAATCATCAAGTTTAGGGTTAACAAAAACTTTTCTAAATCAATTCATGAATGCATGCATATGTATATGCATAGTTTTTGAATTTCTTTAAAAACCACTTTGTTTGTGTGATCCATTGCTTGTAAAATGTTTCTTAGGTGAAAATAACATCATCTAAAACATTCCCCACACTTTTCCTAAAGACAAGTAAATCAAAACCAATATATTAAGTGAATGGTCATTTTGGCCAATTTAACTCACATGCCTACTTTGGCTGTCTCAAACTTTCAAAACCTAACAGAAACTTTTCTGGATCTTTGCACCCCTTGAATGTACTCATAACAAAGTATCAAGGCCCACCTTGTGATCATCCAGAAACTTTCAAATGCATAGTTTAAATGACAATTCAAAATTGAATCTTCTTCATATGGGAAGATCCCACTTTTTCAAAACCCACTCAAACAAGCTCAACTTTCAAAACCCAAGCATCTGCAGACTCACCAGAACCAATCTAGCAAACTCACCAAAATTCATTTCAAAATTCAAAACTTGATTTCATGCAGCCATTTCATCAAACAGGTTGCAGACACAAATCAAACAAAACCACAAACACTATAGTGTGCAGTGTTCTGAGCCTAACTTGTTCCCTAGTTAGCTCACACACAAACCAGTAGATCATCTAGAAAGATTAGCCCAACACTAGCACCCCTGTGAGCTTGCCATTGCCATTAATGGTGAACAGTAAAGCACCCCATGTCACCCCATTGTGGATGACAAGCTAGGAGCAGCAAGCCTAGCCAAGCATGTCCGGGAGGCGTACCGTCCATCGCCATCTTGCATGTCCCAGCATGGCGTTTCCAAGCCCTGGACCACGCGCACGAGACACGCCCAGACCATGCCGAGCGTGCGCCAGAGCGCCACCCGCGACCAGCATCCCCAGACCGCGCGCCGCCCTCACCGCGCGCACACACGATCACCACCGATCCAGGACACCGCCAGACACCCCCGTTTGCCGCCCCGTGCCATACAACCACCGCCGCCGTCGAAGACGCCGCCTCTGCCGCGCAGAGCGCCGCCCGTTCCAGACCAAACCACACCGCCCCATGCCTCGCGATCATATCGTTGAGCATCGCCAGGAGACACAGCACCGTCCCCTACCCTTGCCCATGCCATTAGCTGCCTGTAACGTTGCCCACGACGAGCTCACCTTGTGCCCCGACGGTCCCCTCGCTCGACTATAAATAGAGGCCACCCCCGCACGATTTATTCACACCATCTCACTCCCCTCTCCCCACTGACCGTGCCACACCATTCTCAGAGCAAGGCGAGCACCACCTCGCCGGAATTTCACCGGAGCCCGCCGCCTCTGGAGAAGAAGGGAGCCAGCGATTGGAGCCGCCCCAGGAGAAGCCACCGGTACCAGGAGGATCGCCATCGTCGACTTCGTTCGCTGCCGCCTCGCCGACCCTCGCCGTGCCGGTGAGCCCCAGCACCCCCAGCGCGCTAGGTTTCGCTTTCGCCGGAGCTGTCGACGATGACCCACAGTAGTTGGATTAGAACTAGATCGAGCGATCCACATCGCCCATACCGCTTCGCCCAGCCCGTGTCACCGACGAGTGGGGACACCCACTTACGCAGCCAGCAGAACCTAACTTAGCAGGCGCCCGTTAAAATTTCCGCATTGACAATTCAAATTAAACCTTTTTCTTTTTAAATTCAAACACACTTCTGTACCCAACTTCAAAAATCAACCCAGATCGATTCAGTGCACCAAATTGGATGAAACCAATTTTGTTGGAAAGGTCTGTGAATGCTTAATCCAAGCCTGTTGGATTCAAGTCATTTGGATCAGTAGATCAACCATAGCAAAAATAACAAGGCAGAAGCTTTTCTACATTCAAACATTTTTCAAATTTAAACCATAAAAGCTTTTGAGTTGATTTCAACTCTCAAAAATCACATTTAACCATACCTTTCAGAATATATAAAAATATATAGGTTTACTTGCAGAAAGAATGTTCAAGTAATAAAAGAATGCTTCATAAGCATTTCTAGCCACTTTAATCAATTAAAATAAAAGGGTAAAACCTTATTAAATTGTGACACCACTTTAAATCACATTCCCATGGACTACAATATGTGGTGATGACATGTGTCAACATGATCCCATGTTTAGTTTGGAGAATATTAAATCTTAAGTAGTTTTTCAATGAGTAGAAATTACTTTTCTAACATAAAAAGATTTAAACCAAGCCTTAACCTTGTAATGTTAGAGATGATGCTAGATCATCTATAGGACCCTTGTGTGTGATGATTGCAAGTAGTTAAGTATTGTTTGGTGATTGTGTACCTCGTATTTATTCATAGACGATAGTACCGACCAAGGATACTACGAGGAGGAAGGAGGATACTACGAAGAGGAAGCCGAGGAGAACTTCAACCACTGCTCTGCACAAGGCAAGCTAGTAACTATGCAAGCTTTACTAATCAAGTTGACCAATGCAAGCTAACACTTGCAAGATACCCTACTGATGCCACAAACCCATACTTGTGATATGAATACTATATGCCTTAAGCATATGTGATCATACCTACTTGCTAAACCAATCCTAGTTTTATGGCAAGCTTCTTACTTTATTTCTTTATCAAAGCTTACTTAGAGTCTACCTAAGAGTTTGGTAGATATTAGACAGTTGTGCTCAAGTTTGCCTAAAGAGCATAAAATTTGGCCTAAGCTAGAAATCTTGATCTCAGTCTAAGATATGATGTTGGACTTAGTGAAACTCCACTAGTTACCACCCCTCATTAGTACCACCCCCACCTGTAGATGCTAGTGCTAAGCATAAAACTTGATCAACTTTTAGATGGGAATACTTGGTGGAAAAATGGTTATGAAAACCTTGGAATGATGGATCATTCTATTGAAATGTTTTGGACATGTGTTTCCAAACACTTAATGATTTTGGTGATGAAAATGTTGAGGCATGAGCCTTAGCCCTTTATAAAACTGATGGTTGTCTGGATGCGATACCATTCCAATTTTATCGTACAACCACAATACCCGAATATTGGGTAGGGCTTGACTGGAAACTTATATACCTTAGTATTAGTTCCCTCACGGCCAAGGTCTGAGCTGAGGCTACCTTGTGAAGATTGTCCACCTGTGCAGTACCCAAGATGACAGTGGTCATGGTTGGGAGGCCAAACTCACAGGAGAGGTGCTTATACTAGGGCGTGTAATCGAAAGGTTAGGATTGATTATCCGCATACTGAGTATGGTGAATTCAGGATTTGTTCCTGACGGATGTATCGAATGTTGTGGTGAAAGTGTACAATCTACGAGAGTGTCAAACTATTGAATAGCCCGTCATGATTATGGACAGTTGGAGTGGCCATACTGTTCCCCTGTCAGACTTTTAAAATGACTTGTGAAATGAGTTGAGACTTGACTTGACCACAACAGAGTTGTGACCTGAATTACAAGATCCCACTTAGGAGTTATAAAAATGTGACTAGCTTAGAACTTAGTAAAGATAAACCTGGCTTTTTGCAAAACAACCCTAGAGCCTAGTGTCCTATTATCCAAAAAACCCTTACTTGTTAGTATTGGGTTGCGAGTACTTAAAGAGTACTCATGGCTTTGTCCCTGGCTATTCCCATGGCCAGACTATGAAGAGGAGTACCTGGAAGATGGACCCCAGGAAGGTTACACCAACTAGGATCATCTCCCATCGTCACCATTGCCTGTGACCCCGAAGATGGAGCTCCGCCTACGCTACCGTTATTATTACGTATTCCGCTGCTAGATGTTGTATTAAGAACTGGATCATGAGATCCCTATTTGTGTAAGAACTTATGTATCGTTGTAATGGATGAAGTACTATGGTATCCAATTCTGTTATGTCTCGCAAAAATGGTAATCCTGGAATTGCGATGTATGGCATAACAGGCATCTAGGATTGAAAAATCCGGGTGTTGACATAAATGCAAATAAGAATCGGAAATTTACAATGTGTTCCAGGTGCAACTTTTCAAATCTGAGCTTGGTGTTGTGAAACACCTTATCGGTAAGGGTGAGGGACGGAACATCCGTCGCTGGAAGCTCGCCAGATGCGATTTAGCGTCCCGGACCAAAATTTGGTCCAGGAGGCTAACCAGCTTGACATCTTCCTCCTCTTGGCTCGCTACCTCTGGAGTCAAGGTTTGCTTCTCAAGACTGGTTTGAGTCAGTCTGAGAATCTCTTCCTTTTCTTTCCTTTTGGGGCCAGGGACGGCTGAGTCGACCACCTTAGCCACCGTACCTGTGGTCATTACCATGGGATCATTACCCTTTACGGGTTCACCCTTGTCAGTTGCCTGGTCATCAACGGTGACCAGGGCTTTCGAAATCTTTCCAGCGTCAGGGGATGCAGAATCTCCCTGCGATGACGGAGTAGTGGATGGGGTCGACAGCGGCACAATAGGGGAGATAACAAGCTTCTGCTGACGCATCTGCTTGCCCGGCTTGCTGTCTGGCTTTATCTTGCTCTTCAACGATGATTTAACTCTAGAACACGAAAATCCTAAAAATTAGGTGTGCTCTAGAAAGATAACAAAGGTACAAGAGTACTAAAAAAGAAAGGTGAGGTGCTTACTTTTTAACTACTAGCAGCACTTGGCTACCAGGAGTGACAACTTCCTTCGCGTTACGCTTCTTGGAAGCGGAGGCGGCAACTTCTTGCACCTCATCATCCTCCATCGCCTCCGGGCCGTCTAAGGTATAGCCCTCTGGTGGAGCTAGCTGGGACTCAGAGAGTTTCTCGAGCTGACAGAATCGGAAAAGCATCGATGAAAATAGAGTCAGAGAAAGAACCAAAGAAAACAACGAAATGCGAAAGAAGAGTCGAAATATTTACCGGAGTCAGAGGACGACTGGATGTATACATCTTCATGGAATCTTCCGGAACTTTTTGTTCCACTCTTTCCTTGACCAAATATTGCATGAGGGTCCTGGATTCCTTCAGCGGAAGCCGGTTAGGGCTGACCTTCATGATGTCCTTATTGTCACCGATGATTTGGTACATGAGGCGGTCTCCGTGGTGCTGGAGAGGCTGAATCCGGCGCTCCAGCCAGCAGTGGATCAAGTCGGATCCACGAAGCCCATCATGCTTCATCAAAAATTCGATCCGCCTCTTGGCGAGAATCAAAACATCCAACAGCTCCGGCGCCTTCGCGTCCCATGAATCTTGGTGGGGAGCGGCGCCATTGGCGAACGCCGGAAGACCTTCCGCCTTTCCTGGAGCCGGAATATCCTTATGGTAGAAAAAAGTTCCGGCCCAGCGTTTGACAGACTCACTAGCGTTAATCCTAGGATAGATCCGATTCCTCCTAAGGACTAAGCTAAGAGTGCCAGAGACATAACGCACACCGGCACTGATGGAATTCTTCTGAGTACCATAGTAGTATCGGAAAAGGGTGAGACTTGGTCTAATGCCAAGAAACCCCTCGCACAGAGCTGCGTGAGCACTAAGCTCAAGCAGAGAGTTGGGAGGAAGATTATGCATTTTCACACCGTAATGGTTGAGGACCTCAACGGAGAAGTTCGACGGTGGCAGGCTGAGGCCGCGGTCGACGTGAGTGCTAAACAACACCCTCTCACCGTCTTTTGGCGCGGGGATGGCGTGTCCAGTAGCGCTCCGCCATGCGCCGGCAACGATGAACCCCTCACCCTCCATGACTTGGAGCTCCGCAGTATCCATGGCGCTGGGGATCCAAAGACCCCGCATCTTCTTCTCATCCACCACCGACGAACTTGCCACCACCGCTCCTGAGGATGAGGCAGATGCCATGGTTCTTGGAGGAAGAAGGGCTGGTGGGGGAAGGAGAGATTTTTTTCTCAACGGTGTGCAGATTGGAACTGGTGCGGAAAGCTTGAGGAGTACGAGGAAGCAATGAATGAATCGACGGAGAAGTGAATCTGAGAAGAAGGGTTTTCTCTCCTCTTATTTACTTCTGTGTCAAGATTCGTGCAGTAAGACACGCAATTATCGCCACGCGTATAGGAAAGGGGAAGTTAGCTTCCTCACGACTCTTCTGCCCCCTCAATTTTCGTGCAGTCATTGAAACGGCGTTCTGTTCCGTAAGGAACGGACCCACCAACGGTCATGCTAATGGAAATCCTATCAGTGATGGGACCTGGCCTGTAAAGTTGTCAGTCAGCACGCCGCTGTGAAATCCGGCTTATCTTTCAAATCAAGTAGGGAAAATATTAAGGTTAGAGCAGAATATATCCGACTCAACTGACTCGGAATCCTACATCAATGAAAGAAGTTTTCGGGAACCCTTCAAGATTCTCAAGACGAAGAAACCATCAAGCTAGACGATTTATCCGACTTCAGATCTTGGAGACTTCCGGGGGCTACTGTTGGGGATATACTTTTCGGGTATACCCACAGGACTCGCTGACCAGGGTGGACCACTAACGGGTTTGAGCTTTGCTTCATGGGCGGCCCAGTCAGAGAAAGAGGAGGAGCTAGTTCCGGCTACGACAAGGCCCAAAAGATTTACCGACTTAGGCCTTTAGTATTACTTGTAGTCCAAGTTGTACATAATTACCAACTCTGTAACGTAGCCGGATAGGTCTCTCCCTGTAACCCTAGGCCCCGGTGACTATATAAACCGGCCCTATGGGAGCCTTTAGGGCAATAACACAACAACCACAACAATTAACTCGAACAGGCGAACCTCTCTTGTAATCCATTGTAACATCCGGCTTACGTCGATATATTACTGGGTTGCTAGCAGGAGTAGGATCTGATCACCGCAATCGGATCTGAACCTAGGTAAACTTGTGCTCACCGCTCCTAGAACATCCGACGTCTCACACCCCATCCTTCCAACGCCACTAGGACCCCCTATGGCGTACTTGTCGAAAATCCGACGACAGGACTCCATGCTATATAGTTATATCTATTGCTCTGTAATAAGATAGCCATATGAGCTATGTAAGTTGTAATGAACTAATTTATTCCTGGTTATGAATTGTAATATGACCTTTGTATCTTGATATTACATCTTAAACTATGGGTGCTAGCTATTCGATCCAGGGACTAGCACTATAAACACAGGGACTTGTACCTTATTGGGTCCAGGCCTCTATAGTATTAATACGAAAATGTTAATACATGTGTGTTTAATAAACAAACAGAAAGTTTCTATTTATGCCTCTCTTATTAACTAGCTCGTTGATTAACAAGATGATCAAGGTTTCCTGATCATGGACATTGGATGTTATTAATAACAAGGTCACAACATTATTGGAATGATGTGATGAACATTCATCCGAAATATAGCATTATGATCAAATTCATTGATTTTATATTGCTATAACATCATACGAAGTAATTCTAATCCTTAGACCATGAGATCATGTCAATCACTAACACTGGAAGAGTATCTTGATAACATCAAACGTCACACCGTAATAGGGTGATTATAAAGATGGGTTCGGTGCTACTAAAGTGTTATGTTGAGGTCCATGGATCAAGAGTGGAATTTGTTCATCCCAATGACAGATATATATACTCTGGGCCCTCTCGATGATATCACGTTGGTTAGCTTGCAAGCAAGTGATTTGATCACTAGAATGTTATATCATGGGAACGAGAAAAGAGTACATGTCAGTAACGAGATCAAACTAGGTATGGAGGTACCGATGATCGAATCTCGGACATGTAATATATCGCGAGACAAAGGGATTAAGATTATAGCATAAAAGGTTCTCACGATCACCATAAAGTCATCGTTGAATGTGTGGGAGTCAGTATGGATCTCCAGGTCCTGCTTCTGATTATTGATCCGAGAGGGGTATCGATCATTGTAACACCCCCGGTCACTCCGGACCGACGACTGTCACTTCTGGCAGCTCAATAGGATCTCTAGACTAACCCCACAGACCAACACTAGTCTTTTCTGCGCACTTTCTTCTCACTCGTGCGCACCCGGTTACCCACTTCCCGATCGGTCACCCATACTAAAATTGCTCTAGGCCAAGCACGCTTAACCTTAGAGTTCTTTTCGAATGAGCTTCCGGAAAAGAAGTTGCAACTTGTTGGTATGGGTTTCCTATCAATCCCATTGAGCCATGCGCCAGGGTCTCACATACACCCACCCTTAGAAGATCGACGTCCTCGTCGATCAACCACAAGCCAGGAACGTCTCCTCTTGGCACATGTCTGCAAGGCGTCCGGTCTTGACATTGCCATCAGTGTCCACTCCGCCACACGCGCCATGCTACACAGTCCGCCACGACTGCACGCCCATGTAATCGCGAGGGTCGGCTCTGATACCACTTTGTAACACCCCCGGTCACTCCAGACCGACGACTGTCACTTCTGGCAGCTCAATAGGATCTCTAGACTAACCCCATAGACCCAACACTAGTCTTTTCTGCGCACTTTGTCCTCACTCGTGCGCACCCGGTTACCCACTTCCCGGTCGGTCACCCATCCTAGAATTGCTCTAGGCCAAGCACGCTTAACCTTAGAGTTCTTTTCGAATGAGCTTCCGGAAAAGAAGTTGCAACTTGTTGGTATGGGTTTCCTATCAATCCTATTGAGCCATGCGCCAGGGTCTCACAATCATGTCCGCATTATTCGCGAACCGTAGGGTGACACACTATAACATCCCAGCATTTAGGAACCAACGAAGGGTAGATTTAGGAATTTATGATATTGCATGCATTCATCTATGAAAATGTGGGTAAATTTTTCGCCAAATAAAAACCTAAAGTGATTAAAGTTTCTTTCATGCTTTGAGATTAGGTATAGTCTTGAAGGATGGTTGTTATAGACTTTGATATGATCTTTGTGGATTAGAGTGTTTTGGGAAACGAAATTTGAATTTAAAACTTAAGTGTTTGAATTATAATTCAAAAGGATTTTGAATGATATTTGAGTATTTGATTTAATTTAGAGTTAACTAATAATAACTCAAACTTTAAATAAAAGAAGATAATCAATGAAATGAATATTCCAAAACTTCATTCAATAAATAAGTTACACAAATGTAACTTATGTACATAAGCAACAAACTTTACAATAGTAAAGAAATAAAATAATAATCTTTATTCATTGAATAATAATACAATCTTTATTACAAAAGGATAAAAATTACAAAAGAAAAAAGATATTACAAGTGAATATTCTATAAAGAAAAAACAAAAACCTAAACTAAAGTCTTGATCCTCAACTCTGGTACCTACAAAATAAACAGAAACTTAAAAAAGAAAGAAAGAAAGGATTAGAATTATTTTACTCTCAGATTTGACAGTGAAGTGCACTGTTCATTTTCTCATCATTGAGTATTTAAGGGGCAAGTTTCACCAATATGAAAGAACTGAATCTTTCATAAATTAAGCTAGAAGTCAAATAACTCCAAACAACAAGAAGGGGCAAGTTTCACCAGGCAAGTAAGAGTAACCATATAAAGATAACTTCACAACCAGATCATATCCACAAGCTGTGCAGCAGACACCCAAGCAGCACACACACCAAACTGCATGGTGTGTGCTGTCAGCACCACAACGACAGCACAATCAATCAAAACCATCAACACAGCTGTGGGAAGCCAACCCCACATCACTTTCTTGATCATACATACCAAGAACAGCAGCCCAACTAAACCAAATCAAGCTTAGCAAGATCACACCAACCAAAACCTTAGATCACATCACCAAAATGGTGACATAAGGAGGGGGTGGATCAGGTGGATAGCAAGAACAAGATCAAGCCACCAGGACCAGGAGGTGAAGGGCTAGATCAAGGACAAGCCAGGAGCTGGAAATACCAAGAGAGCACCAGATCAAGCTACCACAAGATCAACCACTGGCAACCCCAACATCAAATAAGTGTGGTGAGTAAAATAGACCATCACATGATCTATATGTCTAAGATTAGACAAGCATACATGATCTGTCTCTTACTCAAAGTCTCAGAAAGCACCCAAGTGGGGTGAATCCATCACTGAAGTTTTTAAACATTAAAAGCCATCAAAAAGTATAAGGATCCAACTAAGATCTCAGGACAACATCATTGATCTAAGCTATCAAGCTATATTTCAATTCAAGAATGAATATAGCCAAGATTTAAACTTCTAGGCACATCTCTTCAATTAGAGTAGCACCTTAGAATTTAATCTTATGGATCTATATAAGAGATCAAGCCTACAATCAATTTTTCCCAACTTTGATTCAAGAAACATTAGATGGTATCACTACCAGAACCAATCCATGAGAAACAACATGACAAAGGCTCAATCCCTAAACCTCAGACCAACATCATGGGTTCTAGGGATGCAAGGAAAGAGAATTCCACTTATCTATAATGCCAAGCTAATGTTAAAGCTTGAATAAGACCAAACCAAGTAATAGAATCTAATCTTGTGTGCCATACAAGGATGGTGTCACAAGAATAGTTCTAAACTAAGCAGGTTAAGCATCCAATCTTCACAGTTACACCATAGCTAACTATAAAAATCATTTTCCTGACATCACAGGAATCATACTCAGGAAAATCATATACATATCTTCACTGTAGGAGATCATTTTGATCTCAATCTATATAAATGAATTCTTAAGCCAACAGTACTAATACAATGACTTCATCACACAACACTCACTGTCATAACAAAGTAATGACAGTGGTGAGCTATTAAAACCACTAGATTTCCCAAGTATTGCTTCTAGAGCAATTTTACCATCCGAATCATATAAAAATTAATCCAAAGAACCATCTAGTAAACCACTAGCATCACCATAGCTAATCATAAGAAGCAAGCCACATCTAACAATCATTTAGCATGCTTAGGGACCATCAAAACTTGATCCCAATTCATCAGTTATCTAATCCACAACAGGGTATGAACCCTAGGCAGAACAAACCATCTCAATCAGGACAGAATACTAACCAGTAGAAGCCACTACCAACATCTAGCATGGGATGGCTTAGCACGAGAGGGAGAGGAACAACTTACCGAAGGTCCTCACTGTAGATTAGAAGAGGAAGCAGAGGGAAGCGACCACACGCAAGAGGAGCACCCCAAGGGCGCAACCCACACAACGCCACAGGCGACCATAGCCACGCTGGGGCGAGGAGCATCCCCACGCCAACCCCAAACCCTAGGGTTCGGGACGACATCGATCTGGTCACAGGAGGGCTCCAGGTCCAAATCCAATTGGACAGGAGGGAAGAGCGGGACCGACAACCTCATCCTGCACCACGACGGTAGCCAGGGAGGTCCAGGACGGCGTGAATCGCCGGCGGTGACACCACTGACCACAGGGTCGGGGGAGGAGAAGGAGAGAGGTGAGCTCAAGAGAGAGACAGGGAGTGTTGGGCTGGGTTGGGCCAATACCCCTTCGGGATATTGTTTTGACTTTGCCCTATTGGGCCACAAGGGCCCAATAAACCCAAACAATCATCCCAAATCTTTTAGAGCTTGTTTCAATAATTGGAAAAAGACCAAAATGCCCCTGAACTTAAATAAATTCTAGAAAATAAAATAAAAGTCCAAAAATTATAAATAAAACATTTTTGGATTCACAATAATCCAAACTATAAATTAAGAGATAAAATTTTAGATATATAAATTTTATTAAGAATTTTGTAATATATATTCCTTATGGAATTTTACAAAATTCTTGAAAGATGATAAAAATAAATAAAAATCACTTTCATTATATATTAATATTATAGTATTTTAGAAAAATACTAAACAAATATTTAATATCAATTTTTGGTATTTAATGATAATTCTTAAAGGAACTATTAATTAAATAAATTAAAATAAAATAAAAGAATACGATATTCAATAAATATTAAAAAAATAATATTTATAAATTCTTTACTATTAAAAAAGAATTTTTATAATTTAAATAAATGGCGGAGAATACATATAAAGCTAAATGATGCATTATATTACTTTGCATAATCATTTTGCTTCATTAAATATTGTCCTTACCGGGAAATAATGATGTTTTTGTAGACATAGAAGCTCAAGGTCCAGTGCAAGCATCAGACTTCACTACCTTGCCATCACAAGGCAAGTTCATCACTTGCTTATATCCTTTGAAGAGTCTTTATCAAAGTATTTGCAAATTGTGTGTTATCATATATACTCCAAAGAAAGAAAATAATATTTTCACAAATGAAGAAATCATAGTATCATCCTAAGTGATGATATAATGGAGCAATAGAACTTAGGGTTCTATTTGCAATAATGATGATCAATTAGGGACTTAATAACCCCTGACATCAGTGATTCTAGCGCCGTATATTACGCGTTAGCCATGAGATTTGGAATGGGACAAAGAAGTCAGCTGTATCTTCTTCCTCTCGCATGAAGCCGGATGTGCAGGTCGTGGCTGTTATCCTCGTAGCGTGCATATTAATTGGTAATTCGTAGAGGATATGCAGCATATGGGTGGGAACCCTCATTGTCCCACGATAGTTCTGGCATCTAACGGTTTGTAAAAACAATTGTTGTAATTCAATATGTGGGCATGGTGTACACCAAGGTGGCATGCGAGGTCGCGAAGGGGGCAGTGATTGGCTTGGACCAACTACTGGGCCCCACATCATGGAATTCTGGACAGAAAAGTATGCCCGGTTGTGCAACAAGGAGTTGATCTCTCATGGGTAAAGTAACGCACCTCTATAGAGTGTAAGAATTGTAACTTCTCCCTGTTTCGGGAAGGAGCTACGAACGTGGCAGGAAAGGAACTCCATGAAAGTTCTGGTCAACCTGTGAAGGCTGATGGTCATAGATTTTCATAATAAAATCAATCTTTGAAGAAAGATTTACAAAAACTGCATAGTGCCAAGGATTTATAATTCGAGGTGGTAGTTAGAGCATCAAACTTCCCACCTTGCATATAATGAACTTGTTGGATAACGCTGTTACTCATCCTTTCCTTTGATCCCTTGCTTAGACTCTGAGGATCCCGAAGACGTGCCAATGTATGCAGCTGAATGTCAAGAAGATGTGTTCTACGAAGAGCCTGACCTGTCAGGAGGTGTTGAAGGAGTGGATTACGAAATCCGCTATGGTGTTGATGATAACGAGTCCAACTAAGTATCCTAGTTAGTAGTAACCAACGGAGCCGAGCAGCATGAACTCTATAGAATAAGCTGCTGAGCTCAACTCCTAGTTGGAGTTGCTACTTTTAAATTCCGCTGAAACACTTTATATTTTGGTTTGTAAGTTGAATCCTTTTAAAGTCTTGAACTTCTAGTATTGCAATAATAATAATATGTGAATGTTTGTAATATGGACCCGCAATGTTTCTGTTGTACCACTCTAAGGGATGTGATATTTATAGAATGGTGTTCTGTGGATGTCATGTCAACGACTATAGTGTACTACACATGCAGTGGTATGCTGGGTCACCGCACACACTTAAGAGACATCGACATCATTTGGAACAAATAGTTTCATGCTGAAAAGATTAACAAAGCGTAGGAATTTATTTCACTAGACACCGAAATTGTTTTGGGGTGAAATTGCTGAAAGTGTTTCTGCATGTGAAATGAAATACTAGCAAGGGGTTATATGTGAATGTTTGTCCATTATGGTAATTGAAAAAATTCTGAATAAATAAAAGGAGTTTTATTTAGAGAGAGATTGCATTAAATTTAGTGGAAATTTAATGGGAATTTTGAGTGGGATTTTGAGTGGAGAAGTGAAGGGCCATTTTTGTGAGTGGAGCTTCCACCCACATGAATGGAGGGAGGGCAAGGGGGCAGCCCCATGCGCTGGCCACCCCCTAGGGTTTCCTCCTCCTCCTATAAAAGGAGCCCCTCTCCCTCTCTCTCTCACTCACACCTCCTCGTGAAGGATCTCTCTCCCTCTCTAGTTTATCCCCCATGGTCTCGGACTAGCGAGATACATGTTCCCGGTGGATTTTCGGCAAGAAAGAGTTGTTGCTTCTACTGCATCGCTAGAGCGAGGAGGCGGAGGTTGCTCAGTGGCTCGGACGTGTGTGCGAGCACGGATGCGCCTCTGATTTGCGGCACTAGGACTTCCTCTCGATCTTGAGATCGGCAAGCGTTCGTCTACATGATCCACGAGTACAACCTCGTTAAGCTTTGTCGGTCTTCAAGGGTATGTTCTCTACGAATGTATATCCGCCCGTTGCTTGTATCTAATAGATAGATCTTGGTACATAGTTGTTCCCATCGTAGGAATTTTTTTGTTTTCTATGCTACGAACCCTACAAGAACATGATATCAACTGAATAGATATGTACAATGTTGAAAGCGTTCCCTATGACAGCATGGTTCTGCTAACTCCCAAATTATATTTTGCAAGCATATAAGCAACATAGATGGGCACAATGGTTCAGGTTTATTAAGTGCAAGAAAATAAAGTGTACCATCAAGTTCGTGAGAGCTTTAATCACTAATTTTCACATAACAAAAATTTAATTTGGAAGATAGATAAAAACATGAATATACTTGGAATGGTGTAACACACTATGCATAGGAATTTATAGTGGACTCTTTGGAATAACTTGGTTTTTGGGAGTTGGATGCACGAGTAGAGCTCATACTCAGTACAGGTGGAGGCTAGCAAAAGACTAGAAGCGACCAAGTAAGAGAGCAATAATGGACATACTCATGCAAAGTGATAAAACATTGTTAATCAAAGCATAAAGTGATATCACAAGTCAAAAACTAAATGATCATAGAGGCTAAGGTAACTGGTTTATAGTCTTAACATGGTGTAAGCATGTGCCAAGTCAACCCAAATAAATCATCAAAGGAGAATACCATAATATTATGCTTTTGTATGCTAAAACAACGCATGATTCTTTCATGGCACATTAAGCAATCTCAATTGTTTGAAACAATTCATGCTACAACAATAATTACTAAGCATATGGTCAAAGCAACATTCAACATGACATGATAAAGTCTAAGCCACAGTGAAAACAAGCTTCCTTTTGTACCACTATAAGCATGAAACTTTCTACTCGTTTCCAACACCAATCGACTTATTTGAAACAACTCACAGAGATAATAATCAATAAAGATCAGAGAGCTTGTCTCACCTAACTACAAAGAAGAACTAAAAAGTTCTAAGAAAAAGGAATAAGAAAACTAAAGCTAAACGAAGTGCTAGCAAAAGAGAATACTCACAGAACAATAGGAGTGAAAACTAAAGTGTTCTAGACAATGAAGAACTAGGTGTGACTTCTGCAAAATAGTTGGGGTCCAACCAATTTATTCCAGCAAACAAAACAAAAGAAAACTAAAAACAAAAAAAAGACGCTCCAAGAACAACGCATAGTGCATGAAGCAAATAATATAGTATCATGAAAGAAAACTTGAGATTTTTGTTGATGAAGAAGGGGGTGCCTTGGGCATCCCCAAGCTTTGACGCTTACACCTCTTGAATATTTCTTGGGGTGACACGGGTGGCATCCCCAAGCTTGATCTTTTTCCATACTTCATCTCATCACATCATTCTCTCCCTACACTTGAAAATTTCCTTCATACAAAACTTCACACAATCTTTATTAGCAACATTAGTGTATTCAAGATAATAAGCCTTTGGGTTCAGTTTCAACTCAAGTAAATCATCCATTAAAACATAGGCTATTGTAGCAACTCCTTTTAAAGCTCAAGTGATCAAAGAGAACTCAAAAAGAAACTGATTAAGAGGCAAATGCAAATAATGACAGAAATCTGTCAAAATAGACCAGTAGGTAAAGACCGATTTTTTTAGAAAATCTTCTGTTGCTCAAATCGAAAAGTGCAAAACTAACGAAAGTTCGGTAAATACTAGGGGCATGCACACAAAAAATTACAGGTCAATCCGACGTTCTGGGATTCTTCACGATTATTTACAGTGAAGCACATAAATCTGTTTCAGGACAACAACTTTCCCAAATATTATTTCCCTCTCATTAGAGGCTATTCTTGGCACAAAAACCAAACAAAAAGGATAAGGAGAGGTTATTACATAGGAAATAACTTCCAAGACTCAACAAAAGAAAAACTTACTAAAATAAAAATTGGGCTATCTCCCAAGAGTGCTTTTCTTTAACGCCTTTCAGCTAGGCACAGAAAGCAAGAATCAAGTATTTTCAAATAAAGAAGCATCAAGATCAATACCAGAAATATCTTCAACAAGGCAAGATATCTTATCCAAGTAAGTTCTAGAGGATCCTCTCTCAATACTCTTGGGTTCACTATTTTCATCAAACGGGTTTTCAGGAACAATCCAATCAAAATTCTTTTCCAAGGCTTCATGCACTCCTACAAGTTTAAAAGGTATTGATATTTTAATTTCCTCCCTATTTTTGGGTTTGGTTTTGTCCAAATTTCTAGTATACATCTACACATGAGCCTAGCATATTAAAACGATCAAAGACCTTTCTAGCCTCTATAGCAACATCATTAAATTCTTTAAGCAAAGTTTCCAAGATAAAATCTCTCTTTTCAATGTCCTCAATATCATTAAGTTTAAGAAACATTATCTGCATTATGAGGTTAAGTTTAACAAACCTAGCCTCCAACATGTGAACTAAATAAGCTGCAGCAGTTTCATAATTTGGAGAATGTTCTGCTAAGGATCTATCCTTAATATCCTTATGCTTACTAACATGATTAAAGAATTCTTTAATATTATCTTTCCCAATTATAGAGCCACTACCTATTGAAAGGTCTTTTAGGGTGAACTTAGGGATCAACATAAAGAGCTAAGAACAAGCTAACAACTAAAGAAAGAACTATTTTTTTGTGTTTTTGATAAAAATAAACAAACTAAACTAAACTAAAGAAACAAAGCAAAACAAAAACAACTTAAGAGATTGATAGTGAGAGACTCCCCTTGCAGAAATCTTCTTTCTCCTAGAAAAGCTTTTTGATGGGGAGGAAGAGATTGAAGCTATCCTGTATCTCCCCGGCAACGGCGCCAAAAAATCTTGATGTGGATCGGTTACTGTAGAGCCTATTGGGAAACCCCAAGAGCAAGGTATGATGAGCACAACAACAAGTTTTCCCTCAGTTGTGAAACCAAGGTTATCGAACCAGTAGGAGAAAAGAAACAACTCCCAAGGTGTTTCTAGGAACGTGGAACCTGCACAACACAACCAAAATACTATTTCCCAACTTACAGTGAGGTTGTCAAGCTCACCGGTTTGCTGAAAACAAAGGATTAAACGTATAGTGTGGAAGAAAGTAATTGCTTACAGTAATTGAAGAAAGTAAATAGTAGATAGTAGATTGAATATCAGTGGGAAGGAATGGACCGGGGTCCACAGTTCACTAGAGGTGTTTCTCCATAAGATAAATAACATGTTGGGTGAACAAATTACAGTTGGGCAATTGACAGATAGAAAATGCATAACAATGCATGTACATGGCATGATGATCCTTATGAGATTCGTTTGGGCATTACAACATAATACATAGACTGTAATCCAACTTCATCTATGACTAATAATCCACCTCCGGGATATCATCCAAACAACCCTCGGGCATTAAGTTGCAAGCAATAGAAAATTGCATTAGCAAAGTGTGTAAAGTAAACAATACAATTGCCCTTGGACAAAGGATTGTTCTCCCTAGTAGCAATAGCACATCTACAACCTTAGAGGTTTCTGTCACTCCCCTAGATTACTAGAGGCATGAACCTACTATCGAGCATAAATACTCGCTCTTGGAATCACAAGCAAATACTTGGCCAGAGTAACTACTAGCAACGGAGAGCATGCAAGATCACAAATAACATAGACATGATAAAATCAATAATCAATCTTGACGTAGTACTCAATATCCATTGGATCCCAACAAACACAACATGTAGGATTACAAATAGATGATCTTGATCATGATAGGTAGCTCACAAGATCTAAACATGATAGCACAAAAGAGGAGAAACAACCATCTAGCTACTGCTATGGACCCATAGTCCAAGGATGAACTACTCACGCATCACTCCGGAGGCTGGCATGGTGATGAAAAAAGCTTTTGGGATGATCTCCCCTCTCCGGCAGGGTGCTAGGAAGAGCTTCAGATCCCTCCCGATCTAGGGACGATGGTGGCGGCTATGGACTTTTTCGTGGATATATGATCGGGTACTTAGGGTTTTCTCCTCGGGGGTTTATATAGGCAAAGGGGCAAGGTCGGTTGAGGTCCAAGGGGCCACACCATAGGGCGGCGCCCCCTGGCCGCGCATGGGTTAGGTGTGGCCGCCCTAGGGTGTGCCTCCCTCTTCTAGACTCCGTATTCACCTCTAAAAATAGGAACTTCGGCTTTTGTTTCGTCCAATTCCGAGAATATTTATTTACTAGCTTTTCTGAAACCAAAAACAACAGAAAACAGGAACTGGCACTGTGGCATCTTGTTAATAGGTTAGTTCCAGAAAATGTATAAAAATGCCTTAAATTGTAGACAAAACATAAGATAGTTGGTACAAAGCAAGCATGTAGCATAAAAAATTATAGATACGTTTACGATGTATCAATGCCTCTA
The DNA here is from genome assembly GCA_023614405.1 of Avena insularis. Lineage (NCBI taxonomy): Eukaryota > Viridiplantae > Streptophyta > Magnoliopsida > Poales > Poaceae > Avena > Avena insularis. Next base: position 176,958 of record JAJUPC010000111.1, on the reverse strand, counting down.
CTTTATCTATTGCAAGTTTTACGTGGTTGTTAGAGATTTCGTAATATAACCGTTTCTAATCTCTGAACTTTCTAACCATAGCATGGATCCATACAGGTGTCTCTACTACACCCCTTTCGGGGCCCTCCATTGTAAATGCTATATCAACTATTGTAAGAGAGTCAGACACTCGCTAGCCACTTATACGGAGCAAGCCATATGTAAGCTTACGCGTAAGGTCGATCCGGGGCACTTCATAAAAAATCCCGCGATATAAACAAGTATACATGGGAGGGTAATAACTATAGCATCAATGCCCGCACAACACCTTGTGCATACTGGCCGTACAACACTACTACGCATAGATCGGGTCTGATACCACTATTGGGGTTCCGAGTAGAAAATCAAAAATTTACTAAGAAGGATCGCCCTGATGCCCAAGATCTATCTACTAGTAATGTAGTAATGGCTGAGAGATTTCGGATACATACCCTTGTAGTCCAAAAGCGGTTAACGTTACAAGGGGAACGTGGTTGATGTAGTCGTGCTTATAGCCGACCTCAAGGTCGCGAAGCTCCTCGCTGGTCACCACTAGCTCCAACACCGTGCAACAGTCCGGCTTACGAAATCATAGTGCCCCAAGTGTTGCACCTCGTGGCTTCATACACATACGGTGTACGACGATAACCTTCGTCTCCCCGATCACGCCAAGATTGCGGAAGTAGATCTCCGGCTTCAGAATCCTCGCAACGCAACAGCGTGCTGCGGATGTGTCGTCTCTTGCGTGAACAGCCCTGGGCCGTGCCAACACATGGATACAACTAGAGAGAGAGATTGGAGAGGAGGAGGAGTTCCCAACTCATGGGATTTGTGTATTGGTGTGTCCTCCAAAAAGGATAGAGGGACACCAGGCGGCGACCCAAGGGGGCAGCCCTAGGGCGCTCCAAACCCTAGCCATAGCCGCCAGCCAGGAAGGAGGCAGCCCTAGGCGCGAGGCCATTTTCCCTTATGGTTTCCCTCATGGGCCTTTTTTCCTTAGGGAGGTTGGCCCATTAGTGGAATAACCCTTCAAATTAGATTTTAATATTATATTTAATATTAATTACATTAATTAATATGTAAATACATATTACCAAATCCGATTCGACCCGAAACACCTTTCGGTTCCCCTTCTATATCCTCCGAACAGCTTTGGAATATCTCGGAACAATTCCAGTCCTCTCACCGAAACATTTTCCGGTTTCCTTCCTTTCTCCAAACGACTTAGAATTTCTCTCTATGGAACAAATCCGGCTTTCTCTTTCTCTACTATGATTCCAACTTATGAAAAAACCTCAAGCTCGTTGCACCCTTAAGTGTATCCCCTCACGGCTCGAAAACGCTGCCGACACGACCTAGACTCTCTTGCGTCAATGATCAACATCGGTACCGTGATGCCCATAATGATCCCTATGCATTCCAGATTGATGATGTCATTTGAACCAAAAATGTCGAGTCCATTTCCCTTTGTTACTTCGATACTACTTGTCCGAGATCTGATTGTTAAGGTATCTCCATACCTTGTTAAAATCCCGTTACCGGCAAGTACTGTTTACTTGTTACCGCGATATTACATCCCTGTGACCTAGTCACATGTTGCAACATATATGGATGTAATCTCACCAAGTCGGCCTAGCTGTATCTTACCCGTCAATAGGTGAGCAAATCCCGCTCTTGACATGATCTCTTGAACGTGTTTCTCCGGATACCCAACGACACCGTTATGATCACCATTTCACTGAGTGACGTTAAGTGCCATCAAAGTAACCTCGGGAGACAATGATTTGATATGCTCTCATGGTCTAAGGAAAAGGAGACTTCGTTTCTGACTATTGCAACGATGAACTTTGTGACTTGATCGTGTCACAATCTTTGAGGAATGTTCGTCACATCATTCACCAATGATATGACCTCGTTGTCAACCAGCGCTATCACTTCATGATCAGGAAACCTTGATCATCATGTTACCCAACGAACTAGTAATATAGGATACTAGGGACTTTATGTTTCATATCATACCTATATCAATGTTTCCACTTGATACAGTTATAGCACAATATGAAACTATTAGGAACTTATTGGGATATGACAATAATAAACCTTTTATTATTTTTCTCTAGGGCATATTCCCTTCAGACATGGCGGCAAGATGCAGGAGCGGGGGGAGCCGGGGCTGGGTGGAGAGCATCGCTACTAGGAGGAGCTCTGAACGGGAGAGAGAGCCAGGCGGCGGTGCCAGGCGAGGCCTAGGCAGCGGCGCTCTAAGGGGAACATGACACAGGGAGTTGGTGGCTCTATAGGTGGCAGCGAGGACGTTTCGATGGGGGGAGGCTCATGCACGAGGTTTGGGGAAACGATCGAGAAAGGGACGCGGTCGAGCGTGAGCGGAGAGACGGGGGTGGGTCTGGGTTTCGATCGGGATGGGATTTGGGGCAGCACATCGTAGCAAGGAGCAAGATGCGAGCGAGATGTACGTGGGGTGGGACTGGTCGCGGGGTTGGTGGGCGGTGCACGGCACGCGTGTGTGTAGTGTATGCATGTGTGTTGTGTTGATGTGGGTCTGGTAGGTAGGTGTGTGTGTCGTGTTGGTCCAGGGGAAAGGGGTGGTGTGCGTCTAGAGTATGAGGTTGTGCGCGCCATGTTGTGTAGCGTGTACGTGCACGCGGGTGTGTCTAGGTAGGGCTGGCGGCGGGGACTGGGATAGGGTTAGGGTTTTGGGGTGCACTAGTGTAGTAGGTGGTTGGGCCGGTTGGGCCTTTGGGTCTGACCGGTTGGACTGCTTTCCCCAGTTCAAACATAGTTTTATTTATTTATTTAGTTAGAAATATACTTTTCCAAATATTGGTTAGACAAATAGAGATCCGGATTGACCAAGTTTTAATTTGAATAAAGAGAGAGGATATTAATTTTAGAAAACAAACTAGGGATTTTACCAACATAGTTTTAGGAAAACAATATGCATGTAGTCGTGAAGATGCTCAAATACAATGTGGTATGATGACATAAGCATGTAGTCATGATGATGCACAACAACGAGCGATTTTTTAGTATTGGTTTTCCCCGGGGTGCTACTTCTCGCACACATCTGGTGTGCGACAACGACCTTCGGTTCTCTGATCCAGTCGAGAATGCGAAAGTAGATCTTCTGACCAGAATTCCTGCAGAACAATAGCGTGTCGTAGTTGCGTCATCTCTTACATATACAGTTCTTCTAGGAACCACGCCAAAGCAACGAGAGAAAGAAATCCCTAACGAAATTTCCTTAGAGGTTACTGGTGTGTCTTTTCCCTTCCATAGGACCCTCCTTATATAGGGGAAAAGAGGACACCCCCAACTAGTCAAGTCCTAGGATGGGACAAAACAAAAGGAGGAGGTGCAAGAAGGTGGCCGGCCAGCGGCCATGTGGGCCCACCCACGTGCCAAGCCAATGCTGGCCGGCGTCTAGGGTGGGCCCCACCCCGCGCCATATTCCCATGGCAGCGACGACTCCCTTGCCCTTCCTTTGGACGGATCGCCCTATTGGGACTTTCGCTCTGGGGATTGGCCCATTAAGGTGGGTTGCCCTTTAAATTTATTTATATATATATTTAATATTAATTCCAATAATTAATATAACATACATATTATTAAATTTTCTTTGCCTCGAAACACCATACAGTTCACTTCGAACTGCTTTGGACCCTTACAGAACGATTTTGGTTCTTTCACAGAATGCTTCAGGTATTATCCTCTTTCTTCCCGTGATTACGATAAATCCAAAATGATCTCTAAGCGTCATCGAATTTTAAGCGTGTTATCCTACGGTTGGGAAACATCACTTACATGATTGAGAAACCTCTCAGATCAATGATCATCAGCGGGACCGAGATACCCATAATGACCCATGTGCATTTCATGGTTTCACTGTCGTTTAAACCATAGAAGTTGAGTTTAATTCCCTTTTTTACTTTGATACTTGACTCGTCTAAGATCTAATCATTGGTATAATTATACCTTGTTCAACATCGTTACTCGTTTTCGTGATATTCCATCCCCGTGACCTAATCACATGTTGCAATATTATGGATGTAATCTCACCGAGTGGGCCAGCTTTCCGTCACATGGAAGAACAAATCCTAATCTTGATGCATACCCCTCAACATATCCCTCTAGAAACCCAACATACATCTTTATGATCACCCTGTTACGGTGTGACGGTTGATGCAGTCTAAGCAGTCTCGGGTGATAGTGATTAAACATGATCTCACTGTCAAAGGAGAAGGCTACTACGCTTCTAACAATTGCAACAATAAACTTCGTGACTTGATCGCATTGCAATACATATGAGTAATTTCCATCACATCATTCACTAATGATATGATTTTATTGTCAACTGGCATAAATGATCCGTGATTAGGAAATCTTGATCATCGGTTTCCAAACAAACTAGTATCAATATTTTCGCTTGATACAATTTATAGCATAATATGAAACTATTACAAACTTATAGAGATATGATAATAAACACATTTATTATTTTTCTTTAGGGCATATCTCTTTTAAAGATATGTATGTACATCCATTAGCATACATATGTGAGTCGTACTAAATGATTGTAATATAAACATCATATTTCTTGATTTTTGGCCGCTGGTTTGCCTAAACTTCCTCTAAATTTAATTGCGCATTTATAACCTAATATTGTTTCATATTGATGCCTTATATGATTCCCTTTTTACTTTGTACTGTTGATGTTGATTATATGATCCCATATCCAGGTTTGCAAGATGAACTCAGGATCGCCGCTGTCCTAAATCTCCCTTCTCCCCGTCGTCGGCACATTGGCAAAGCCCTGCAGTGCCCGGTGTGTGAGCCCTCTTCAAGCGGCTGGATATGGCAGGAGCTATAGGCGGCGGCGGTGTTCCTCGATGGCGTGGTGCTCGTCTGGGGGCGGTTGGGCGGCGGTGGCGGCTTCCTTGGCGCCGGCGTGTTCCCTCTCCTCGGCGTGCTGCAGCGATGGAGCTTCCCGCATTGGTGCTATCCGGCGCGGGGATGCGAGTTGGCGGTGGCGCGGCTTGGGCCATGGCGGCGGAGCTCGGCCAGGGTCGGTCGGCAATGGGTGTGGGCCGGGTAGGTACCGGTTGTCTTTGGCCGATGCGCCCGATTCAACTGCGGCGGCGAAGGATGGTGCAGGCCGATCTGACCGGTCTGCAGGCCTCACGGGGCCTACGGGCTGATCCGGGCCGGATCTAGGTTGACCGGCCCTGCTGCTACACCCGGTCTGCGGCCACCTCAGGGTGGATGGGGGAGGTCCCCCTACTGGGATGATGTGCGCCCGGGTGGCTACGGTCTATTGTGTCTCCCCTCCTCAATCATTCCGGCAGCCCGTCCGTGTGAGGCTGGTCGGGACTTGGGCTCGAGTTTGGGATGCCGAGGCGGCGACCCCGGAAGGTGGCGTATGAGAGTGGTGCCTCGGCAGAGGCGGCTCCGGGAGGTACTGTCGTGGTGGGGTGTTTCGGCCGGCGGTGCTCTGAATGGCGGCGGGGTGAGGGGGCACTGGTTGGTGGCGGTGGTAGTAGAGACGAGCTTTTAGCTCGCTCTCAAGCTGTTGCCTTGGTTGGTCTGGGGTTCTCTTCGGGACAGGGGGAACAACGATGTCACTGCGTCTGCTACAATGCGGCGGTGGGAGCTTCACGAAACCGATCCGGTTCCAGCCAGGCCTAGTTGGCCTGGTTTGCTTCCGCAGTTGTGTCCGGTCTGCTACTGCTAGGGCAGTGGAGGTCGGACCCTCCCACATGGCAACGGAGCCGCTGTCCCTTGTCTTCTGCGGGTGTTCTCGATACAGCCAGCCTCGCGGTGTTTTCCATGGTGAGACGCCGATGAAGACCACAAGACCGGTTGGGCGCATGCTGGCGGGTGGCATGCTTGGTGGAGTGCTAGGATTGGACGAGGTGTGGTTCTCTAGGGGTCGGGAGAAATTCTTGTCGGCTTGGCTGGCTCCATCGCGGTGACATCTGCGGGTGTCGCCTTCCTTCTTAAAGGGCGTCAGATGTACCCCCGTCCCCCCACTCCCTCTCGTGTACCGGGAGAAATTATAGGAGTAGGCCGGGCAGCAGCGTCGTCATCGTCGACCTCCTTCTTGAAGGTGTTGCTTGGTACACGATAATCCGTTGGCATAGGATCAGGGTGGGACGACTTCGGGGCCGCTGCGGTCGTGGTTCTTCGCCGGTTGTCGATCTGGCGCTGTCGTGTATTTTTTCTTTTTATTTCTTCTGTATTTTTCTTGGGCTTTTACTTGTGCTGTTTGGCCCTAGCAGTGTTCGGCTATCATTTGGACATTGTGCTGTCTGGCCAAGTAGCGGTCTCACCTACGTGCTTTATTTATACAGATTTGCTAGTTCTCATGCGCCCGGGAACTTATTAAATCTCAGTCGTCTCTTTCAACGTTTGATTTACCTCGTGATTCGTGCTACACATAAGTTACAACTCGGATATAACCGAGAATTTAATGAATTGCAACAAGATTGTAACTGAGAACTAGTATAGATCTTATAAGTGATTGCATATGAGAATTAGCACAAATATTAAGATAACATCAATGATTTAAATATAACTAATTCTTAGACGACTTAGATATAATTAAACACAATCAGCGGGACGAAAGCATGATTCTAGTGGGCCTGCGGAGGCGTCGCTTCCGCAGCTGCTTCGCCTCTTGCAGGCCTCGCTTCCACCGAGTCCACGACCTAGACCGCCTCTCCTCCTCTCATCGCAAATTCACGCCGCCGTAGCCTGGCTCGTGCCCCCGCCTCCCGGCCCTTGCTCGCGCCACCGCCTCCCACGGCCATCGCTCGCGCGGCGTCTAGCGCTGCTGCTCGCGAGGAATCCTGCGCCGCCTCCACCCTCAGCCCTCCTTGGCGCGGCATCCAACACCGCCTCCACACGGAGCCTCTAGAGGGACCCCTAACTGCGCGTGTGCGGCGGCGATTCCTCAACGCTGCAGCCCCGTAATCTCGACCAGCGCAACACCATACCCATCTGGGCCTTCGCCATCCTCTTTTCCGCTCGCCTACTGTGAGGTCGCGCCTCGGTACCCTACTGCCCCCTACGGATCTACTGCTTCAGCAACGCTACCATGGAGGCCATGGATTCCCTCAACGAGCTCCCAATCGAATGGGACCTCGCCAGCGACGGAGAAGACGACGACCCGTGAGGGGGAGATCCTCGGCTGGATCAACGCAGACGCTCCAGCTCTCCATGGGCAAGGTCGAGGAGGTCTTACTCCATGCTTTTTCTGCTTCTCTTAGATTCTTTGTTGATTTCGTTTTGGTAACTTTGTTTAATCTCTCTAAGTGAGGAGCAACTTACAAAATACTGGTCAGTGCCTAGAGAACTACGCCCACCGGTTTCCGTGGTCATCGACAAGTGGAGTAAAGCTGCTTAGCAGCGTTACTACGCTACTATAGGTGTGCCCCTCTATTTCAACTCTGTTTTTTATCTCAAAATTGAAGAGTGGTTTGCTCGCTTCAGAAATCAATTGGAAAGCGCTGCCGGCCTGGCATCATCCAATTTTTAATTTTCTGTACAAACCCAGTTGCGGTGTGCATCTAGATAGTGATGCCTATAAAAGAATTGTCGATGCAAGTTCTTTGGTGCTGACTGCTGAGCCTACAAACTCAAATTGGATTCCCTGTGAATCTAAAAGAACTCAGGTTGTATTGATGATTTTGACGTATGGTGTGTCCCTTGCTGTGTTGGAACTCTCTTCTTTACATTATGATTAGAATGCTTCATGTCTGAATATCTTTCTTTCTAATCCTACGAGGATATGTACTTTCGAACAAGAAAAAGCGTGAATTGAATTTTGGAGCATGGTAAGGTGGTTTCGTTTTCAGTTAAAGTCAGGAGTGTCACAAAAATATACTCCCTCCATCTCAAAATAGATATCACAAATCTGTCTAAATTTGGACAAAAAAGCCAGTCAACTTTAGTTACCAAAATTTTAAATTATATCATAACAGATCCAGTGAAATGTATTTGATCTTAAAACAAATTATTTGTACCGCATTACAAAGTTTGAACGGAATGGAACATTGGGTTTACAAGCTGCATTACATACTGGGCATCTTTCCCCCCCGCTAGAACAAGATGAGACTCATAAAATGTTATATTTATCTTCTTTACAAAACTACCTTATTAGCTAATACAATGAAGTTCTATCGGTGTATGTATTTTACTTACTGCACGATGTGCTTTTGTATGTTACTGCAACAGGGATTTGGGGCCTTGACGAGTTGCACGGCCAGCTTCAAAGGTATATTGTCAAACCTATCCATCGACAAGCCTGACGGACGCATGGGACTCTCAAAAATGAAAAGAAAAAAATGTTGTCCTGCGAACTAAAGATCTGTTCACTTTGACAGTAATCTGATTTGCTGTTCCAGCCATTGCAGGGCCTAGAAGAAAATGGTCAAGTCAGGTGACTAATTTCGTAGCATGGATGTTCGCAAAGCTAGAAGGTACAGTATGTATGCACCTTTTTTCCTACAATGGAACATAAGCTGAGGTGTTGGGTGTGCATGCTATTGCATTTGATTCTGATGGTATTTGTAGGTTAGGCCAAGAACGACCAACCTTAGTTGAGGAATTACTATAAAATATGAAGGAAGATCAGTTTCCTACTGCCTTATATGTGTATGCATTTAAGAATAAGGCTATCCCCCAAAAAAATCCTCTATCCATGTTTTTTTGAGCTGATTATTAACCACATTGGTTCATCTGGTATTATGCAGCGACGGATAATGGCTATGCATACCATTTGGCCTGATATTCTGTGTTAACATGAATCGAAACATAACTATCTACGAAACTCAGTGATTCAAAATAAGTTGCAAGCCTGTCAGTTTTATCTCTAATCTCGGCTTGCTTGCAGATGCCATTAGCCACTCTTATGATAGGAGTTTTGCGCGTGTTAAATTTTCCTGTCAAAGGTAGTTGCACCTGGCAATCCGCGGTTCGTTAACAAGCAACACCATGTATGTTTCTGGAGCTTTGCTGTTGGTTATGGTAAATTGCTCCACAAGGCTAAATTGGGGTGGCACATGCACACCAATTCGCTGAAGAGCCTTTGCAGCAGGTGCAACAAGATTCAGTTGCGAAGTTAGTGTTCTAGCAGGTGGTTTTTTCACTTCAGGAAATTCATATTTTATCTCCCTTTTATCGTTCTGTCTTGAAGATCTGAAAGAACAGAGTGGGGCTGACATTATATAGTTATAAGTTATATAAGCCAGTGGTACTATTGTTGTTACCATGGATGGAAATGCTTCTCATGTGAGCAAATTTATGCAGGGTTCAGTCACCAAGCTGAAGTATCATGGTTTCGCGATTCCAAGGGTCCAAAGACATCTTATGTTGCCAGGAAGCTGGAATCTGCTTATATATACAACTGGGATAACATCAGTATAACCTGCAATTTTCTGTATCATGATTGCTGTCTAACTCCTGTTGTGCACACAGATTGCATATCTTTATCTCAAGGGTTTGCAGGTAATTTTTCATCCCAACATTGAGTTTGATCTACCCCAAACTAGATAGGTAGCAGATGAACAATATATAGTATATCTACTGACAACAAGTGACATGTGGTTTATTTGCACTTCACATATTTCAAAGTTCAAAAAATACTCATAATTACAACTTTTCAAAAGAATGGAAGTTCACAATAATAATGGTTTATTATGAGTTTAAAAATTCTCTATCAATCGGTGGATTACGATTAATGTCACAAAATTGGTTTCTCTTGAAGCTACAGAGTCATCAATATTATGATAATATGCTCAGTTTGCGTTCTGATAGTTTGCTTAATTTTCCTTTTGCTAGCTTGATCATACCAGTGCAAATCTCAGGCAAGTTATTCAAAACTATTGTACCGTGTCTATGAAGTTGAGGCCCTTACTCACAGCTAGATGGAGAAACTGAAGCTGGCCTTTTGAGAAAGGCTCCTTTCAGTTCTATGATTCAGAGATTGAGGTATATGTCAAGAGAAAAATTTGAAGTTATAAATCTTATGAAGGATCGAGTATGGTATAAGTGGTTAGGTAATTAACTTGCTATCTCTGTGCACCACATGAACAATATTTCAATATTTCATACATATTTGTGAACTACATGTTGGCTCTTTATCTTCGACCTCTTATGGTTGTCTGATGAATATTTGTAAGATGCATCTTCTCCAGATGAGTATTCAGTGTAATTCTAAACCCGGATTGTTAATTGCAATTTAAGAATTCCTTACATGGTTAGACGAAAAAGTTTCCACATGTCAATAGCCTCTGAGCGATAGTTAATACATGCAAAGATTTTTTCCACCTTCACTTTTTTTTATTGATGAGCATCACCAATAATTAACAATGCATTGGCGTTTTGGCTCAGATTATTGAAGCCATACATAATGTCATTCCATTGTTTTGCAGTGTGCAAGTTTGGCTCATGTTTAGCTTCTGATACGAAGGTGGTTTACATGGTGTCAAACTTAAGCCAACTAACTTAGTATTTCTTCTTATTGTTTTTTGATTAATATTTTGGTCTAGGGACAGATAAGATAATTTAAGCCCATCTCCTCAATAGCCATGCTTTATATTGATCTTCTGTAGCGTGTGGCATAAGGGCATCTCCACCGGCATGACCCAAATGGTCCAACCGCACCCGAACTGTTCCGATCGCACGAGTCGGCCGCACACCCTCCAGCGGTGTGACCTATCCAGACCGATGCATCCGGCGCTACACATCCACCCACCAAATTTGGATGGCTGATGCATCGGACGCGGACGTGGGCAGACCGATCGCGTGTCCACACTCGATGGCAGCAGGCTTGCAAGGCATTGACTTAGACGTATGCGATGTATGCCATCGACTCAGACGTGCTCGTGGCAGACTGATTGGTGGTAGCAGCCATGGCCATCAATGCTGTTGCTGACTGGCGAGACGTCGCCTGAGTTCCCTCGCCGATATTTATGGCGAAGGCACGAGAACCTACGCGTGCACTGACGTCCAGGGCTACTTAAGCTAGCCATGCGCCCGTTGGCGGCCGCACTCTCCACCCCAGCCAATTGCCAAGAAAAGCTCCCCCGCCGCTGCCACCAACGATGAAGATGCCTTCGTACAAGAAGACAAAGAACGATGGCGAGGCCAGCGGCTTTGGGTCGTGCAGGCGACGAGGGCGACAGTCGCCCACTCCACCGCTGATGCTTCCTTCCTCCGCGGCGTGTCACCGCTGAGGCCGCATGATTTTGTTGGTCCTATGGCACACGACAATGATCACCATTACGGTGAGCGCCAGCGCGACCGCTACTACTTTAGGCTGGTGGGAGGGGGACGGCATCGACCACCATGATGTCTCCCTCCCACCGTTTGGCACCTCAACATGGAGAGGGTGCCGGTGCCGCCCGCACTGAAGAAGGGGAAGGCGCTGAGGGTGCCGGTGCTCCTACCGCTGCGAGCTCCAGCCCTACAGTTCTATGAGGGCATGGAATCATGAAGCTGAAGTCGTCACCATCAACATTTTGTGTATTATATTCTCTTAGCCACGCATCAGTTGTAGGTGAAACTTAGAACGTTGTCTACCACACGAAGCATTGCTAATTCCGAGAGAGCTGAACTGTTTTGCATGCTAATAATACCGGATCACGTGTTGTATATTTACTTTTCTTGCTGATGATAGCATGCCACATTAATTAGCTTGGAGGAATTTTACTATCTTACTTGCAAACTACAATCTGTTTTGAATTTCAATCCTCAGTTCCTAATAAAGAATTATAGAAAGCTCAGATTTTGATATTAAGTGTGCTTGAAGTACAATATATATTTATTTGACTATGTAATAATTAAGGTTATAATTTTGTATTATTACTTTGGCACCTATGAATAAAATTCTTTAATACTCTGAGGGCTGGCATGGTAGATGTTAATACTTTAGTCTGTTTGTAGACCAAAATGTGTGCAATGCTAAAACGAAGTGCGGCGAGGGCGAGGGGAAGCTCGCCTTTTTATCTAGTATACTATACACATCCTAGGAGATTCTTTGTGCTCCATATGGGATAGATATTTTTCTTCCTTGCCCGTACGTGTACTACTTCACGGCCATTCAGCAGCCATTGGTAAACTAAGAAGAACCCGGATGTTTCGTGTAAAGTGATTCGCTCGCTGTCTGTCGTCTCCATCTCATCAAGAAATAAAGGAGCTGAAAAGATGAAAGTGACGTCGTGTTCAACCAACCGGAGATACGTATGGCAAACACGTGTATTGTACTGTCCTATAGTCTGTATTTTTTTACGTAGCATAGTTTACCAACAACGGCCGTCCGACCCAACCCAAACTCGGCACGTTGAGCCAATATCCAAATATGGTACATTTCCGGTAGCTAAATATGGCACGACCTTAAGCATCTGCCATGCCACACTATCAGTCGAACCAGAAGTAGTAAAAGACGACGAAGCTCGGTTTGTCCTCTTCGCTCCACCGTTGCATCCGGTAGACGAGTTGCAGGCTACACGTGTCCAAATATGTGTTCTCATTTTTATTCACCAATTGTGGGCAACAGGCGCTCGGTGGCTCATGTATCAAAAAACCATCATTCACTGCTTTGTTCGTTTTTTAAAATATAAGATGTTTTGGCTTTATGAATAAAATGTGTCTATACTTTTTTTAATGTATAGGTTCACTTAAATTTAGCATAAATCTACTACTCCCTTGGACCCATATTACTTGACTTGGATTTATCAAAATTTGGACGAACCTATATTCTAAATAGTGTCTAGATTCATCCAAATCTAGACAAATTTGAGTCAACTAATATGGGTCGAAGGGAGTACTAAAAAAGTTTAGATACATTTTATTCACAAATCTAAAACATCTTATATTTTAAAACAGACAAGGTATATCGAAACTGTTTTTGGCACATGGTGATCAATGTTTCTGTTTTCTTAATACTTATACTTCTAGGTCCCTAAAATTCTGAAATAAATATATAACTAGATACTTACATCTAGAATCTACGATGGAAATTTTAAAATTATGTTTTACTTTGAGCTACACAAAAAATTAAATTTCTGACAAAACGTACGTATTTACTGTTAGAGATTTTTTTTTGCCGTTGATTAAAATGAAACTACTTTTTTTATTGAAATTTTTCCAAATATATTGACCATGTGCATGCAATTCCAAGATTTTTTTATTTTTATAAAACTCAAAAGTGCTATCTTTTTAGAAAATCAAAACAAAAAGAGCACCTATGTCCATATACAACAAATCTCCACTAGAAATATACACATAATGACATAAGAGTCTCGAGCCACAATCGAATGACACTAACTTTAAACGATTCAAAAAATAAGCTCGCAACGGCGACAACGGTGAGAGGGGAGGAGGGTCCGCATGCCCTAGATCGGCGTATTCGTGGCCCAAATCGGGACAATGCAAACGTCCCCCGCCGTCCCTGGCCCACATGCCAGCGACCTAGACTTGCGTCGTTCATGGCGGACGTTGAACCGTCTACGACCCCCTCTTTTCTTCCTCGCTAACTCCAAAAGTGACCGCGCCGCTTCACGCTTGCGCTGACTTTCATTAATGCATGCATTGCGGTGACCTAGCATATCACTAGCATATCACTACTGAAGGGTTTCGCGGCATAGTAAATCAAAATTTTCTACGGATGCGAACAGAGGGAAAGCCAAGATCTAATCTAGGAGATGCAAACAACGAGAGAGATTGGATTAGATCTTCATACCCTTGAAGATTCGCACAGCGGAACGTTCGTCGGAACATGGGTGATGTAGTCGTACTCGCTTCTTCTCCTCGCGATCCGATCCGATCTAGCACCACAAGTGGCGGTGCCTTCGTGAGATGCACACGTGCAGCACCTCGACGTCTCCTCCTTCCTCGGACCAGCAAGTATGGTGGAGAGACGGATTGGATCTACAACACGACGGCGTGGTGTATATGGTGGAGAATTTCTGCAGCAGGGCTTCGCCTACAAGCAGTCGGGAGGGGGAGAGGATGGCAGCATGGCGGCTAGGGTTGGAGGGGAAGGTGTGGGGGGTGGTGCGCCCCCAGCCCTCTTTATATAGAGGGGTGGGGCGGCAACCCTAGCCCCCTCCCCCAAGCCAAGGCCGGCGGCCAAGGAGGAGGAGTGGGGGGCAAGGAACCCCCCTTCTAGAAGCTCTATCTAGGGTTTTACCCCTCTTGGCCGGCTGGGCCCTATGGGGCCTTGTGCCCCTGGCCCAATGCGGCCAGGGCACTCCCTCATAGGCCCATGCCCCCTCCCGGAAGGTGGGGCCACGTTGGTCCCCTTCCGGAAGGTTCTAGAAGCTTCCCCGCAATGATTAACCCGGAACAATTCCGAACTCCAGCCTTATATGAATCTTATTCTCCGGACCACTCCGGAACCTCTCGTGATGTCCCGGATCCCATCCGAGACTCCGAACAAAAACTCATAAACCAATTATCCAATCTATCCTAGCATCGAGACACGTTAAGTGTGTGACCCTGCGGGTTCGAGAATATGCAGACATGATCTTCTATCAATAATCAACAGCGGGGTCTGGTAACCCATATTGACTCCCACACATTCATCGATGATCATATCGGATGAACCAGGATGTCAGGGTTCAATCAATCCCATATATATATTCCCTTCGTCTCGCGATATTTTACTTGCCCGAGATTCGATCGTCGGTACCGTCATACCTAGTTCAATCTCGTTCACAACAAGTACTTTACTCGTTCCGTAATCCGATATCACTTTGTGATTAACTCCTTAACCACATGCTTGCAAGCGGTGTTGATATCGACACGAGTGGGCCCAAGTATATCTCTCCGACTTGGGAGGGACAAATCCCATCTCGATACATACAACCCAACAGATACTTTCCGATCACCTGAGAGACACCTTTATGATCACCCTCTCATAGGATGACGTTTGATGACCTCAAAGCTTTCTTCCGATACCAGGGAGTTGTATTATCTCATGGTCTAAGGAATACAATATTTGACATAAGAAAAGCTTCGCAAAGACGAACACGATGACATGATCTAATTGCTTCGCTTAGTTTGGGTCTGTCCACCATATCATTCTCCCAATGATATGATCTCATTATTAATCGACAACTCATGTCCATGGTTAGGAAACCTTAACCATCATTAATCAATGAGCTAGTCCATAGAGGCGTACTAGGGACACTGTGTTGTTCACAAACCACACAAGTATTAAAGTTTCCGCTTAATACAATTCTAGCATGGAATATAAACATTATCATGAACAAGAATTATAATAATAACATCTTTATTATTGCCTCTAGGGCATAATTCCAACAGTCTCCCACTTGCACTAGAGTCAATAATCTAGTTTACATTTGGCAACAATCTCACACCCATGGCACTGAGGTGCTTATCATGTTTTACACGTGGAAGAGGTTTAGTCAATGGATCTGCGACATTTAGATCTGTATGTACTTTGCTGATCTTCAGATCTCCATCTGCTATATAATCTCGGATTATATGAAACTTGCGGTTGATATGCTTGGTCTTTGGATGATATCTTGGTTCCTTAGCGAGTGCTATGGCGCTGTTGTCACACAATATCTCCAAGTGGGTCCAATGCACTTGGAACCACGCCAAGCTTCGATGATGAAGTTTCTGATCCAAACTCCTTCACTTGACGCTTCTGCAGCAGCCATGTATTCCGCTTCTACTATAGATCCCGCGATCACGCTTTGCTTGCAGCTTCTCCAGCTCACAGCTCCTCCATTCAAAATATACACGTATCCTGTCTGAGATTTAGAATCATCCTTGTCGGTGTCGAAACTAGCGTCGATGTAACCTTTTACGACGAGCTATTCATCACCCCCATAAACTAAGAACATTTCTTTAGTCCTATTTAGGTACTTTAGGATGTTCTTCACGGGTCCAAAGGTTCCACTTACGGATCACTTTGATATCCGCTCGTCAAACTAAGAGCATTGGACACATCCGTCTAGTACACAAGATGGCATACATGATGGAACCTATGGCCGAGGCATAAGACACTTTGCTCATAGCTTCCTATCATTTCATCAGTATGGACACCGAGCCTTGCTCAATATCTTACGACAACATAGGCACCGAACCTTTCTTTGCCTTATCCATTACGAACCTTTTAGAACTTTGTCTAGGTATGTACCGCTTAAAGCTATCAAAGCGCCTTTGTCTATCTCTATAGATTTTGATGCCCAATATATAAGCAGCTTCACCTAGGTCTTTCATTGAAAAACACTTGTTCAAATAACTCTTCACATCGTTAAGCATGTTGATGTCATTTCCGATAATCAATATGTCATCCACATATAGTACGAGAAACGTCACCGAGCTCCCACTCACTTTCTTGTAGATACAAGCTTCGTAGAAATTTGGAACAAATCCAAAGCTCTTGATCACTTGATCAAAACGAAGGTTCCAACTCCGAGATGCTTGCTTCAGTCCATAAATGGAACGCTGAAGTTTGCATACTTTATCAGCATCCTTAGGATCGACAAAACCTTCGGGTTGCATCATATACAACTCTTCATCAATGTGCCATTGAGGAACGCAGTCTTGACATCCATCTGCCATATTTCATAATCATGAAACGCATCAATTGCTAATAAAATCCGAATGGACTTAAACATCGCTACGGGAGAGAAAGTCTCATCGTAGTCAACACCTTGAACTTGTTGAAAACCTTTCGCGACAAGCCGTGCTTTATAGACGGTAACATTACCATCCGCGTCCGTTTTCTTCTTGAAGATCCATTTGCACTCAATGGCCTTTCGGTCGCTAGGAGGGTCCACCAAAGTCCATACTTGGTTTTCGCTCATGGATCCCAATTCGGATTTCATGGCTTCTAGCCATTTCTCAGAGTCTGGGCTCATCATCGCTTCCTCATAGTTCGTAGGTTCACTATCTTCTACTAACAAGACAGTCAAGACAGGGTTGCCGTACCACTCAGGAGGGGCACGCGACCTTGTCGACCTGCGACGCTCAAGAGCGAGATCGTCAAGCTTCATGATCCTTGTCATTAGCTTCCTCTATTGTTGGTGCAGTGACCGGAACAATTTCAGGTGCTGCGCTACTCTCCAATTCAAGAGAAGGTTCAATAACTCGTCTAGCTCTACTTTCCTCCCACTCACTTCTTTCGAGAGAAACTCCTTCTCAAGAAAGGAACCGTTCTTTGCGACAAACACTTTGCCTTCGGTTATGTGATAGAAGGTATACCCAATAGTTTCCTTAGGGTATCCTATGAAGACGCATTTCTCCGCTTTGGGTTCGAGCTTGTCCGGCATCAACTTCTTGATGTAAGCTTAGCATCCCCAAACCTTAAGAAACGACAACTTAGATTTAGCACCAAACCACAGTTCATACGGTGTCGTCTCAACGGATTTAGATGGTGCCCTATTTAAAGTGAATGCAGCGGTTTCTAATGCATAACCCCAAAATGATAACGGCAAATCAGTAAGAGACATCATCGATCGGACCATATCTAATAAAGTTCGATTCCGGCGTTCAGACACACCATTGCATTGTGGTGTTCCGGGTGGCGTGAGTTGCGAAACAATTCTGCTTGCTTTAAGATGCGTGAGAAAATCATAACTCAAATATTCGCACGATCGATCAGAGAAACTTAATCTTCATTACGATGGTTCTCCACTTCATTCTGAAATTCTTTGAACTTTTCAAACGTTTCAGATTTATGTTTCATTAAATAGATATACCCATATCTACTTAAGTCATCGGTAAAAGTGAGAAAATAGCGATATCCACCGGCCGAAACACTCATCGGTCCGCATACATCGGTATGTATGATTTCCAACAAGTCCGTTTCGCTCCATCATACCGGAGAACGTGTTTTGATCATCTTGCCCATGAGGCATGGTTCGCATGTGTCAAATGATTCAAAATCAAGAGACTCCAAAAGTCCATCGAATGGAGTTTGTTCATGCGCTTTACACCAATATGACCTAGACGATTGCCACAAATAAGTAGTATTATCACTATCTACTTTGTATCTCTTAGCCTCAATGTTATGGATGTGTTTCATCCCTTCGAGATTTAGAAGAAATAAACCATTCACAATAGGTGCATGAACATAAAAGATGTTACTCATATAAATAGAACAACCATTATTCTCCGATTTAAATGAATAACCGTCTTGCAATAAACAAGATCCAGAAATAATGTTCATGCTCAACGCAGTACATAATAACACTTATTAAGGTTTAAAACTAATCTCAAGGTAAAACTAAGGAGAGCGTCTTGACGCCATCACATCAACTCTTGATCCGCTGCCAACGCCAAGATCGTCACCTCATCCCTCGCAAGCAGCCGTCTATTCCGTAGCTCTGCTTCGAGTTACAAATATTAGCAACGAACCAAGATCAAATACCTGTGCACTACAACGAGGGCTAGTAAGGAAAACATCAATAACATGTATATCAAATATACCTTTGATGGTGCCAGCCTTCTTGTCCGCTAAGTACTTCGGACGATGCTTCAAAGGACCCTTTGTCCTTGCAATAGAAGCACTAAAGGTCCGCTTAGGACCAGACTTGAGCTTCTTCTCAGCAGGGCAAGCGCGCTTGCCGCCCTTCTTGAAGGGCTTCTTTGCACCTTACCTTTCTTGAAGGTGGGGCTTGTTGACCATCAACACATGATTATCCTTTTGATGTCCACCTCGCAGCCTTCAGACTGCGAAGAGCTCGGTGATCGTATCGATGGAATCAATCTGATTATGAGTCACTACAAAACTTTTGTAGCCGGGAGGAGTGATTGCAGAACCTCACAATCTTGAGCTCCTCTGGAATCTTGCAGTCCAGTTGCTCAAGGCGTTGAGTGTAGCCTGGCATCTTAATGGCGTGCTCACTAACGGAACTCCCTTCCTCCATCTTGCAGTTAAAGAATTTCTCAGAGATCTCATATCTCTCAGAACGGCTTGAGTCTGAAACATGGTTTTCAGCTCCTCGAGAATCTCAAAGGGCCCGGGATAGTCTTCAAAACGATTTTGAAGGTCCGATTCCATAGCAAACAACATGGTGCTCTTAATCACACCATAATCATCTCTGCGCGACTGATAGACAGCTTTCTCATCACACGCAGAGCGTTAGGGCGTCACCTAACGCACTCTCAAGGACATAGTCCTTTTGACCTCCAGAGAGAATGATTCTCAGATTGCGGAACCAGTTGGTGAAGTTAGACCCATTGTTCTTAAGCTTTTCTTTCTCAGCAAAAACGTTGAAGTTGAAGTTGGACTTAGCCATGTGATCTACAATATTTGCAAGTACAAATTAGACTATGTTCATGATAACTAGTTCAAATTTTAATCAAATTACTAGATGAACTCCCACTAAATTCAACATCCCTCAAGTTGTTTAGTGAACACGATCCAAATTCACCACACCTAATCCGATCTTCACGAGAAGAGATGTGGTTTCAATGGTGGACAACGAAGTGTCGATCATATCATTCATATGACTCATGCTTAACCTTTCGGTTCATGTGTTCCGAGGCCATGTCTGTACATGCTAGGCTCGTCAAGTTAGACCCAAGTATTTCCGCGTGTGCAAAACTGGCTTGCACCCGTTGTATGTGAGCGTAGAGTCTATAGCACCCGATCATCACGTGATGCTTGGACACGATGAACTTTCGCAACGGTGCATACTTGGGGAGAACACAGTTTTATCTTGATCTTTAAGTGAGGAATCATCTTATAATGCTACCGACGCGATCTAAGCATGATAAGATACATAAAAGGATAAACATCACATGCATATAATTTTAATGTGACATGGTATAGCCAATCTTCGCGCAATGATCTCCATCTTGTGCGTGCCGGCATGATCTCCATCACTCCACCATGATTGCCTCCACCACGAATAGCAACTACAACTATTGCTAACTACTTAGCGATAAAGTGAAACTATTACATGGTGTATAAGAAGTTGACACACAGGTCATACACAATTATAAAGACAACCATATGGCTCCTGCCGGTTGTGTACTCATCGACATGCAAGTCGTGAAACATTACAAAACATGATCATCGCATACATTATACACATCACATCTTGGGCCATACCATATCACAGAAAACACTCCCTGCAAAAACAAGTTAGACGCCTCTACTTTGTTGTTGCATGTTTTACGTGGCTTATGGGAGTAGATGCTAAGAACGATTCTTACCTACGGAAAGCCACAATGGTGATATTATGGTTGCCAAACTCCGGTGTTAATCCCATGACAACTATAGTGAGATAAACTGGCATCCACCAGCCGCATGTGTGGAACAAGACACACGTCAAGTGCGGAGCCGGTCTCGCGAACGACGTCGCGTAAGGTTGGCCTGGACCGCTTCAATCTCACTATCCCGCGTCATAAGAAGAACACAAACAAGAGTCTTGCAACAGAAAACATCAACGCCCGCAACAACCATGTTGCGTTCTACTCGTGAAACACATCTACGCATAGATCTAGCTCGATACCCTTTGAAGGGTTTCGCGGCATAGTAAATCAAAATTTTCTACGGATGCGAACAGAGGGAAAGCCAAGATCTAATCTAGGAGATGCAAACAACAAGAGAGATTGGATTATATCTTCATACCCTTGAAGATTCGCACAGCGGAACGTTAAATTGAACGTGGGTGATGTAGTCGCACGCTTCTCCTCCTCGCGATCCGATCCGATCTAGCACCACAAGTGGTGGTGCCTCCGTGAGATGCACACGTGCAGCACCTCGACGTCTCCTCCTTCCTCAGACCAGCAAGTATGGTGGAGAGACGGATTGGATCTACAACACGACGGCGTGGTGTATATGATGGAGAATTTCTGCAGCAGGGCTTCGCCTACAAGCAGTCGGGAGGGAGAGAGGAGGGCAGCAGGGCGGCTAGGGTTGGAGGGGAAGGTGTGTGTGTGTGGGGGGGGGGTGGTGCGCCCCCAGCCCTCTTTCTATTGAGGGGTGGGCGGCAGCCCTACCCAAGCCAAGGCAGCTGACCAGGAGGAGGAGTGGGGGCAAGGAACCCCTTCTAGAAGCTCTATCTAGGGTTTACCCTCTGGCCGGTTGGGCCCTATGGGGCCTTGTGCCCTGGCCCAATGCGCCAGGGCACTCCCTCATAGGCCCATGCCCCTCCCGGAAGGTGGGGCCACGTTGGTCCCTTCCGAAGGTTCTAGAAGCTTCGGTACAATACCGATTAACCGGAACAATTCAACTCCAAAAACTGCCTTCGCCTTATATGAATCTTATTCTCAGGACCACTCCGAACCTCGTGATGTCCCGGATCCCATCCGAGACTCGAACAAAAACTCATAAACCAATTATCCAATCTATCCTAGCGCCGAGACACGTTAAGTGTGACCTCGGTTCGAGAATATGCGACATGATCTTCTATCAATAATCAACGATGGGTCCGGTAACCCATATTGACTCCACACATTCATCGATGATCATATCGGATGAACCACGATGCCGAGATTCAATCAATCCCGTATATATATTCCCTTCGTCTCGCGATATTTTACTTGCCCGAGATTCGATCGCTTGCATGGCCATACCTAGTTCAATCTCGTTCACAATAAGTATTTTACTCGTTCCGTAATCTGATATCACTTTGTGATTAACTCCTTAACCACATGCTTGCAAGCGGTGTTGATATCGATTACCGATTGGGCCCGAAGTATATCTCTCCGACTTGGGAGGGACAAATCCCATCTCGATACATACAACCCAAAAGATACTTTCCGATCACCGGAGAGACACCTTTATGATCACCCTCTCATAGGATGACGTTTGATGACCTCAAAGCTTTCTTCCGATACCAGGGAGTTGTATTATCTCATGGTCTAAGGAATACAATATTTGACATAAGAAAAGCTTCGCAAAGACGAACACGATGACACGATCTAATTGCTTCGCTTAGTTTGGGTCTGTCCACCATATCATTCTCTCAATGATATGATCTCATTATTAATCGACAACTCATGTCCATGGTTAGGAAACCTTAACCATCATTAATCAATGAGCTAGTCCATAGAGGCGTACTAGGGACACGGTGTTGTTCACAAACCACACAAGTATTAGAGTTTCCGCTTAATACAATTCTAGCATGGAATATAAACATTATCATGAACAAGAATTATAATAATAACATCTTTATTATTGCCTCTAGGGCATAATTCTAACAACTACATGGTGTAGTATGCAACTCGTTGATATAACACCAATAAAACACCGTTTCACTAGTATTATATCTCTCGTAGTGGCATAATAGAAACATCTCGAATTCAAGACATGACTATAGATTATAACATAGTATCTTACAAAGTATTCAGAGAACCTCTTAAACACAGAGAGGAAGAAATATCCTTACAAAGGAAAAAACCAAAATAACAATTCATAAACTGTACTAAGAGTAAGTCTATCTCTAGTACTATCTAGCTTGCGGTTGTTGCTACCGCAGTGCTCTATGGAGATGGGTTCTATGAACTAGAAATTGATATTCCTATCTATTCTATAACTTTGCTTGATATAGACGTTGACTTCATTGGTTTTATTGAAAAACTGTGGCTTCTTGTAGTAATCCCACAAATCTGAAATGGAGGGAAAGCCGTGACCAGGAGTCCCTCCCGCGTTGTTCTCGTCCTCTTGAATGTTGTTCCAAATCACCATATTGAAGGGGTAGTCTTTGCATATCCTACCGTCTCGGCAGTCTCCATGCATAGCACACATATAGGGTCATGAGTCCAACCCCTAGTACCTAGATTGCCGTATAGTGAGCAGTTTGCAAATAGTTTGCCCTTTGGTTCCGTGTGTGCCGACCAAATTTTCTATACTTTGAACTTATGATAGTTGTTGTTGAATTTCACATGGTAAGCTGAGCTGATATTATAGATTCCGTCTAAAGTTAAAGCCAAGTGATGGTGTCGGGTTGGCCGGGCACTACAGATACATCCAGCTAAGTATCATATCTGTAATAGAAATTTCTAAAGCTCATTCTATTTACCATATGTTACATCTAAGTCAACATATGTGAGCTTTAGATACTTGGTCCGACACTAACCATGTACTCTCTCTATTTTAAAATATAAGATGTTTTAGCTTTGTGAAGCAAATGTATCTAGACTTGTTTTAGTAGGTAAATGCACTAAGATTTGATATGAATTTATACAGTAAAATAAGTCTATATTTATTTTCTTCACATATCTAAAACATCTTATATTTTAAAACGGAAGGAACAGAAGAAGTTGCACATAGCTTCAAGTGTAATCGTATTCTTAACGAAGATAACAAGTCGTATGACTTTGGTGAACCGAAAAATCTGGTGTTCATATGACAGCACCCGTGTGGTTGCACGAAATTTTGAGTTGTCAAGGCTAAGATACACACCGACCCCACCGGTTCAAAACCACGCTGCACATAGGCCGGCAGGTGGGCCCACGGTCTCCGGCAGCCACAGAAACCGGACGCAGCCGAAAATATCTTGGCTCGGCCCGCAGGCGAGGAAGCATGAGGTGTCGGCGGTCGGCGGCTCCAGAACGTTCAGGACACGAGATATTTTTTGCCCTTTCCCGCGCCCAGCGCCCAGCGCCCAAGCCCAACCTGGCTTCAACTCCTCCTTCCCCTTCGCAACGCTTCGCCTATCCTCTCCT
The DNA here is from genome assembly GCA_023614405.1 of Avena insularis. Lineage (NCBI taxonomy): Eukaryota > Viridiplantae > Streptophyta > Magnoliopsida > Poales > Poaceae > Avena > Avena insularis. The sequence goes on along the minus strand of JAJUPC010000111.1, from coordinate 153,258 downwards.
CCTTTCCTTCTCGGCCTCCCCCCACGTCCGCGCGACGCGCCTTTATATACGCCAGCTCCATCCTCTGCGACTCCTCCCGTTTTCATCAGGTCGCCATCGAAACACCAGTAGCAAACCCCGGCGTGAGATCGGCGATCGCATGCAGCTGCTTGTAAGATACTACTAGCATTGATCGAAGCAGGCAGGAGGTAGGAGGATGCAGTCGCAGTACCAGTCCTGCTACTACGCCGTGCTCGGCGTCCACCCCCGCGCGTCTGCCGCCGAGATACGCGCCGCGTACCACCGCCTCGCCATGGTGAGTAAATTCAGTCAGTTATCCTTTTGGGTGCGGTTCAGGCGGGAGATCGAAGCAGAGATTGACGACGTTTATCTTCTCGAGCGTGGAATTAATTCGATCTCTGCTTTGTTCATGTCATGGCGCAGAGGTGGCACCCGGACAAGATCGCGAATGGCGCAGATGTGGATCCGGTGCGCGCGGAGGAAGCCAAGACCAGGTTCCAGCAGATACACGAGGCATACAAGGGTACGCTACTGCACTGTTCTCGTTTCTGAAATGCTTTCATAGTCAGTAGGTGTAGGTGCCTGTGTTGACGTTCCAAGTGTTCGCTTCTTTCAGTGTTGTCTGACGAGAAGAGGAGGGCGCTGTACGACGCCGGGATGTACGATCCCCTTGACGACGACCAAGAGGAGGTCGAGGTAATCAATCTCCCTCTTCTAAATTCGTGCTCGTGTCTTGTCTCGATCATGGGCGTCCATCTAACTCGAATCTTTGACTTGTCAGGGTTTCCACGATTTCCTTCAGGAGATGTTCTCGCTCATGGCCACAGTTGGTCGAGAGGTAACTAACTAGTACAGTATTGTGAATGGACTCTCAGTTTGGTATGTTCGGACAGTAATAGAACAGAGGAAATCGTGTTAGTATCTTTTTATAAGAAAAAAAAAGTTCCGTGGATATGAAGTCATTTGGACCATGAAGAGGAGAGAAAAATCGTTATGAATCTAGAACAATCATGACAGCCGTTAAGAGTCTAGAGAGCAACCATGATATTTTTTTGGTGAAGAAATTGTGTTGCACCGCCACCGCCCCTGCCCCTGGCTCCACAACCCGATGAAACTTAACTGAATGTCGAGAGACGCTTGTTCTGCATGCCTGAGCCTAGTGCGCGACTCGATGGATCTTTTAACAAACCTTTGGCTTCGCTTGTTGCAGGAGCCCGTGTATTCCCTGGGGGAACTCCAATCCATGCTCAACGGGATGATGCAGGATTTCGCCTCGCCCCAACCCCCACCACCACCAGCAAGCAGCTTCTTCACCAGCTCTGCTTCGTCGACGACGCGGTTCGGGGCGCCCAACGGTGAGCATCAGCAGCGTCGATCACCCTCGAGCGTGCGGCCCCAGGGGTTCGGCAGCTCGGCGTGTTTCAGCCGAACGGCTTTCTCTGGCTGCTAGGCACTTGTGGTGATCTGCATTCAATTTCGTGCATCCAGGTGTTCGTAGCTACCACTTGGTTCAGAAATCACAAGGATCGACGGCGTGAAGACACGGACTGGATTTTTGTTTCAGGGAGGTCATTTGCAGGGGAGATGTCCAGCCAGCGCTCTTGTGATTAGGGGAATAAAGCAGTAGTACTAGATGGCACATAGGTTTCCAAAATTCACGAGAGGATTTTTGTTCTTCGGTAGTTCGGTGTAGATAGGTGTAGATAGATGGATGACCACCTCATTCTGTACGATCGTGCATTGTGACATTAGGAATTGGTGTTGCAGTTGTACAGATCTTGAGCTTGTTGCGTGTCTTTGGTGATAATCTGAAGTGATGTTTTGTACCGTGGTGTATTTACTCCAACAGCAACGATGGATGACACGTTTGCTTCCAATAAAAAAAGATATAGTAGTACGTGTCTTGCTCTAGAACCTGCTATTGTTCACTGGGCGTCTCGGCCTGTCAGGCCGAACGAAACCAACTGACGGCACGAGAGGAGTAACTTTTTTTTTTTTTTTGGAAATGGACGAGTGGAGTAACTTAGAACGACAGCAACCGTAATTAAACACTAATATATTGGGTTTTGGTTCCGTGGTTCGCTGAAACAGAGCGTGCAACACACACAAACGCCTTAGAAATTAGCAGTAGTTGCGCCAGCATACCAAGAACTATTTTTAGGATAAGCACCAACTATGACTCGGGGTGTCCAGTTCACATACATATACGGCATCACGGCTTACTGATTAGTGAGATCTTCTTGCTAATCTTTGACACTAAAAACATGGGGCAATCAAGCCAAATGTTGCTTCTCCAGGCAATAATCATCGCCTCCATTTCCTTGGTAATGATGGTGGTGTCCCCTGCAATGGGCGAAGTGACAGAGGACAAGTGCAAGTGCCTCATGTGCGTCTGTGACGTGGATCCGCACCCGCTGCCGCCGGCAGTACCGGCGCGCCACCCGCCACCGTCCGAGCCGGAGCCGGAGCCGTTGCCAGAGCCTGAGCCAATTCCGACGCCGAAGTACTACCCACCGCCGTCGGAGCCAGAGCCGAAGCCAGTGTACTACCCGCCGTCGACAAAGCCTGAGCCGACGCCGGTGTACTACACTCCGCCGTCGGAGCCGGAACCAACGCCCGTGTACTACGGTTATACACCGCCGGCTGCGCCTTACGGGTACCCATGGGGTGACACGTACGGGGCGCCGGGGCAGCTGTACCCGCAGTACTACCCGTCCAGCGCCCACCGGAGCCTGTGCCGCGGGATATCATCTCAACTCCTCGCGTGCCTCATGTTGGCATCAGCGGTACTGTCACTACTTACGTGCAGCCCGTAAAAATTATTCTCGAAGGCAGATTGAAGTTGTTCAGACAACGTTAGCCGCCGCTGATCATAGTACTCACTCCAGACCATATTAATTGACTTAAATTTGTCTAGATTTGGATGTATCTAGCACTAAATCATGTCTAGATATATTCGAATCTAGACAAATCCAAATCAACTAATATGAGTCAGAGGAAGTATCTACTCTTGTTTTTGCATAATTTCAATGCTATGTACTCCTGTTTTTCTTCGTTTCAAGTGCGTAACTCTGAATGTTTACTGCACATTAATGTATTATGAAATATAATTCCGGTGAGTTCTCTGTCTCTGATTGATCGGGCACATGAAACCGGCATGCAGATTCACACAATTTTTTTTCAAAGAGCAACAATCAGCAGAGAAACTAAGCTGCATTCTATAAACCTGAATGTGTACAACCGTACTTGCACTGTCAGATCATGAAAACGCACGCGAACAAACTGCACCGGTCAGGAAGAGTTTTCAGGTATCACGTGGCAGCCTCAGCGTATGCAACAACAGGATGGCGCAGCAGGCACAAGCATGTATCAAAAGCTTTCCAAAAAAAAAGGCAATTTTCAACATCTATCAGAACTGCAGCACGATCAAGACTGCTGCTGTGAAGACCAACGCCACAAGGAAAACCCTGCAGGCACAGAAGGCATCCGATCCCGACCGATCACGCGGCAAGGGCGTCGTAGATGTCGAATGCTCCTCCATCTTCGGGGCTGGGGACGACTCTGGTCCTGGAACGGTGGTGGCTGCTGAGGCAAGCACATCAGTTCCATTAGTGCACACGAAGTATGACCAATGATTCAAGAAAGACATTCAAGTGTTCAAACGACCAAAATGGACTATTCAGGTTAACAGACTAGAAGGTGCAGCTACAATTTAACAAAGCAGTGCACGCGAAGAAGACAGTATCAGCAGGAGATTCCATACTGAAATTAGTAGGCACAGTTACAACTTAGAAGAGCAGAGGCTTCAAGTACAGGTAGAGAGTATGCGGCGCAAATTAGATGTTCTCTCCTACAGTTTAGTTTGAACATGTACAGCTGCGGCATAGAACACAAAATGGATAGAACACCTCAAGATAAAACAAACTGAGGTTTGACTTGGACATGCAACGAGAGAACATATGGCATGCCTGCCAAAATGCATATTGTTTTATTCTTCAGAATAGCATAATTGGACACTGATTCATCGAATCAATAGGCAAGCAGAAAATTGGTTTTACCTGGAGAAGGTATTGGTGCGGGAGGTGGCGATGGAGGTGCAAAATGCATCTCAGGCAGTGACTTGAGCTCTGTTTCAATTGATAAAATCGAGTTAGCGAATACTACTGACACACTCGTATATTTCATTTTATAATTTACTTCTGCAAACACTTTAGGAGAAACCACCAAGTGACAACGCCTTTAACTAACTGCAAATATCTCCAAACATGTGTGGAATTCATAGTATCTAACAAGCAATCCAACAAACAGCTTAAGTGACCAGTTTTCATGACTAATTGTGACAAAAAATGCAAAAAGAAATCCTGCTCTTCGGGAACATCAAGTAATTCTGGGCCTCTCAGTATCTTCTCCTTAACAAAAAAAATCCCACGGTGTTCCTCCCGGTGCACTAGTTCAGAAATGCAAGAGTAGTAATATCTCTAGTAGGATCTAGAGCTCGCAGGTAATCCCTTCCTACCACCACCGTTGTAGTTGTACAAGGAATCAGGAAACATCAATCAGGAGATCATAAAGTAATTTCTATTTTGATCGGCGATCAACAGGAACGTACGCCACAATACGCGCATAGGGTGTGCACGACATTCGATCGAAGCATACGTACTGCAAGGACATATATAGGGAGGAGCGGAGGATCAAGGACAGTTTCGCACCTCGGCACTTGTCGGCGAAGAGGGTTTCGGCCTCGACGGTAGTGGCAGGGGAGGCGTTCGCGGAGGCACAGGTGGGGAGGAGCGCGCCGAGGCGCGCGGCGTCGACTGGGAAGCCGAGAAGGAGCGGGTCGCGGACCAGGTGGCAGAAGCATCCTTCCCCTCCTCCGCCTTCGCCGTCCCCGGTGGAGATGGCTCGCAGGAAAGCCGCGCAGCAGGCGCTGGTGGGCGCGGACGCGGGGAGGGCGGGAGGCGCCACCACCGCAACGTGCGCCAGGCACGGGGAGAAGGACACGATGGCCGCTGCGCACGGCGTCGCCGGTGGCTCCTGGGACGATGCGGCAGAGATGGCGGGGGCGAGGAGGGCGGTGACGGCGGAGACGAGGAGGAGGAGGAGGAGGAGGGCAGTGGGGGCCATGTCACGGCACGCCCGTCCCTACTCTCTCTCTCTCCCTCTCTCTCGCGTCTTTGCGTCTGCGCGGCGTGGGTGGCGAGGTGATGCCGTGGTGGTTTTAGGGAGGAGCGGTGGATGGTCTGACAAGGCGTGATCCTATCCGTCCGTTTATAAAGGCGGCGCGAAATTGGGCCCGTCGGATGGCTCGTGATGATTCTTGTGTATCTGTTGCAAGCTGTCGTCTACTGGATTCTGATCTGATTCTTACGGGCATTCCGTCGGTCGCACGGTTACGGCGTATGGAATATGCTTTCCAACTTCCAAAATTTGAATTTCTGTTATTCATTAAATTACTTTCTATTGACGAACTTAGAATTTACTCCGTTCATACATAAAAGATGTCCTAGATTTATCTAAACTCGTACTTATTTATATACTCCCCCGATCCATATTAATTGACTTTAATTTATCAAAATTTGGATGAATCTATATACTAAATAGTGTCTAGATTTAAATTTAGACAAATTTAAGTCAATTAATATGGGCCGGAAGGAGTAGTAAAACGTGTTTAGATTACAAATCTAGACTATCTCCGGCATCCTTTTTTGAGCGGAGAAAATACATAACGTGTTTGGAATCTTAAGTTGAGCATTAAGTTCAACATTGTCCTTTAGAATGAATTCTCCACAAGTAAAGTTAGTAGCATTATCATTCGTGTAGTTCTCTTCGGCTAGTTCTTACTTAAGAAGATTGAATCTTCGAATACCCTCATCAATGAGAAAATCATTCGTGTAGTTCTTTTCGGCTAGTTATTCAAAATTGTTTATTACTAGGGACACATCTAAATACTTAGTTTTGATACTCTCGAGAGGTTTGCACACTTTACTAACACGACTCTGTCACTCCATCTTCTTTAACCCACAAGTCTGAAATGGATAGGAGAAGACCGAGACCAAACTATGGAGAAACACAAAAATCAAACTATGGATTCAGAAGTAGTCCCCTGTGTTGGGTTTCACATAGGAAAAATAAAATTTTGCCCTATTAAACACACCAAGATCAAACTATGGAGAAACATAAGATAGAATTTATCTAGAAATCACCAACGATGCAACGCAAATTCGTTCATCAGCGAAGGAGTTGGTGTTGATCTCGAAGTGGAATAGGAAGGACCCGAACAATATATGCAGCCACCAAACTACTACACCACCTATGATGATATCTATGGCCTAGAAGGAAGTATCCAAAATATGAACAACCTCTCCATCAACCTTCGAGATGCTACTGCCAACCTCGCCACTCAGTTCCATGATTGAAGCAGCCAATGGAACATGGGTAACTATCCACCACCACCACAATGAGCAACAAAAGGGATTGCAAAAGCCTGAGCTTGGGGTGTGTCCCTCGGCAATTTTATCTGTGTAATAATAAGGTTGTATTCCAGCTCCTTGTGAGCTTTGAAACACTTGTGTTGGTCTGTTCCGACACTTTTCTTTTGCTTTTTTAGTTTGCTTTCGTTTTTTGTTTGTTTCAGTTTTTAGTTTGTCTTTGTTTTCCTAATCACTTGCTTGGTCGCAAGTTCTTTTCTATTCTTTAAACCCAATCCTCAAAAATACAAAAATATTTTTTCCTTTTTCCTTTTTCTTGTGAATGTGGATTTAAACTTTGCCTCTTTCCATCAATATTATTACAAGAGTGATTTTTCTTGAGTTTTGTAGGAACACATCACTATAAGGAAGAGGATTATGAAGTCACTCATGAGATGTACGTCCTATGTCTTCCACTTTTGGAGTTTAAATTGTTTATCTTAGTTAGTTGATTTGCTAAGATGCTATGCTAGTGGGATTAATTTAAAATAGTTAGAGTAAAGCTTATTATTTGTATGAATGATTAGTTGTGGTAGTTTTTGCTCTAGTTCTTGTAGCTAACCGAGTCCCGTCTTGGAAATAAATTTTCCAAACAAGTACAACAAGAAAAAGTCTAAAATTTTATGACTTGTTTGATGTGTAATTTTCTTGAGAGTTTTACCTTTGAAGATACTTAACCCCATAGATGATCTGATAGACTGGATGACACTCTTGAAACGAGTTGTTTGAAAGAAATGAAGTCTAGTGGTAATTGTGATTGCATGCCAAAGCTAACCTTGTGGATCAAACCATGATACTATTTAAAAAGTTCTATGTTTCCCATACATACCTTTGTATGCCAATAACTCCGCTAGCTTTGAGCGATCTATGGTATAACCCCAAATTCCGTCTATGAGTTGATGACATGGGTGACTTACGTGTCACTGTATGGGAAAAATTATTGGTACTCTCGAAGGTTGTGCAAACCATTGTTTAAAAGCATCACTCAATGATCCTTATTAAGAAATATCCTTGCAAGAAGGAAGAAAAAAAAGAGAAAAGGAAAAAGAAAAGATATGATGATCCACATAACAAGTCTTTGGCATGATCTCGTTACTACTTTATGAATTTTCTTGAGAAGCAGTGATTGGAATAGTAGTGTTTTAAATAGTCTTGATTTACCAATGTGGGTGTCAATAAGATACTTCACTGTTATGCTACTTGGGACATGAACTCTCTTACTCAATATTTATATATTAAACATCCTAGTGTTCCTTGGCAAGCTAAGAGTTAACTAGAGGAATTGGATTTATTGTTACACTTCTAGTTATTTATACTTATATTAAACTCTATTTGATTGTCTTGAGTTACCAAATCTTGTATAGTGTTCTTAGCATCTCTCTAACTTTGATGAGCTTTTAAATATGGAAAGAAGTGCTGGAAGCATATGGCTACTGACCGTAAGTGAATTCATATTCTTGTTGTTTCAAGTTTAAAAGCTGAATTCCTTATAGTTCTTTTATTTCTTCTTGCTCGAGGGCGATCAAGGTTTGAGCTTTGGGGATGTTGATGGCTCCAAAAAGCGTAATCTTTCTTCGGGTTTAAACATTGTTTTTCATCAAGCAATTTACATTATTATCTCTTGATTTGCCACTAATGACTAATTATTGCAAAGATTTGCAAATCTTTTCTTTGATTTATGTTATGCAGGAAATCACACTTTTATTGCGAAATCTGGAGTCATAAATGATGATTTTGAGAAAGTATTGACGATCAAGTATTCCTGGAGCTAAAGCCAGGCGCCAGCCAGGATAATGATCACTGGTACGGGTGCACCCCGCCCGTATGGGGTGGCGGCGGCTTCGTCTCATCAAACCCTACAATACTCGTGAAGACGCCTATATATTTTGACATCCCTGCCGCCGCACAGGGAGCCGTCATTCTCATATTGCATCACAACACCACCAAGGAGATCTATACCATAGTTCATCCCTTCCATCCACATCCTCTCCATTAGCCATAGCCATCACTTGTACTTGAGATATTCTTGTGATTCAGCAACCCTATAAAAATATTTGATTTCAATCTAAGTATTGCAGAATGTTTTCTATCCTTGATTTTATTGTTATGAGTGAGTAGTCCTCACGGGCTGCGGATTGGGGAGAAACTTCGGAGCATTTATGTGTATCTAATCTATGGGAGAATTGTGTATTGGTTTGTAAGAGGGATTTGTATCATTTGTTTCTTTGTCTCTTGCCTCGATCTTTGGACTTGTAGGTACCCAAGATCTCGAGATTGATCAAGGCTTGAGATGAGATGCTTGGCAAGCGGTGATATCATAGGAACCTCAGTGACAGCAAGGATAGTATGGTCTTCGCTTAGCGATCCATCTGGGATCACAACAACATTACCACTTAATGTTTTGATCTGTGTTTTACACTTAATAATCGTTTGTAGCCCGGTGCTTCTTGGTACACCCGGTTGGATCAATATACTATTGCTATACCTGTGGCCTTTCAGGGGCTCTAGTATATTAGGATGTGTTGCCCATAAAATATTATCTCTATTGAAACCTTACACACGATTGTGCTTATTTTTAGTCTTGATCCCATATGATATGCAGCTGTATGTGGATCTTGAACTCTGGCCTATCTTCATCCATTGATTCAACCACAATATAAAGTAAACTAGATTGTTCCGGTAAACAAAGGTAAAAAAAACTCATTATTTTTATTCCTATTAGCGTTGTTTTCCAAGGATTCCATTAAACCTAGGTATACTAGAGAAAAAAGCTACTATACTGCATCCGTAATCCGGATCAAATGTATCGGGTTTCCACTTTTTGGCAAGAGGTACATTGAGGCTTAGTTTTGGAGCTGCAAAGTTTCTGCCGCCGGGCTAGAAGATATAATGAAACTCCGTGTCTTTTAGCATGTCTCTTCTTTGAGCATGTCTTCACCTATATATGATCACCGAGGATGGCAAGCTTTAAGCATATGATTTTTTCAAGATGGCTCATCTTAAACTTGCACTTCTTAATTTCTTCTTAAGAGTTGATCAACTTGAAACCTCTCTTTGTACTTAGTCTTGAATCTTGATCAACCTTGAATCATCTCCTTGATCATTGCTTATTCTTCTTACTGTTTTCATACTTCAACCTTAAGGCCACCAAATGGTTCAAGCGATACCAATGGACAACGCCTATAAGTATAAGTCAATGCAAACATTTATTTATAGAGATTGTTATTAATTATCAAAACCATACATGAAGCCACATGTGCACTTTCACAACTTATTTCCTACTCCCTCCGTCTCAAATAAATGACTCAACTTTGTTTAAATACGTATATACCTAGATATTTTTTGTGACTATATAAATATTGTATGTGGACAAAGTGAAGTCACTTATCCTAAGAGAGAGTAATTTCTATTACACGCGCAACATGTGTAGGCACGTTAGGGCGCCGCCTGTCTCTATCTGGCTTGCACAAGGCCGGCCTTTGCGGAGTTGTTCCTTGCAAAATGCAATAGCTAGCAGCAAATGGCACGTCCAATGAAACCAGCTGCTCTTGGAATATGTTGTTGGAAGAAAAAAAAAGTAATTTCAGACATCGTTTGTGTCTCCTTCTCCACTAAGTCAACTAAACGCAGGCGTCATGCTCAGGCCCGGTTAGTGTTAGTCTTCCCAGCTGCAGAGGCAACCCGGTCAGGTCAAGCCCAGCAGTTTGCACGACCGGACCAACACGGGGTTCAGCTCTTCTAGTCAAGTAAAGCAGTAGTACTTAATTTAGACCAGACGCAGCACGTACAAGTACACAAGAACCGAGCATGAGCAGTTCACTCAATACATCACGATTAGGCAAACACGCCCAAGTTGTAGTAGCACCGAATTCTCTTGCGGCATGGAAGGATCGGTCGGGTTCACGGTGTCCTGGAAAGTCCGGTCACGCTGGAATCGCCGGGGGAGCTACGAGCGGCTACCTTCGACGACGACGTCGACACCGAAGTGTCCGGTGGCAGCCAGAGCCAGAGGCGTCAGGCTCTGCCGGTGGTGTCCGATCCTCCTCGGCTCGACTGTGCGGAGGATGAGGCGACCTCGAGCTGTATCGCGCTGGTCGCCGCTGCAGCTGCTGCGCCGGATCGTGGGCGCGTACCTCAACTCTTTGCTCCCACGGTCACTGGAAGTCGCGCGCAAAGACGGCGCATCCCCTCCGAAGCTGCGCCGTGCCGCGTCGAAGCTCGTTGAGGTCGAGTACCGGAGAAGGGTGATGCTGAACTTCTGCGTGGCAGAGGTGCTGCGGCGGAGCACGTCGGTGGTTCTGAGGTCGCCACTAGCTGCGGCCAAGCAAGGCTGAGTTGTAGTGCTAGCAGCAGTGAGTAGCCCGTCTCAGTGAAAAGGGCCGTCATTTTTGTTTTGGAAGATGTGAAAAGCGCTAAATAAAATTGTGGAAAGGATATCCTTTCTTTAGCTGAGGTTTGACTGTTCAATTAGGCTCTGGTTCATTCGATTTTCTGAGTCATGTTACTGTTTCTATGTTTTTTTAAATAGTGCAAAAGACTTGCTATTTTTATGAATTAAGAAGGGCATAAGAGGTTTTTTCTTTAAAAAAGGTATTACAAAACCATCCCGACCTCAAGGACAAGATCAAGATCAAATAAAACACACGCCTACTCTCGCGGCATTATATTATCAACGTCTTTGCCCTGACAAGGAACCACGCCGCCGCCTCTTCCTTGACTTTTGATATAAGCATAGTCGAAATTGTCGAAATGTTGCAGAAAACTGTTGCGTTCCTCTCCTTCCATATCTCTCAAGAAACTAACATAGAAATCGATGCCATAGCCCTTCTTGATTGTACAACTTTATGAACCTCCTCTCTCAACCACTCTTTAACAGAATGAAAGGCTGCCAGTCTCTAGTGTCAACATCATGTAGCCCAAAGGACAGACTTTAGGGCGTTCCAAACTCCAATGGTGAAGCGACGGTTGAAGAGAAGGCGAGCGGTCAATTCTTGTATTTGATTGCAAAGCTTGCAAAGGCCGCAGTTTGTTCATCCTCTTTTTGCAAGCCTATACGTGGTCCGCATACAATTTTGGATAACTAACCAGGCAAAAAGCTTGCAGTTGGGCATTGCCCGCAGTTTCCAAACCAAGGAAGGTAAAGGGGAGGTTGTTTGCCCCAAGAATTGCATCTTATAAGCCGTTTTTGCCAAGTAGCATCGGTCATTTGTAAGCTTCCAAACAATTGAATCCGGAGCTTCATGGTCGAGGTGGACTAGTTGAACCATTTCCAGAAGTTTGGAGAATTGAGTGATGTGTTCCAAGGATAGGCCACTGTCGGGCCAGTGGTAATCGGGGTACCACGGCCCACCTACTGTTGGGCCTGGCCAGTGGAATGGCTACAGTCCCGCGAAGAGATCACTCATCAAGCCTTGAAAGGAGCCCTTCACAGAGGTACTTCTCGAAGCGACACCCCCTGAAGGGGAAGATCCCCTTTGGTGAGGACTCTCCCTCGCCAAGGGCTCTCGCGAAGCATACTTAAACCACATCGCCAAGTCAAAGAGGATGGGCGGAGCAAAGACGAAGACAAAGGCGATAATGACATCAAGTGCGACAGTTGTCCCAATACTCTCTTGGTGCACAAGGAAGGCATCCTCCCCTCTTCCAAGCCAGGGGTGGCCGACAGCCGCTGCCACTGGGGGGGCACCTCTCTCTCTCTGGCATGGAGAGCGTGAAGGAGGTAGACAGAAGGACGTCAGTGACGTGATCAACAACTCCCTGCCAAGAACCACCCCATTGGTCAAAAGCGCCTTTAGCTCACTATCCACTTCCTTGTCGCCATGTGGGAACACTCGGGGCGCCTATAAGACTCAGCACCATATAAACTACCTTTTTCACCTTGGAAACCCTAGCTTCCTCCTAGCTACGAACCCTAGATCCGATTAATACTTTTCTTTCGTGGGGAGTGCAAGGCTCTCAACCACCAACACTCATATTCTTAGATTTTTTTCTTGGGATTTGGCTATAAATCAATTTTATGTTGTTGATAATTTCCACTATAAAACAATGAATGTCATTTTGCATAATTTATTTGTTATGAAAACTCAAGTTTTTCGAAATACTCAACCTAAGGCTCGATAGTCTGACTTGAAAGTCCAAACTCACACTTGCTCATCATAGCATGTAGCTGATTCCGTAGAAAAAGTGTTAGCTGCAAGTGTTGTTGATGCTCCTTCAGTATTACGTGAGAACCTTGGAAATACTTTTATATTTTGGCTTTATTATTTCCTATGCTATCAAATTTCTGATATCCATGGGGAAGCTCATAATAATAAAATTATGCTTTTAGAGGGAATCTTATTAAAGATGGAAGCCTCTTATCTATTGCTAGTCGCTCGTGGCGGGGGAGTAAGTCAAAATAGAAAAACAAACTCACATTAGGTTTAGGGATAATCAGGCTCAAACTGACAAATTCCACCACGTCGGTGGCACTCTGCCGTTGAGTTATACTTCTTCTCCGTCCAATTGAGAAAGAGAATTAACGAATACTAAGACGAAGGGACGGGAACGTGTAGGTTCCTGGTCAATGTAAGTGTAGAAGGGTAAAAAAGGTTGACCCAAATTTATTGTTGCAGCTATCTATTCAACGTAGAAGAATTTTCATTTTAGAATCGAAGGTTCATAATATAAAAATATAAAAACGAGCAAGTGCACAAAATTGGCTCCATGAAGCTGGTAATCTCGTATGTTGTAGTACGGAAACTAGTATGTACCATCAACCAGTTATTAATAGAGTCAATTAGAAAAGTGAGAATAGCTCAGTCTTTCACTCGAAAGTCGTTTCCCCCACCCCAACCCCCCACACACAAGGAGCACTAGATTGAATCATGACACTTAGCAGCCGGGTGTCCTCTTTCCAAGCAATGTAATACACAGAGTTTTGGGGGAACTGGCTCTCCCCGTGTCGCTTGCCGCCCTCCTCAACCCCCGCCACATGATCTGACTCCCTCGGTGCCCAGTTTTTTGGCACCATCGCCGTGGGATCGATGTTCTCAGGATCGATCCCGCCGACGACCGCGACCGCCGCGCCCGCGCTCTCCGACACCACGTCAACAGCCTAGTCCGCGGCGCCCCCCGCGCCCTCCCGTGACTCGTCCCCAACACTCTTCATCCAACAGGTGGCCTCGGGGATTCTCGATGCCCCGCCCATGGCCATGGCCCCGTCGTCTTTGCTCCACACGCGGCCACGGCTCCTGTCGCCGTTGTCTCGCCCGCAGTCACGGCCCCCGCCACCGTTGTGCCGCCCGGTCCGTTCCACCTCGACAATCTGATCACCATCCGACTCATGCCTAACAAATACTTGTTCTGGCGTGCCAAGGACGAGGATGATAGCTCTCAAGAGGTGGCTGCTATAGCCACCACATCTACATCAACATCTCTCTTCGACTCTCCGAACGGAAACATCATCAACAAGAATGCTACTTGTCTCATGGCAAGAAGCTCCGAGGTAACTTCTTCTAACTCTTCTTTTCCTAAGGCTATGATTAACATGGATGATCCTACTAGCCTTAAGGTTAAAGAAGAGATTATTGCTTTGGACTATTTCTTCACTAACTTGCAAGGTGAGCACAAAATACGTTTTGAAGCTCTTATGGACCAGCTTACCCAAAATGAATCTCTTATCGAAGAAAAGGGCATAATTGAAAGGGAGGATGCAATGGAAATTGCATCCTTAAAAAATGCTCTTGAAGAAGAAGAGGCTCGGGTCTCTCTTGAAGAGAGGCTTGAGTCCCTTGAGGAGTCACATAAATAAATAGTGGCCAAACTTGTTAAGGAACGTGACAATGCAGTCACCAAAGCAAAGAAGCTAAAGAAGGAAAAGATTGACTTTGGGGCTGCTCATGATAGAATCTCCGAGGAATTGGAGAAACTTGACAACGCTCAGAAGGCGTTGAAAAGCGACTTCTCCACTCTCGTTGAGTCACATGATCAGCTCCAAATTCGATTGGCCAAGTATGATGTTCCTAGCACTTCCAATTCAACATAGTCACAAGGAAAATGCTAGTGTGGAAGAAGAATTGGTCAAGGACATCAATCCCAAGGATAAGGGTGTTCTTGATGAAGTTCTTGGCAAGCAAAGTTCAAATCATGGTAAAGAGGGTCTTGGATATGTCACCAAGTCCAAGAAAAGGAAAAACAAGAAGAACAATACCAAGAATGTTCAATCAAAGACAAGCACCGCTGAGAAGAATGCCACCAAAGGCAAAACTAACAATATTGGTTTTGTAAGGTCTCACAATCCAAATTATGAACTCTTTTGTGATGATTATGGTTATGTTTATGCTTATTATGTCGGTCCCTTTGATGAATATATTGCTTGGTCTATTTGGGTTCCAAATACCCTTGTTACTAACATGAAAGGACCCATTGAAAAATGGGTACCTAAAACCAAGAAGTAATTCTCTTGCAGGGCTATGCTTCCGGTGGGTCGAAATGGGTGCTGGATAGTGGATGCACTAGTCATATGACCAGAAGCAAGGAGATCATCACGGAGATGCGTCCAAATCATGATAATATTACAGTATCCTATGGTGATAAGTCTAAATCTCAGGTATTGGGTCTTGGCAAGGTTGTGGTTGCCCACGATATTCTCTCGTGGACGTCATGCTTGTTGAGACCCTCAGTTACAACCTTCTCTCTGTTCGTGCCCTTGACAAGATGGGTTTTGCTATTTTTATCGATGATGATTTGGTGGTACTCTTGTGGAGCAAGTCTCTAAATGTCGCTTTCGTTGGGTACGTAAAAAATGACCTGTATGTGGTGGACTTTCCGGGGAAAACCACTTCGGGTCCGATGTGCCTTTTCGGAAAGGCCGACGTGGGCTGGTTATGGCATCGCCGTTTAGCCCATGTCAACATGAGAACTTTGCAAAGTCTCCACAAGGGTGGCCACATCCTTGGACTAAAAGACAATGTCTCCTTTGCAAAAGATCGTGTTTGCAAGGCTTGTGTTGAAGGCAAAATGCATGACTCTCCCCACAAGAGGAAGACTATTGTGTCTTCAAAGAGGATCTTGGAATTAATTCATGTGGATTTATTTGGCCCTCCTTCTCATGCAAGTCTTGGTGGGAAAAAATATTGCTTGGTCATTGTCGATGATTACTCAAGATATACATGGGTCTATTTCTTGAAGCTAAAGAGTGAGACTCAACAAACAGTCATTGACTTTGCCAATGAAGTTCAGCGTCAACACAATGTTCCTATCTTGGCAATAAGAAGTGACAACGGCTCCGAATTCAAGGACTACAATTTGAATGAGTTTCTAAGCGAAGAGGGGATTAGACATCAATATTCCGCTGCGTGCACCCCTCAACAAAATGGTGTAGCCGAGAGGAAGAACCGGACTTTGATGGATATGGCAAGATCAATGTTGGCTGAATTCAACTCTCCTTACAATTTTGGACTGAAGCCATATCCACTGCTTGTCACTCATCGAACCGGCTCTACCTCCGAATGATTTTGGACAAGACTCCATATGAAATACTTACCGGTAACAAGCCCAACATCTCATACTTCAGGGTATTCGGGTGTAAGTGTTTCTTTCTTATTAAAGGTGCCCGCTTGTCTAAATTTGAGTACAAGGCTTTAGAAGGTATTTTTGTTGGTTACGGTGCCGAATCCCACACTTATAGAGTCTACAACAAGCTCACCGGGACTGTTGTAGAATCTTGTAGTGTGGAGTTCGATGAAAATAATAGCTCCTATGTAGGGCAAGTTGATGTTTGTGATGCAGATGTTGAAATACCCCAAGATGCCATAAGAAGAATGGGCGTGGGATTTTTCCGCCCCATTGAGGAACCCCTTGTGGCGGATCAGAAAGGACAATGCTCCACTCAAGTGGATCCTCATCTACACAAGATCAACAAGCTCCTACTGTTGGAGAAAACTCTGCACCGACACCGCAACCTACTAAAGATCATCAGTCTCCTGGACAAAATGGTAGTCCCAGGCCGGACTATCCGCCCCTCCAATGGGCGGACAATCCGCCCCTGGCACTCCAACTTGTCCCAGGGGATCCGAAGAAGAAGACAACAACCAAGAAGACTCCAAGCCGGATTCTCCGGCCCCCGAGGGTGGATTATCCGGCTCTAGATCTCCTAGCTCTGTCAGGCATTCTCAGGAAGAGGAAACTGGTGCCTCATCTCCCAGGCCGGATAGTCCGGCCTCACCAAGGGGCGGATTATCTGGCCCTGAAGAACAAGTTCAGCAGCAAGCTCCTGTTGTCAACTCAGATCAATATCAAGGGCAAGGTAGTGGACAAGACAAGGATACAAATATTGAATCAACTCCTTCTAGAAACAATAAGGACATTGAGGCTCGTCGCAAGGCTCGTGCTGACCGGAACCTTGAACTAAGGGGTCACACTCTTGACAAGGTTGTTGGTGATCTACGAAGAAGGGTGTCTACTAGAAGAGAACTTGCAAGCTTCTGTGATCATCAAGCTGAAATTTCCATGGTTGAACCAAAGAAGGTCTTTGATGCTCTTGAAGATCCCGATTGGGTTGTTGCAATGCATGAAGAATTAAATAACTTCGAGCGCAACAAAGTTTGGAAGCTCGTAGAGAAACCCAAAGATTGCCGCAATGTTATCGGCACCAAGTGGATTTTCAAGAACAAACAAGATGAAAATGGCATTATTGTGAGGAATAAAGCAAGACTCGTGGCTCAAGGATTCTCTCAAGTGGAAGGAATTGATTTTGGCGAGACTTATGCTCCTGTGGCTCGTCTTGAGTCCATCCGTATCCTTCTTTCCTATGCCGCCCATCATAATTTAAATTACAACAAATGGATGTTAAGAG
The DNA here is from genome assembly GCA_023614405.1 of Avena insularis. Classification (NCBI taxonomy): domain Eukaryota; kingdom Viridiplantae; phylum Streptophyta; class Magnoliopsida; order Poales; family Poaceae; genus Avena; species Avena insularis. Next base: position 135,954 of record JAJUPC010000111.1, on the reverse strand, counting down.
TGTGTTTCTTAATGGTCCACTACATGAGTTGGTATACGTCAAGCAGCCCCCGGGTTTTGAGGAGCCCAAATTTCCGAACCATGTCTACAAACTCGATAAGGCGCTCTATGGCCTTAAACAAGCCCCACGTGCATGGTATGAGCACCTTAAAGAGCTTTTGTTAGACCATGGATTTGAAGTTGGGCAAATAGATCCCACTCTTTTTACTAAGAAGGTAAATGGGGAGATTTTTGTATGCCAACTTTATGTAGATGATATTAATTTTGGCTCCACTAACCAAGCTTTTAACGATGAATTTTCGAAGCTTATGACTGACAGGTTTGAGATGTCGATGATGGGTGAGTTGAGGTTCTTTCTTGGATTCGAGATCAAACAACTTAGAGAGGGAACCTTTATTAATCAAGCTAAGTACATCCAAGACATGCTCAAAAGGTTCAAGATGACGGATCTCAATGGCGTTGCTACTCCAATGTAAACAAAGTGTCATCTTGAGATCAATCCCAAGGGTAAATACGTGGTCCAAAAGGTATACCGATCCATGGTCGGATCTCTCCTTTACCTTTGCGCATCTAGGCCCGATATCATGTTAAGTGTAGGAGTGTGTGCAAGGTACCAAGCCGATCCTAAAGAAAGCCACTTAGTGGCGGTCAAACGAATCTTCAAATATTTGGTTCATTCCCCGAATTTTGGGTTATGGTATCCCAAGGGTTCAAGTTTCTCTATATGTGGTTACACTGATTCAGATTGGGCTGCTGACAAATATGATAGAAAATCAACTTCTGGTGCATGTCAATTCTTGGGCAGGTCTCTAGTGTGTTGGTCTTCAAAGAAACATAATTGTATTTCACTCTCAACCGCCGAAGCTGAACATGTTGCTGCTGCAAGTGCTTGTACACAGTTATTATGGATGAGGAAAACTTTAAACGAATATGGTGTCAATTGTGACAAAGTGCCTCTATTATGTGTCAATGAAAGTGCTATCAAAATTGCTTACAATCCCGTGCAGCATACAAGAACAAAACATATTGAGATTCGCAACCATTTCATTCGGGATCATGTTGATCGTGGCGATATTGCCCTATCCTTTGTGAGCACGAAGAACCAACTTGCTGATATTTTCACGAAGCCCCTTGATGAAGCAAGATTTTGTTATTTGAGGAATGAGCTAAATATCATAGATTCAAGGAGTTTGGCTTGACTACCCTTGCACACTCACTTGCTCTTATTCATGTATTTGGTTTAGATGCGGGCATAGACATAGGGGGGGTGTGGTCCTAATTGATTGGGCTAACCCTCCCCCCATAATGCCGAAAGCAAGAAAAATCATTTCCCTTAATATCATTTTGTGATATGTGGGTCATCAATGAGCATTGGTTTTGAACTCAAGATACATCTTCGCGGTGTCATGCCATGCGCTCCAACATGGTGGCTTCGGCCACCACCCTCTTCCTTGAGAAGAGTTGGTTTCTAATGGCTCTCTTTGGATTTTCTTGCATATTTCTTGTTCTTATGGAAAACACACTCAACTTTGGTTTTTGTTTGATTTGGTTCTTGCAAATTTGGGTGTGTAGTACCATCTCAGTTTGTTGCTCTAAACCCAAGCCTTCTTTCACTCCTTGAACCATATATTCATGCACACAAGTCTTATATACACCAGCGAGGGGTTTTGCAAGGGTGCTTCGGCCTGAATCTGTTCTTAACCGAAAATTCAGAGGGGGCGGACTATCCGCCCTAAGTGGGGGGTGGATTATCCGCCCCAGGCGACTTCTGCCTCTTAAGGGCTGGGTCAGGGAGGCCACGCTCAAACAGAGCAGCCAGCCCTCCCCCAATCCAAGCTCAGCCCCCAGCCTCCGCCCCTCCCGGAGTTGATTTGACCACCGGATTCTCCGGGCCCTCCCGGATCTTCTTCACCTCGCCTCCGGGTATCTTCTCCGCGATTTTCCTCCAATGAGTGAGGGTAACTCCCACATCTCTCTCCTTTTGTATAGGATGCATTTTTTGGTGGAAATCTCGTTGTAGAAGATCCTTGGTGTTTTCCTTGCTTGCTAGAATCAGTAGTATTGCAACCCTAGTTCCCGATCTGTTTTGCTATGGTAAATCTGGGCCATTCCAGAAATTTTCTGCGGAGGGCGGATTATCCGCCCCTGCCAGGGCCGGATAATCCGGCCTGGAGATATACATCTGGTCTGGTTTGGTCCTGATTCCTGCAATGCAAATCTTTGGCTTATGGATTGTTTTTCTACTATTTCTACCATTTCTCCTGGACTTGTGTGTGCTTATCACCATGCTATCCCTCTCATGCTTTTCACAGGTGGTTCCAAGCCTACAAAGACCTTCTCTCGTCGTCCCCGTGCCCGTTATCTCAAGCCCACTGCAAATGGGACATTCATTGACAAAACCGAAGTTAGCAGAGCAGCAAGAGAGGCTGAACGGATGGCAGAGGCAGGAAAGAAAACAAAGAGGACTGCATCTTGCAAGGGCAAACAGTCTCGGCCCAACTACAAGGCTATGGACAGTCTTCAGTATGCCTCCATTCGCCAGACTGATTACTATGATGAGGCTGAAAGTGATGGTCCCCTAGAGGACTCTGTTTTGGAATGCCCACTTTCGGGCTATTCATGATGATGTGTATGCCACTGTCAAGCTTCGCCCCATGCACCCCATCAATTTGACTGAGGCTCAATCCAAGGCAAGGATCCTTGAGGCATTGGATGTGACCAAGAAGATGGGGCTTCACCACCTTATGACTCTCCAATGCAACTATGATTCCTCTGTAGTGAGGCAGTTTTTCTCGACACTTGTGATTTGCGGTGATGAGCGTCGTACCATGAAGTGGATGACCGGGACAACAATGATTCAGTCGGACTTCCGCATTTTTGGGCAGGTTCTTGGGTATGCTTTCCATGGCCGTGACACTCCTTTTGGCCATCGCATCATTTCCCACTGAAGCCATCCAAGGATACTGTGCTTTCTCCTTGCCTTTCTCATGATGGTATTGCTGGTACTTTCACTGGACTCTCTCCCTTGTATGCCTCCCTCGTTGGCATATTTAGGGATTGCATATCTCCGAGTGGTGGCAATAATGACAAGATCCGTGGCCATCTAGTTCCTCTCCTTGCTTTTGCTCACGAGTGTGCCACCAAGTCTGGTTTAGCTACAGGTTACAAACTGGATGTCATGGACTACATTTATCATGAGATGACGGATGCTATGATCAACAGGCTCTCTATTCCATATGCTCCTTTCATTATGATGCTCATCAAGCATATGTTGCCTCTTGAGGACTTTGGCACTGCTTTGGATGGGGTTCACAAGCCCAAGAAAATCTACAACAAGGCTCAGAAGACCCATCACCCTTCCACTTCCCCTGAGTCCTTCATGCGTGATGCACGGGCTAGTGGTCGTTGTTCTGCGGTGTCCCCAATGGCACGCGAGGTTAAACAACTCACTTGGTTCCAGCGGCACATCCTTTGCATGGGAATTGACACTCACAAGGGCCAGTATGAGGCGTACCGGAGGGATCATGAGAGGGATCACACTCAGCTGCTTATTCTTCACCATGTCTCAGGTGCCACTGGCCATCCACCTCCTCCCACTGCTTCGGAACCGTATGCTCAGTGGAACACTTCAGGGATCAACTATGGTGAGCTCGAGAGTTGCCTCTTTCCTCCACCTCCAAGGGCACCCACTCCTCCAGCTGATGACGATGAGGATGAGTATGATGAAGAGGAAGGGGACGGGGATGACTACTACGAGGATGAGGAGGCGTGATCTTCAGGAGCATTAGCATCACTCTTATTACTTTTTGGCGTTTCGATGCCAAAGGGGAGAAGTAGTTCTATTAGGTCTCATGGATTTGCAAGGGTCAGGCGCAAGCACTTGTCTTTCCGTCGTTTTATTTGCTTGCTTGTTCTCTTTTTAGCGTGAACTTATTTGCTATTTGTGCTTGGATTATGTAAGACTATGTCGGGTTTCTACTCTGTTGGTCTTCCGAATCCGGATTTATATTGTGGGTCTACTCTCATGGAATTATGGATTTATCTATGGAGTCTGTTTGATGGCATATGGAATCTTGGGATTATCTAGTGTATGCATCAATATTGTGGGATGTGCTTGGCGTCTAACAATCTCATTATTTTCTTTGGTTATAATCACATCCCGGTGGTGTGACCTTGTTTCTCAACCCACCTTGTTTCCATTATCTTTGCTATGAAAGTTGTGTTCTCTCTAGTGTGTGTATTTGTATTCAAATGCAAATTTTAAATATGCACACATCTAGGGGATCTTCTTTCGTTTTTGTTAAGGTGGCGTTAGCCGGTTTCATTGCAAATCCTAGTATTGTCATCTAACACCAAAAAGGGGGAGATTGAAAGAACATTTCATAATCCCTAGTGTTTTGTGTGTTAGATAACAATATCAAGGATTATTTAATGTGTGTTGAAGTGTTGCAGCTCTCTCTAAGGATAAAAGGAAAAGGAATCTACCTTTGGGGGGCGGATAATCCGCCCCAACCTTTTCCCAGATAGGCGCAAGCCTCAGAAGGGGGCGGAGTTTCGGCCGGATTTTCTGGCCCGCCGGATAATCCACCCCTCAGGGGGGCGGATATTTCGCCCCTCATGTTCACTACCAAGGCGCAAGCCCCAGAGAGGGGACGGAGTTTCGGCCAGACTTTCCGGCCACGCCGGATAATCCGCCCCTAGAGGGGGCCGGATAATCCGCCCCCCAAAGGTCTTCACCAAGTTCTGCAGGCGCCAGCCCCAGAGAGGGGGCGGATTTTCTCCCCGGAATATCCGCCCTGGGGGCGGAGTTTTCCCAGGGGGCGGATAATCCACCCCCAAACTTGTTCAACGGCCAAATCTGGGCAGGGGGTATTTAAGCCAGCCTTCCCCCTCCTGCCAGATCTCTTGGTTCATTCGAAAAAGTCAAGATCTGATCTGCAACCTTCATCCAAGAGAGCTCCACCTAGATCCACCCAAAGGCCCCGTCCCTTGGGGAATCGAAGGAGGAGAACTCGATCTTCATCATCAGCAATCAAGCGCTTCATCTCCTCTCCATTCATTTGGAGAATCACCGATCTAGTATTTCTTGCAAATACCTAGATCCTTGTTTTGTTTATATTGATAAACCTTATTCTTGTGATAGCTTGTTGTCATCTCAGGAGCCCCCAATTCAGTTGTGGGTGTGTGTGCCCCGATAGCGTTGTAGAAGGCACCGGTTCCCGCCTCGAAGGGTACCAATAGTGGAGAAGGTGGATCAGGCCTCTCGTGGCGAGATCCATCGGAGAATAGGGTGAGGCCTATTGTGGCGTGGTGGTATTAGAACCGCCCACCCCTCCAACACAGATGTACTTCCCTTAACAAGGAAGGAACTGCGGTAAAACAAATCCCTGTGTCTCTGCGTGCTCCACTACGGTTCCTTCGCTCCTCCCTTTACGTGCTTAGTAGCTAGGTTTGCATATAGAGAAATTCTCGTAGTTACATAACTAGAGAATTTTCTTTGTGTCAAGCCTAAAATTGAAAAAGTACTAAAAATTGGGTACACCTATTCACTCCCCCTCTAGGTGCCCATATGATCCATTTCAGCCTCGACTCCGAGTACGGCAATCTCGCGGAGGCCGTCCACAAAGCCAAGCCACTGATGACCCCTCATGAGCTCTACTCATGCCTACTCTTCACCGAGCATCATGTCGAGGCTCGCTGCTCCTTCGCCGCCATCACCGAGCACCCGGTTGTGTACTGGACCGCGTGCGGGCAGCGCCCGCCGGTGCCCCCGTCCGCTGGCAAAACTGCCCCGCCCCCTGCACCGACCTCGGGTGGGGCTCCCAATGCTCGGGTGTTCCAACTGTGTGGCCGTGAAAAAAAGTTGCCTCCAAGTGTCATCGCCGCTTCCAGCAGAGGTTCCTCGGCCTCCTCAACAACGGCAAGGGCAATGAGCGCCAATTCGCCATGGCCAACTACGGACCTCCCAAAGTCCCGGCTTCCCACATTGCTGTCAAGGGCAAGGACCCACGCACCGAGCAGGGGTACACCACGTCCTACCCCATTGATCCAGCGTGGTACATGGACACCGGTGCCACGGATCACACGACGAACGAGCTCAACAAGCTCGCCACATACCAGCCCTATTACGGGCACGACAAGGTTCACACCGCCAATGGTGTAGGTATGCACATTTCTCACATTGTCCAAGCATATCTTTTAACTAGTCATCCTTCTAGGAAGCTCCATCTTCATAATATTCCGCGGGTACCATCCGTTACTCGTAATCTTCTATCCGATCCTAATCTCACCTTTGATAATAATGTCCTATGCGAATTTCACCCTTTCGATCTTTTTGTTAAGGACCGAGCAACCCTGGACATTCTACTTAGTGGTTGCCTGAGCCAAGGCTTGTACCGTCTGGAGGATCCATCCATCTCGCGCGTCTTCAGCGGTGTTCGTGTGTCACCGTCACAGTGGCATGTGTGCATTGCCACCCCGCCACACCCATCGTTTGCCACATTATTCACCGCCATGAGCTGCCATTAGAGTCTAGCAATAAAGAGATGTCCGTGTGTGATGCCTGTCAACAAGGAAAAAGTCGTCAACTCCCCTTTGTTTCATCTACTAGAGAAGTAAAGAGTCCTCTTGAACTTGTGTTTTCCGATGTGTGGGGTCTAGCACAAACATCTGTTAGTGGTCACAACTACTATGTCAGTTTTATTGATGCCTATAGTCGATTTACATGGCTTTATCTTATTAAGCGCAATCTGATGTGTATGATATATTCACCCAGTTTAAATTGCATGTTGAACGTCTACTCAAGCATAAAATCATACATGTTCAGTCCGATTGGGGGACGAATATCGCAACCTCAACACTTTCTTTAATAATCTTGGGATCTCTCATCGTTTATCATGCCCACATACACATCAGCAAAATGGCGCCGTTGAGCGCAAACATCGCCATGTAGTTGAAACCGGCCTCAGACTTCTCGCTCATGCTTCTGTACCTTTTAGATTTTGGAGTGATGCCTTTGCCACCACATGTTTTCTTATTAACCGAACACCTACTCGTGTCCTTAATATGAAAACTCCCATTGAGCTTCTCTTGTAGGAAACTCCAGATTATAACTTTTTCAAGGTGTTCGTGTGTGCTTGTTGGCCCCATCTTCGACCATACAATAATCGAAAACTCGAGTTTCACTCCAAAAAATGCGTGGTCTTGGGGTATAGTTCTCTTCATAAAGGCTATAAGTGCCTCATGTGCCAACAAATCGTGTCTATATATCTCGAGATGTTGTCTTTGATGAGAACGTCTTCCCCTTTTCCGCCATGCCACAGTCACCTATCATAGCCCCATCTACGCATTCATCTCCTATTATGCCTGGCCAATTTGAAGATGTTGCATATTCGCCTGTGTTGTTGCCTAACCATGGTGCAGGAACTGGACACGGAGCTCGCCTGGAACTACTACCCGATGCAGCGCCTGAGGATCACGTCGATCGGCTGACGCCTCTGCATGAACCGGCTCCCGACTCCGCCTCCCTATCGGATCCTGCACCTGGGCTGGATCCCACGCCGGCTTCCCCCGAGCGGCCCACGTCGCCTCCCCCTTGCCCGGACTCGCCACCGTCGTCGCCCACGTCACCCGCGTGAGCGTCCCTACCGCCCACCTCGCCTAGGTCGGCAGGACACATCTCGGCACCGCACACGGCGCCTGGGCCCTCGACGCCAGGTTCTCCCCCCGGGTCACCATCGCCCGGCCCCTCGATGCCCGACCCCTCGTTGCCGGAGTACTCTGGGCCAGCCTCACCTGCTTATGATGTGCCGCCGACCCCTGTGCTCGCCGCTCCATGATGTCCGCACACGCACAGTCGCAGCAGCATTGCTTGTCCCAAGGAGCGTACTAATACGTCCAAAACGTATCTACTTTGCCGAACACTTTTGCTATTGTTTCTCCTCTAATTTGTGTGATTTGGATACAACTAACACGAACTGAAGCTGTTTTTAGCAGAATTGCTTTTGTGTCTCGTTTTTGTGCAGGAAATCAACTTTCAGGAAAAATCCCAAAAAATATTGCAAAACTCCTATTTTACCAGAAGACTCACGGAGCCAGAAGACGATACGGAGAAGGGCCACGAGTGGCCCACACCACCTGGTGGTGCGGTGTAGGGGTTCGTAGCATGGAAAACAAAAATTTTCTACCGCATACAAACAAACAAGCCAAGATCTATCTACTAGATTGTAGCAACGAGTCGATAGAATAACTCACCCTCGAAGATTCCAAAGTGTTTAACGAGAGCGGATTCCCGTGGGTGATGTAGTCGTACTCTTCCCGATCTCAAGATCGTGTAGACGATCCTTCCGGCGCTGCGTTCCGCAAGGCTCCGCAATCGGTCACATGTTCAGATTTTCGACGAAGACCTTCCTCTCCTTGTTCCAAAGGCACGGAGGTTGTAGCACTCTCCTCATGATTCGGCAAAGACGACGGCGTGGTACCGGAAGTAGAGGGTAGATCTCGCAGGGCTTCGCCTTAAGCCGGAGCGAGTATGGTGGACTATGAGAGAGCCTCGGTGATCTAGGGTTTAGACACACCAAGGAGAGAGGGCTAGGCCAACAACTAGGGCTTGGGGAAGCCCAAGTCGGCGGCTATGGTTTGCCCTAGGCGGCGACTGCAGCAGCAGGAGGTGGCGGCACCGGCGGCTTGGAGCTAGGGTTTGCGGGGGGCAACTTGTGTGCTTGGAGGGGCAGCCCTGACCCTCCTTATATAGGTGGAGGGGGCACGCCAAGGGGAGGGGAGTCCCTCCCCAACTCGGCTTCCAAGGCCGGTGGTGGAGGGAGAGGGACTTCCTCCCCAAGTAGGTTTCCTACTCTCCCTCCACCAAACAAAACAACTGTTTGACTTTTCAAATTGGCGTTTGACTTTTCAAACTAGGATTTGATTTAACCATTTATTTTGTTCAGTGATGACACCTAGTACATGATGAAACCATTCCAACTTGTTATGACACATTCAGTACCGTTCCCCTCCGGAGTGCCGGACATTCCGAAACCTTCTAGAACATTCCCGATGAAAACACCGGAACCATTCTCCAACCCTGAAACAGGACTTTCCTTATATGAATCTTATTCTCCGGACCATTCCGGATCTCCTCGTGATATCCCGGATCCCATCCGAGACTCCGAACAACATTCGGTCTCTTACTCATCATTCCATAACTACTCAACAACGTCGAATCCTTAAGTGTGTCTCCCTACGGTTCGTGAATTATGCGGGCATGATCGAGACACTTCTCTGAACAATAACCAATAGAGGAATCTGGAAATTAATATGGCTCCCACATATTTCTACGATTACTTTGCGATCGAATGAACCACTTACATACGATACCAATTTCCCTTTGTCTCACGATAGTTTACTCATCCGAGGTTTTGATCGTCGGTATCTCTGCATACCTAGTTCAACCTCGTTACTGATAAGTACTCTTTTCTTGTTCCCGTGATATGTGATACCTTGTGAGCCAGTCACATGCTTGCAAGCTAATTGGATGACATTCCACCGAGAGGGCCCAAAGTATATCTATCCGTCATATGGATGGACAAATCCCATTCTTGATCCATGTGTCTCAACCAACACTTTCGGAACACTCAATGCCACCTTTATAGCCACCCAGTTACGGTGTGGTGTTTGATGTCATCAAAGCATCCTTCCGGTGATGGTGATATGCATGATCTCATGGTCGAAGGAATTAGGTTACTATGTATCAGAAAGCATATAGCAATTGAACTATTAAAATGACTTGATCTTTATGCTACGCTTATCTATAGGAGTATGTCCATCATATCATTCTCCTAACGATATGTTCTTGTTGTTAATAACATCTCAATGTTCATGATAGGGAAACCACAATCATTTATTAACCAACAAGCTATTATTATGAAGAGGCTCTACTAGGGACTTCAATTTAAGTTTAAAAATCACACAAGTATTAATGTTTCCTTGTTAATACTATTATAGTATGAATGTAAACATTTATCATAAACACAAAGATATAATAATAACTACATTTATTATTGCCTCTAGGGCATATCTCCAACAGTCTCCCACTTGCACTAGAGTCAACTAATCTAGATTACATGGTAATATACCGAACACCCATGGCAGTTTGGTGTTGGTCATGTTTTGCCATAAGTTTGTATAAAACCAAAGCTTTTGATTACCTTATCAAAACGTTGATTCCAACTTCGGGATGCTTGCTTCAATCCATATATGGACCGTTGAAGTTTGCATACCTTGTTAGAATCTTTAGGATCGACAAAACCTTTGGGTTGCATCATATACAACTCTTCATCAATGTCTCCATTGAGGAACGCTGTTTTGACATCCATCTGCCATATCTCATAATCATAATATGCAGCGATTGATAACATAATCCTCACAGACTTTAGCTTCGCTACTGGTGAGAAAGTCTCATCGTAGTCAACTCCTTGAATTTGTCGAAACCCTTTTGCGACAAGTCGAGCTTTATAGACAGTAACATTACCATCAACATCTGTTTTCTTCTTGAAAATCCATTTGTTCTCGACAGCCTTCCGGCCATCCGGTAAGTCCACCAAAGTCCATACTTGGTTTTCGTACATGGATCCAATCTCGGATTTCATGGCTTCTTGCCATTTATTGGAATCTGGGCTCATCATCGCTTCCTCATATGTCGCAGGGTCATCGGTGTTGTCCACCAACATGGCACTCATAACGGGATCATACCAATCAGGAGTGGTACGAGTTCTCGTTGACCTGTAAGGCTCTATAGCAACTTCAACCGAAGTTTCATGATCATCATCATTAGCTTCCTCTCTTATTGGTGTAGGCACCACAGGAACTTCTTCCGGTGCTGCGCTACTCGCAAGTTCGAGAGAAGGTTCGACAACCTTGTCGAGTTATATTTTCCTTCCAGTCACTTCTTTCGAGAGAAATTCCTTCTCTAGAAAGGATCCATTCTTGGCAACAAAGATTTTGCCTTCGGATCTATGATAGAAGGTATACCCAATAGTTTCCTTTGGGTATCCTATGAAGACGCATTTTTCTGCTTTGGGTTCAAGCTTGTCCGGTTGTAACTTCTTTACATAGGCTTCGCAACCCCAAACTTTAAGGAACGACAATTTAGGTTTCTTCCCAAACCATAATTCATATGTTGTCGTTTCAACGGATTTAGATGGTGCCCTATTTAAAGTGAATGCGGCTGTTTCTAATGCATAACCCCAAAATGATAGCGGTAAATCTGTAAGTGACATTATAGAACGAACCATATCTAAGAGAGTTCGATTACGACGTTCGGACACACCATTAGGCTGTGGTGTTCCCGGCGGTGTCAATTGTGAAAGTATTCCGCATTTCTTCAAATGCTCGCCAAACTCGTAACTTAGATATTCACCTCCACGATCAGAACGTAGAAATTTAATCTTCTTGTTATGTTGATTCTCAACCTCACTTTGAAATTCCTTAAACTTCTCGAAAGTTTCGGACTTATGTTTCATGAAACAAATATACCCATATCTACTCAAGTCATTCGTGAAGGTAAGAACATAAAGATAACCACCGCGCGATGCTACACTCATTGGTCCACACACATCGGTATGTATGTTTTCCAATAGTCCGTAGCTCGCTCCATCATACCAAAAAATGGAGTCTTAGTCATTTTACCCATTAGACATGCTTCGCATCTTTCAAGTGATTCGAAATCAAGTGATTCAAGAAGTCCATCGGAATGGAGTTTCTTCATACGCTTCACTCCAATGTGACCAAGACGACAGTGCCACATATAGGTCGAGTTATCGCTCGTTTTCAAACGTTTAGCTTCAATGTTATTAATATGTGTATTTCCACTATCGAGATTCAACAAGAATAGACCATCTATCAGAGGTGCATGTGCATAAAACATATTACTCTTATATATCGAACAACCATTATTCTCGGACTTAAATAAGTAACTGTCTCGCAATAAACAAGATCCTAATATAATGTTCATGCTTAACGCAGGCACCAAATAACAATTATTTAAGTATAAAACTAATCCCGATGGTAGATGAAGAGGTAGCGTGCCAACCGCGATCACATCAACCTTTGATCCGTTTCCAACGCGCATCGTCACCTCGTTCTTCACTAGCTTCCGTTTATTCTGCAGCACCTATTTCGAGTTACAAATATGAGCAACCGAACCAGTATCAAATACCCAGGCACTACTACGAGTACTAGTGAGATACACATCAATAACATGTATATCGGATATACCTTTCTTCTTGATGTTGCCATTCTTCAAATCCGCCAAGTACTTTGGGCAATTCCGCTTCCAGTGACCTTCTCCCTTGAAGTAAAAGCACTCTGTATCAGGCTTGGGTCCAGCCTTGGTCTTCTTCGTCGGTGCGGTAACTTTCTTACCACCCTTCTTGAAGTGTCCCTTTTGCTTAGACTTGCCTTTCTTGAATTTGGTGGTCTTATTGACCATCAACACTTGGTGCTCTTTCTTGATCTCCACTTCTGCAGATTTTAACATGGAGAAGAGTTCTGGCAACTGCTTGTTCATGCTTTGCATATTGTAGTTCATCACAAAGTTCTTGTAACTTGGTGGTAGTGACTGGAGGACACGGTAAATCCCCAAAGCATTAGGAATCACTATACCCAAGCTTTGAAGTTTGTTTGCGTGCCCAGACATCTTAAGCACATGCTCACTGACGGAGCTGCCCTCTTCCATCTTGCAGTTAAAGAACTTTTCAGAAGCCTCATAGCTCTCAACTGTCGTGTGAGTCTCAATTATCAATTTGAGTTCACGGACAATATCATGTGGGTCTGAATTCTCAAACCTTTTCTGAAGCTCCGATTCTAAACCATACAAGATAGCACACTGAACTGTGGAGTACTGATTCTTCCGAGCGAGGTAAACGTTCTTTACTTCATCGGTAGCATCAGCTGCAGGCGGGACACCCAGCGGTGCATCCAGCACATAGGTCAAATTACCAGCATTTAGGACACTCCTCAAATTGCGGAACCAATCCGCGAAGTTGCTTCCATTGTTTTTCAACTTTTCTTTCTCTAGGAACGCATTAAAATTGATGGTAGGGGCCGCCATTGATCTACAACATATTTGCAATAGTTTAGACTAAGTTTATGACAAATTGAGTTCTAATTAATAGTTAAATTAATCTAGGTGAACTCCCACTCAAAACAATATCCCTCACATTGTTTTAGTGATCACACGAACCAAATCCACCACATCAAAACCGATCATCACGAGAGTTGATGTAGCTTCAATGGCGAACAATCGACATGTTCATCATATCTACTATATAATTCATGCTTTACCTTTCGGTGATCTGTGTTCCGAGACCATGTCTGTACATGCTAGGCTCGTCAAGATCAAACCTTAGCTTCCGCATGAGCAAATCTGGCTTGCTCACGTTGTATACACTTGCGGAATCTAACACACCCGATCATCATGTGATGCTTCGAAACAACAAGCTTTAGCAACGGTGCTTACTAAGGATGAACACTTTCGAACTTGAAATTCATGTGCATGAGGGATCATCTTATAATGCTACCGTCGTTAACTAAGCAATACAAGATGCATAAAGGATTAACATCACATGCAATTCATAATATGTGATATGATATGGCCTTTCTTCTTTGTGCTTCTGATCTCCATCTTCAAGCACGAACATGATCTCCATCATCACCGGCATTGCATCAAGGTCAATGACGCTTCTCCATGGTTGTCGTCCACCAGTTTCAACTATTACAACTACTTTGAATAGACTCGCGGGTCTTAACAGAAATTAAAGACAACCATATGGCTCCTGCCGGTTGCCAACTTACAATAAGGAACATTGCATACATCAAATATAATCACAATCATGGCCATATCACATCACAACACACCCTTGCAAAACAAAGTTAGATGCCTCTAATTTCTTTGCATGTTTTACGTGGTTTGGGGCTTTCAATAAGTGTCGATCTAACTTACGAACAAGAACCACAACGTTGATGTTTGAACTATCAAGTGCCTATTGTAAATTGGATCTATACTATAATGGGGGAGACAGACACCCGCAAAGCCACTTATGCAATACAAGTTGCATGTTAAGCGTGGAGCAAGTCTCATGAACAATGTCATGTAAGGTTAGCCCGGGCCGCTTCATCCCATCATACCGCAAGATGCAAAGTACACAAGAAGCAATTGATAATAAAAGCACCATCGCCCACAATGACCATTGTGTTCTACTCGTGCAACAGATCTACATATAGGCACGGCTCCGATACCACTGTAGGGGTTCGTAGCATGGAAAACAAAAATTTTCTACCGCATACAAACAAACAAGCCAAGATCTATCTACTAGATTGTAGCAACGAGTCGATAGAATAACTCACCCTCGAAGATTCCAAAGTGTTTAACCAGAGCGGATTCTCGTGGGTGATGTAGTCGTACTCTTCCCGATCTCAAGATCGTGTAGACGATCCTTCCGGCGCTGCGTTCTGGCAGCGCTTCCGTAGTCGGTCACACGTTAGGTACTCGACGAAGACCTTCCTCTCAATTGTTCCAGCAGGCATCGGAGGTTGTATCACTCTCCTCGCGATTCCGGCAGCACGACGGCGTGGTACCGGAAGTGGAGGGGAGATCTCGCAGGGCTTCGCCTTAAGCCGGAGCGAGTATGGTGGACTATGAGAGAGCCTCGGTGATCTAGGGTTTAGACACACCAAGGAGAGAGGGCTAGGCAACAACTAGGGCTTGGGGAAGCCCAAGTCGGCGGCTAGGGTTTGCCCTAGGCGGCGGCAGCAGGAGGTGGCGGCACCGGCGGCTTGGAGCTAGGGTTTGCGGGGGGCAACTTGTGTGCTTGGAGGGGCAGCCCTGCCCCTCCTTATATAGGTGGAGGGGGCGCGCCAAGGGGAGGGGAGTCCCTCCCCAACTCGGCTTCCAAGTCCGGCGGTGGAGGGAGAGGGACTTCCTCCCCAAGTAGGTTTCCTACTCTCCCTCCACCAAACAAAACAGCCGTTTGACTTTTCAAATTGGCGTTTGACTTTTCAAACTAGGATTTGATTTAACCCTTTATTTTGTTCAGTGATGACACCTATTACATGATGCAACCATTTCAACTTGTTATGACACATTCATGTACCCTTCCCTTTCGGAGTGCCGGACATTCCGGAACCTTCTAGAACATTTTCCCGATGAAAACACCGGAACCATTCTCCAACCCCGAAACAGGACTTTCCTTATATGAATCTTATTCTCCGGACCATTTCGGATCTCCTTGTGATATCCCGGATCCCATCTGAGACTCTGAATAACATTCGGTCTCTTACTCATCATTCCATAACTACTCAACAACGTCGAATCCTTAAGTGTGTCTCCCTACGGTTCGTGAATTATGCGGACATGATCGAGACACTTCTCCGAACAATAACCAATAGAGGAATCTGGAAATTCATATGGCTCCCACATATTTCTACGATTACTTTGCGATCGAATGAACCACTTACATATGATACCAATTTCCCTTTGTCTCACGATAGTTTACTCATCCGAGGTTTTGATCGTCGGTATCTCTGCATACCTAGTTCAACCTCGTTACTGATAAGTACACTTTTCTCGTTCCCGTGATATGTGATCCCTTGTGAGCCAGTCACATGCTTGCAAGCTAATTGGATGACATTCCACCGAGAGGGCCCAGAGTATATCTATCCGTCATATGGATGGACAAATCCCATTCTTAATCCATGTGTCTCAACCAACACTTTCTGAACACTCAATGCCACCTTTATAGCCACCCAGTTACGGTGTGGTGTTTGATATCATCAAAGCATCCTTCCGGTGATGGTGATATGCATGATCTCATTGTCGAAGGAATTAGGTTACTATGTATCAGAAAGCATATAGCAATTGAACTATTAAAATGACTTGATCTTTATGCTACGCTTATCTATAGGAGTATGTCCATCATATCATTCTCCTAACGATATGATATTGTTGTTAATAACATCTCAATGTTCATGATAGGGAAACCACAATCATTTATTAACCAACAAGCTAGTATTATGAAGAGGCTTTACTAGGGACTTCAATTTAAGTTTACAAATCACACAAGTATTAATGTTTCCTTGTTAATACTATTATAGCATGAATGTAAACATTTATCATAAACACAAAGATATAATAATAACTACATTTATTATTGCCTCTAGGGCATATCTCCAACATGCGGGCCAGGCCAGGCCACGTCAGGGGGAGGGTGTGGCCACCTCTGGTACCCCCTCTACCTCTCCTTCCGCCTACATATCCCTCTAACCTAAAAACACAGGGGAGTTTGATGTTTTTCCAGATAGAGTTCCGCTACGCCGTGATGACCCACAAGTATAGGGGTGATACGTCGGGAACATATCTATAATTTTTGATGTTCCATGCTTGTTTAGTATCTACTTTGCTTTGTCTACACTTTGAGGTATTTTTATATGTTTTCTGGGACTAACCTATTAACAAGATGCCACGGTGCCAGTTGCCTGTTTTCTTCTGTTTTTGGTTCCAGAAAAAAAAATCAGAAAATCAATATTCTTGGAATTGGATGGGACAAAAACCAAAGTCAATATTTTACTGTGGGGAACACGGAGCCAGAATACGAGACAGAGGAGAGCCACCAGGGGGCCACACCCCCTGGCCACACGGCCAGCCTTGGCCCGCGTCTTGGGGGGTGCGGCCACCCTGGGTGCCCCCCTGCCTCGTCTCTTCGCCTATAATAAGACCCTGATACCAAAACCCTAAGTACCCCATAAATCTTCCACAAAAAAGTCTGTAGCCTCCGCCACCATCATCCCTAGATCGGGGGGATCTGAAGCTCTTCCTGGCACCCTGCCGGAGGGGAGATCATCTCGGAGGCCTTCTTCATCATCATGCCAGCCTTCGGTATGAAGCGTGAGTAGTTCCACCTTGGACTACGGGTCCATGTAGTAGCTAGATGGTTGTATCTCCTCCTTTGTGCTACCATGTTTAGATCTTGTGACCTCTGTTCATGATCAAGATCATCTATTTGTAATCATGCATGCTGTGTTTGCAGGGATCCGATGGATACTGAGATTACTATGTCAGATTGATTAATGGTTCTATCTTATTGATTCTATTATGTTTGTGTTGTTTGTGATCTTGCATGCTCTCTGTTTCTAGTAGCTATCTTGGCCAAGTAGATGCTAGTGACTCCAAGAGGGAGTATTTATGCTCGATAGTGGGTTCATGCCTCTATTTAATTTGGGGAAGTGACAAAAATCTCTAAGGTTGTAGATGTGTTGTTGCTACTAGGGGGAAAACAACGATCTCTTGTTCATGGAACAAGTGGATTGTTTACCTTACACACTTTTCTTAAAGTTGTTATACGTTACTTGCAACTTAATACTAGAGGGGGGTTTGGATGATAACCTGAAGGTGGATTACTTGTCATAGATGCAGTTGGATGGCGGTCTATGTATCTTGTTGTATTGCCCAATCAAATCTCATAGGATCATGAATATCTAGTATTGCATTGTTATGCCTTGCTCTGTCCTGTCAATTGCCCCGCTGTAATTTGTTTACCCAGCATGCCATGTTTGTTTATCTTAAGGAGGGCACCTCTAGTGAACTATGGACCCCGGTCCAATCATTTCCATTGATACATCTTCCACTATTACTGTTTACTTTCTGCAAACCATCATTACCTTCCACACCATACTGTTAATCCTTTATTTTCAGCAAACCGATGAGATTGATAACCTCACTGTTCGTTGGGGCAAAGTCTTGAGTTTGTGTTGTGCAGGTTTCCAAGTTGCTAGCAACACCTTTGGGTCGTTTCCTTCCTCCTACTGGTTCGATAACCTTGGTTTCTTTCTGAGAGAAGACTTGTTGTTATGCTCATCACACCTTCCTCTTGGGGTCTCCCAACGAAGCTCTACAGTGATCTGAGCGCATCAAGCTATTTTCTGGCGCCGTTGCCGGGGAGGCTAAGGACGGATTCACAAGGGGAGTCCTTCACAACCTTTCTCTTTACTTTGTTTTTGTTTTACTTAGTTTCTTTTGCTTGGTTTAGTTTGCCTCTTTTTATCAAAAACTCCAAAAAAATAGTTTAGTTTGGTTTGTTTTCTCTTATCAAAAACACACAAAAAATAGTTCCTACTCTACTTGCTGCTGTTGTTGGCTTGCTCCACTTTTGCCAAAATGAACTCTGCTGAGAACCAAGTTGTGTGACTTCACTAGCACAAACAACAATGATTTCCTAAGTACACCTATTGCTCCACCTGCTCTTGATACTACATTTTATGAAATTAAGCCTGCTTTGTTGAATCTTGTGATGAAAGAGCAATTTTCTGGTGCTAGTTCTGATGATGTCGCTGCCCACCTCAATAACTTTGTTGAACTTTGTGAGATGCAAAAATATAAGGATGTAGATGGAGATATTATTAAGCTCAAGTTATTTCCTTTCTCCTTGAGAGGAAAAGCTAAAGAATAGTTGCTATCCTTGCCTAGAAATAGTATTGATTCTTGGATTAAGTGCAAAGATGCTTTTATTGGAAAATACTATCCTCCTGCTAAGATCATATCTATGAGAAGTGAAATAATGAAATTTAAACAACTTGATAATGAACATGTTGCTCAAGCTTGGGAAATAATGAAATCTTTGGTTAAGAATTGTCCCACTCATGGACTTACTGCTTGGATGAATTATCCAGAGTTTTTATGCAAGTTTAAACTTCTCCTCAAGATACATGTTGGATTCAGCTGCTGGAGGTACCTTTATGACCATTACCTTGGGTGCTGCAACAAAGCTCCTTGATAATATGATTGTTAATTATTCTGAATGGCACACTGAGAGAGCTCCACATGGTAAGAAGGTAAATTCTGTTGAAGAAACCTCCTCTTTGAGTGATAAGATTGATGTTATCATGGCTATGCTTGTTAATGGAAAAGCTCATATTGATCCAAATAATGTTCCCTTAGCCTATTTAGTTGCTCAAGAAGAGCAAGTTGATGTGAACTTCATTAGAAACAACAATTCCTATAGGAATAATTTTGGTAGTAACACCAACTATAGGCCTTATCCTCCTAATAATGGCAATACCTTTGGAAACTCCTACAACAATACTATAAGTGCTCCCTCTGAACTTGAAGTCATGCTCAAAGACTTTATTAGTAAACAAACCACTTTCAACAAAACCATGGAGCAAAAGTTCATGAATGTTGAGAAAAATATTTCCTCTTTGTATGAAGAACAATCCTCTTTGATTAATAAAATGGCTGCTAAACCTGAAACCTTGGAAAGTACCTTTGCTGCTACTCATGCCATAAAAGTTAATATTGATGAAAATGTTAGACTGTTAGCTCAACTACATGCTAAGTGGGAAAGAGAAGCTGAAATTGCTAGAAACAATATTGTGTGCACTATCACCACCACCAATATGGATGCCACCAAACCACAAGAAGTCCCTATTCCTTCTACCGCAATGCCTAAACCCAATGAGTATACTACCAGTGATGATAAGTTTGATTTTGATCTTGATGGTTGCAATATTTCTGAAGTGATTATGTTTTTACAAAATCTTGCTAGAAGTACAGATGCTAGTGATATGAATGTGGGTTTCACCAAGCACAGTACAGATGCTCTTATTAAAATTAAGGAAGAAAAGTTGAAACACAAAGCCTCTATTCCTAGGAAAGTAGAAGATAGTTGGGAACCCATCATTAATATGCAAGTGAATGACTTTGATCTCAAAGCTTCATGTGACCTTGGTTCTAGTTCTCTATTATGCCTAGAAAGATTTATGAAATGCTTGATTTTCCACCTTAATGATAATGCTAAAAAGAAACTCATGGGGAGTGTTAATGATGTTCTTATTATGGTAAACAATGCTTATGTCCCTGTTGATTTCAATGTTTTGGATGTTGAATACAATGCTTCTTGTCCTATTACTTTGGGAAGACCTTTTCTTAGAACTGTTGGTGCCATCATTGATATGAAAGAAGGCACCATTAAATATAAATTTCCATTCAAGAAAGGTATTGAACACTTCCCTATGAGGAGAGAGAAGTTGCTTTTTGCTCCACCTTTGAAAACAAGGTTTGATGTTAATGCTTCTTCATTTGAAAATACTTGATTCTTGCTTCTTGTGCCTAACTTAAAGGCGTTAAAGAAAAGTACTTGGGAGATAACCCAAAAGTTTACTTGAGTCTTGGAAGTTATTACCTCTATAATAACCTCTCCTTATCCTTTTTATTTGATTTTTTGTGCCAAGAATAACCTCTAATGAGAGGGAAGTAAGATTTGGGGAGTTGCTGTTCCGAAACAGATTATTAAGCTCCACCGTTAAAATTCGTGTAAAATCTTTGTAAGTCGGATTGAGCTGTAATTGTCTGAACAAATCCCCCAGGTTGTTATCTAACTTTCATTATTTCAACACTTTTTTATTTGAGAAACAGAAGGTCTTAGGAAAAATCGGTTTATACCTGCTGGTCTATTTTAAACGATTTCTGCCATTATTTGCATTTGCTTCTTATTGATTCCCTTTTGGGTTCTTTTTGGGAAACTGAGCTTTTTGAGGGAATTGCTACAGTAGCTTGTGTTTTCAATGAAATTTTTGCTTTTTTAAAACTAAAACCCAAGGTCTATTATATTTTGAATACACTAATGCTGCTAATGAAGATTGTGTGAAGTTTTGTATGAAGGAAAATTTTGAGGTGTAGAGGAAGAATGATGTAATGAGATGAAGAATGGAAAAAAGCTCAAGCTTGGGGATGCCACCCCGTGTCACCCCAAGAAATATCCAAGAGGTACAAGCGTCAAAGCTTGGGGATACCCAAGGCATCCCCTTCTTCATCAATTAAATTTTAGGTCTTTCTAGACACTTCGTTTTTATTGTTTCATGCATTGTTGCGTTGTTCTTGGAGCGTCTTAGTTTTTGTTTTTTGTTTTTTGTTTTTTTGTTTGCTTAGTTTTCTTGAATAAAGTAGTTTGGACCCCTGTTCTCGCTGTGTCGTTTCAAATAAGTTGATTGGTGTTGGAAAGGAGTAGGAAGTTCTTGCTCGGTAGTACAAGAAGGAGCCTACTTTGATTGTGTCTTAGACTTTATCATGTCATGCTAGATGTTGTTTTGACCTTATGCTTAGTGATTATTGTTGTATCATGACTTGTTCCAAATAATTAGTATTGCTTAATGTGCCTTGAAGGAATCATGTGTTGTTTTAGCATATTGATGACTCCTTGATGGCGCCAGAGAACTTGGTGCTTGATGTGGAGTCTGTTGGGAACCCCAAGAGCAAGGTGTGAAGCAGCACAACATCAATTCTTCCCTCAGTAAGAAACCGAGGTTATCGAACCAGTAGGAGGAAGGTAACATCACACAGATGTTGCAAGCAACGCGGAGATCTGCACAACACAAACTCAAGACTTTGCCCCAATGAATCAGTGAGGTTGTCAAGCTCACCGGTTTACTGTAACAAAGGATTAAACGTTTGGTATGGAAGGTAATGGTTTGTAGCAAGTAAAAAAGTAACAGTGGAAGATGTATCAATGGTAAAGATTGGACCGGGGTCCATAGTTCACTAGAGGTGCTCTCCTTAGATAAACAACATGGCATGAAGGGTAAACAAATTACAACAAGGCAATTGACAGGAACTAAGCAAGGAATAACAATGCAAAACTAGTCAGAAAGATCCTATGAGATTCAATTGGGCAATACAACAAGATACATAGACTGCCATCCAACTGCATCTATGACTAGAAGTCCACCTTCAGGTTATCATCCGAACCCCCTCCAGTATTAAGTTGCAAGCAACAGACAACTACTTTAAGCAAAGTGTGTAAGGTAAATGGTCCACATGTTCCATGAACAAGAGACCGTTATTTTCTCCCTAGTGGCAACAACACATCTACAACCGAAGAGATTTCTGTCACTTCCCTTGGAAACTAGAGGCATGAACCCCCTATTGAGCATAAATACCCCCTCTTGGAGTCACTAGCAACTACTTGGCAAAGATAGCTACTAACAATGGAGAGCATGCAAGATCACAAACAACACAGACATGATAGAATCATTTAGACAAAACCATTAATCAAACCAACATAATAATCTCAATATCCATCAGATCCTTGCAAACACAACATGCATGATTACAAATAGATTAGATCTTGATCATGAACGGAGCTCACAAGATCTATACATGAAAGCACAAGGAGGAGATACAACCATCTAGCTACTACATGGATCCATAGTCCAATGTGGAACTACTCACGCATCATACCGGAGAGAAGGCCTTCGGGATAATCTCCCCTCCGGCAGGGTGCCGGGAAGAACTTCAGATCCCCCCGATCTAGGGACGATGGTGGCGGCGGCTACAGACAGTTTCATGGAGATTTGATCGGGTGCTTAGGGTTTCTGCATCGGGGGATTCTTATAGGCGAAGGGGGAGGCTGAGGAGGCAGCCAGAGGGGCCACACCCCTCCCAGGCACGGGCCCACCCCTGGCTGCGCCTAGGCGGGGTCTGGCTGCCTTGGCCCGCTTCTCCGTCTCCCCTCTGGACTTCTTATTCCCCACAGAAAGTTATGGACGTTGACGTTTGTCCCGTCCAATTCCGAGAATATTTCCTTACTAGCTTTTCTGGAACCAAAAACAGCAGAAAACAGGCAACTGGCACTGTGGCAACTTGTTAATAGGTTAGTACCAGAAAACATGTAAAAAGAACCTCAAAGTGTAGACAAAGCAAAGAAAAGTAGATACTAAACAAGCATGGAGCATAAAAAATTATAGATATGTTTCCGACGTATCAAGTATCCCTAAGCTTAACTCCTGCTCGTCCTCGAGTAGGTAAGTGATAAAAGAATAACTTTTGAGGTGACATGCACCCTCATAATAAAGATCCAACCATTTGCAAGCATTGAAAGCTGGGATCAAAGAACTCTAAACATGTGCATGAAAGATGGAGTTCTAACAATAGGACATAGTAACTATGCATGCAACATGAAAGGCTACAAACAAATATCATGAATAACATGCATTGAAAAACGTTTGTTTGTTTCACATACAGAAAACATAGCATAATGGCATTCAACTTGTCCCTCATAGAGTAGCAATATAGATGCATAGGACACCTTCAAAGTTCACAAGGGTGACTAGAAACAAAAGGCACAAGAACAAGTAATATCACAATATGCATCAATCAATAAGCTTTGGAACACTGCACACAGAATGACAACTATGCTCTCTTAATGGTGCCTAAAGGTAGAAAGTGGGGACTCAATAATGGTGGAAGAAAGGCCTTTTTGTAAAGGAAGTAGGGATTTCAAGTTTCAAAAGAGCTTCCAAAAATGGTACTTGTTAGCTTTCAGCCCTCATTGCCCCTATCATAAGCATCTTGAAGTGGTTACGGTTAAAGTGAACAAAGATGGAGTATATGCTTGACGAAGTATAAGTTGGCAATCTCAAGTCCCTTGAATACGAGGGCCACACCTCATGCTACTCAACTTTAGTCACCTGTAAGTTCTTGTCATTGTAAGTATTTGCATGTCATTGAGAACCGCCAACGGGGTACCCCTTGCACATGGTACATGAGCTATCCCATAACCAAAATGACAAGGCAAGCAGACAATGAGCATCTCAGCAATCTTCTTATTTACCATGGGAATATGGTGCTTTTTTCACTCTTTCCTCTTTTCTCAATGTGTCTCTCTTTTTTTATAAGAAGAATGCTTCATAGATGTCACTATGGTGATGCTGCAAGTTTCCACCATGATTAGGCATGGCTTAGGCTAGCGGCCTAGGCGTTTGTCTAACACAGGATACAAACTCCATGGACTTACAAGTTCCCTCTTTATTTCACACCGGTGACATTCATAGACAAAAGAGCATGATATCAACTGAGTACAAAGTACAAGTGCAATGTTGAAAACGTTCCCCGTGACAGCACGGTTCTGCTAATTCCAACGTATAAGTGCAAGCATATACAACATATATGACACAATGGTTAAAGTTTATTAGGGGAAAATAATATAAAGTGTTCCATCAAGTTCGTGAGGGCTTTAATCACTAAGTTTTCACATAACAAAATAGTTTTTAATTGGAAGATAGCTGAAAACAAGAATATACTTGGAATGGTGTAACACACCATGCATAGGAGTTTATAGTGGACACTTTGGAATAACTTGGTTTCTTGGGAGTTAGAAGCATGAGTAGAGATTACTCATACAAGTGGAGGCTAGCAAAAGACTGGGAGCAACCAAATAAGAGAGCAATAATGGCCATAATCATGCAGTGCAATAAAGCATACTTATCAAAGCATAAAGTGGTACTACAAATAAAGGACTAAATGATCATAGAGGCTAATGGTGACTTGTGAGATTCATAACATGGTGTAAGCATGTGCCAAGTCAACCCAAGCAAAGCATCAAAGGAGAATACCACAATACTATGCTTTTGCATGCTAAAACAACGCATAATTATTTCAAGGCACACTAAGCAATCCCAATTGTTTGGAACAAGACATGCTACAGCAATAATCACTAAGCATAAGGTCAAAACAACACCTAACATGTCATGCTAAAGTCTAAGTCACAGTCAAAGAAAGCTCCTCTTGCACTTACAAGCAAGAACTTACTACTCCTTTCCAACACCAAGTAAATTATTTGCAAAACAACACAGCGAAAACGGGGGTCCAAACTACTTAAGAAAACTAAACAAAGTAAACAAAGCAAACGAAAACTAATACGCTCCAAGAACAACACAACTGTGCATGAAACAATAAAAACAAAGTGTCTAGACAGACCTGAGCTTTTTATTGATGAAGAAGGGGATGCCTTGGGCATCCCCAAGCTTTGACGCTTGTACCTCTTGGATATTTCTTGGGGTGACACCGGGGTGGCATCCCCAAGCTTGAGCTTTTGTCCATTCTTCATCTCATTGCATCATTCTCTCTCTACACCTGAAATTTTTCCTTCATACAAAACTTCACACAATCTTCATTAGCAACATTAGTGTATTCAAAAGATATTAGACCCTGGCAAAGCTTTGGAACAGCAAGTCTTTTCACTAAAAACGCAAGATACTATAGCAAATCCTTAAAAATATCAGTTTCCCAAAAAGAACTCAAAAAGGAATCAATAAGAAGCAAATGCAAATGATGGCAAAAATCTGTCAAAACAGACCAGCAGGTAGAAACCGACTTTTTCGAACATCTTCTGTTGATCAAATCAAAAAGTATTTAACTAACGAAAGTTAGCTAACATACTGGGGGATTTATTCGTAAATTTCAGCTTAATCCGAGTTACATAGACTCCTCACGAATTTTTATGGTGGAGGACAGAAATCTGTTTTGGGACAGCAACTCCCCAAATCTTACTTCCCTCTCATTAGAGGTCATTCTTGGCACAAAAAGCAAACAAAAAGGATAAGGAGAGGTCATTACTGAGGTAATAACTTCCAAGACTCAAGGAAACTATTGGATTATCTCTCAACAAGTACTTTTCTTTAACGCCTTTAAGTTAGGCACAAGAAGCAAGAAGAATCAAGTATTTTCAAATGAAGAAGCAACCTTCTTGTTCTTTCCTTTCTTACCTTTCTTATTTTCTTTAGGGAAAATATGGTTGCTCACTGTAGGAGTAAAATGCATAATCCATTTTCCCACATCTATTACTGCTCCAAGGTGTTTCAGTAGGGATCTTCCAAGTGTGATTTGTCCTTTGGTTACACATTCAATAACAAGATAATCAGTAGACACCATTTTCCCTAAGATTTTTGTAAACACACCTTCAGCTATTCCAATGGGCAATAAAGTGGCATTGTTGGTAAGAGAGATTTCCTCTCCTCCTTCAGTAAGCCCCCAAATACTCAAGGAATCATAAATATCTTTAGGCATGAGACAAAATTCATACATGATATCACAACGAGCATCAAAAAGTGTAGTATTTATAGAGACTTTGATTGTGGGAAACCACTTTGAAGGCTCAGAATTTATGGGAACATAATCATGGTAAGCCCTAAGCGTGTGATAGCAACTATTCATAGCAGCAATACTAGTCTCAAGAGTGTTCAACCTAGCAAAAATATTTGTGAATGGGGAATCAGACTTGCCAGGTGTACCATAAATCATAATCAATTTCTTTATGGCATCAAAAGCTTCATCCTCATTACATAGAAAAATATCTTTCTCAGCCACAATATCCAAAGCATATCTATAACTAAGAGCAATACCGCGGTAGAAACTATCAATAACCAAGCCAAGACTCATCTTAGGCTCGGTTTCTCTCTGTAAAGCGGAAATTCTAGACCAAGATTCTTTGAAACTCTCTTCACTTTTTTTGCTTAAAAGTGGAGATCTCTTCCATAGGTGAAATAAAGATTGGTCCAAAACTAGACATGGTGGCAACTAGAGTAGGAACTATTTTTTTTTGTGTTTTTGAATAAAGAAAGCAAACCAAAATAGACTAATTTTTTTGGTTTTTTGAAAAGAGGCAAAAAAACCAAGCAAAAGAAACAAAGCAAACTAAAAACAAAGTAAAGAGAGAGGAAGTGAAGGACTACCCTAGTGAAGATGTCCTTAGCCTCCCCGGCAACGGCGCTAGAAAACTTGTTGATGACTCCTTGATGGCGCCAGAGAACTTGGTGCTTGATGTGGAGTCTGTTGGGAACCCCAAGAGCAAGGTGTGAAGCAGCACAGCAACAAGTCTTCCCTCGGTAAGAAACCGAGGTTATCGAACCAGTAGGAGGAAGGAAACGTCACACAGGTGTTGCAAGAAACACGGAGATCTGCACAACACAAACTCAAGACTTTGCCCCAACGAATCAGTAAGGTTGTCAAGCTCACCGGTTTGCTGTAACAAAGGATTAAACATATGGTGTGGAAGGTAATGGTTTGCAACAAGTAAACAAGTAACAGTGGAAGATGTATCAATGGTAAAGATTGGACCGGGGACCATAGTTCACAAGAGGTTCTCTCCTTAGATAAACAACATGGCATGAAGGGTAAAAAAAATTACAGCAGGGCAATTGACAGGAACTGAGGAAGGCATAACAATGCAATACTAGTCAGAAAGATCCTATGAGATTCGATTGGGCAATACAACAAGATACATAGACCACCATCCAACTGCATCTATGACTAGAAGTCCACCTTCAGGTTATCATCCAAACCCCCTCCAGTATTAAGTTGCAAGCAACAGACAACTGCTTTAAGCAAAGTGTGTAAGGTAAACAGTCCACATGTTCCATAAAAACGAGACGTTGTTTTCTCCCTAGTGGCAACATCACATCTACAACTGTAGAGGTCCCAACCTAATAAGGTAGAGATCCCTGTGTTTACAATGCTAGTCCCTGGATCAATAGCTAGCATCCACAGTTTAAGATGTAATATCAAGAAACAAAGGTCATAATACAACTTTATAACCAGGAATAAAATAACTCATTGCATCTTACATAGCTCATTTGGCTATCTCATTATAATGCAGCAGAAATAACTATATAGCATGGAGTCCTTC
This sequence comes from Avena insularis, assembly GCA_023614405.1. Classification (NCBI taxonomy): domain Eukaryota; kingdom Viridiplantae; phylum Streptophyta; class Magnoliopsida; order Poales; family Poaceae; genus Avena; species Avena insularis. Next base: position 108,449 of record JAJUPC010000111.1, on the reverse strand, counting down.
ATCTTCAAAGTGCCACAGGCAAGCATGTTGGTTGTAGACTTGTAATCCTATTTAACACACTTCACTAACATTAAACAAACCTGCAACATAATAAGTTACAACCACAAGGGTCAATACATTTGAATTGTATTGGCAAGTTTCACTACTATGTGGAAATAAGTTGGATCCTATCAATATATGCATATTTGGCTAAGTAGAGTTTAGGCTCATTTGCAGAAAGCAATATGGTTTTATCCTATCTTTTCAAAATAGTTTTGATCTTTCAATCAATCTTTCTGAACTCCTTGGCAAACTCCAAGTGCTTCTAATCCCTTGTTGACACCATCAAGTTTTACTTTGAGAAATTGGAATGTCGAGATCTTCCATAGCTTCAGGCCTTAGTTGCTTAGAGTTGTCCGTAACCGGGGACACGCCTAAGTACTTAGAATTTTTATCTTCTTTAGAAGTTGTACACTTTACACACATGACACAATCTCGTCTTGATGCCACCAGTGGCCGCTGGATAAGTACACACCAAATGGAGTACCGACAGATCGAGAATGTGACAAAGTCTTTCCATAGAAGTCCTCCCAAGACATAATGCTAGCATGTCTACCAGGCACCAATGTAAGGATATATTTCTAATACATGAATCTAGTTAACCTGAATAGGTGCCAATGCAAGGGTCTTCCACTATGTAATTGACTAAGCCAGTGCCCATTTAACATGTGGTTGTACACAGAAGCCACTGTACGAGAAACATGTTCAATCTCTAAGTCCCTGGGTGGTTTTCTTCTAGTGCACATACGATAAAGATAGCCATATATACATGGTTCCCTTCGTTGCCACTTTATCCACAATTGAGTATACACATTCCACCCAGGTGGTTCTTTGAGTACTTGTTTTATTATATAAAACATATATTTTTCCAACACTTCACATAATCATAGCATGGTATTCCACCCCAAGTCTATAGTAGGGCTAAGCATACTACAACTATTATGTTTTCACTAAGTAAGATATAAAGGATATCCTAATAGGACATAGCATAGCATAGAAACATAGTAGCCCTATCATGCATACTACAAAAATTCCACTAAGTATAATGAAAATAGTAGGACATGGATGATAGTTCCACTTGCCTTAGTAGTTGGTGGTGTTGGTACACTCTTTGCAATAACACACTTGACAATCAACACAATCTATCAAACAAAAAACAACCAAGACAAAACAATCACAAGATCAATACTAATGACAACACAAAAATCATGCAAAGTATGCAAACATGCAAGACGACAATTTTTATTGTACAAATTTTTATAATAAGGTTCTGAACATTACTAAGTGATTTATGAACATTTTATATTTTCAAGTTTACAAATGCAACCATTTGTGCAACTGTAGCAATTAGCAACATTTTCTAACAGTTGAAAAGGCCATTCTCACTAAATAATTGCCACGGTCTTATTTATACTAGAATAAAATTATATTTTGATCTTACTGTACAGAGGGTTCAATTTACAACCATTTGCAAAAGGATTCACTTAAAAATAATTTACACAATAATTTTTATACTCAAAATACTCCACAAATGGTTCTGTATAAAACGTGATTTTAACAGACTCAAAAATACCTAATTATGGCTCCACTGTGTTCTACTCGTTTTTTTGAATCCATAGACATATTATTTGCTAAATTTGGATATACAGAACTAAAGATATAATTTTTATGGTGAAAATGACCAATTAAACCATTTAATTTATAATTCAAATTTTTGTACAGAGAATAAGTAATATTATTGCATAAACAGATTCTACGGAATCTCAGCTTTTCAGGGATACCAAATTTATAATTTTTGGACTTCTAAATCTTTTTCTATGAATTATACGAGTTCGTACTAAAATCTTGAAAAGTCAAACTCGGGAATTGACTGAAATTGACTTTGACCGATCTGACTGAGTTGACTGTTGACTACGCTGATGTCATGATGATGTTAGAATTGACTACAAAAAAAGTTGCTCGGATGGAAAAACTTTCTACATGAAACTTGTAGATAGCAACTAGATCTATCTACTGTTCAAAGGAAATTGAGTTTGGAGCAACGAGGTGGACGTAAAATGGATTATGCCTTCTAAGATCTGAATCTTTGACCGTGTTTTTCTCTCTGCTTGATGAACGAAATAAGGTGAAAACAGCGGGAATGGAACCGTCTTGACGAGGGGAACAACTTCTGTCTTCAAGCCACCGTGATCCGAGGTTGTCTTGAAGGTCTATTTGGGTGGAGAAGATTGGGGAGAATTTTGAACGAATATGGAGCTACGATGAGTTGAAAACATGTAAACTTTCCTGGAGTGGGGTTTATAAAGGAGGGCGGTGGGGGCTGTATTAAAGAAGATTAAAGAGGGAGAGGAATTAGAGGACATTTAGTACAATTTAGGAGGGCAATTGAGGGTCATTTAAAAGCATTAGATACAAATAAAATAAAGACCAAGATGCTCCCTGCTTCGTGTATGTATGTAGGGCCTCCTGGCCGATCGGACTGGTTGGGCCGGTCCATTTTGGCTGGCCTGGCCGGCCACCCTTTTTTGTTTTATATTTTTTTTCCTATTTCTTAATTCTTTCATAACTTTTGATATAGAGCTTCGAATTTATTGATTCAAATTTCTGCGGGTTTGTAAATTCATGGACAAAATTTTAAGACATAAATTTGATGTATTTGGAAATATTTAATTTTCTCAATTATTAATTAGTTAATTATTGTATGATTGCATGTGTGCGATATTAGCCTAGTTGCAGGGCAATATATTTGGAATGACTTGGATTCTTTCATTATTTGAACTTGATTCGATTTAGTTCCACTTTATATGGATAACCCATGAATTAAAGTTTGAAAATATGACAGGATAATTTTATAAAAACTTAAAATAGCTCACATAAGCTATGGTTCTTATTTTAAAACGAGACTCTTTGCTTTTATTTTTGGTTCAAAACAAAACAAAGGTTGTTTGAAAAATGTAAATGAAGTAGTTGAGATGTATAGATGGTTTTTGGTTGAGAACATTCCTCAAGATTAAAAATAGATTTTCAAATAAAGGAAGTTTGTGAAAAAGATTTTGAAGGAGAACCTTGCAAATTAAAATTTTAAAGTAGAGGAGATATATGGATAATCTTGATGTTTTGATCTTAGGGTTTTTGTTAAATGCTATTTTTTATTTTAAGGAGTACCTTTATTTAGGGAAAAACTTTTGTAATAGTTCAAAAGGTTTTAATGTTTCCAATTAGAAGCAAAAAGTTTTCTTTTCCCCCTAAATTTCATTCTTTATTTATTTTGTTTGTATATTTTTTTACATTTCAAAATTTATAAAATTTTGGGATGTGACAAGAACCAAAGAGATTTCTGTCACTTCCCTTCGATACCTATAGGCATGAAACCACTATCGAGCATAAATACCCCCTCTTGGAGTCACTAGCAACTACTTGGCCAAGATAGCTACTAACAACGGAGAGCATGCAAGATCACAAAAAACACAGACATGATAGAATCATAAAGACAAAACCATTAATCAAACCAACATAATAATCTCAATATCCATCGGATCCCCACAAACACAACATGCATGATTACAAATAGATTAGATCTTGATCATGAACGGAGCTCACAAGATCTATACATGAAAGCACAAGGAGGAGATACAACCATCTAGCTACTACATGGACCCATAGTCCAAGGTGGAACTACTCACGCATCATACCGGAGAGAAGGCCTCCGGGATGATCTCCCCTCCGACAGGGTGCCGGGAAGAACTTCAGATCCCCTCGATCTAGGGACAATGGTGGTGGCGGCTATAGAAGGTTTCATGGAGATTTGATCGGGTGCTTAGGGTTTCTGCATCGGGGGCTTCTTATAGGCGAAGGGGGAGGCCGAGGAGACAGCCATAGGGGCCACACCCCTCCCAGGCGCAGGCCCACCCCTGGCCACGCCTAGGGGGGGGGTCTGGATGCCCTGGCCTGCTTCTCCGTCTCCCTTCTGGACTTCTTGTTCCCCACGGAAAGTTATTGACTTTGACGTTTGTCCCGTCCAATTCCGAGAATATTTCCTTACTAGCTTTTCTGGAACCAAAAACAGCAGAAAACAGGCAACTGGCACTGTGGAAACTTGTTAATAGGTTAGTACCAGAAAACATGTAAAAAGCACCTCAAAGTGTAGACAAAGCAAAGCAAAGTAGATACTAAACAAGCATGGAGCATCAAAAATTATAGATATGTTTCCGACGTATCACATACAAAAGCATAGTATTGTGGTATTCTCCTTTGATGCTTTGTTTGGGTTGACTTGGCACATGCTCACACCATGTTATGACTATGAACCAGTCACCATAGCCTCTATGATCATTTATTTTTTGACTTGTGGTACCACTTTATGCTTTGATTAGTACTATTTTTTCGCTCTGCATGATTATGGCCATTATTTCTCTCTTAGTTGGTCTCTCCCAGTCTTTTGCTAGCCTCCACTTGTATGAGTAAGATCTACTCATGCATCCAACTCCCAAGAAACCAAGTTATTCCAAAGTGTCCACTATAAATTCCTATGCATGGTGTGTTACACCATTTCGAGTATATTCTTTTTTCATCCACCTTCCAATTAAAAAGTCTCTTTGTTATGTGAAAACTTAGTGATTAAATATATCACAAACTTGATGACACACTTTATTTTTCTTTCCCCTAATAAACTTGAACCATCGTGTTATCTATGTTGTATATGCTTGCACTTATATGTTGGAATTAGCAGAACCATGTTGTCATGGGGAACTCTTTCAACATTTCACTTGTACATTGTACCCAGTTGATATCATGCTCTTTTGTTTATGGATGTTGTCGGTGTGAAATGAAAGGGGAGCTTGTAAGTCCACGGAGTTATGTATGTGTGTTAGAGAAACGCCTGGGCCGCTAGCCTAAGCCATGTCTAATCATGGTGGAAACTTTTAAGATCACCATAGTGAGCAATCTATGAAGCTTTCTTCTTACAAAAAAAGAGACATATTGAAAAGAGGAAAGAGAGAAAAAAGCACCATTTTCTCATGGTGAATAAGAAGATTGCTGAGATGCTCATTGCCTGCTTGCCTTGTCATTTTGATTATGGGATAGCTCCTGTATCATGTGCAAGGGGCACCCCTTTGGCGGTTCTCTATGATACACATGTACTTACTATGACAAGAACTTACCGGTGACTAAAATTGAGTAGCATGAGGAGCGGCCCTCGTACTCAATGGACATGAGATTGCCAACTTATACTTTGTCAAGCATATACTCCATAGTTTGTTCACTTTAACCTTAATCACTTCAAGATGCTTATGATAGGGGCAATGAGAGCTGAAAGCTAACAAGTACCATAATTTTTGGAAGCTCTTTTTGAGACTTGAAATCCCTGCTTCCCTTTTGTGAAGGGCCTTTCTTCCACCATTATATTGATTCTCCACCTTCTATCCTTAGGCACCAATTAAGAGAGCATAGTTGCCATTCTTAGTTCTATGTGCATTGTCCCAAAACTTATTGATTGATTCATATCGTTGATATTGCTTGCTCATGAACTATTTGTATCTAGTTAACTTTGAAGGTGTCCTATGCATTTATTTGCTACTCCATGAGGGACAAGATGAATGCCACTATGCTATGTTTTCTATATGTGAAACAAACAAACGTCTTTGAATGCATTGTTATTCATGATCTTTGTTTGTAACCTTTCATGTTGCATGCATAGTTACTTTGTCTTACTGTTATAACTTCTTCTTGCATGCTCATGTTTAGAGTTCTTTGATCCCAGCTTTCAATGCTTGCAAATGGTTTGATCTTGATTTTGATGGTGCATGTCACCTCAATAATTATTCTTTTTATCACTTACCTACTCGAGGACGAGCAGGAGTTAAGCTTGGGGATGCTTGATATGTTGGAAACGTATCTATAATTTTTGATGTTTCATGCTTGTATAGTATCTACTATGCTTTGCTTTGTCTACACTTTGAGGTATTTTTATATGTTTTCTGTGTCACATACCAAATTTTAGATTTGGTCTTGCATATCATTCATATCATTGCATCATGCTTTTCCATACAAAACCGTCGAGTGAAAAGGTTCGGCGAAACGCCATTTGCAAAACCCTATTCTATTTTGTTACGAGGTTCCTGCGGGGAGCTTTAGTAGGACTAGCGTTGACCACCCTTGTAGATTTGTGGTTTCGCTCAAACCTTGGGCCTAGATTGTTCCCCTCGACTGTACGAAACCGTAGGAGCAAGAATCGCTCGAATCGGAGCTCGTACGGAGAAGTTGTCGCCGATTTAGTGATTCGTCGAAAAACGGTCCGAATTTCCGGACCGATTTCCGAGTCTGAAACCAACTCCGCACCGTTTCAGTTTAGGTTTCCGCGAGAGGGCCACAAAAGGGGACCCACCCCGGCCTCGGGACGCGTGCCCGTGCCGCCGCCAGGCTCCGCCGCCGCCGTCGCCTCCTTCCGCGGCCGCCGCCTTGTCGCCTTTCCCCGCCGCCAGTACCGCCCGCCGACCATTCCTCTCGCCGCGCTCGCTGCCGCTTCGCTTGCCGCCGCCGCTTCGCCACCGCGGCCAGCCGCCGCCATCCCGCCTTCACCGCTGCGCCATCGCAGCGCCACGGCGCCTACGCCGCTGCGCGCTGCCCGCCGAGCGCTTTCGCTGCGCTGCCTGCTGCGCCAGCCGCCACAAGGCGCTGCTGCCGCGCTTAACTGCGCCGCCGCTGCGTTGCGCATGCTTCCGCTGCGACCGTCCGGAACTCGCCGCCGTCCGTTTCGCCGTTCGTTTCCGGTAAGACTGCAGCCACCGTCAGATCTCAGATCAGCGGCTCAGATCGTTCGTTGACCGGTCAGACTCTTGACTAGTCAGACGCCCAGTCAGCGCCCAGCAGCAGACGCGTTGACCAGTCAATGCATTATTTGGTTAATTTCGTTAATCCTTTTAGTTGACAGATTTCGGTAGAATCTTGTAAATTGCATAGAAATTAAACCGCTTGGCCAAAAATTGCAAATAAAATATGTGTAGATTCAGTGAGTTGTGTAGAATCTCGCTGTACCTTTGGTTCAGGATTTTGCAGCAAGGTTTAGTACAGTTTAATCTAACTAGTTAGTGGCCTTTTCGGAGTAATTAATTCGTAGAAAAAGATCCGTAGCTCCAAAAATCGCGTACGATATGTCCCTGGATTCAGTGGAACGAGGGGAATCTCATCGTGAATTAAAAAGATAGGCTTACAGTAAAAACTTCTGCAGAAACTGTCTACTGGCTTTCTGCAGTGTTTTAATTACTCGGGGAGTTTTATAATTCCTTTTTGAGTAATTCCAGTTGGTACTGTTTCTAATCAGCGATGCATATGAGGTAGAATTTTCTCAAGATTTTACAAATAGTATACTACCGGTAGTGAATTATTTGAGTTCTCGCTCTAGTTTTAAGCACTACTTTTACTTAATAGTTTTCCTAGCGCTAAAACTATTTTCCATGCATGCAATCGGTAGTATTATGGAATAGGATGTTGTGGTGCAGCTGTAGCACCAATTCACTTGTCGTTCTTGTATTCATGCATCATATTTGTTGCATATGCTTGTGGATTGTTTGTTTATGAATGCAATTGTATCGTGTAGATTGTGACGAGTGCAACGCTTGCTCGTGTGTGGATTGTTCTTCCGACCGCTACAATCAAGGCAAGTAGATGCTACTTTGTTCATAATATCGTCCTACTATTTTCAATGCATTGTCGTGTATTTTGTAGATGCATGTGTAGGATGATACTACCGCTATGCTATGTCCTATTATGTGGTAGGGCCTTCCTTGTAGATGAACCACCGTTGGTAGATGTGCTTAGCCATGCTATGATGAACGAGGGCTGGGTTACATCACTGAAAGTTGTTTCTAAATGAGTTGTTTTGCAAAAACTAAAACAACTTAATCAATGAATCCCCTGGGTGTGATGGTATTGATAATTTTTGGTGGTTTCATTGCGGAAAGGCACCCAGGTATCAAGAGAGAATGATTGGCTTCTTTATTGTGTAGCTTACGTGTACAACCATGTGCCAATAATGGAATGGGCGGTTGGTTGGACTTAGTAGGTTGTGGTGACCCGAACCCGCGTATCCAGAGATGTAGAATTTTGGTAGGTTGGACCGGTCTTGGCCGGGATTGGGGAGCTACTTCCCGAACGGTCTCAACTTGGACTTCTCCCTATCACCACTCAAAATGAGAGTGATGGTACGAGCTGGGCTGGCCAAGTCACATGGGTAAAGTGTACTAACCTCTGCAGGGTGTATAATCTAATCGATTAGCCGTGTCCCCGGTTATGGACAACTGAGTTGCTTGATCTTGATCCCATGACATGTTTCTCGCTCATTCTAATTTCATAATTGTTTTAATATTATTGGGTTAACTTAATTGGGATCTTCTCAAAGAAAATCAAAAAACTGTTTTTGAAAGTAGGACAAATGTATTTGCCAATGCAAGCCAGACACAGCTCCACTTGCCAAATATGCATGTAGATGTTAGAACTATTGTCTCCATTACTAGCTCTACTTGCCATACATTCCATGTATTGACCCTTCGGGGCTGCTACGTTTCATGTTGTAGGTTATTCCGATTCTGAGTAATCGATATAGGCCACGGTACTCCACTCGGCACTTGTTCACTTGTGGGAAATTTGAAGAATGGAGGATTTACTTTGTTTATGTTGCTACCTGAATAATTTGAGCTAGCTTTGGGCTAAGCTTTTATTGTAATAATGGTACTCTGGATCTTTGTTATCTATGATACACGGTTATTTTGCCATGTTATTCATCTTACTCTATTGTGGGCCAATGAACCGATCCAGGGATTGGCATGTCACATAGAGGCCACGGTCTTTTCAGAACCGGGGTGTTACAGGATGGTATCAGAGCCCGTGTGTCGACTGTAGGATCGTGACCTAGAATTGGATTAGGAAGCCATAGATTTATTAAAGCCTATATTAACTCTGTCTTTCATCTTATGCCTTTCACCCTCGTAAATTCTTACCATATGTTATTCTCACACTTTCCTCTTTTACTTGGTAGATGGGAGAAGTCAGGACTGAGTATGCCACCATGGAGTCACCAAGGCCCTTTGCAAGGCAGTTAGCTCAGCTCTCGCAGTCATTAGGATTGCCACTGCCCATGTTCAAGGGAAGAAGGTTGTACACCTATGGATATGGAGAGGATGCATGGGAGATCACTACCTTCATATTCAGAGATGCCGCCTTGCCAAAACCTGTGCATTTGATCTACACCAAGACATACTGCAACTGGGGACTTGGAATCAACTTGGCCATACATGAAGCCCTGTCTCGCCAGTGCCATCAAGTCCGACACCTACTGCAAGCAGATTCACCCTACCGTGACTATGGAAGGCGTGATGAAGATGGGCACATTGTGGTTACCCCGGGCGACAGGAACAACATGCCGCCCCGTCGGAGGCACATAGAGGACATGGAAAGGGAGAATGGAGCTCTAGCTGAGAAGGTGAGGATGATAAAGGAGATTGCAGATTTTGCTAGCAATAGTACGATGGTCCAAGGACAGGAGATTGACACCCTGCATGAAGCTGTGGGAGTTCTGGAGAATGCCCCGATAGCCAGAGATGCAACCATAGCTCATCTTCATGGTACTGTGCAGGAGAACACCCAGAACATACAACAGTTGCAAGGGACCGTCCAGGAAAGGGATCAAACCATTGAAGCTATGACAACCCAGATTGCCGCTCTCCAAGCGCAGCTGAACCCACCCTCTGATGATGACAATGGAGATGATGGCAACAATGGGGATGATGATGACAGTGGAGACGATGATGATGATGAGGACGAGGATGATGATGATGGAGACGATGATGGTGGAGGAGATGAAGCTGTTGCAGTTGCAGCTGAGAGTGAAGAAGAAGAGGAGGATCCAGAAGAGGTGGAGTTTGAGATTTCAAGTGATGACTCGGGAGAGGTGTACACTCCGCCGCCATGGTTGTACAGCGAGCCGAAGCGCCAACGCATGACAACAAGGACCTACTGCAACCTCTTCAAGAAGTAGATAGAAGTCCACCAATTAGTCCTCGTTAGGCAAATTCGTTAGGATTAGTCTCGATCTTTGTGAAACTTAGTTCGTGTTAGTTTAAGAGTGATTAGTTGCTTATTTGTGTACTCCAATATCCCAGGAATTATTTGTGCGAATTTTAAAGAAAGAGTTATGGCAAGTTTGGTTACTATCTGTGTTATTTTCGCTGCAGTTTTTCTGCTGATACAGCAGTACTGTACGATTTTTCATATTTTTCTGGTAACTCAGAAAAATCTGAAAAAAATTGGGCTGATGCGAAACTCTCTGTACTATATGTGAAAAAATCATCTAATTTTTCTGAAGAGTTTAAGTCAGGCGGAAAAATTCGCGAACGCTGCTGGACTGTTCTGGCAGATTGCTGTTTTTGTTGTTTAGATGATCTATTGTTTAGTTAACCATTGCCAACTCTTGTAAAACTATTTCAGTAGGTATGTACTGCTAGGATAACACCTGGGATGTTGCTGGACCACTTGATTGTTGATGTGTTGCTTGCTTGTGATTGTCTGCTATTGTTTGTTGTTGATTGATCATATGCATGGGTAGAATCCTATTGTCGTAGTTGATTCTTTCTAAACTTACCTGTGCTGAACCGCAGATGCCTCCCCGCCGTCAGCCCACTGAGTTGGAGCAGCTCATGGCAGCTCAGGCACAACTGACCCAAGTGATGACTCAGTTCATGGCAAATCAGAACAACAACAATGGAAACAATCAGCCTCAGGGAGATGCTCTCACCAGATTTCTGAGGTTAAGGCCAGCTAAGTTCTCTACTGCAACGGAACCAATGGTTGCTCTCGACTGGTTGCGTTCAGTCAACAAGGATCTGGTAACTGTTGGATGCACTGATGCTGAGAAGGTGAGGTTTGCCGCTCACCTACTGGAGGGACCAGCCGCTTCTTGGTGGGACACATTTCAGATCACCCACCCGCTGGACACCGTGACTTGGGCAATGTTTGAGGAAGGTTTCAGGACCAACCACGTGTCTTCAGGAGTTCTGAGCCTGAAGAGGAAGGAGTTCCAACTTGCCAAACCAATCGCCTCCGTGGCTGAGTACATTGAGGAGTTCAACAACCTGTCCCGTTATGCACCTGAGGATGTTGACACTGATGCAAAAAGGAGGGAGAGATTCCTGGATGGCCTCAGTGATGAGCTTTCAGTGCAGCTACTGGTGGTTTATTGCCCCACTTTCTAGGAGCTTATGGACAAGGCCAGGATCTTGGAAGGGAAGCACAAGCAGGTGGAGAACCGCAAGAGAAAGAGTAGCAATCACCACTCTGGTTCACATCACAAGTCTCGCACTTCATATGATGGATACTCCAAGCATGGAGGGAGTGACCATGGGAGCCATGATCGCCACCACCATGGAGGCGATGGACATTGTCATGACAACCATAGGAGCAGCCACCACAGCCACAAGGGAGGACACTCTCACCACTCTGGAGGACACGGTGGACATGACCGCAACCGTGATCGCAGCTTTGTGAAGAAGGATCTGAGTGAGGTGACATGCTTCAAGTGTAAGCAGAAGGGACACTATGCTGACAACTGCCCGGAGAGGAAAGGACTGAAGCCAACCAACAATGAGAAGGCCACAGTGAACCACATGAATGTGGAGGAGATTCCAGATGAGCCTGACCTTGTGATTGGTAAGTTCCCAATCAACACTTACCCTGCACTTATACTTTTCGATACTGGTGCATCGCATTCATTCATATCAAGGGCATTTGTGGATAAGTATAAGTTACCTACTGAGTCCATGAAAAGGTCTTTTAGAGTGAGTTCACCAGGAGGAGATATGATAGCTAGCGCGGGATGCCGCGATTTAACTGTGAGGATTGGAACACACAACTTCAGTGCACATTTGGTAGTGTTGGATTCATAGGGATTAGATGTTATTCTGGGTATGGATTGGATGTCTATGCATGGGGGACACATAGGTTGTGCACAGCGAGCTGTTTCACTCAAAACCCCGGATGGTAAGAGGATTAGACTCAAGTCAGCTGCACGACCAGGAAGGTGTAAGTTGAATTCTCTTAAGGGGGTTAGCATGGATACTGTGCCAGTGATTAGGGATTATCCTGACGTGTTTCCGGAAGAGCTGCCAGGGATGCCACCTGACAGGGAATTAGAGTTTCTTATCGACCTGATGCCGGGAACAGGACCTATAGCAAAGAGACCATATAAGATGGATGTGGATGAGCTGAAGGAATTGAAGAAGCGGTTGAGAGAGCAGTTGGACAAGGGATTCATTCAGCCTAGTTCGTCGTCATGGGGTGCACCTGTTTTGTTTGTGGAGAAGAAAGACAGCACCAAGAGATTAGTGGTGGACTACCACTCGCTGAATGAAGTAACCATCAAGAACAAGGACCCCCTACCGAACATAAATGATTTGTTTGATCAACTGGAAGGAGCAAAGGTGTTCAGCAAGATTGATCGGCGATCTGGCTACTTCCAATTGAAGATCCGGGAGGAGGACGTACCAAAAACCGCCTTCACCACTAGGTATGGTTTATATGAGTATACAGTTATGTCTTTTGGACTAACGAATGCCCCGGCATACTTCATGACCATGATGAACAAGGTGTTTATGGAGTACTTGGACAAGTTCGTGGTGGTGTTTATTGATGACATACTGATATATTCCAAGGATGATGCTGAGCATGAGAAACATCTGCGACTGATTATGGAGAAACTGAGGGAACACCAGCTGTATGCCAAATTCAGCAAGTGTGAATTCTGGCTTAACACCATTGGGTTTCTTGGGCACGTAGTGTCAGGAGAAGGAGTCGCTGTTGATCCAAGCAAAGTGACTGCAGTAACTGAGTGGGAAGCACCCAAGAATGCAGGTGAGATTCGAAGCTTTTTGGGACTTGCTGGATATTACAGGAGGTTCATTGAAAACTTTTCCAAGATTGCTAAGCCGATGACTGAACTTCTGAAGAAGGAGAGGAAGTTTGAGTGGTCAGATGTATGTGAAGCCAGCTTTCAGGAACTGAAGCGTCGACTAGTGACCGCGCCAGTTCTATGTTTACCAGATCTTCAGAAGGATTTCCAAGTGTACTGTGATGCCTCTCGACAAGGACTTGGGAGTGTGCTGATGCAAGATGGAAGAGTAGTGTCATATGCCTCGCGACAACTCAAGCACCATGAGCGGAATTACCCCACACACGACTTGGAGTTAGCGCTGGGTTCATGCGCCAAGGTATGGAGGCATTACTTAATGGGAAAACACTGTGATGTGTACACCGACCACAAGAGCCTGAAGTACATATTCACGCAGAAGGAACTGAACATGAGGCAAAGGAGATGGTTGGAACTTATCAAGGACTACGATATGAATCTACAATACCACCCAGGAAAGGCCAATGTAGTAGAAGATGCTCTGAGCCGGAAGGTTTATGCCAATGGATTGACAATTGGTGAATTGCCCGAGGATTTGTGCAAGCAATTCAAGGACCTTTGACTGGAGGTAGTATCTGAAGGATACCTAGCTACAATGGAAGTCCAACCGACGCTACAGGATAGGATCATAAAGGCTCAGGTAGGAGACAAGGAAATAGAGGAGATAAAGGAAAAGATGAAGGAGAATCGGGAAAAGGATATTCGCGAGGATGAGCATGGTACCTTGTGGTATGGAGATCGTTTGTGTGTGCCCAGCGACCCGGAGATAAGGGAGTTGATTTTGCAGGAGGCTCATAACTCACCATACTCCATACATCCGGGCAACACAAAGATGTATATGGATTTGAAGAGCAGATTTTGGTGGAACAACATGAAGGGAGATATCGCCAAGCATATTGCCCTATGTGATGTATGTAGCCGAGTGAAGGCAGAACACCAGAAGCCAGCAGGATTGCTACAGCCATTGCCCATGCCGGAATGGAAGTGGGATAGAGTGGGAATGGATTTTATCACAGGATTGCCCAGGACCAGGTCAGGATATGACTCTATTTGGGTAGTGGTCGACCATTTAACCAAGGTAGCCCACTTTATACCGGTAAAGACGACCTATATGAGTGCAAAGTTGGCCAAGATTTACATGGACAGAATTGTGTGCCTACATGGAGTTCCCAAGAGTATTGTATCAGATAGAGGCACCCAATTTACCTCACATACGGCGCCAAATGCACGAGTCACTTGGTACTAGATTGGAGTTTAGCACAGCTTTCACCCATGCACCGATGGATGACCGAGAGGGTGAATCAGATTTTGGAGGACATGCTGAGAGCTTGCGCTTTGGCTCATGGTTCTAGTTGGGATGAGAATTTGCCATATGCTGAGTTTTCCTACAATAACAGCTATCAAACCAGCATCAAGACGTCACCGTTTGATGTACTATATGGGAAACGGTGCCGGACTCCGTTGCTATGGGATGGAGTAGGAGAACGTCAGTTGTTTGGACCCGATTTGATCAAGGACGCTGAGGAGAAGGTCGCCTTGATTAGGGACAGGCTAAAGGTAGCCCAATCGAGGCAGAAGAGCTAAGCTGACGCCAAGCGCAAGGAAGTGGTGTATGAGATAGGTGATAGAGCATACCTCAGAGTGTCGCCACTTCGTGGAATCAAGAGATTTGGAATTAAGGGTAAGCTGGCACCTCGATTTATTGGACCGTATCGGGTCTTAGCACGCAAAGGAGAAGTTGCTTATCAGTTGGAGTTGCCAGAGGCTCTGTCCGCTGTTCACAATGTGTTCCACGTGTCCCAGCTGAAGAAGTGCCATCCGGAGATGGTGGATACACCATTGAGAGACACCGTACCGCTAGAGGAGGTTCAGCTTAAGAACGACTTGACCTATGAGGAGAAACCGGTCAAGATTCTGGAGACAGCGGAGAGAACTACCCGTACCAAGACAATCAGGTTTTGCAAGGTGCAGCGGAGCCACCACACCGAAGAGGAAGCCACTTGGGAGCGTGAGGATGACATCCGAGAGGACTACCCACACCTATTTGCTAGCCGCGCCGAATCTCGAGGACGAGATTCATCATAAGGGGGTTAGTCTTATCACATCCCAAATTTTAGATTTGGTCTTGCATATCATTCATATCATTGCATCATGCTTTTCCATGCAAAACCGTCGAGTGAAAAGGTTCGGCGAAACGCCATTTGCAAAACCCTATTCTATTTTGTTACGAGGTTCCTGCGGGGAGCTTTAGTAGGACTAGCGTTGACCACCCTTGTATATTTGTGGTTTCGCTCAAACCTTTGGCCTAGATTGTTCCCCTCGAATGTACGAAACCGTAGGAGCAAGAATCGCTCGAATCGGAGCTCGTACGGAGAAGTTGTCGCCGATTTAGTGATTCGTCGGAAAACGGTCCGAATTTCCGGACCGATTTCCGAGTCCGAAACCAACTCCGCACCGTTTCAGTTTAGGTTTCCGCGAGAGGGCCACAAAAGGGGACCCACCCCGGCCTCGGGACGCGTGCCCGCGCCGCCAGCTCGCCGCCGGCCGTCGCCTTCCCCGCCGCCAGTACCGCCTCCGCTTCGCCGACCCGCCTCCTCGCCGCGCCGTCGCTTCGCTTAGCTGCCGCCTCGCACCGCCCCGCCACCCGCGGCCAGCCGCCGCCATCCCGCCCGCCTCGCGCGCCAGAAGCGCCTACCGCCGCCCTACGCCGCGCCGCCTCGCCGCCGCGCGCTTCGCTGCCAAGCGCCGCTTGCTGCGCTTCTTCTTGCGCCGCTTGCGTTACGCATCTTTACTGCTTTGCCGCTCGCTGCGCTAGCGACTTGCGACGACGCCGCACACGCATGCTCGCGTGCCGAACGCCGCCGCCGTTGCGTGACCGTTTTAATCCGTTGCGCTGACCCTCTCCATCCGCGCAGGAAAAACACCGACCCGGAACCGATCGCCGCACCGTCCGAAACTCGCCGCCGTCCGTTTCGCCGTTCGTTTCCGGTAAGACTGCAGCCACCGTCAGATCTCAGATCAGCGGCTCAGATCGTTCGTTGACCGGTCAGACTCAGGCGTTGACTAGTCAGACGCCCAGTCAGCGCCCAGTCAGCAGACGCGTTGACCAGTCAACAGACACAGTTGACTGGTTAATTTCGTTAATCCTTTTAGTTGACAGATTTCGGTAGAATCTTGTAAATTGCGTAGAAATTAAACCGCTAGGCCAAAAATTGCAAATAAAATATGTGTAGATTTAGTGAGTTGTGTAGAATCTCGCTGTACCTTTGGTTCAGGCTTTTGCAGCAAGGTTTAGTACAGTTTAATCAAACTAGTTAGTGGCCTTTTCGGAGTAATTAATTCATAGAAAAAGATCCGTAGCTCCAAAAATCGCGTATGATATGTCCCTGGATTCAGTGGAACGAGGGGAATCTCATCGTGAATTAAAAAGATAGGCTTACAGTAAAAACTTCTGCAGAAACTGTCTAGTGGCTTTCTGCAGTGTTTTAATTACTCGGGGAGTTTTATAATTCCTTTTTGAGTAATTCCAGTTGGTACTATTTCTAATCAGCGATGCCTATGCGGTAGAATTTTCCCAAGATTTGACAAACAGTATACTACCGGTAGTGAATTATTTGAGTTCTCGCTCTAGTTTTGAGCACTACTTTTACTTAATAGTTTTCCTAGCGCTAAAACTATTTTCCATGCATGCAATCGGTAGTATTATGGAATAGGATGTTGTGGTGTAGCTGTAGCACCAATTCACTTGTCGTTCTTGCATTCATGCATCATATTTGTTGCATATGCTTGTGGATTGTTTGTTTATGAATGCAATTGTATCGTGTAGATTGTGACGAGTGCAACGTTTGCTCGTGTGTGGATTGTTCTTCCGACCGCTACAACCAAGGCAAGTAGATGCTACTTTGTTCATGATATCGTCCTACTATTTTCAATGCATTGTCGTGTATTTTGTAGATGCATGTGTAGGATGATACTACCGCTATGCTATGTCCTATTATGTGGTAGGGCCTTCCTTGTAGATGAACCACCCTTGGTAGATGTGCTTAGCCATGCTATGATGAACGAGGGCTGGGTTACATCACTGAAAGTTGTTTCTAAATGAGTTGTTTTGCAAAAACTAAAACAACTTAATCAATGAATCCCCTGGGTGTGATGGTATTGATAATTTTTGGTGGTTTCATTGCGGAAAGGCACCCAGGTATCAAGAGAGAATGATTGGCTTCTTTATTGTGTAGCTTACGTGTACAACCATGTGCCAATAATGGAATGGGCGGTTGGTTGGACTTAGTAGGTTGTGGTGACCCGAACCCGCGTATCCAGAGATGTAGAATTTTGGTAGGTTGGACCGGTGCGCGTCGGGATTGGGGAGCTACTTCCCAAACGGTCTCAACTTGGACTTCTCCCTATCACCACTCAAAATGAGAGTGATGGTACGAGCTGGGCTAGCCAAGTCACATGGGTAAAGTGTACTAACCTCTGCAGGGTGTATAATCTAATCGATTAGCCGTGTCCCCGGTTATGGACAACTGAGTTGCTTGATATTGATCCCATGACATGTTTCTCGCTCATTCTAATTTCATAATTGTTTTAATATTGTTGGGTTAACTTAATTGGGATCTTTTCAAAGAAAATCAAAAAACTGTTTATGAAAGTAGGACAAATGTATTTGCCAATGCAAGCCAGACACAGCTCCACTTGCCAAATATGCATGTAGATGTTAGAACTATTGTCTCCATTACTAGATCTACTTGCCATACATTCCATGTATTGACCCTTCGGGGCTGCTATGTTTTATGTTGCAGGTTATTCCGATTCTGAGTAATCGATATAGGCCACGGTACTCCACTCGGCACTTGTTCACTTGTGGGAAATTTGAAGAATGGAGGATTTACTTTGTTTATGTTGCTACCTGAATAAATTGAGCTAGCTTTGGGCTAAGCTTTTATTGTAATAATGGTACTCTGGATCTTCGTTATCTATGATACACGGTTATTTTGCTATGTTATTCATCTTACTCTATTGTGGGCCAATGAACCGATCCAGGGATTGGCATGTCACATAGAGGCCACGGTCTTTTCAGAACCGGGGTGTTACATTCTGGGACTAATCTATTAACAAGATGCCATAGTGCCAATTGCCTGTTTTCTTCTGTTTTTGGTTCCACAAAAGGAAGAAAAACAATATTCTCGAAATTGGACGGGACATCAAGCCAAAGTCAATATTTTATCGTGGGGGAACACGAAGCCAGAATACGAGACGGAGGAGAGACACCAGGGGGCCACACCCCCTGACCACGCGGCCATCCCTGGCCCACGCTTGGGGGGTGCAGCCACCATGGGTGCCCCTACCTCGTCTCTTCACCTATAAGAAGCCCCCGATATGAAAAACCCTAAGCACCTGATGAATCTTCCACGAAACAGTCTATAGCCGCCACCGCCATCGTCCCTAGATTGGGGGATCTAAAGATCTTCCCGGCACCCTGCCAGAGGGGAGATCATCCCGAAGGCCTTCTTCATCATCATGACAGCCTCCGGTATGATGCGTGATTAGTTCCACCTTGGACTACGGGTCCATGTAGTAGCTAGATGGTTGTCTCCTCCTTTGTGCTACCATGTTTAGATCTTGTGAGCTTCGTTCATGGTCAAGATCATCTATTTGTAATCATGCATGTTGTGTTTGCGGGGATCCGATGGATATTGAGATTACTATGTCAGATTGATTAATGGTTCTATCTTATTGATTCTATCATGTCTATGTTGTTTGTGATCTTGCATGCTCTCTGTTTCTAGTAGCTATGTTGTCCAAGTAGATGCTAGTGACTCCAAGAGGGAGTATTTATGCTCGATAATGGGTTCATGCCTCTATTTAGTCTGGGGAAGTGACATAAATCTCTAAGGTTGTAGATGTGTTGTTGCTACTAGGTGGAAAACAACGATTTCTTATTCATGGAACAAGTGGATTGTTTACCTTACACACTTTGCTTAAAGAAGTTATCTGTTGCTTGCAACTTAATACTGGAGGGGGTTCAGATGATAACCTGAAGGTGGATTACTAGTCATATATGCAGTTGGATGGCGGTCTATGTATTTTGTTGTATTGCCCAATCAAATCTCATAGGATCATGAATGTCTAGTATTGCATTGTTATGTCTTGCTCTGTCCTGTCAATTGCCCCGCTGTAATTTATTTACCCAGCATTCCATGTTTGTTTATCTTAAGGAGAGCACATCTAGTGAACTATGGACCCCGGTCCAATCTTTACCATTGATACATCTTCCATTGTTACTGTTTACGTTCTGCAAACCACCATTACCTTCCATACCATATAGTTAATCCTTTGTTTTCAGCAAACCGGTGAGATTGATAACCTCACTGTTCGTTGGGGCAAAGTCTTGAGTTTGTGTTGTGCAGGTTTTCAAGTTTCTAGCAACACCTTTGGGTCGTTTCCTTCCTCCTACTGGTTCAATACCTTGGTTTCTTTCTGAGGGAAGACTTGCTGCTATGCTCCTCATACCTTCCTCTTGGAGTCTCCCAACGAAGCTCTACAGTGATCTGAGCGCATCAAGGGGGTGTATCGTAGTACTTTTGATAAACAGGAGTGTCGATCCCAACGAGGAGCATAAGGTGTTGACTAGTGGTTTGGATCAGGATTCTCTGTAAATACTTAGCAAACGGATTTTAGGGTTTTTTATAATGAAAACAAATAAAGTGCAATTAAATAAAGACAACAATAATAATTGCAGCGAGTGGCACAATCCTTTCTTCGCAAAGGACAAGACGGTTGTATTACTTATGAGGACCAAACGTTCTCGAGGACACATGGGAATACAGTCAAGTGCTTTTGCTTCATATAGTTGATTAATCTTCTTTGGTTGGATAAGTGATGTGTGGGTGAACCTATGCTAATGTACCGACCTTACTTGGACTAATACATACTTGTGGTTAAACCCCTTGCAAGCATCCGCAACTACAAGAAAGTAATTAAGATAAAAACCTAACCACAACATTAAACTTTGAGATCATACACTCCCTTGTGCAAAGGTTTCCTAACGGGGGTTCAGGTTTCTATCACTCCGGCAACCCCACAATTATTAGCAAAATACACAATGTGTAAGGGTCCCAACCTTTAATAAGGTAGAGTCCCCTGTGTTTACAATGCTAGTCCCTGGATCAATAGCTAGCATCCATAGTTAAGATGTAATATCAAGAAACAAAGGTCATAATACAACTTTATAACCAGGAATAACAAAATTTTATTACATCTTACATAGCTCATTTGGCTATTACATTACATTGCAGCAGAATATCTATAAGCATGGGGTCCTTCATCTTCAAAGTGCCACAGGCAGACATGTTGGTTGTAGACTTTGTAATCCTAATCAACACACTTCACTAAATCAATCAATCCTGCAACATAACAAGTTACAGCCACAAAGGGTCAATACATTTGAATTGTATTGGCAAGTGATACTATGGTAGTATAGTGGAGTCTATCATCTATATGCATTTGGCGAAGTGGAGCTTAGGCTTGCATTGCTCAAAATAGATTTTTCCTTATCATTTGAAAACACTAAGTTTTTGCTTGACAAAATCATTTCTCCCAATCAAAGATTGAAGATCCTTTTAACCCTTGTTCAACCACAAGTTTTTAACTTAGAAATTTGGATGATGAGATTCTTGATTGCTTCCATGTCTTGATGCTCAAATTGTCCTTTACCAGGGACATGGCTAAGTACTTAGATTTTACACTCTGCAGAGGTGGTGCACTTTCCCCACAAGACTTGGTTTCACCAAGACAAGATCTTTCAGAAGCCTTCCCTTAGACCAAAATGGACGCGTTCCAACCTATCAAACTCTACCACCAACTGTCCATATGGATAAGTTCTTGCAACCTATATGATCCAGGCAGAGCCCATAATGCCAAGTGGTTGCACTTGAAGCTTCTCAACATTTGACATCTCAAATGTCTTTGTTCCTGGGTGGCCATCCACAAGTGAGATACACAAGGTTAACCATAAACATGGGCCTTGTGAACCACTCAACCAAAAACCACCATTCAAGTCCCATTCCACCCAGGTGATTCATTGACTTAGTTGTTTTATTAAGAAAAACATAAGTCCTCAGACTTAGAAATTTTCCATGCTGTGAATATATTTCCACCCTTGTTTTCTATTAGCTAAGCTAAGCATGGTAGTAGTAGGAGTCTTAACTTAGGAAATTTTACTAGGTTTCATCTATTAGGTTTTCCTAAAGCAAGGTTTATACTTAGCAAAATTCCATGCAAGTTTTACTTAGAAAAAAAATCACTAATGCATAGTGAAAGTAATGGGACAAAAAGTATGAAGCATCACTTGCCTTTTTGGTATAGGGTATAAGTTCGCTCCTTGTCCTTGCAACAATCACACTCTCCAAGTCACTACAATTCAATCAAGCAAGGCACAAACTCAATCTACCAATCAAGCAAAACATCACATAAAATGATAGAACCAAGATAATGCATGCAAGCATGCCAAGCTTTGTTTTATTTGAAAAAGTGGTTCCTAATGGGTCATAAACATTTGAAAACACCTAATGGTCATTTTATAAAGTGGCATAGTCATTTGCAAAAGATTTCACTTCATAAACCATTTTCAAAACAAGGTATCATTTTATGTGGTGTAGAAATATTTTTACTAAGGCATTAATCTATAGGGTTCACCAAATATGTTTTCAAAACCATAAAACTTGGTGTTTGGGGTCAGAGAGTTTAAAACAAAACATTTCCCAAAATTTTTCTTCCAAAACCATTTTTAATAAATAAACTATATTTTTATTTGACTAGAATTGGTTTTAAATCAAAGAATCATTATTTTGCATCACCAAATATATTTTTGAAACCACAAAGTGTTTCCTATGGTCAGTAGGTTCAAATCACACCATTTGCCAAAGATTTTATCCCCAAAATCAATTTTGAACAAATTTTATAATCTAAATAAGCATACAAATGTTTCTGCAAAAACAAACATTTTTCCAGAAGCTTTTTACTAAACAAATGGCATGGTTGGCTAGGGCTTGTTCCATTGATTCCATTGATATAAAGTTTGCAAAATTTGGACGTGTGGAACTAAAGTTATGGAATTTACAAAATGGACATCTAATAGAAAGTTTTCTGTCTTTTAAATCAACTACAGGCCACGTGTCGAGTTCTTACTCGCTGATACCGCTTCGTCTGGATCACGTGCTGTAGGCCGTTGGATCTAACTGATAACGTGCGGCACAGATGAACGTGTACCTTTTCGATTGGATCTAATCCTAGCCAGATGTTTCGCATCCTACGGCTCCTGACACACTAGCCAAAACCTGGCGGCGCTCAACGGTGGCTGGCGGCGGCGACGCTTCTTTGGCGGTACGGCATGGCTACGAAACGAGGGAGAGGACGGATAGGCTCACCGGGTTTGCAAGGGTGCAGAGAAGCTCGACGTGGTCGTAATAGTCCAAGGGGCGCACAGTGATGTCAGGGATTGCTCGCCGGAGTTGCTGCGAGCGGCGGGTGTCTCTGGAGGTCGTCGAGGGCGAGGCTGCGATTCGTGCCGAAGCAAAATAAGTACATGGTTAGACACGGGAGGGTGTGGTGTACACGCGAGCATGATTGAGAGGGCTCGGGGTGGTCTGGCTTACCAGGGGGAGGTCGTCGGAGAAGAACCAGACGGTGGCGGCGGCGGTTGTTGTCGTTGCCGTCGTTCTGGGGTGCCCGCGGGTGAATGGAAAGCGCCGGGAGAAGTGCCAGGGCTAGGAGAGTATGTGAGTGTGGTCAAGGAGGCGAGGGGCGATGCGATGCTTCCGGAATCGTCGTCGGAGCATCGTCGGACAGTGGGTGGTGTGGCGAGGAATTGGGCGGCCTGGGGGCGTGTTGAGGTGGGGCGACAGAGGGGAACGAGAGAGGAGACGCTGGAGTTTATCACTACATGGTCACGGCGAGGTTTAAGCGCGACATTATGGCGAATTGATTGCGAGCTTTCAATGGCAGAAACGGCCGGCGTGGTCGTCGCGGGGAGGAAGAAGATGAGCTGGAGGGGTGGGGCATGCTTGTCAGCGAGAAAGGGAGTGAGGGGGAGGGTCCACCGGTCAGCGTCTGTGCGGGTGCGAGACTGTGTGTAGAAAACGTTTCGCTGGGTAGTGTTGGTGGGCTGGAGTTGGGCCTAGACTGGGCTGGCCGGCTGGGCTGCTGTTGTTTCATATTTTTTTTCTTCCTGCATGTTTTTCCTTTTTCCAATTCTATTTTCTGTTTTGAAATTCAAACAACCAACCAAGCATTCAAATCAATTCAAACATTCACCACACTTGTATTGAGTTTTTGGTTCTGTTTAACAACAAAAACCAAAGTCCCAAAAACAAAAATAATATTTTTATTTTAGGGTCCAATATTAATTAAATAAATAGACCTTGTTTATTAAATCAAGGTAGAATTTGATTTATTTAAAAATCTCCATTAAAATCTAAATATTTTCAAAACAAAATCAGTAGGTTTTATTTGAAAATATAAGATATTTGGAAAACTTGTTTAAAATAAGATAACATTTTTATTTTAGGGTCCATTAATAATTAAATAAGATGGACCTTAGTTAATAATTCAAATAGGATTTGTTTTATTAAAATCTTTATTTTGAAATCTAAAATAAAACCAAAAACACTTCAGTAGGTTTTAATTGAGAATATAAAATACTTGGAAAACTTATTTAAAATAATTTAATAAGTTTTAGTGTTTATTTAAAATGGGAAAAGCCTTTGTTTTAATAAAATTGGATATTAAATCCTTATTATTTTATTTAAACAAACCTTTATTATTTTTATCAAAACAAAACATTTTATTTCAAAAACTTGGCCAAGGTTTAATTTGGCTCTATAAAATAATCCTTATTTATAATTCTACCTTTTCATTTGAAAACCAAATCTTTTATTAAAAGATCCAAAATAGTAATTTTGAATATTTTTAAGTTTATTGTTTATTTATCTTTTTTTTAAATCCCTTTAGGATTTTATTTGATCCAAATAGGTTTTGAAAGTTTCCAAATGGATTCAAAAGTTTCTTCTCACCCTGAAAATCAACAAAGTTTTATTTTATTCATTTATTTTTCACATTACAAGATTTGGAAAATCTTGGGATGTGACACAATGCATTCCCCTAGGCACATAAATGGTGAAGTATCATGTAGTCTATGTTCACATGACACCACTAGAAGAATAGCACCACAACTTAAATATCAAACCATTGAATATTTCTTCAACACAATTCCACTACTAACAACATGACTTCTCCCATGTACTCAAGAACTAAACGAACTACTCACGAGACATCATATGGATCAAGATCGGAGATGATATAATGATGAATAAAAATCTGAACATAAAAAATAATTCAATGGTTCCACTTAATAGCATCAACTACAAAATTAATCAACACCGGGAAAGTTTCTCCTAAGAACTATGCAAGATTCAACCCAATTGTTGCAACAGGATGGAGTGATGATGATGGTGCTGGTGGAGATGGTGGTGAGGATGATGAAGATGATGATCCCGATGAAGTCTATCTTGATGACGGTGTTGATGGCGACAATCTCCCCTTTCCGGGAAGGAATTTCCCCGACAGAAATCTGCCTGCCGGAGAGCTCTGTCTCTCTCTTAGTTTCCACCCCCGCAGAGGCGGCAGAACCTTTCTATGATCGCCTCCCTCGTATTAGGGTTTCTATGATCGCCTCCCTCGTATTAGGGTTTCTATGAGAAGATATAGGCGAAAGGGCGATGCGGAGGTAGGCCAGGGTGGCCACACCACCTGGTGGTGAGGCCTAGGGGGGCCGCGCCAGGGGGTGGTGTGGGCCCCCTATGGCCCATATCTGCCTCCCCTTCTGGCTTCCTTCGTCTTCTGGAAAAATAGGATTTTCCATATATTTTCTAGAATTTTTCGATATTTGTGAATATTGCATCTGGACACCGCTTTTTCCATCAGAATTCTGACTCCTGCAGTTCATCCTCCAAAAGTCATTCAACATGCAAAAATAGATGAAATAACATAAGTATCACCTCTTAATATGAAATATATCAATGAATAGCAGTAAATTATGATATAAAATAGTGATGCAAAATGGACATATCATGCCGCCACCACCAGAAACTGTGATTCGAAACCAGAAACTCCGTTCTGGCACCCTACCGGGATGGGGATTTGGAGGAGATCATCGCCATCATCATCACCAACACCTCTCCATCAACCATCCATGTTTCCCCATCCATTTGTGAGTAATCCCCCGCAGTAGGCTATGGGGATGGTAGGGATTGGATGAGATCTATCATGTAATTGCATAAGATTGTTGGGGCATGGTGCCTAGTATCTATTATTAGTGCTTTTTGATATTGTTGCAACTTGTTATGCTTAATGCTTGTCACTAGGGCCTGAGTGCCATGATCTCAGATCTGAAAATGTTATTGATTCATGATGATACTATTGTTTATGATCTTACCTGCAAGTTGTTTACACATATCATTGTCAGGAACTCGAGGCCCCGAAGTGACAGAAATCGGGATAATTGGAGGGGATGGCTGTGACATGAGGACCACATGTATTCATAGAGTGTTAATTCTTTGCTCTGGTACTCTATTAAAGGAGTACCTTAATTGCCAGTAGATTCCCTTGAGGCCCCACTGCAACGGGTGGCGGGACAAAAGATATTGTACAAGTTCTCATTGCGAGCACATGTGACTATATAGGGAATACACGCCTATGATTATTTAGTACTTGGATGCTTTATCTTATTTATCTGAAAGTGCCCTTGATCTTGATATTACATGAATAGTCTTGTCCATGCAACTCCCGTTCATCCATCCCTATGCCTACCGCACTCAAATCCAACTATTTGCTACTATTGTTACTACTGCCTTTATTTTACTACTGATGTTACCTTGATATTGCTAATACAAAACTATTGCTACTAATAAACTACTGTGAGCAAGACTATTTCCAGGTGCAGCTGAATTGACAAGTCAGTTGTTAAGGCTTATAAATATTCTTTGGCTCCCCTTGTGTCGAATCAATAAATTGGGTTTAACTTCCCTCGAAGACTGTTGCGATCCCCTATACTTGTGGGTCATCAGGACTATTTTATGGCGTCGTTGCCGGGGAGCATAGCTTTATTTATAAAGTTCACTTGTAATTATTATTGTTCGTTGCTATCCATTCATCATGGGTAAAACTCGTGATGGAAAAGTTCCTATTTTACCATCCACTACAAGAAGAGGTACAGTTCTGAACACCTCTGTTGCTCTTGATTCACATTCTGTTATGAGTAAGCTCCTTACCACCACATACACATGTTACACATACTGCTACTACTACTACTAAATCTAAAATTGCTTCTGATACTCATGATGTTACTTCTACTATGCTTGATGAGAGTGGTTCATTAGGTCCTTTCCTAGATGCTACAATTGCTAGAACTATAATGGGAAACACTGAAACTCCTAATGAAGATACTACTACACTTGTTAGTTCACCTAAGTCTAGAGAGAGCTATGATATTAATGACGGTTATATTGAAATGACTGATGAATTTATTGAATAATGTCGAAACACACATGGTGCAAGTTCTATTAAGAGTCTTCTTGAGAGACTAACTATTAGACCTAAACTATTTCCTGATGCTAAGTTTGCCACATCTCCCATAAACATTAAAGATAAGGATTATTATTTCTCTCTTGATTTATCCTATATAACCATTGTTGAGAAAGAACCTTTTTGTGGTACTAAAAATGAAAGTGTTGTGGCACATATGACTTATCTTTATACTATGAGTGGCTTATTTTCTGATGATATTAAGATACGCACCTACTTTGTTTCTAAAATTTTCCCTTTTTCATTGAAAGGAGAGGCTAAAGCTTGGTTTAATAATTTACCTCATGGATCTATTGATAGCCCTATTTGCTTGATTGCTACTTTCTTTAAGAAATATTTCCCTCCTAGTGCTCGACATGCCATTTTGTAGAAACTTTTTGATTTTAAACAGGGAGAAAAGGAGAAATTTCCTGAATCATGGGCAAGGTTCTGTGCTTTGATTCATGCACATCCTGGATGTCCATTACCTAAAATGAGCTTCTTGATATATACTATAATGGACTAACTGATGAATCTAGGACATACCTAGATAGTTGTGCTGATTATGTTTTTAGGAAAATAACTCCCACAGAAGCTAAGGAATTAATAGCTAAAATAAGCAAGAATTATGATGATTGGACTATATCTGATCCAATTACACCTGAGTCAACTACACCTGAACCAACTATGCCTAAACCAACCCCAACACCAACACCAAAGAAGAGGGGAGTTATTGAACTAAATGATGAAGTGATGAAGGAAGCTAAGAAATGTCTTAAGGAGAAGGGTATTAAATCTGAAGATGTTAAGAATTTACCTCCTATAGAAGAATTATGTAAGCCAATCTACCACTCATTCACTATCGAGGTACACTCTCTCCAACATTTTGATGAAGGTGATATTCCTTATTCTAAACCTCCTGATCAATGCTTAGAAGAATTTGTTATTTTTATTGTTAAGCAAGATAATTTTAATAAGAGAGTGCAGAATCATTTAATGGAAAACTCTAGAGCTATTAATGAGTTGAAAGATATTGTGGAAAGAACCTCCAATGATGTTAAAATGCTTGTTAAACATTTTCAAATGGTTCAAACTCAAATTGATCAACTTGCTAAAGTACAAAATGATTTGCTGGTTAATGCTTTTGGAGAAAAACATGCTTATGAAATTAGAACTAGGAGTGGTGCTTCCACTCAAGATCCTTTGTGTCCCGAGGGACATCCTAAAAGAATCGAGCAGGATTCTTAACAAGTTGAAAATAGTGGTACTTCTTCTAAGAGAACAAAAAAGAAACATAAAACAGTTATAGAAACTTATGAACCTGCTATAGATCCTAATAGTATATCTGTCTCTGATGCTGAAACTAAAAGTGGTAATGATAAAAATGATGCTCCTGATAAGGAAGAAATTGAAGAGGAACCTGAAAGGCACACTAAGAACACTAAGTACACTAAGGAAGATTTCATTGCTAATAAGCATGGTAGTGAAAGAGAGCCTTGGGTGCAAAAACCAATTCCTTTCCCTGATAAGAAACACAAGTCAAAGGAAGAAGAACACTATAACAAGTTTTGTGAGTGGATGAAACCTTTATTTTTGCAAATTCCTTTGACTGATGCTATTAAATTTCCTCCTTATTCAAAGTATATGAAGGATATTGTCTCTAATAAAAGGAAGATTACCAATGAGGAAATTTCCACTTTGCTTGCTAATTATTCCTTCAACGGTAAGGTTCCAAACAAACTTGGGGATCCAGCGATTCCTTGCTCTATTAAAAATAATTATGTTAGAACTGCTTTGTGTGATTTGGGAGCAAGAGTTAGTGTTATGCCTTTTTCTCTCTACAAGATACTTCAACTGGAAAAATGGATACCAACTAATATATCTTTGCAAATGGTTGATTAGTTTACTACTATTCCTGTTGGTATATGTGAGGATGTTCCTGTTCAAGTGGCTCATAATTGTCTGATACTCCCTCCGTTTCAGGGCTTAAGGCGTGTGCGCCTTAAGCCCTGAAACGGAGGTAGTATTAACTAATTTTGTTGTGCTTAAAATGCCTGAAGATGATAATATGTCTATTATTCTTGGGAGACCTTTTCTTAATATTGCAGGTGCCATCATCAATTGTAATCAAGGAAAAGTAACTTTTAATATTAATGAAAAGGAGCATACTATTTATTTACCCAAGAAGATTGATAAGAGTTATGGCCTAAATTCAATTGAAAATATTGAGGGCATCAAAGTTGGAGAAATATATTTTCCCATTCCACAAGAAAATTATGAAACTATTATGATTGGGACTATTGCTATCAAGATTGAGGTAATATAATCATTTAGTGAAATGCAAAGTTTTGTTTCATATAAAATTGTTTTGGTAACAAGACTTGATCAACCTTGTTAACAAAGGGATTTTAATGAACAAAATGTTTTCACCATGATTATCTTTTCTCACTTTTACTTTCTCTACTCCAATATTTGCCTTTTGTCTTGTTTGTCTTAGTTTTGCTAGTTGCTTGCTTTCTAGGGTGTCTTATAACTTCTGTAGTTTTAGTTTTGGTTTGCTTTTGCATCTTTCCAAAATTCTTTTTCTGCGAGAAAATCATTTATCAATACCCGAAAATTGCTCAAAAATAAAGTTTCCCGAAAAATTCCAGAAAATTCATATTAAATTCTTACGCCAAAAAAGGGGCAGAGGGGTACCTGGAGTGACCCAGGGGGCCCACTAGGAAGGCACACCACCTGGTGGCGCGGCCAGACCAGGGGCGCACCTGGCCATGGTGTGGGCCACCCCTGGCCCTCCACTTACTCTCTCATCTACCACTCCACTCTCTCTCCCGAGAAAACACCGGAAAATTTCTCAAAGCTCGAGTTCTAGTTGTTCTTGCTCACGATTTTCGATCTCCTTGCTCAGCCCATCTTAGCTGCTGATTTTTGGAGGGATTGCTCTCCGGTATGTGCCTCCTCTGCTTGTCCAATTACATTTTTGATTGATGGATTATATCTTGAGTATTTTTCTACTATGGGTGACAGGTTATGTGAGTTTGCATGCTTGTTGTATGCTTAGAAAATTCATTTTTATGCATGTTTATCCCTCTTTCAAGTCCCTATAGTAGTTCCCCATAATTTATTAGCTTGGAAATCACTTGGCTTGATGTTTCTCTAAAAATTTCAGAAAATAAGATGAGTGAATACCAGCTGAATCAACATGAATTAAGGGTACCGAGATTATCAAAGTCCATCACGAGGAGGAAGTGTTCCCTTCTATTTATCCATGCCCCGAATTCATGAGAGCTGTAGGGATTTTCAAGACTTCCAGACTCTAATTTCTAATGCAGGGTTGGAGCATTTTGTTGGAGATGAAGCTTACCAATATGTGAAATTGACTATGTCTGTAGTGCAGGATTTTCGATTTAGTTGGTCTTTTCCTAAACCCATGGTTCACTACAAAATTTACAATATAGTTGTCAACCTCCCTTTTGATGATTTTTGTGCAGCTATCAAAGTGCCACAGTGGGGTTCATGTGAGAGGATTAGGGAGCAGCCCACGCCACTCATGGATTTATATGCAGAAATTTGCCAAGGAAGCAGCTTCTCAAAGGAGAGTGGTAAAATTCAGAATATTCATCTCCCATCTATTCGATATTTTGCCTATTTCATTGCCAAGTGTGTTCTTGCTAGGAAGACTGCTAGTAAATTATCTTCATATGATCTAGCTTTTATCTTAGCTGCTTTGAAATGGGATATGACTTATAACTTGGGTGCTTTGATATCTTTCCGTCTTGCTACTAACTGCGAGAACGGTGGAATTTGTGGAGGCCTAATTTCCTCTCGTTTATTAGCTTTGCATGGTTTAGCGCCTCATCATTCAGACTTACAGTTTCCCATAGAGAGGATTGATCTTAATTCCATGATACATCATAAATTTGTTTCTTCTTGGGCTAGTTTGAGCGAGTTATCTTATGAAATAACCTTTCTCAAGAGAGGATGGAGAGGGGGTAAGTCTGAGCAAGTAGTCCCTTTGCTTGCACCTGTTTTGCTTAACCTTGATACCAGGAAAGGATGGTCACTCATGGAGAAAGAACTTGATACTTACATGGCGGAGCTCTCCCAGCAAGAGGAGAATATTGGAGAGGAAGCCGAAGATAATTCGGTTCAGCCCTCCAACATGGGGGAGTCTTCATACCAGCAGCCCACTTATGATTAGGGCGCTTCTTCTTCTTATTCACGAGGGCCTGATTATGATCATTCTTACGATGATCCACTGGCTTGGAGTTACTACCCGTGTTTTGATTGATCTCCACTTAGTCCAAAAGCCTAAGCTTGGGGGGAGGTATACCGACATCACACTCATCTACATATCATGTTCCATTGGTACTTTGCATATCCATGTTTCGCTTTCTTTTTAGTTTTTGTTTCTGCTTTCCAAAATACAAAAGGACCAAAAATATTTTTGTTGTTTCTCTTCGTTTCTTTCTTTTTAGTTTTGGTTTGCTTTAAGAAAAATCCAAAAAGATTTTGTTTTTGTTTGCTTTTGCCTTCAGCGCTTGCTTTTAAAAAATAGGAAACCAAAAATATTTGTTGTTCTTCTCTGGTTTTGTAAAGTTCATTGCAGGGTTCAGCGGTCCTTACTGTCTCCTTTGGATTATGGTTTTCATATTATTATTCAAGCCACACAAGTGAAAGGCAATGATGATTTATGACAACTCGAGGTGTGGAGGTTGATAATGAAGTCTATTTGTTTTTGTTTTTGTACATATACTCATCATTGTGGGCATGCTTAGTCTGTTCATGTAGGGTGTATGTTATTTAATGGATGCTTAGTAGTTCTTACTCTCTTATGATTAGTTCCAACTTGCTAATAGTTTGTAGCATGTCATATAAATGTTTGCTTGCATTGTTCTATTCATAACTTGGTATGACATTGTGGTATCATCCTCTAAATGTTTCATTTGAATCGACTTGGCACATGCTCACACATGCACATGACTAAATAAAAGTAAGCTAAGCCTCGATGATTTATTTTGCCTCAGAGTTCTTGTGTCACTTTTATGCCATAATTAATTTTGTTTTGTTCCAAGCATGATTATGACAGTTACTACTCTCTCGATTGTTGCTCCCTTTCTATTGCTATCCTTCGCTTGCACTGAGTATGAGCTCTACTCGTGCATCCAACTCCCCAAAACAAAAATTGTCAAAAAGTGTCCACCATATCCACCTATTAGCATAATTGCTATTCCGTGCATATTTATTATGCCTTGTTTACTTCCAAATAAAATGTTTGCTTGTTATGAGAAAGTTAGTAAAGCTCTCACGAACTTGATGGCACACTTTATTTTCTTGCACTTAATAAACTTGAACCATTGTGACGATCTATGTAGTTATATGCTTGCAAATTATAGGCTGGGAGTTAGCAGAACCATGATGTCATGGGGAATGCTTTCAATACCTGTAAATATTATCCAGTTGATATCATGATCTTTTGTTTATGGATGTCGGCGGTGTGAAATGAAAGGGGAGCTTGTAAGTCCATGGATTTATGTATATGTGTTAGAGAAACGCCTGGGCGGCTATCCTAAGCCATGCCTAATCATGGTGGAAACTTGCAGCATAACCATAGTGAGCAATCTGTGAAGCATCCTCAATAAAAACCTATGCAAATAGCAAATAAAAAGATCGCTGAGATGCTCATTGTCTGCTGCCTTGTCATTTTTATATAGGATAGCTCTTGTGTCATGGGGCAAGGGGTACCCCATTGGCGGTTCTCTATGATACACATGCACTTATAATGACAAGAACTTACCAGTGACTAAAGTTGAGTAGCATGAGGAACGGCCCTCGTACTCAAGGGACATGAGATTTCCAGTTTATGATCCGTCAAGCATGTAACTCGTAGTTGACCTCACTTTAACCTTAACCATTTTAAGGATGCTTATGATAGGGGCCATGAGAGCTCAAAGTTAATGAGTACCATACTTTCAGCATTTGGAAGCCTTTCAAACTTTTCAAAACATTTCACTTCTTTGTTGAGTCACCATTCATTCTATGAGCACCTTCCCGAGAGCATAGTTTTCATTCTTAGTGTAATGTGCTTGTCCAAAAACACAGTTAATTGTGACATAACTTTGATACCTGTATCTTTGATATCTTTACTTCTAGTCTTCATTTAAACTTCAGAGGTGCCTTGGCATTTATGTTTTGCTTCACAATAAAAGGCAAGTGAGATACCACTTTATCATACTTTCTTATGAGCATTACAATGTTGCTTATGCTTATGTCCAAAACGTATCTACTTTCCCAAACACTTTTGCTATTGTTTCTCCTCTAAACTTGTGTGATTTGGATACAACTAACACGGACTGACGTTGTTTTCAGCAGAATTACCTTGGTGTCTAGTTTTTGTGTAGAAAATCAACTATCAGGAAAAATCCCGGAAAATATGCCAAAAATTATATTTCACCAGAAGACCCACGGAGCCAGAAGACGAGACGGAGAAGGGGCCTGGGGGGCCCACACCCCTGCTAGGCGCGAGCCCACCTCTGGCCGCGCCTAGGGGGTGCAGCTACCCAAGGTATCCCCTCAGTCTCCCTCTGCGTCTA
Organism: Avena insularis; assembly: GCA_023614405.1. Classification (NCBI taxonomy): domain Eukaryota; kingdom Viridiplantae; phylum Streptophyta; class Magnoliopsida; order Poales; family Poaceae; genus Avena; species Avena insularis. The sequence goes on along the minus strand of JAJUPC010000111.1, from coordinate 75,242 downwards.
TAAGTTACCTCTTGACCTAAAAACAGGGGGTTCAATAGTTTTCCAGTAAGAGTTCCACTCCGCCGCCGCCACCAGAAACCAAGATTCAGATCTAGAAACTCCGTTCTGGCACCCTGCCGGGACGGGGAATTTGGGGAGGATCATCGCCATCGTCATCACCAACACATCTCCATCAACCATCGATGTTTCCCTCATCCATGAGTGAGTAATCCCCCGTTGTAGGCTTGGGGATGGTAGGGATTGGATGAGTTCTATCATGTAATCGAATAAGATCTGTTAGGGCATAGTGCCTAGTATCTCTATTAGTGCTATTTGACTTTGGTGCAACTTTTTGTGCTTAATGCTTGTCACTAGGGCCCGAGTGCCATGATCTTAGATCTGAACTTATTATTGAATCATTATGATAGTATTGTTTGTGATCTTATCTGCAAGTTGTGTACACATATCATTGTCCTGATCCAAAGTCCCCAAAGTGAAAATAATTGGGACAACCGGAGGGGATGGCTGTGGTGTGAGGATCACATGTGTTCATGGAGTGTTAATTCTTTGCTCTGGTGCTCTATTAATAGGAGCACCTTAATTGCCATTAGTTCCCTAGAGGCCCCGCTGCCACGAGCTGGCTGGACAGAAGATGTTGTGCAAGTTCTCATTGCGAGCACGTATGACTATATATGGAGCACATGCCTAGGATTGTTTAGTACTTGGATGCTTGTTATTATTTATCTGAAATGCCCTAGATCTTGAAGTTACATGTTTAGACTCGTCCATGCAATGCCCGTCCATCAATCCCTATGCCTACCGCACTCGAATCCCACTGTTACCGTTACTGTTACTATTGCTCATGTTTTGTTGTTGTTGTTGCTACTATCAAACTGTTGCTACTGATAAACTTCTGTGAGCAAGAACTATTTCCAGGTGCATCTGAATTGACAACTTAGTTGTTAAGGCTTGCAAGTATTCTTTGGCTCCCCTTGTGTCGAATCAATAAATTGGGTAATACTACCCGCGAAGACTGTTGCGATCCCCTATACTTATGGGTCATCAAGACTATTTTCTAGCGCCGTTGCCGGGGAGCATAGCTTTATTTGTAAGTTCACTTGGATCTACTATTGTTCACTGCTACTCCTTTAATCATGGGTAAGTCTCGTGTTGGAAAGTTCCCTATTTTACCTTCCACTACAAGAAGAGGTACAGTCCTAAACACCTCTGTTGCTCTTGATTCACCGTCTGTTATAAGTAAGCTTGTTACACCACCAGCACATACTCATGCTACACACACTGCTACTACTGCTGAATCTGAAACTGATTTTGATGCTCATGATGTTACTTCTACTGTGCTTGATGCGAGTGGTTCATTAGGTTCTTTCCTAGAAGCTACTATGGCTAGTCTAGGAAATACGGAACTCCTAGTGAAGACATTGTTACACCTGTTAGCTCACCTGAGTCTAGTGAGAGTTATGATATTAATGATGGTTACATTGAGTTCACTGATGAATTTGTTGAAGAGTGCCGAAACACACATGGTACTAGTGCTATTAAGAGTCTTCTTGCTAGACGCACCATTATGCCTAAACTGTCCTCTGATCCTAAGTTTGCCACCTCTCCCATAGATATTAAAGATAAAGATTATGATTTCTCTCTTGATTTATCCTATTTAGATATTGTTGAGAAAGAACCTTTTTGTGGGACTGAAAATGAGAGTGTTGTGGCTCATATGAATGAGCTCTCTACTATGAGTTCTTTGTTCTCTGATGATTTTAAGATGCGCAAGTATTTTTTACTAAGATCTTCTCTTTTTCACTAAAAGGATAAGCTAGGGCTTGGTTTAATAGGTTGCCTCCTGGTTTCATTGATAGCCCTGATTGCTTGATTGCTTCTTTCTTCCAGAAATATTTTCTCCCAGTGCTAGACATGCTGCTTTGCAGAGACTTTTTGATTTTATAAACAGGGAGAAGAAGAGAAATTGCCTAAGTCATGGACAAGGTTCTGTGCCTTGATTCATGCACATCATGGATGTCCATTACCTAAGAATGAGCTTCTTGATATTTATTATAATGGACTAACTGATGATTCAAGGACCTACCTAGATAGCTTTGCTGATTGTGTTTTCAGGAAAAGAACTCCTACATATGCTGAAGAATTAACGGCTAAGATAAGCAAGAATTATGATGATTGGACTTCAACTGAGCTAAATACACCTGAGCCTATTACTCCTGAATCAGTTACTCCTGAACTAGTTCCAACACCAACACCAAATAAGAGGGGAGTTATTGCATTAAATGATGAAGTGATGAAGGAATCTAAGAAGTGTCTAAAGGAGAAAGTTATTAGAGCTGAAGATGTGAAGAATCTACCTCCTATAGAAGAATTATGTAAGCCAATTCCCCACTCATCTACTATTGAGGTAAACTCTCTCCAACACTTTGATGAAGGTGATATTCCCTATGGTAAGCCTCCTGATCAATGCTTAGAGGAACTTGACAATTTTGTTGTTAAATAAGGTAATTTTAATAAACAAGTTCAGAATCATTTACTGGAAAACTCTAGAGCTATCAAAGAGTTGAAAGATATTGTAGAAAGAACTTCTAATGATATTAAAATGCTTTGTAAACACTTTCAAATGGTTCAAAACCAACTTGATCAACTTGCTAAGGTACAAAAAGATATGCTAGTTAATGCCTCAGGAGATAAACATGCTTACGAAATTAGAACTAGGAGTGGTATAGCTACTCAAGATCCTTTATATCCTGAAGGACACCCTAAAAGAATTGAGCAGGATTCTCAACAAAGTGAGAATAGTGGTAGTCCTCGTAAGAGAAAGAAAAAGAAACATAAAGTAGTTAAGGATCCACTTGAACCTGCTGTAGATCCTAATAGTATATCTGTCTCTGATGCTGAAATTGAGAGTGGTAATGATAAAAATGATTCTCCTGATAAGGAGGAAGTTGAGGAAGAACCTAAGAAGCACACTAAGAACACTCGGTACACAAAGGAAGATTTTATTGCTAAGAAACATGGTAGTGAGAGAGAACCTTGGGTGCAGAAACCTATGCTTTTTCTAGGTAAGAAACACAAGTCAAAGGAGGAAGAACACTACAACAAGTTTTGTGAGTGGATGAAACCTTTATTTTTGCAAATTCCTTTGACCGATGCTATTAAATTGCCTCCTTATTCAAAGTATATGAAGGATATTGTCTCTAATAAAATGAAGATTTTTACTGAGGAGATTTCTACTTTGCTTGCTAATTATTCCTTCAATGGTAAGGTTCCAAAGAAACTTGGTGATCCAGGTATACCAACTACTCCTTGCTCTATTAAGAATAATTATGTTAGAACTTCTTTATGTGATTTGGGAGCTGGAGTTAGTGTTATGCCTTTTTCTCTCTACATGAGACTCCAGCTAGAAAAGTTGATACCAACTGATATATCTTTGCAAATGGATGATAAGTCAACTACTATTCTTGTTGGTATATGTGAGGATGTTCCTGTTCAAGTGGCTCATAATTGCTTGGTTTTAACTGATTTTGTTGTGTTTTAAATGCCCGAAGATGATAATATGTATATTATTCTTGGGAGACCTTTTCTTTATACTGCAGGTGCTGTCATCAATTGCAATCAAGGAAAAGTAACATTCAATATTGATGACAAAGAGCATACTATTTATTTCCCCAAGAAGGTTGCTAGAAGCTATTGCCCGAATTCCATTGAAAATGTTGAGAGCATAAAGGTTGGAGAAATATATTGTCCCCTTCCACAAGAAAATTTTGAAACTATTATGATTGGGACCATTGCTATCAAGTATGAGGTAACATAATCACCTTGTGGATTGCAAAGTTTTGTTTCATATAATATTGTTTTGGTAACAGGACTTGATCAACCTTGTTAACAAAAGGATTTTAATGAACAAAATAATGTTTCCACTATGGTTATACTTGCTTTCTTATACTTTTCTTCTTCCTAGTCTTTTACTTTCTTTTGCTAGCTTTGGTTTTGTTAGTTGTTTGCTTGTTAGTTTGTCTTAGAGCTTCTGTAGTTTGGCTTTTGGTTTGCTTTTGCTTCTTCTGAAAAAACTGTTTCTGCGAGAAAATCAATTTTCATACCCTGAAAATTGGCCAAAAATAAAGTTTCCCAAAAAATCCCAAAAAATTCAAAATAGTTTTTTCCTCGAAAAAGGGGCAGATGGACACCTGTAGTGACCCAGAGGGCCACCCCAGGCCACCACACCCATGGTAGGTGCGGCCTACCTGTGGGTGGCGCCTAGGGGGGTCTGGCCCACCTCGGCCCCCTTCAAGGTGCCCCCTCACAGCCATCTTCTTTCTCTCTCCCGAAAAACACTAGAAATCTTGCTCAAGATCGAGTTCTTGATATTCTTGCTCGCGATTTTCGATCTCCTTGCTCAGCCCATCTTTGCTGCTGATTTTTGGAGGGATTGCTCCTTGGTATGTGCCTCCTCCACTTGTCCAATTAGATTTGTGATTGGTAGATTGTATCTTGAGTATTTTTTTGCTATAGGTGACAGGTTGTGTGAGCTTGCATGCTTGTTCTATGCTTAGAGATTTCATTTTGATGCATGTGTAGCCCTCTAGCAAGTTCCTATAGTAGTTGCTCATCATTTATCAACTTGGAAATCACTTGGTTTGATGTTTTCTAAAAATTTCAGCAAGGAAGATGCGTACTTATCCAATGAATCAATATGACTTGATGGTGCCTGATCCAATGAAGGTTCATCGCGAGGAGGCAGTTTTTCCTTCCATATATCCATGCCAGGAATTTATGAGAACCGCGGGAATTTCCCAGGATTTCCAAACTTTGATTGCCAATGCAGGATTGGAACACTTTGTTGAAGGTGAACCATTTCAATTTGTTAAGCTAACCATGGATTTTGTGCAGGACTTCCGGTTTACTTGGTCTACATCTAACCCCATGGTCCATTACAAAATACACAATATACCTGTCGACCTACCTCTTGCTGATTTCTGTGCAGCAATTAGAGTACCTCAGTGGGGATCTTGTGAGAAGATCAAGGAGAGACCCAAGTCGCTTATGGATTTATATGCTGAGATTTGCCAAGGTTTCGACTTCTCAAAGGAAAGTGGTAAAATTCGGAACATTCAGTTCCCAGCCATTAGATACTTTGCCTATTTCATTACCAAGTGTGTTCTTGCTAGAAAGATTGCTAGAAAGTTGTCTTCTTTTGATCTAGCTTTTATCGTAGCTGCTCTGAGTAGGAATAGATCTTATATCCTGGGTGCTTTGATAGCTCACCGTCTCACCACCAACCGCAAGAAGGGTGGACTTTGTGGAGGTCTCATTTCTTCTAGGTTGCTATCTTTCCATGGGTTAGAGCCTCACCATTCAGACTATCGGTTCCCCATAGAGATGCTTGATCTTGAATCCATGATTCAGCATGGTTTTGTTTCCCTAGTGGCTAATGTGAGAAGTTTACCATATGAATTATCTTTTGCCCAGCAAGGTTAGAGAAAGGGTAGGACTGAGAAAATAGTTTATTTGCCTGCACCTGCTTTGTTTAACTTTGATAACAGGCAAGGATGGTTGCTCACGGAGGAGGAGGTTGACACATATGTGGAGGAGATCTCCCAGCAAGAGGATAATGTTGGAGAAGATGCCGAAGAAAATTCGGTTCAGCCCTCCAACTTGGGAGAGTCTTCATACCAGCAGCCCTCATTTGATTGGGGCGCTTCTTTTTCTTCATCGCAACCGCCTGACTATGATCATTCCTATGATGACCCACCAACATGGGGTTACTACCCGCGCTATTGAGCCCCACTTAGGCCAAAAGCCTAAGCTTGGGGGGAGGTATACCGACATCACACTCATATATATATCATGTTCGGTCGGTTCTTTGTATATCCATTGTTTTGCTTTCTTTTTGGTTCTTGTTGCTTCTTTCTCAAAAACACAAAAATACCAAAAATATTTTCGTTGTTTCTCTTGGTTAATTTCTTTGTTTCTTTGCTTTGGTTTGCCTTAAAATAAAAATCCAAAAAGATTTTGCTTTGCTTGATTTGCCTTTTCTTTGTTTGATTTTGCTTTGTTTGCTTTCTAAAAAAATCGAAAACACCAAAAATATTTGTTGTTCTTCTCTGGTTTTTTGAGTTCTTCGCAGGGTTCAGATGTCCTCAGTGGAGTTTGGTTTCATGGTATTATTCAAGTCACACAAGTGAAGGGCACTAATGAAGATTAAGACAACTCAAGGTGTGGTAAGAGGCTGTTAATGAACTCTATTTGTTTTCATTTTTGTACATATACTCATCATTTTGAGTGTGCTTAGTCTGTTCATTGTAAGGTGTATGTTACTGATGGATGCTTAGTAGTTCTTGCTTGTCTATTATTAGCTCCAGCTTGCTAATAGTTTGTAGCATGTCATATGAATGTTTGCTTGCATTGTTTTATTCATATTTTGGTATGATATTGTGGTTTCCTCCTATGAAAGTTTCATGTGAATCGACTTGGCACATGCTCACGCATGCATATGACTAATAAATAGTCAGTAAGACTCGATGATTTATTTTTCCTCAGAGTTCTGGTATCACTTTCATGCCATAATTACTCCTGTTTTGTTACAAGCATGATTATGACAATTATTGCTCTCTCGTTTGTTGCTCCCTCTCTTTTGCTAGACTTCACTTGCACTGAGTATGAGCTCTAACTGTGCTTCCAATTCCCCAAAACCAATATCACCAACTGTGTCCACCATACCTACCTATTAGCATTGTTTGCTATTTCAGTGCATATTCCATATGCCTTGTTTTCTTCCAAATAAAATGTTTGTCTGTTTTGAAACAGTTAGTTAGTAAAGCTCTCACGAACTTGATGGCACACTTTATTCCTTGCACTTAATAATCTTGAACCATTGTTACTTGTCCATGAAATTTATATGCTTGCAAATTATATGCTGGGAGTCAGCAGAACCGTGCTGTCACGTGGACCGCTTTGAACACTCTTTGGATATCCTATCCAGTTGATACTTTGCTCTTTTGTTTACAGATGTCGACGATGTGAAATAAAAGGGGAGCTTGTGAGTTCATGGAGTCTATACATTTTGTTAGAGAAACGCCTGGGCCGCTAGCCTAAGCCATGCCTAATCATGGTGGAAACTTGCAGCATCACCATAATGAGCATTTATGAAGCATCCTCAATAAAAAGCTATGCATATGGTAAATAAAAAGATTGTTGAGATGCTTGCCTTGTCATTTTGGTTATGGGATAGCTCCTGTACCATGTGTAAGGGGTACCCCGTTGGCGGTTCTCTATGATATGCATGTATTTACAATGACAGGAACTTACAGGTAACCAAAGTTGAGTAGCATGCGGAGCGACCCTCGTACTCAAGGGACTTGGGATTTACAGTTTATGGTCTGTCAAGCATATAACTCAGATTGGACCTCACTTTCACCTTAACCACATGAAGATGCCTATGATAGGGGCAATGAGAGCTCAAAGCTGATGAGTACCTTCCTTTCAGCATTTGGAAGCCTTTCAAAATTTTCAAAACCTTGTCGAGTCACCGCGTATTCTATGAGCACCTTCTAGAGAGCATAGTTTTCATTCTTGTGTTTGTTCCAAAACTTGGTTAATTATGTCATGACTTTGATGCTTGTATCTCTGATATCTTTAGTTCTAGTCTTCACTTGAACTTCAGAGGTGCCTCGGCATTTATATTGTGCTCTACAAACAAAGGCAAGCGATATACCACTCTATCATACCTTATTATGAGCATTGCAATGTTGCTTATGTCTATGTTCCATGCTACTTATTATTATTGAGTTGGTTTCTCTTCATAGCTTGCAATGACTATTGAGTAGACTTGGTTGCATACTTCTTATTATGAATGGTTTAAGCATCTACTCCCGTGCTGAGAATATATACATCATATGAAGCAAATGTGTTCGTGAAAGTTCTTTTATCGCACTCAGTTTTCAACTGAATTGCTTGAGGACAAGTAATAAGCTAAGCTTGGGGGAGTTGATACGTCCAAAACGTATCTACTTTCCCGAACACTTTTGCTATTGTTTCTCCTCTAAACTTGTGTGATTTGGATACAACTAACACGGACTGACGCTGTTTTCAGCAGAATTACCTTGTTGTCTAGTTTTTGTGCACAAAATCAACTATCAGGAAAAATCCCGGAAAATATGCCAAAAATTATATTTCACCAGAAGACGAGACTGAGAAGGGGACTAGGGGGCCCACACCCCTGCCAGGCACGGGCCCACCTCTGGCCGCGCCTAGGGAGGTGCAGCCACCCCAGGCACCCCCTCGGTCTCCCTCTGCGCCTATAAGTTACCTCTAGACCTAAAAACAAGGGGGGTTCAATAGTTTTCCAGAAAGAGTTCCGCTCCACCGCCGCCACCAGAAACCAAGATTTAGATCTAGAAACTTCGTTCTGGCACCCTGCCGGGACGGAGAAAGCCTCTCGTATTTTTGAATCACTCAAAACAGTTTTGAAATTCAAATACAAAAGAGAAAAGGAAAAACAGAAAATAGAAAAAGAATTTACAAAGAAAAACTTCTCCCTAACTCTATCTGGGCCCATCCCATCTTCCCTTTCTCTTATTTTCGATCAGCGCCGCAACAGGCCTCCCTCTCTCTTCCTTCCCCACGGCCCACTCAGCCCATCTACAGCCCGCAGCCGGCCCATACCCCTTCGGTCTTTCTTTTCGTGTCGTCTTCCTCGCCATCAGCGAAGCTGCTGCGTGTCACCGCGGATGCGTCGCCTCGCCGCCGTGCGCCAAGATCAACGCCGCCGCCCCCGAGCGCCTACAAGATCCGTTGGACGCTGCCGAGAACCCTAGCCCTCCTTCTACCTCTCCCTCGCTTCCTCTTCGCAGCACGCGCAAACCTTAACCCTAAGGCTTGCAGTTGCCGCATAGCCCCGCCGTTCCCGAGCTCCCCTTGACCAGCTGAGGCCGCCATTGGACACGCCTCGACCTACTCTTTCTTCTTGCCGAAGGAATCAATGTGTCTCGCCCGGAATCGATGATACCATCCACCTCTTCTCCGCCTCTGTCGCAGCTCTCCAGAGACCGTGTCGTCGCTCTCGACCTCCCCTGGCCCCGCCGACCACTCCATAGGCTTTCTGGTGAGCCGCTGGTGCTCAGGCACCCCTCCTCCGTCTCCCTCTTGCTTTCTATCACGCTGCTGATGACCGCCGCTGTCTACCGCTGCAAGAGCTCGTCGGGGACGATTCTCCGGTGACCATTTGGTCAGTGCGCCGCCACTTTATGGCTCAGCGTGCAAGCCCGCTTCCAGCACGACCAATCCCGCATCCCGGCGTGTCCCCAATCGGCCGATCCATTCACGATCTAAGAGAGCACCATTGCTGACATCAGCATGACGTCAGCATGCATCATATATCCCCTTTTGTTTTATTTTGTAAATCATTTCTGTAATTATTTCAGTAAAAAAAATACATGACATGTGGGCCCCTGTTGTAAGTCAGATAAATAATTTTAGAAATGTTTTCTAATTAATAAAATGGTAAAAGTAATTCTAAAATGTAAATTATTTTATAATATTCCAAAAATGATTTAAAATGAATTAAAATTGAAGAAATTCATAACTAATTCATTTTAATTCAGAAAAATACATATAATATATCAAAATGTTTAGAAAAATGAAAACTATCTAACTAAGCTATAATCATGCATTGTTAATCAACATAAATGACAAGTTTAACTAGAGAACTAAATGTACCCCTCTCATATGAATCCGGAGTTTTCCCGAGTTAGGGTTTTGACCCCTCGGACCCCGTTTAAAATGCCAAGCATGTATTAGGGTTTCAATTTCAATAACTTTTAACTTGTCATATCATCATACTTGATTCAGCATTGCATCGATTGCATGTGTTGATTGTTTCCCCTCTCTTTCCGATGTTTGGTTCTTCCCGGTAGAATACGATATTGGAATCGAGATCAAGTCAAAGACTGAAGACCAAGTCAACACCGTCGAAGCTCGAAGAACAATACTTGACCAACTGTAATCAAGTCAAGTACCAGGTGTCCGAAGCTCTGCTTTCTCGATATCAATAGGCAAAGGCAAGCGAAGCCCCACACATACATATGAATCCTATGCTTTCAAAGTATTTCATTCTTGCCATGTGCATACGATTCCAAAGTCTTTTATCGATAGATGGAGTAATCCTATTTGATGCATGTTCCCTTTGAAGCCTATATTCCCTGATCCACTGCTCCTAGCATAACTAGGGTTTGGCTTGTGAAGCATTGCTAGAGATTTTAAGTTGTTGTTCTTAGCCATGCTTAGCTATTACCACTGGTCCATCCGATTGATGAATCAGAGCTGCGAATGAACCTAGTATGACAGGATGACGTGGTAATATCAGAGATGAAAGTTAAACATGCTAAGGCTTGTATGGGAGGCCACGGTGGGTTGTGGTTTTTGTAGTCCCATACTTTCCACTACTAGTACCTGAGTTCTTGCCTATGGTCCAAGATGAGCGTACAGCCACACGGAGGCCTAGAAACCCCCTCAACCAACTAACTTGCCGAGTAGATTCCATGAGTCACATAGTTTGGGCTTTCCATTCGACATACGCATCTTGGATGTTCTTGAATGGAGGTGCATTCATAACAGGTATGTCAGCATGGCCGGGAACAAGATATGCCCGGCATCCGTAATCTTGAACCCTGCGCACATCATTAGGGACCGGCTTCGGGACTCGACCCATTATGGCGGAATCTCCCTAGTGCGTGACTCATGGTCTCGGCGAAAGCAAGGTAAAGGTCGTGGTCAACCACTCTCTGCTGGCCTTCCAAGGAAGAGGGCTAATGATCCGCATTAAGAATCGGTTGAATGCGTGTGGGTAAGTTGTACACCCTGAGGTTAAATATTTTTGAAAAGCCGTGTCCACGGTTATGGACGAACTTGGAGACCAGATTCAAAGATCATAGAGAACTTTAACCTAATCGTAAAACTTGGCAAGTTGGTCAACGTGTGCTTAAGGATGCTTCCTCATGGGTACGACGAGGTGATCCTAGTTAGGTTCAGCTGATGATGATTCGGTGGTTATCAAGAGATGATCAAAACTAGAGTTACCTCTCTCTTATCCCCTTTTAAAATATTCTGATTAATCGAGATTCTTTTCCCTCTTGTTTTACAAACAAAGATGGCTTTGAGCAAAATAACTCCACCAGCCATAAGTCTTGCGGAGTACACCCTGTAGTCACCCTTGCTTCATTGATACTTTTGCAGTCGATTAAGTGTTACCATAGAAGATGAGTTCTTCATGGCATCGACATCGATGAGTAGTTTGGAGTTCCCAGTCAGCAGTCTGGGATCTATGGATTGGACGTCATCGTTATGTTTCAGGCCTCTTAGGCCATTTGTTAAGTTTGCTATACTTAATAGCATAATTTGCCTTCCGTTGCTTGGTGTTTGTGGTTAGTGACCTACGATTGTAATATTTTGGTTCTTCACTCAGTTATGAGCTTACTGTAATAATTTTTGTGTCGTAGGGTCACTGTTGTGTTATCAATTCTCCCCATGTACGCTTTCGAGATTTAGGTTAGGCTTATGTTCAGACGGAGGTCTGGAATTTGTCTAGCCTTAATCCCGGGGGTGTCACAGGTTTTGGTATCAGAGCAGTACCAACTGTAGGAAATCTTTCTATTGGTCGATGTCGAGTCTAGTGTTTGTGAAAACTATTTTCAAAGATGAAAATTATGTGCGAAAACTCTAGTATGCCTGTTTTTCTCCTTATCCAGTTTCACTCTAACTCTGGGTTACATTATCTTGTGTTGATTTGTAAGAAGTTTTTGCTATCTCTTTTCTTCCTTCAAAGCTTAAGTGCCTCCTCAGGCATGCCGGTTCTCAACCATTTGACCTAGTGTTGAGTTCTCTAGAGTCAGTTGTGTGTGTTCCTTGTTTCCCTTTGTTCTGTTTCTTATGAGAGATTTATTTCTACCATAATCTCTCTATTTTATGGGTCCACAACATCATGTCTATGGTCCCACAGTGATCTGTTCTAGGCCTCGAAGTATCCTTTCGCCTCGTGTGCCTCCTTTTTATTTGTTTGTGTACTTCAGAAGTTGTATCTTCTTTTGAAAGCTACCTCGTGATTACTATCTTGTAGTGTATGCTTTGTCACTCAAGTAGTAGTTACTCCTTTCTTTGGGTTTTAACCCTCGGACTTGAATCTAAGATCCCTGATTGTGCTGGATTCCCGTGTTGCGAATCTTGTACATGAAGCTGACCTTTAATCCAAGATCCATTTTGTTGACCCCTATCGTTAATGTTCACACATTACCTCAGGATGGCTAGTACCTTCTAGTATAGCCTTCAAGTTTGTGGATATTTTCGCTACTGAACATTGACGATAAAGGACTTCCCCTACCACTAGCTATGACAGATGTTCTTTAATGGAGCCAAATAGATCACGACAAGAGTATTATTCGTGAGTCCCACTTCTATACTCATGACTCTGCCACACCTTACCCTTCTTTGCATTGGTTTTCGGAAGATTGTTGACTTATGCATCTACATCTCGGGATTCTATTTTGAGCATGTTCTTCCTTCTTTGTTGTTTTCCGACCTCTGACTACCAATTGGTAGCCAAGTAGTAAATGTGCATTGGTGTATTCCGATGCAAGATACTCTTGTGGTCCATCATGACAAACCAGTTCGGGATGTTAGGAGAAACAAACTCCAGTACCTCGTCAATTCTAAGACCAAGTCAAAGTGTTGTAATCTGCAGATCAATAATCGTTGATTAGCTTATGTTATGTTCTACCTTAAAGTATCACACCCTTTCTATACTAAGAGGTCGTGCTGAGTTTCATGACCCCTTTAATGAAGTGATGCTCTTACACATATTACCCTTCCTTCGAGCTTTTGTGCTCAGGAATGTAGCGTGTGCGTAATGATGTGGCCATCTAAAATTCTCAGCAATTCTTATTGCTTTGAACTTCAAGGACATTTGTATCATTGTTAGCGTGATTGGTTAACCCTATCACTAAGAGAAGTTTGATTGTGCTACCAAGTCCGATATTCTAAATGTCTGCTAGAAGTATCTCCATGTTGCTACATGACCGAACTGTCAGGTTCTTGAGCAAGCTAAAACCGCTCCTTTCTCCAAGGATCCATACTCGATACCCCTAAACTAGTTGGTTGAGCCTAAACAACAACTTGGAGAGTTGTAAGACAAAAGTTCCACCCAACTTTGTTCTCCATTAAAGGGATGTCTAGCTTTGTTCGTGTTGAAGTAAGATAGTATGTCCCTTGTGGATATGTTATCTTTCCTGCCTTTGATTTGATTTTGGCAATCGTCAAATCAAACTCAGTTCCAAGGATTATCCTGATGACGTACCCATTTGTTATGTTTCACTCAAGTACATCTTCATGTCCTCTGGTGTGACCAATGTCTATGCCTTGTTTATACAACATATGAGTCCATCTTCTTGGAGTGTATAGATAAGTTTGTTATTGAGCCCATCAATGACATACTTAACTTCTCCATGCTAGAAAAGATTCATGTGGAACATTTGGTATTAATGTTGGAAACTTTTGAGAACCATCTTCGTGTTATCTCGAAGTATGTGTTCTGGATGTTAGAAGTGACCTTCTCCGATTCACATGCAAATGTTGAAACATGTCCATGATTCGAGTAGAGTTATCTTTGTTTCCTCGGGAATAATTTCAAGTTAGTCATGCATGTGCAAAGCATTCTTGACATGGTAGGTTGATATCTTCACATCTCGAGAAGATCCTCCAATCACACCAAGCCACTGATTGAATTGTTCATGGAATAAAAGAAGTACTTAAAACTTCGATATCCTCCTAAATGTTTCCTAAACAGGATTCTATTGTGTTTCGTTGCAAACAATTCATGTAGGTGCAATTATCTTTTGATAACTTGTTAACACATGTGTTTCGCAATCTAGCTCATCTTTTGGAGCTTGACATTGAAGTCCGTGTCTTGAGAATCTAGTAACTTTACCTCTGGTAAATGTTGCAGACTTTCTATTCGGATATGCTGAGTCTGAAGTATCATCCCACCTAATCAAAGCTGAATCTCAAGCAGCAATAATGGTTGGTGTTCCGCAAGGTTTTGACGTAGGTCTATTGTAACTCTGGCAAGATAGATGTAGTGGTTGACATAAAAAGCCAGAAGACCTATTGCCATACCCTTGAATCAGCAATAACAACCATTCTTCATGAGGCATCTTCTATGATTTATTATAGGAGTTGTGCTTATGGTTTCCTTTGTAACCGAAGTCCAACCTTCACTTGATGACTGATTAAAGGCTTGTCTAAAAGTTTGATATCAGTATCTCGAACATCAAGGAGAACATTTAAAGTAGTGTTGCTAAATGTTTCTCGGTTGATCCTCCAGACCCATTTACGATGGCAAGCATATTATTATGCCAAGTACTTGGAGTCTGAGAATGAAGTTTATTTCTTCTCGTGTCATCAGGAATCTCCTCAACTATTCATCTTGGTGGTGTAAAGTGATATCATGATCTTTGGCAATGATCTTGATAGTCCTGGATGAATTAAAGAGTTTCCTTCCTGCTTTCTTAAACATGTTTGAGGACTAAGATTTTAGTAATCAATAGTTTCTTCTAGTACATGTTCCTTGTGACTCTTATGAGTCCTCTCCACTAAAATACCTTTCTTTCTTATCCTTCTATTGAATGAAATAGTGACCCTTCTGTGTCAAAAGTAGTTCAATAGCTTGGTTTTGTTAGTATCCATCTCTTACACCTGTAAAACTCTACTTAAGTTGGTTAGTAGAGGTTTACCTCTCGAAGTATGTATTCTTTATCTATTCTGTTGGAAGTCTCCTTCTCTCAGAAGTATACATCTTTTGTAATTTCCATGGTCTCAATCCTTATGAAGACCAATTATCTGTCACCTTGAAACCTTCTCCTTTTGTTTCCTCTGTTACCTTGACGTGTTTCATGTCGTTAGCTTTAGAGATGTTTGTGAAGCATCTATCCATGAGTTGACCATGATATACTCAGTTTGTGGTTCTGTGTCATTCCCTCTCTTCCTTAGTGTGAGCAGCCACCTCGAATATTATGAAGCGCTTCGTCCACTCGTCATGGTGGCATGGATCAACCTCTTCGAGAAGATCGTCGAAGTTTAGTGTAACCCAGTTTCTTCTATCTTCCTACCTAGGAATCTCGGGTCGAGATTATTTTAAGGGGGATAGAATTGTAACAACCCTAGTTTTACTAAATAGACATTAGGGTTTGAATGTGCATTCATGAGCATCATCATTTAAAAATGTATGCATGAAATAAAAATGCTCTCAAAACCCTAATCTCTTTCTCCCTTTGAAATCTATTCAAAATGGCTTCTGAATTTTGAAAACCTCAAAATATTTGGAGCCCAAATAGTTACAAGGGCCCCTCTAGTATTTAAATATTTTGTAAAGCCTCTGATATTTTTGAATCACTCAAAACAGTTTTGAAATTCAAATACAAAAGAGAAAAGGAAAAATAGAAAAAGAATTTACAAAGAAAAACTTCTCCCTAACTCTATCTGGGCCCAGCCCATCTTCCCTTTCTCTTCTTTTCGCTCAGCGCCGCAGCACCCCTCCCTCTCTCTTCCTTCCATGTGGCACACTCAGCCCATCTGCAGCCCGCAGTCGGCCTGTACCCCTTCGGCCTCACTTTTTGTGTCGTCTTCCTCGCCACCGGCGAAGCTGCTGTGTGTCACCGCGGATGCCTTCACCTCGCCGCTGTGCGCCAAGATCAACGCCGCCGCCCCCGAACGCCTACAAGATCCGCTGGACGCTGCCGAGAACCCTATCCATCCTTCTTCCTCTCCCTCACTTCCTCTTCGCAGCAAGCGCAAACCCTAACCCTAAGGCTTGCAGTTTCCGCACCGCCCCGCCGTTCCCGAGCTCCCCTTGACCAGCTGAGGCCGCCGTTGGACTTTCCTCGACCTACTCTTCCTCCTCGCCGAAGGAATCGATGCATCTCGCCCGGAATCGACGATGCCATCCACCTCTTCCCCGCCTGTCATGCCGCAGTGTCGTCATCGCTCGACCTCCCCGGCCTCGTCGACCACTACATAGGCTTTACGGTAACCTGGTGCTCACCACCCTCCTCCTCTCCCTCTTGCTTTCTATCATGCTATCGACCGCGCCATGCATCCTTTGCAAGAGCTCGTCGGGGACGATTCTCCGGTGACAATTTGGTCACTGGGCCGCCACTTTATGGCTCAGCGTGCAAGCCCGCTTCCAGCACGACCAATCCCGCATCCCGGCGTGTCCCCAATCGGCCGATCCATTCACGATCTAGGAGAGCACCATTGCTGACATCAGCATGACGTCAGCATGCATCATATATCCCCTTTTGTTTTATTTTGTAAATCATTTCTGTAATTATTTCAGTAAAAAAAATACATGACATGTGGGCCCCTGTTGTAAGTCAGATAAATAATTTTAGAAATGTTTTCTAATTAATAAAATGGTAAAAGTAATTCTAAAATGTAAATTATTTTATAATATTCCAAAAATGATTTAAAATGAATTAAAATTGAAGAAATTCATAACTAATTCATTTTAATTCAGAAAAATACATATAATATATCAAAATGTTTAGAAAAATGAAAACTATCTAACTAAGCTATAATCATGCATTGTTAATCAACATAAATGACAAGTTTAACTAGAGAACTAAATGTACCCTCATATGAATCCGGAGTGTTCCCGAGTTAGGGTTTTGACCCCTCGGACCCCGTTTAAAATGCCAAGCATGTATTAGGGTTTCAATTTCAATAACTTTTAACTTGTCATATCATCATACTTGATTCAGCATTGCATCGATTGCATGTGTTGATTGTTTCCCCTCTCTTTCCGATGTTTGGTTCTTCCCGGTAGAATACGATATTGGAATCGAGATCAAGTCAAAGACTGAAGACCAAGTCAACACCGTCGAAGCTCGAAGAACAATACTTGACCAACTGTAATCAAGTCAAGTACTGTGTCCAAGCTCGCTTTCGATATCAATAGGCAAAGGCAAGCGAAGCCCCACACATACATATGAATCCTATGCTTTCAAAGTATTTCATTCTTGCCATGTGCATACGATTCCAAAGTCTTTTATCGATAGATGGAGTAATCCTATTTGATGCATGTTCCCTTTGAAGCCTATATTCCCTGATCCACTGCTCCTAGCATAACTAGGGTTTGGCTTGTGAAGCATTGCTAGAGATTTTAAGTTGTTGTTCTTAGCCATGCTTAGCTATTACCACTGGTCCATCCGATTGATGAATCAGAGCTGCGAATGAACCTAGTATGACAGGATGACGTGGTAATATCAGAGATGAAAGTTAAACATGCTAAGGCTTGTATGGGAGGCCACGGTGGGTTGTGGTTTTTGTAGTCCCATACTTTCCACTACTAGTACCTGAGTTCTTGCCTATGGTCCAAGATGAGCGTACAGCCACACGGAGGCCTAGAAACCCCCTCAACCAACTAACTTGCCGAGTAGATTCCATGAGTCACATAGTTTGGGCTTTCCATTCGACATACGCATCTTGGATGTTCTTGAATGGAGGTGCATTCATAACAGGTATGTCAGCATGGCCGGGAACAAGATATGCCCGGCATCCGTAATCTTGAACCCTGCGCACATCATTAGGGACCGGCTTCGGGACTCGACCCATTATGGCGGAATCTCCCTAGTGCGTGACTCATGGTCTCGGCGAAAGCAAGGTAAAGGTCGTGGTCAACCACTCTCTGCTGGCCTTCCAAGGAAGAGGGCTAATGATCTGGCATTAAGAATCGGTTGGTACGTGTGGGTAAAGTTGTACACCCCTGCAGGGTTAAATATTTTTGAAAAGCCGTGTCCACGGTTATGGACGAACTTGGAGACCAGATTCAAAGATCATAGAGAACTTTAACCTAATCGTAAAACTTGGCAAGTTGGTCAACGTGTGCTTAAGGATGCTTCCTCATGGGTACGATGAGGTGATCCTAGTTAGGTTCAGCTGATGATGATTCGGTGGTTATCAAGAGATGATCAAAACTAGAGTTACCTCTCTCTTATCCCCTTTTAAAATATTCTGATTAATCGAGATTCTTTTCCCTCTTGTTTTACAAACAAAGATGGCTTTGAGCAAAATAACTCCACCAGCCATAAGTCTTGCGGAGTACACCCTGTAGTCACCCTTGCTTCATTGATACTTTTGCAGTCGATTAAGTGTTACCATAGAAGATGAGTTCTTCACGGCATCGACATCGATGAGTAGTTTGGAGTTCCCAGTCAGCAGTCTGGGATCTATGGATTGGACGTCATCGTTATGTTTCAGGCCTCTTAGGCCATTTGTTAAGTTTGCTATACTTAATAGCATAATTTGCCTTCCGTTGCTTGGTGTTTGTGGTTAGTGACCTACGATTGTAATATTTTGGTTCTTCACTCAGTTATGAGCTTACTGTAATAATTTTTGTGTCGTAGGGTCACTGTTGTGTTATCAATTCTCCCCATGTACGCTTTCGAGATTTAGGTTAGGCTTATGTTCAGACGGAGGTCTGGAATTTGTCTAGCCTTAATCCCGGGGGTGTCACAGGTTTTGGTATCAGAGCAGTACCAACTGTAGGAAATCTTTCTATTGGTCGATGTCGAGTCTAGTGTTTGTGAAAACTATTTTCAAAGATGAAAATTATGTGCGAAAACTCTAGTATGCCTGTTTTTCTCCTTATCCAGTTTCACTCTAACTCTGGGTTACATTATCTTGTGTTGATTTGTAAGAAGTTTTTGCTATCTCTTTTCTTCCTTCAAAGCTTAAGTGCCTCCTCAGGCATGCCGGTTCTCAACCATTTGACCTAGTGTTGAGTTCTCTAGAGTCAGTTGTGTGTTCCTTGTTTCCATTTGTTGTTTTTATTATGAGAGATTTATTTCTACCATAATCTCTCTATTTTATGGGTCCACAACATCATGTCTATGGTCCCACAGTGATCTGTTCTAGGCCTCGAAGTATCCTTTCGCCTCGTGTGCCTCCTTTTTATTTGTTTGTGTACTTCAGAAGTTGTATCTTCTTTTGAAAGCTACCTCGTGATTACTATCTTGTAGTGTATGCTTTGTCACTCAAGTAGTAGTTACTCCTTTCTTTGGGTTTTAACCCTCGGACTTGAATCTAAGATCCCTGATTGTGCTGGATTCCCGTGTTGCGAATCTTGTACATGAAGCTGACCTTTAATCCAAGATCCATTTTGTTGACCCCTATCGTTAATGTTCACACATTACCTCAGGATGGCTAGTACCTTCTAGTATAGCCTTCAAGTTTGTGGATATTTTCGCTACTGAACATTGACGATAAAGGACTTCCCCTACCACTAGCTATGACAGATGTTCTTTAATGGAGCCAAATAGATCACGACAAGAGTATTATTCGTGAGTCCCACTTCTATACTCATGACTCTGCCACACCTTACCCTTCTTTGCATTGGTTTTCGGAAGATTGTTGACTTATGCATCTACATCTCGGGATTCTATTTTGAGCATGTTCTTCCTTCTTTGTTGTTTTCCGACCTCTGACTACCAATTGGTAGCCAAGTAGTAAATGTGCATTGGTGTATTCCGATGCAAGATACTCTTGTGGTCCATCATGACAAACCAGTTCGGGATGTTAGGAGAAACAAACTCCAGTACCTCGTCAATTCTAAGACCAAGTCAAAGTGTTGTAATCTGCAGATCAATAATCGTTGATTAGCTTATGTTATGTTCTACCTTAAAGTATCACACCCTTTCTATACTAAGAGGTCGTGCTGAGTTTCATGACCCTTTAATGAAGTGATGATCTTACACATATTACCCTTCCTTCGAGCTTTTGTGCTCAGGAATGTAGCGTGTGCGTAATGATGTGGCCATCTAAAATTCTCAGCAATTCTTATTGCTTTGAACTTCAAGGACATTTGTATCATTGTTAGCGTGATTGGTTAACCCTATCACTAAGAGAAGTTTGATTGTGCTACCAAGTCCGATATTCTAAATGTCTGCTAGAAGTATCTCCATGTTGCTACATGACCGAACTGTCAGGTTCTTGAGCAAGCTAAAACCGCTCCTTTCTCCAAGGATCCATACTCGATACCCCTAAACTAGTTGGTTGAGCCTAAACAACAACTTGGAGAGTTGTAAGACAAAAGTTCCACCCAACTTTGTTCTCCATTAAAGGGATGTCTAGCTTTGTTCGTGTTGAAGTAAGATAGTATGTCCCTTGTGGATATGTTATCTTTCCTTCCTTTGATTTGATTTTGGCAATCGTCAAATCAAACTCAGTTCCAAGGATTATCCTGATGACGTACCCATTTGTTATGTTTCACTCAAGTACATCTTCATGTCCTCTGGTGTGACCAATGTCTATGCCTTGTTTATACAACATATGAGTCCATCTTCTTGGAGTGTATAGATAAGTTTGTTATTGAGCCCATCAATGACATACTTAACTTCTCCATGCTAGAAAAGATTCATGTGGAACATTTGGTATTAATGTTGGAAACTTTTGAGAACCATCTTCGTGTTATCTCGAAGTATGTGTTCTGGATGTTAGAAGTGACCTTCTCCGATTCACATGCAAATGTTGAAACATGTCCATGATTCGAGTAGAGTTATCTTTGTTTCCTCGGGAATAATTTCAAGTTAGTCATGCATGTGCAAAGCATTCTTGACATGGTAGGTTGATATCTTCACATCTCGAGAAGATCCTCCAATCACACCAAGCCACTGATTGAATTGTTCATGGAATAAAAGAAGTACTTAAAACTTCGATATCCTCCTAAATGTTTCCTAAACAGGATTCTATTGTGTTTCGTTGCAAACAATTCATGTAGGTGCAATTATCTTTTGATAACTTGTTAACACATGTGTTTCGCAATCTAGCTCATCTTTTGGAGCTTGACATTGAAGTCCGTGTCTTGAGAATCTAGTAACTTTACCTCTGGTAAATGTTGCAGACTTTCTATTCGGATATGCTGAGTCTGAAGTATCATCCCACCTAATCAAAGCTGAATCTCAAGCAGCAATAATGGTTGGTGTTCCGCAAGGTTTTGACGTAGGTCTATTGTAACTCTGGCAAGATAGATGTAGTGGTTGACATAAAAAGCCAGAAGACCTATTGCCATACCCTTGAATCAGCAATAACAACCATTCTTCATGAGGCATCTTCTATGATTTATTATAGGAGTTGTGCTTATGGTTTCCTTTGTAACCGAAGTCCAACCTTCACTTGATGACTGATTAAAGGCTTGTCTAAAAGTTTGATATCGATTATCTCGAACATCAAGGAGAACATTTAAAGTAGTGTTGCTAAATGTTTCTCGGTTGATCCTCCAGACCCATTTACGATGGCAAGCATATTATTATGCCAAGTACTTGGAGTCTGAGAATGAAGTTTATTTCTTCTCGTGTCATCAGGAATCTCCTCAACTATTCATCTTGGTGGTGTAAAGTGATATCATGATCTTTGGCAATGATCTTGATAGTCCTGGATGAATTAAAGAGTTTCCTTCCTGCTTTCTTAAACATGTTTGAGGACTAAGATTTTAGTAATCAATAGTTTCTTCTAGTACATGTTCCTTGTGACTCTTATGAGTCCTCTCCACTAAAATACCTTTCTTTCTTATCCTTCTATTGAATGAAATAGTGACCCTTCTGTGTCAAAAGTAGTTCAATAGCTTGGTTTTGTTAGTATCCATCTCTTACACCTGTAAAACTCTACTTAAGTTGGTTAGTAGAGGTTTACCTCTCGAAGTATGTATTCTTTATCTATTCTGTTGGAAGTCTCCTTCTCTCAGAAGTATACATCTTTTGTAATTTCCATGGTCTCAATCCTTATGAAGACCAATTATCTGTCACCTTGAAACCTTCTCCTTTTGTTTCCTCTGTTACCTTGACGTGTTTCATGTCGTTAGCTTTAGAGATGTTTGTGAAGCATCTATCCATGAGTTGACCATGATATACTCAGTTTGTGGTTCTGTGTCATTCCCTCTCTTCCTTAGTGTGAGCAGCCACCTCGAATATTATGAAGCGCTTTCCCACTCGTCATCGTGGCATGGATCAACCTCTTCGAGAAGATCGTCTAAGTTAAGTGTAACCCAGTTTCTACTATCTTCCTACCTAGGAATCTCGGGTCGAGATTATTTTAAGGGGGATAGAATTGTAACAACCCTAGTTTTACTAAATAGACATTAGGGTTTGAATGTGCATTCATGAGCATCATCATTTAAAAATGTATGCATGAAATAAAAATGCTCTCAAAACCCTAATCTCTTTCTCCCTTTGAAATCTATTCAAAATGGCTTCTGAATTTTGAAAACCTCAAAATATTTGGAGCCCAAATAGTTACAAGGGCCCCTCTAGTATTTAAATATTTTGTAAAGCCTCTGATATTTTTGAATCACTCAAAACAGTTTTGAAATTCAAATACAAAAGAGAAAAGGAAAAATAGAAAAAGAATTTACAAAGAAAAACTTCTCCCTAACTCTATCTGGGCCCAGCCCATCTTCCCTTTCTCTTCTTTTCGCTCAGCGCCGCAGCACCCCTCCCTCTCTCTTCCTTCCATGTGGCACACTCAGCCCATCTGCAGCCCGCAGTCGGCCTGTACCCCTTCGGCCTCACTTTTTGTGTCGTCTTCCTCGCCACGTGGAAAATGTCAGGTGTCACCGGATGCCTTCACCTTGTTGTCGCCTAAGATCAACGCCACTAACGCCTACAAGATCCACTGGACGCTGCCGAGAACCCTATCCATCCTTCTTCCTCTCCCTCGCTTCCTCTTCGCAGCAAGCGCAAACCCTAACCCTAAGGCTTGCAGTTTCCGCACCGCCCCGCCGTTCCCGAGCTCCCCTTGACCAGCTGAGGCCGCCGTTGGACTTTCCTCGACCTACTCTTCCTCCTCGCCGAAGGAATCGATGCATCTCGCCCGGAATCGACGATGCCATCCACCTCTTCCCCGCCTCTGTCGCAGCTCGTCGGCGACCGTGTCGTCGCTCTCGACCTCCCCTGGCCTCGCCGACCACTACATAGGCTTTCTGGTAAGCCGCTGGTGCTCAGGCACCCCTCCTCTGTCTCCCTCTTGCTTTCTATCATGCTATCGACGATCATCACATCGCAAGAGCTCGTCAGACGATTCTCCATTGACAATTTGGTCACTTTGGGCATACTTATGGCTCAGCGTGCAAGCCCGCTTCTAGCACGACCGCTCCCGCATCCCGGCGTGCCCCCAATCGGCCGATCCATTCACGATCTGAGAGAGCACCATTGATGATGTCAGCATGACATCAGCATGGCATCATATATCCCCTTTTGTTTTATTTTGTAAATCATTTCTGTAATTATTTCAGTAAAGAAAAATACCTGACATGTGGGCAACTGTTGTAAGTCAGATAAATAATTCCATAAATGTTTTCTGATTAATAAAATGGTAAAAGTAATTCTAAAATATAAATTATTTTATAATTGTAATACCCCTAGTTTTATTAAATAGACATTATGGTTTGAATGTGCATTCATGAGCATCATCATTTAAAAATGTATACATGAAATAAAAAATGCTCTCAAAAAACCCTAAACCCTAATCTCTTTCTCCCTTTGAAATCTATTCAAAATGGCTTCTGAATTTTGAAAACCTCAAAATATTTGGAGCCCAAATAGTTACAAGGGCCCCTCCAGTATTTCAATTTTTTGTAAAGCCTCTCGTATTTTTGAATCACTCAAAACAGTTTTGAAATTCAAATACAAAAGAGAAAAGGAAAAACAGAAAATAGAAAAATAATTTACAAAGAAAAACTTCTCCCTAACGCTATTTGGGCCCAGCCCATCTTCCCTTTCTCTTCTTTTCACTCAGAGCCGCAGCAGCCCTCCCTCTCTCTTCCTTCCCCGTGGCCCACTCAGCCCATCTGTAGCCCGCAGCCGGCCCATACCCCTTCGGCCTTTCTTTTCGTGTCGTCTTCCTCGCCACCAGCGAAGCAGCTGCGTGTCACCGCGGATGTCGTCGCCTAGCCGCCATGCGCCAAGATCAATGCCACCGCCCCTGAGCGCCTAAAAGATCCGCTGGACGCTGCCGAGAACCCTATCCCTCCTTCTTCCTCTCCCTCGCTTCCTCTTCGCAGCACGCGCAAACCCTAACCCTAAGGCTTGCAGTTGCTGCACCGCCCCGCGGTTCCCGATCTCCCCTTGACCAGCTGAGGCCGCTGTTGGACTCGCCCCGACCTACTCTTCCTCCTAGCCGAAGGAGTCGACGTGTCTCGCCTAGAATCGACGGCGCCATCCACCTCTTCTCCGCCTCTACCGCAGCTCGCCGGCGACCATGTCGTCGCTCTCGACCTCCCCTGGCCCTGCCAACCACTCCATAGGCTTTCTGGTGAGCCGCTGGTGCTCAGGCACCCCTCCTCTGTCTCCCTCTTGCTTTCTATCACGCTGCCAACAACCGTCGCTGTCTTCCGCTACAAGAGCTCGTCGGGAACGATGCTCCGGTGACCATTTGTTCACTGCGCCGCCACTTTATGGCTCAGCGTGCAAGCCTGCTTCCAGCACGACCGCTCCCGCATCCCGGCGTGCCCCCAATCGGCCGATCCATTCACGATCTGAGAGAGCACCATTGCTGACGTCAGCATGGCATCATATATCCCCTTTTGTTTTATTTTGTAAATCATTTCTGTAATTATTTCAGTAAATAAAAATACCTTACATGTGGGTCCCTGTTGTAAGTCAGATAAATAATTTCAGAAATTTTTTCTGATTAATAAAATGGTAAAAGTAATTCTAATGTGTAAATTATTTTATAATATTCCAAAAATGATTTAAAATGAATTAAAATTGAAGAAATTCATAAATAATTCATTTTAATTCAGAAAAATACAAATAATATATCAAAATGTTCAGAAAGATGAAAACTATCTAACTAAGCTATAATCATGCATTGTTAGTCAACTTAAATGAAAAGTTTAACTAGAGAACTAAATGTACCCCTCTCATATGAATCCGGAGTTTTCCCGAGTTAGGGTTTGGACCCCTCGGACCCCGTTTAAAATGCCAAGCATGTATTAGGGTTTCAATTTCAATAACTTTTAACTTGTCATATCATCATACTTGATTGAGCATTGCATCGATGCCATGTGTTGATTGTTTCCCCTCTTTTTCCGATGTTTGGTTCTTCCCGGTAGAATACGATATCGGAATCGAGATCAAGTCGAAGACTAAAAACCGAGATCAACACCGTCGAAGCTCGAAGACCAATACTTGACCAACTGTAATCAAGTCAAGTACCAGGTGTCCGAAGCATTGCTTTCTGGATATCAACAGGCAAAGGCAAGCGAAGCCCCACTCATACATATGAATCCTATGATTTCAAAGTATTTCATTCTTGCCATGTGCATACGATTCCAAAGTCTTTTATCGATAGATGGAGTAATCCTATCTGATGCATGTTCCCTTTGAAGCCTATATTCCCTGATCCACTGCTCCTAGCATAACTAGGGTTTGGTTTGTGAAGCGTTGCTAGAGCTGTTATAGCTGTTGTTCTTAGCCATGCTTAGTTGTTACCACTGGTCCATCCGGATGATGAATCAGAGCTGCGAATGAACCTAGTATGACATGATGACGTGGTAATATCATAGATGAAAGTTAAACATGCTAAGGCTTGTATGGGAGGCCACGGTGGGTTGTGGTTTTTGGAGTCCCATACTTGCCACTACTAGGACCTGAGTTCTTGCCTATGGTCCAAGATGAGCGTACAGCCACACGGGGGCCTAGAAACCCCCTCGACCAACTAACTTGCCGAGTAGATTCCATGAGTCACATAGTTTGGGCTTTCCATTCGACATACACATCTTGGATGTTCTTGAATGGAGGTTGACGAGGTTTAATCTCGTCAATGCCCATTGTTATGGACTTGGGTTTTGGAGAAGATGGGGATGCTAGAGATCGTGGCACGGTTAACAGACAAGCAACCAGGGGACACGAGATTTACCTGTGTTCAGCCCCGGAGGGAAAACCCTACTCCGCTTGTTCCGCTTCTTGATTACTGGCGAACCGAAGATTACAGGTGCGCAGATTCGATTCGCGTGGATGCGCAACAGAGTACGAGTCGAGAGATCTAGGACGTGCCCTCCTGGCCTTTATATAGACTCAGGCAGGTCCCGGGCATAGTCCTAGTCGGTTACAAGTTCTTAGGGTTTTACCCCTTTGAATTTCCTATCTCCGCTAGACTTGTTCTCCAAGGATCCGAAGGCGTCATGGGCCTTGGCCACCCGAAAATCTTCATGGGCCAGCGTATATCTGCTGTGGGCCTTCCTTGGGCCGCACCAGTATGTCAAGTCAAGTACCAGAGGGTATAACCATGTCAAGAGGCCCCGAGTGATCACCGAATCGAGATCTCGGTGAGGACTCTTCCATTCTTCGGTGCAACTATGTTTTAATAGTATATGAGCGTAGGGATTGTTGATGCGTGCCCGACTCACCCGACGGATCAGGGTCGATTAACTATCTTAGGACGAAACAACACGATCTTCTTGTTCGGGTCCCTCAACCCGGACTCGAACATATGTCATGAATTCGACTCAGGCCGCAGAGGACTTATAGGAGTGGAATTCTAGTGATTTTAATTGGTGTACCCAACGCGTCCGTCGGGATTTTTCATCGTACCTGCTGGTACGGCTTCATACTAGCGTAGCGCAGTGCGTTGCTGTGCCATCGATGATATCTCAGAGGTCTTATCTTTGTGTCAAGACACAAGATCCGAATGTTTGTCACCGCAGAGGTGCTTCGGTGGCCAAGGACATTGTCGCCACTTAGCGCTTTTGTTGGGGCAGAGTTGCCAAAAGTTTTTATGCGTTGATCCTAAGATCGCGATTGAAGATTTCATAGGGTGCGCGGCCAGCGCTCCCTATGGGAGTAGCCCCCAAGTGTCTGTTCGAGTCGTAGACTCGAACGGAGACTTTATTTCAAGCACTGTTTCAGTTGTTAAGTCCGCAGGACTCAAATTTTTTTGGATGCTTAAATCCAGCCTCCCTATGGGAGTAGCCCTCGAGTCCGTAGTGTAGTCGTAGACTTGACGTAGGACTCAGAGAAGTAATTTTGTCCTCATTTGTTTGTCGGGTGCGCGGCCAGCGCTCCTGATAGGAGTAGCCCCCGAGTATTTAGTCGAATCGTAGATTCGAGTGAGTACTCTTAGATGTGAAGCCAAAGTTGGTGCTAGTATAGCTTTTGATGACGTCAGTGCTGACGATCGATGACCCTGCCGCTCGCTACGCCAGAGATGACTTGATCGACGGTGGGTCCCACTTCGACTTTTGAATTGACTGTCACGCGCGCGTGAGATGATTACGGCGTCTCCTCGATTTCCGCGTGTAGTGGACGGCGTGGTAACGACGGTTCGTTAGGTGCCGACACGCACGGCCAGATCTACCGCTGGCTAGGGTCTTCTCGATGGATGGCCGGCGTGCGTCGTCCTCGCTATTATAATTCTTGGTGAAATCGTGGTTTGTTTTTCACCGCCTCAGTTCATCTGTTCACTGCTTCCTTGTTCTTGAGCTTATTCTCGCTGCATGGTGAGAGTTTCTTCTACATTTCCTCTGTTCTTTCTGCTTTGGCATCGCCACCACCGCCGTAGCGCCATGGGGAAAACAAAGAAATCCTCATCTGCGGTTGGGACCAGCGCCGGAGGCAAAAGGGCACCGCCGCTGCTCGCGTCACCGATGGTGGTCGGCGGCGATCGAAACGCGGAGAGCGATCTCCGAATCGCATGAAGGGCCTCGATCCTGAGGACACGACGGCCGTGAGACTCCCGAACGAGGTAATCCCGCCCCCATCCGGGTTCCGGGTTATGTTTGTTGCCTTCGTGATTCGGGTTTTTTTCCGTCCACGACTTCCTTCGTGGATCGCTTCTTCTTCTATGGGGTTCAGCTCCATCATCTGCCTCCCAACTCCCTTCTCCACATTGCGTGTTTTATCACGCTTATGTAGTGTTGGCTTGGCATTGAGTCAAGACTTTGGCCTCTTCCTAAGCTTTATTCCGTGAAGAGGCCCGTTCAGATGGTGTGTATCCCATTGGGGTTTCATCATCTCCCTCGATCGCAATGTGCAATTCTTTTCCTTTTCCATGTCCGAATCTGTCCAAGATCTTGGAGGAAATGGTTTTACATCCGTGACTCAGATGTTCGGCAAGATTTTTGGTCTCGTTCCTTTGACCCTCCCAAAAGATTGAGAAGAAAAGGTCTTGGAAAAACCAAATCATGGACGGTGAGGTGGAGAAGATAGAGGCCCTTTATCGTCGGGTGGAGGATCTCCAACTGATTCCTG
Organism: Avena insularis; assembly: GCA_023614405.1. NCBI lineage: Eukaryota > Viridiplantae > Streptophyta > Magnoliopsida > Poales > Poaceae > Avena > Avena insularis. Next base: position 46,956 of record JAJUPC010000111.1, on the reverse strand, counting down.
AGAAGGAGGTGAACGGCGTGGACATCATCCGAACTTTTCTTGAGTGTCGGGTGCAGCCTCTCCAAGCGAGAGCGCACCCGATGTTTCTTTATTCTGGGCGCCGTGATCCGACGAGGGTTTCGAGCGAGAAAATCTCCAAGGGGAATCTTGACAAGGATCTTCGCATGCTGCTGAAGTTCAAGGCCGATGAGGAACTCCTGAGACGCCGCCACCTCCCTTTTCTTCGACGCTGGCCGTCAAGGTGTAGATTTATGCACGTAGTGTTCCCCTTTTTTGTTGGGTGTGTATTTGTGTCCTTTGTTTGCTAACAAAGTTTCTTCTCATCTTGTAGAGCTTCAAAGTGCCGGGCATGGCACCACCATTGCCCGAAAGGTATCCGAATGCCCCGGATAAGTGGTGGATTCCGTGTCCGAGCTTCCGTCGGCGCGATCTCCGGCGGAGGATGCCGACGAGTCGAGTGAGGACCATACGCGCAAGCGATCACGGAGCTCGAGCGAGTCTTCGGATGCTTCAACTCCTCTGACTCCCACAAATCCTCTGGGCCTTGAGCGTCATGATGATGGTCATGGAGGTTCTTCCTCTCCCCTTCCTGCCATTCCTGTGCGGGCTGTTGCACCGCACCCGCCAGCAAAGCGGAAGAAGGAAGAAAAGAAGGAGGAGAAGAAGGAAGAGAAGAAAGAGGAGAAGATGGCCCGAAGGGCTTCTCCTATCTTCGACCTTAGCGCACTGGGCTCATACGTTTTTTTTGTTGTACTGTTGTTCTTTTCTCTTTATGATGTTTACACCTGTGTTGATTGTCTTCGTATGCAGGCAATCCTCCGACGGCTCCAGTGATGGTGCGGGGGAGATGATGAGGGAGTCAAACATTGGGTCGCCTCCTCCTCAGACGGTGGCGACTTCAGGTGGCGCTGCTCCAGATCCTCCTGTGCGGGAGAGGCTGCTGGTTGCGCCTGAGAATTTCACAGGCGGGCCTTCGGGCTCGCCTTCGGAGCACGTAAGTTTTCTGCTTCCTGTCACGGGGGGAGCCCCCGAGTGTCTTCGTGTGCTGATGTTGTTTTTGCCTCTTTGTTTTGGGAGCCCCCGAGTGTCTTCCTGTCACGGGGGGAGCCCCCAAGTCCTGTTCTTACTGCTACTGCCTTTTCCTGCAGCCTTTTGTCCAAGAGGCCAAGCGGCTGGTGGAGGAGCGCCTGACGCTGGAGGCGAAACTTTGGCTGCTTCAAGGTATCCGTCTACCTTTTAATACCTTTCTTGTTTATCATGGTCTTGTTCTTTGACACTTGCTTGTCTTAAATGCAGAGGAGCATAATGACTCTCTCCGTGAGGTCGACGCTCTTAAAAAGAGCCTTGGCCAATCAGAGCAGAAGGCCGAAGCTGCCGTTGGCGCGAAAGAACGCCTTGAGCTAGAGCTGTCGAAGGCAGCCGAAGCAAAGGAGCGTCTGCAGCAGGAGGCCGCAGATCGTGAGGAGCAGCTGGCCACCGTTGCGGCTGCTCGTGAAAGAGGGGTGGCGGAGAAGCTCATGGCTGCTGCCAAGGCTATTTCGGGTGAGTGCTGGTTTTTTGTACTTGTTTCTTTTTCGATGGGTCTTCTTCTATGCTGCCTTTCTTCATGCTCTTCTTCATTTTTGTCTCAGATGCCGCAGGCATCGAGTTCGACCATGGTGCTCGAGCACGGGAGTGCTCGGATGATGCCACCGTGGCGGTCAAGACCGCCGCACACCGCTGCCAACTCCCTGGCCAAGGCGAAAGAGGTCCTTGGTCGCCTCTACCAGGAGCTCTTCCCGAAGGGCGCAACCCTTGAAGATGTGGATGCCTTGGCAGAGGCTCTGTCAGCCGAAGCGCCTGGAGCTTACAAGCGCAAGCAGAAGGGCATCGGCGCGTCCGTCGGGCTGGCGATGGCCATGGCGGCTGGGGCGGAGCTGGACTTGCCCCAAATCACCTCTCGGATGCCGACGGCTGCGGATGGATCAGAGGTAGCCTTCGCTGCCTACTCCGCTCGCTGCAGACGATATGGGCCTTCGCTCATTGACTTGCTGTCTGAGTACGCACTGCGGCAGCAGGGCGAGGCCAAAGCTAGGCAGTCTGGCTCTGAGGCGACTCAGTGTCCTACGCCTTAGGCATAGTAGATGTAGGGTAGCATGTAGTTTACTTTTGTTGTAAATATATTTTGTAGTACCATCCTTGTGCCACGCAGTGGCCTTATATGTTTAATGAATTTCTCCGTGTTGGACTCCATCCTTGGCTGAATGTCTGTGGTTCTTTCTTTTTTCTGCTGCTATAGGTTCCTTCGGGTGCTGACCCAGTTGACACTTCATCCGAAAGGCCCTTGCGACCATCGTTGGATGATTCCTCGCAGCCTGCTTTCCTTCAAGATCGCGTGCGCAGCTTGGAGCGGGAATTGCTCGGGTTACGCGGTCGTGCCGACGTTTGGAAATCCAAGGCGGATCGTGGCGCAGCCAGAGAGGAGTACTTGATGGCGGAGCTGGGTCGGCTGTCCGAGCAATTGCAGTGTAAGTTGATTCTTTTTTTGGGCTATAGCTCAGTTCTTCGGATGAGCCTGCTGGCCTTATTCTTGTCTTATGCTGTTGTCGCAGGTGCGGATCTTGCTCCGAGGGAAGAAAAAGAGCGTGTCGCTGTTCGGGTCAACTGCTTGACTCAACAGGACATGGAGGCCGGCGGCTTCTTCTGGATGGATCGCGATCGCGCCCTAGTTCTGGCGACGGTGCAGGATCGTGTTCATCAAGTTTCGCGGGTGCTCCGCCAGGTGCAGACATCATTTTCTTCGGTGCTGCACGTCATGTTTCCTTTGGATGCCATGCCGACGACCCTTGTAGGTCTTCTGTCAAGGTTTCGGAGTGCCAGCAATGTCAAGGAGCTGGTACGGCAGCAGCTCGTCGCATGAGTGAAAGCTGCCTTGTCTCTTGTGAGGGTGCATTGCCCTGCGTAGATTTGGCTGCTGTAGCAGCTGGGCCGCCTCTTCGACCGGATGGTGGCGAGTGGAACATGCGTCCGCATTACGCTGGGTAAGGCAAGATGTCAACAGATTGTAGATTTGTTTGAGCAGCGTGCTCAGGTTATTCTTCGTAATAGGTAGGACCTAAAATAAACAGATAGATGTAAAATTTGTATATTGCATCGGGCGCTCGTGCCCTTTGTTGTAAAGGTTTGCTTGTTTGTGAGCACGCCGTGCTTTGATTGAGTACGTGTTCTTTTCGTTTGCGACGAGTCGCTACTGTGTGTACGTTTGGTCCTCAACGATGAAATCGTGAGGTGGGGGAGCCCTCGAGTGCGTATGTAGCATGTAATAAAGTTGCAGAAATAGTCAATCAAGGTTGAAGTAGACACTTAGCTTTATTTATATCGTAATGGAGGAGGTACATGGTTCGCTGAGTAGCCTTGGCTGAAAGCCTTATTGAAAGTAAAGGAGTGTGGTAGATTGCTACGGTAGAATCGCATGCGTAGATATTCCATGGGTTGGAGTATGCGACCTGCACTCCACGTGCTTGAGGCGATAGGCGCCACCTGGGATGACTTCGGTGATGACGTAGGGTCCTTCCCATGGTGACTCGAGTTTGTTCGGTCGCTTTTGCTTGAGTCGCAAGACGAGGTCTCCTTCGACGAAGGACCTTGGGCGCAGCCGGCGGCTATGATAGTTGTGGAGACTCTGCTGGTACACCGCTGATCGAGGTGCTGCTATATCCCGCGCTTCGTCGAGTGTGTCGACGGCGTCTTCGAGTGCAGTCGTGGACTCGGCTTTGCTGTAAGCGACGACTCGTGGATCCTGGTGGCGTACTTCGGCTGGTAGCACGGCCTCAGCTCCGTGCACCATGAAGAACGGTGTGTAGCCGGTGGAGCTGTTTGGCATAGTCCGTAAGCTCCACAGGACAGACGGTAGCTCTTTCGTCCAGTTTCTAGCTTTGTGCTCGAGTGAGCTCATGAGGCGCTTCTTGATGCCGGCGCCAATTAGACCGTTGGCCTTTTCCACTTGCCCGTTTGTTTGCGGGTGTGCCACTGAGGCATACGTGATGTTGATCCCGAGGCCTTCGCAGAAGTCCTGGAATTCTTCGGAGATAAAGTTCGATCCGTTGTCGGTGATGATGTTGTGTGGTACGCCGAACCTGTAGACAATGGATTCGAAGAATTTGACGGCAGTTTTGCCCTTCTGGTTGGTGACTGGCATTGCCTCGATCCACTTGGTGAATTTGTCGACTGCGACCAGGAGGAAGACGTGTCCCCCTTTCGAGGACTTTGGCGCTTGTCGATCATGTCGAGGCCCCATTGAGCAAAAGGCTGTTATGGGTATGGGTCTGAGTTCAGACCCGGTGCGGCGGTTTGTCCGAACCGCTGGCACCTTGCATCTTCGGACGATGTCCTTTGCTGCTTTCATGGTCATGGCACAAGAGAATCCTCGCCAGAGAGCTTTGGCGACAAGGGAGCGGCTGCCAGCGTGGTGGCCGCAGATGCCCACGTGGATGTCTTGGAGTATGGCCTTGCCGTCGTCGATAGTGACGCACCGTTGTAGCACACCCGTAATGCTGCGTTTGTACAGCTCGCCGTTGATGATGGTGAAGGCTTTTGACCGACGAGATATGCGCCGGGCATCTGTCGGCCGTCGTGTAGTTCTCCGTTTATCAGGAACTAGAGGTATGGTCGCGTCCAAGTTTCTTCGATTACCATGACCTGCATTAGGTTGACCATGGCAACTTCGGTATCCAGCTTTTCGGGTCCTTCGTGACCTTCGGGTAGAGTAGCCCCCGAGTGTTCTGCTTCTTCGGGTGATCCCTTGGGGAATTTTCGCTTGATGGATGGCACGCAGATCTGTTCGAGGAACACACCTGGTGGCACCTTTGCACAAGTGGAGCCGATGTTGGCGAGTCTATCGGCCTCGTTGCTTTCTCTTCCGACGCGTCAAGCTCGCAGCCGCCGAATTATCCTTCGAGTGCGTTGTAGAGCGCGCATGACGCGATCATGTTTTCGGCGTGGTTACACTCATTCATCGTCTGTTGGACGACGAGGTTGGAGTCACCAGATGACCAGCGCGCTGCGCCACATATCTTTGCCATCCTCATGCCATGGATGAGGGCTTCAGATTCGCTTCATTGTTGGAGGCTCAACTTCATCCAAGGACGATTTCATCTTGTCACCTGGGAGGTCAAGATGACTCCTGCCGCCTCGCTTCGCGCTTTGGAGCCGTCGAAATGCATTGTCCAGATCGCGACATATCTGGTGTCCGCAGCTGCAGCTCCATCCAAAGGCACCAGGAAGTCCGAAGGACCTGGATTTGATTGCGTGTCGCTTCGTAGAGACGGCGTCTAAAGGCGATAGTTCGATGCCCCAGGCCACGCCCCCGTGGCCTCTGGGTTATTCAGGATGCTGTTCAGGGGTGCCTCGTTGACGACCATCACCTGGTGTTCCTAGAAGTAGTGGCTCAGCCGTCGAGCCGTCATGAACACGCCGTAGGCTAGCTTCTGGTAGTGCGGGTACCGCTGTTTTGTTGGTGCCGCATTTCGCCGAGGTAGTAATTGGGCCCTGGACCCCATGGGTCTTGCCTTCTTCGGTCGTTCGACCACGAGTACGGTCTTGACCACCGGTGTGTGGCTGCTATGTACAACAGCAGGGCTCGGCCCTTTGGCGAACCAAACGGGCGAGGTGGAGAGGAGCCGCTTGAGGCTTTAACGCGCCGTCGCTTCGTGTCCACTGAACTTGTCTCGCCTTTGGCGCAACAGCTGGTAGAATGGTAAGGCCTTCGCCCATACACCGATGAACCGCTTAATGCGGCTACTCGACCGCGAGTCAGCCGGACGCCTTAAGGTTTTTCGCTTCTCCATTGCCATGATGGCTCGATTTTCTTCGGTTCGCCTCAATCCCTCGTTGAGAGATGAAGTATCCGAGCAGCTGGCCCGAGGGGACGCCGAAGGCGCACTTTTCCGGATTGAGCTTGATCCTGTAGCGATCAAGGTTGTCAAACGTCTCGCGGAGATCGTCGATAAGTGTCCTTGCCTCCTTGGTTTTTATTACTATGTCGTCGACATAGACTTGGACGCTATGACCGATCCGGTCCTTGAGGCAGGCTCGCATGCATCGCTGGTACGTGGCACCAAGGTTTTTAGCCCAAGGGCATTGTGTTGTAGCAGTATACTCCGAACGGTGTGATGAACGCCGTTTTCTCTTGATCTTCGACCTTGAGTCGAATCTGGTTATAGCCTGAGTAGGCGTCGAGGAAGGAGAGTTTCTCGCAACCTGCAGTCGAATCGATGATCTGATCGATCCGAGGAAGAGGAAAGTGGTCCTTTGGGCAGTGCTTGTTTAGTGACATGAAGTCTACGCACATCCGCAGGATGTCCGTGTCCTTCTTTGGAACCATCACTGTGTTGGCCAGCCACTCGCTTTCCTTGATTTCCCGGATGAAGTCTGCTGCGAGTAATCTGTTGATTTCCTTGCCGATAGCTTCGGCTCGTGGCTCCGATAGTCTTCGGATGGACTGCTGACCGCTTGGTGTCCGAAGACTTTGAGTGCGTGCTCGAATTTCAGGAACTCCCGCATGTCCGCAGGACACCAGGCGAAGATTTCCCAGCGCTCACGGAGGAATTCGACGAGCGCGCATTCCTATGCGGTGCTGAGGTCGTTGGCGATCAGCGTTGTCTTGGAGTCGTCCGTCGGATGGACCTGCACTTTCTTGGTGTTGACGGTGGAGTCGAAGGACATGTCAGGTGCGTTCTACCTTGTGACTGGGGGTAGCCCATTGTCCGTCACCTCGCGGAGCCTAACAAGCTCGTCTTGCATGCCGAAAGACTGGGAGATTTTGTTGAAATCCTCGCCGATCGGTCCGTCGGGTGAAGCTCCGTGGATTGTGATGACCCTTGGTCCTGGCATCTTGAGTAGTAGGTATGCGTAATGTGGGACGGCCAGGAATCTTGCGAATGCTACACGCCCCAAGATGGCGTGGTACTGGGACGGCCAGTCCACCACTTCGAATTCTAGGTGCTCCTGCCGAAAGTTGTCCGGCTTCCCGAAGATAACGTCGAGTCCTATTTTGCCAAGAGGGAATATGCCCTTTCCTGGGACAATGTCGTGGAACGTTGTGTATGATTGTTCCAAGCTGCATTGCGGGATCCGCATAGCTGCTAGAGTACTTGCGAACATTAGGTTGATGCCTCTACCGCCGTCCATGAAGACGCGACTCATCTCGAAACCTCCGACCGCGCCCAAAGACCAGGGCAGCATGATTCGGGCGAGGATCCGCAAGGGTGATCCGCGAGTGAATGTGATGCAGGACTCGATCCGCCGAGGTACTCGTGGATTGCAGCGGAGTTGCCACGGCCAAGTTGATTTGTCGGGTGATTTTCTTCGCACTCGCTGGTAGGGCGCCCTTCCGGATCATATTAAGTGCTCCTTTGGTGGGGGTATGGGACCCGGCGTTGTTTTGCGCGGTGCGATTGGCTGATTTGGGCCTCAATAGGCGGTGGAGGAGCTCCGTGCGCTATTTCACTGGCGCGGTGCGCTTCAACGCAGGATTGGGGCTTGTTGCCTCATTCGCACCATGCCTTCGCTGAGTTTCGAACTCGCGCCCTTGAGCATGTGGCTGGCTTTTTTTGCCATCCCGCTTGTCGATGTAGAAGTGGATGGTGCATGGACCAAAAGTTTGTCGAATGCTGAGGGTCCGTTGTCGCGTCGCGCGCTGCACGATCTGCGTTGGTCGTCATTGTCGCGAAGTTTCCACTGCGTATCCTCCGCTGCGGCTGTTGTCGTTACGGCGTCGGCGTAGCCGCCGCGACCATGTCGGGTCCGCTGGTCCTCGAGATGCGCGATCTCCTCTTGCCGGGCGTTTCACGCCTTCGCCGTAGTCGCCCTTCTTCGTCGATTGGCGCCGTTGATGCGATCTTCGCCGCCCGCCCAATCATTGGCGATTTCCATGAGGTGGTCGAGTGTCTTGGGCTTTACGCTTCAAGTTCCTTGAAGTCTGGGCGCTGACGCCGCCCCTCAAGGCATCGATGGCCCTTTCTTCGGAGATGTGTCTGGAGTTCTTGGTCGAGACCAGCGTAGTATGTACGAGCGAATAGATTCACCCGTTTCAGGAGTGCGGGCTCGCAACTCTTCGATGGAGGCGGGCCTCTTGCTGGTGCCTTTGAAATTTCGGATGAAGCTGTAAGCAGCTCCTCCGGCCGGATGGATCCTCGATGATAGGCTGCTGCTGCGGACACGCGTCGCCACCGCATGAAGGCATTGCATGGCGGTTTCTTTGTTGCCTCCGTGAAGCTTGACGGATGATGATGGTCGCTGAGCCAGACTTTGGATCTTATGCGTCGCTGAACTTCGGAGTATCCGGAAGGAAGCTTGAAGTTGCGGCATCTGTTTTCGCCGAACGGATCTGCTGGCATCGAGCTCGCAGAGTTCTCCTTCGCCTTCATCCATCTCAGATTCGACGAGCATGCGCTGCTTACGCGTGCTTTGTCGATCTTGCGCGCGTAAGCTTGTCTCCGCGCCGTAGTCGCTTATGGCGTGCGAGCTCTTCTTCCTTCGAGGAAGGTCGTGGCTCTTCTTCTTCGGATGAGGGGTGGGGCTCGATCGCGCTCGGACGAGCTTTCTTCTTCGCCCGCAGAGCGCCTTCGTGAGCGCAGCTCCGATTAGGCCTAGTCCGTGAGTGCGGACCTATGCATGGCCCTTTTTGGGTCCCTCCGAGGTGGGTGAGCCGCGAGATACGCAGCGGCTGCCATGATCGCGGCTTGTGGCGCTTCGGATGATGTTGCTGCTTGCATCCATATCCATGAACGATGTGGAGAGTTCGGGTCACATCACGCCGCCCTTGGGATCCATGTTCTCCACCCGAGAGCGGTGCTTGTTTCCCTGGTTTGCTTGTGCTAGAGCCGGTGCCACGGCGGAGAGCACAGCTCGTCATGCTACCGGACTCGGAGGTCGCTTGCTTGCGCTTGTCCGGTGTCTCCTGCATCTTGACTTGTTTCTTGTGCTCCTCGATGAGGAGGTAGTGGTATGCCATCAAGTAGGTCACGGAGGCGCCTGCAGTAGGACGGCGCCGAGACAAAGACGGGCGCTACCGCACCCATCCTTCTTTGCTAAGTTGGATGACGTACGCTGCTTTCCCCGCTGGGTGGGGGGACTAGCTTCTTCGTTACTGCCGCTTCGTTGGGCGGCGAGTTAGGCGCTTCCTCGGTTTGATGATCGCGCGCATAGGTAGCGCCCGCAGATTGGTTGATCACAGCCGCAGCTTTCGATCCGGAATCGTAGGTCCTTCATCCGGTGGATCGCACAGATCGGAGTTGCAGCCGCTGTTGTAGAACTCATCTGTCCGATGGTGACGGCGTAGCACGGGTGTGGAGCCCACGAACATGGCCTGATTGATGGCACGGGACCCGCCGGGAGGCGGAGGTGCCGCTTGACCCACCGGAAGCGTAAGCTCGAACAAAATTTCGAGTCCGCCACGGGCTCAAATCCTTCATGGTGGCCATGAGTGGGCGTGAAGTCGAAAGCGCCAAGAGGAGGTGATTCTCCGTCATGCGGAGTTGTAGATCGATCGGGTCGGAACCGTCACGACCGCACAATCAGCAGCCCCAATTCCCACAGACGGCGCCAATTGACGAGGTTTAATCTCGTCAATGCCCATTGTTATGTACTTGGGTTTTGGAGAAGATGGGGATGCTGGAGATCGTGGCACGGTTAATAGACAAGCAACCAGGGGACACGAGATTTACCCAGGTTCAGGCCCCCGGAGGGAAAACCCTACTCCTGCTTGTCTGCTCTTGATTACGGCGGAACCGAAGATTACAGGGTGCGCAAATTCGATCTGGCGTGGATGCGTGCGCGAAAGTATGAGTCGAGAGATCTAGGACGTGCCCTCCTGGCCTTTATATAGACTCAGGCAGGTCCCGGGCATAGTCCTAGTCGGTTACAAGTTCTTAGGGTTTTAACCCTTTGAATTTCCTATCTCCGCTAGACTTGTTCTCCAAGGATCCGAAGGCGTCATGGGCCTTGGCCACCCGGAAATCTTCATGGGCCAGCGTATATCTGCTGTGGGCCTTCCTTGGGCTGGACCAGGTATGCTGAAGTCATGTACCCGTAGGGTATAACCATGTCAGAGGTGCATTCAGAACAGGTAGGTAAGCGTGGCCGGGAACAAGAGATGCCCAACATCCGTAATCTTGAACCCTGTGCACATCAGTAGGGACCGGCTTCGGTACTCGACCCGTTACGGCGGCATCTCCCTAGTGTGTGACTCATGGTCTCTGCGAAAGCAAGGTAAAGGTCGTGGTCAACCACTCTCTGTCGGCCTTCCAAGGAAGAGGGCTAATGATCTGGCATTAAGAATCGATTGGTACGTGTGGGTAAAGTTGTACACCCCTGCAGGGTTAAATATTTTCGAAAAGCCGTGTCCACGGTTATGGACGAACTTGGAGACCAGATTCAAAGATCATAGAGAACTTTAACCTAATCGTAAAACTTGGCAAGTTGATCAACGTGTGCTTAAGGATGCTTCCTTATGGGTACGGCGGGGTGATCCTAGTTAGGTTCAGCTGATGATGATTCGGTGGTTATCAAGAGATGATCAAAACTAGAGTTACCACTCTCTTATCCCCTTTTAAAATATTCTGATTAATCGAGATTCTTCTCCCTCTTGTTTACAAACAAAGATGTCTTTGAGCAAAATAACTCCACCAGCCATAAGTCTTGCGGAGTACACCCTGTACTCACCCTTGCTTTGTTGATACTTTTGTAGCCGAGTAAGTGTTACCATAGAAGATGAGTTCTTCACGACATCGACATCAACGAGTAGTTTGGAGTTCCCAGTCGGCAGTCTGGGATCTATGGATTGGACGTCATTGATATGCTTCAGGCCTCTTAGGCCATTTGTTAAGTTTGCCATACTTAATAGCATAATTTGCCTTCCGTTGCTTGGTGTTTATGGTCAGTGACCTATGATTGTAATATTTTGGTTCTTCGCTCAGTTATGAGCTTGATGTAATAATTTTTGTGTCGTAGGGTCACTGTTGTGTTATGAATTCTCTCCATGTACGCTTTCGAGATGTAGGTTAGGCTTATGTTTAGACGGAGCTCTGGAATTTGTCTAGCCTTAATCCCGGGGGTGTCACACCGTTCATCCATCCCTATGCCTACCGCACTCGAATATCATTGTTATCGTTGCTGTTACTATTGCTCCTGTTTTACTGTTGCTGTTGCTACTATCAAACTGTTGCTACTGATAAACTTCTGTGAGCAAGAACTATTTCCAGCTGCAGCTGAATTGACAACTCAGTTGTGAAGGCTTGTAAGTATTCTTTGGCTCCCCTTGTGTCGAATCAATAAATTGGGTAATACTACCCGCAAAGACTGCTGCGATCCCCTATACTTGTGGGTCATCAACAGGGATTTGGAGGATATCATCGCCATCATCATCACCAATGTCTCTCCATCAACCATCCATGTTTGCCCTATCCATGAGTGAGTAATCCCCCGTAGTAGGCTATGGGGATGGTAGGGATTGGATGGGCATAAGATTGCATAAGATTGTTAGGGCATGGTGCCTAGTATCTATTGTTAGTGCCTTTTGACATTGTTGCAACTTGTTATGCTCAATGCTTGTCACTAGGGCCCGAGTGCCATGATCTTAGATCTGAACATGTTATTGATTCATGATGATACTATTGTTTATGATCTTACCTGCAAGTTGTTTACACATATCATTGTCCGGAACCCGAGGCCCGAAGTGATAGAAATCAGGATAACTGGAGGGGATGGCTGTGATATGAGGATCACGTGTGTTCACGGAGTGTTAATGCTTTGCTCCGGTACTCTATTAAAAGGAGTACTTTAATTTCTAGTAGATTCCCTTGAGGCCCCACTGCAACGGGCTGGCAGGACAAAAGATGTTGTGCAGTTCTCATTGCGAGTACATATGACTATAGAGGGAACACAGCCTATGATTATTTATTACTTGGATGCTTTATCATATTTATCTGCAAATGCCCTTGATCTTGATATTACATGAATATTCTTGTCCATGCAACGTCCGTCCATCCATCCCTATGCCTACCGCACTCAAATCCCGTTGTTTACTACTATTGTTACTACTGCCTTTATTTTACTACTGATGTTACCTTGATATTGCTAATACAAAACGGTTGCTACTGATAAACTACTATGAGTAAGACTATTTCCAGGTGCAGCTGAATTGACAACTCAGTTGTTAAGGCTTATAAATATTCTTTGGCTCCCCTTGTGTCGAATCAATAAATTGGGTTTAACTTCCCTCGAAGACAGTTGTGATCCCCTATACTTGTGGGTCATCACGCATCGATGGCACAGTTGCATACTTGGCTGCTTGTGTGGATCATGCTGTTGAAGATCCAACCGCCGAACCCCGCAGTTATCAAGCCTCTATGAGTATCCCACACTTGAGGACTGCTATGGAATAAGAGTATCATGCTCTTATGCAGAATGAGACCTGGACACTTGTTCCCTCTCCGCCTTGCATCAACATCATTGATTCGAAGTGGGTATTCAAGGTGAAGAAACATGCTGATGGTTCTATTGAGCGCTATAAAGCGCGTCTTGTGGCTAAGGGTTTAAAACAACGCCATGGATTGGATTATGAGGACACGTTCAGTCCGGTTATCAAGCCTACCACTATTCGGCTTCTCCTGTCACTCGCAGTTTCTCGTGGATGGTCTCTCCACCAGCTTGATGTGTAGAATGCTTTTCTTCATGGGTTGCTTGAAGAAGAGGTTTACATGCGGCAACCACCTGGATTTGTTGATCACACTCAGCCTCATCGTCTTTGTCGTCTGACGAATGCTCTATATGGACTGAAGCAGGTGCCTCGTGCCTGGCATGCTCGTTTGGCTTTAGCTCTTCGTTCTCATGGCTTCGTTCTGTCGACGGCTGACACTTCGCTGTTCTTGTTTCAGCGCCCGAGTGTGACCAATGACCTACTCGTGTATGTGGACGTCATTATCCTGATCAGCTCTTCACAGACTGCTGCTGATGCTCTTGTGACTGCGCTTGGTAGAGACTTTGCAGTAAAGGATTTGGGACAGCTACACTTCTTCCTGGGTATTGAGGTCGCTCATCAGGCACGTGGCAGTCTCGCTCTCACCTAGAAGAAATATTCTCTTGATATATTGCGTCGTGCTGGTATGCTCAAGTGCAAGACGTCTCCTAGGCCCATGTCCTCCACTGACAAAATTTCAGCCACTGATGGTGCTCTTCTGTCTCCTGATGATGCGACTGAGTATCGAAGTATTGTTGGTGGTTTGCAGTATCTGACTATCACATGTCCGGATCTCTGGTTTGCGCTTAACAGGGTGTGCCAGTATCTTCATGCGCCTACTGATGTGCACTGGTCTGCTGTGAAACGCATCCTACGTTATGTGCGTCTCATTGTCTCCTACGGTCTCCACGTATGTCCCAGTCCCTCCGGAGTCCTCTCTCCATTCAGATGCTGATTGGGCTGGGTGTCCAGATGACAGGCGATCCACAGGGGGATATGCAGTGTTCTCGGGTCCTAACTTGATCGCCTGGAGTGCACACAAGCAAGCCAATGTTTCCCACAGTAGCACAAAAGCCGAGTACAAGGTAATTGCCAACGCGGCGGTTGAACTCATGTGGATCGAGTCCCTACTTCAAGATCTAGGAGTACCTCATCCACATCCTCCGGTCCTTTGGTGCAACAACATCGGAGCTACGTTTCTATCATCTAATCCGGTGTTCCATGCAGGGACCAAACACATTGAAATTGACTATCATTTTGTGAGGGAACTAGCTCGACCCTCTATGGGGTGGCCTATCTCATATATATAATAATGTACAATGGTACAATACATGTATACACAATTGAATACAATACAAAGTCTAACAAGCAACAGTTGCACTTGCGATTCCTTGGCTTGACAAAAGGCCGCCGCTTCATGGCGCTTAATGGAGTACACTGCCTCTGCCTTCCTTAGAGCAATTCTAGCAGACGCTCGAAAAAAAACCCCACGCGCTAAAAGCTGTCTTTTTGGACCTGCGTCGTCGTCCTCCAACAAACGCTCTATCTTTTCGCACGCGGGAATTATTTTGCCGCGTGTGGGGCTGCGCACTTCTTTTGACGCTCCGCTCAGCGTGCGCTCGTTAAACCACGCACCGCCGCATGTTTAGCAAATTTAACTCGTATGTTTTTAGTGCCTCTCACTACTAGGAAAACGGCCTTTAGTGGCGCACCTGAAAATATCATCTGTGGCGCACTTGCAGTGCGCCACGTGCCTTGCGCTACGGCTATCTCTCAGCCGTGGCGCACTGCCTAGTGCGCCACGGTTGTGTAGAGACAGGCGTAGCGCACCTGCTAGTGCGCCACAGATGTTTGAGCAGGTGCGCTATCCCTAGGATCTTCTGTGGCGCACTATCAAGTGCGCCTCTAATCTCTATAGTGCGCTTTAGGTGTAGTGCGACACAGAAGGTAGACAATGTGCGCCACAGATGTATTTTTTGTTTTTTTAATTTCCGAGCCAGATTATATACAATATTACAGCAGATATACACACACAGATACAAGATATACAATTATATATATAAATACACAATATGAAAAACAAGATTGAAACAAATACATATAGATAAGTCTCATACATGAATACATAGTATAAGTTACATTGTTTTGATCAAGTTACAAAGTAGTAGTTGGTGGCATGCGAATACATGTGTCGATCGAACAAGTTAGAGCTCGGAAGCTCGCCTAGACATCTAAACTAGCTAGACACAAACGCGGGATAAATAACCAAAGAAGATAAGCATGATCACCGCCGCGACGAAGGTGTAAGTCTTCATCCGGTTCCTTGTCCTAACTCCCGCTAGATAGCGCGTGTATCTAGCTTCCGCCTCGGCCATAGTGTTGTACCCTTTGTAGCTATTGCCGCTGAAACGGTGCACCTGTCTCCGGCAGTCTTCCCAATCATCGAGACTCGAACCGTCCCTTGTACACGACGTACCACGCCATCTATAAGTTGACAATAATAATTAACCGTGATTGAAAAAAAACATATATAATTAAAGTCGCATGAAGATACACTTATAGAAAGTACTCCTAAATCAAAAGACCAAACTCAAAAAGCATGCCTCATATATAACTAGGTTGTTCGACATAGAATATGCTACGATGGAACTGTCGCCAAGTAGGATGCATAACACTGGACATGTGCATAGCACAAGGCGAACAATCCCATCGCAGCACATTCACATATAGTGTGCCACGACATTTCAATCATCGGCATTATTCTCGAAAAAGACCAAAGTAACTCAAAAAGCATGCCTCATATATATACATAGGTCGTTAGACATAGAATATGCTACGATGGAACCGCACGCCAAGTAGGATGCACAACACCGGACTTGTGCATAGCATAATGCATACAATCCCATCGTAGCACATTCACATATATAGTGTGCCACGACATTTCAATCATCGGCATTATTCTCAAAAAGACCAAAGTAGCTCGAAAAGAATGCCTCATATATAACTAGCTAGGTCGTTGAACACAGAATATGCTATGACTAACAATTAGCCAAGTAGGATGCACAATTCCTGGACTTGTGCATATCACAAGGCTAACTATCCCATAGCACATTCACATATATATTGTACCACGACATTTCAATCATCGGCATATTCTAAAAAGACAAAATAACTCAAAAGAATGCCTCATATATATACATAGGTCGTTGATTACGGGAATATGCTATGATGGAACCGTGAGCCAAGTAGGATGCATAAGACCTGGACTTGTGCATATCACAAGGCTCACAATCCCATCATAGCACATTCACATATATAGTGTGCCACGACATTTCAATCATCGGCATTATTCTAAAAGACAAAATAACTCAAAAGAATGCCTCATATATATACATAGGTCGTTGGACACAAGAATATGCTACGATGGAACGGTGAGCCAAGTAGGATGCACAAGACCTGGACTTGTGCATATCACAAGGCTCACAATCCCATCGTAGCACATTCACATATATAGTGTGCCACATTTCAATCATCGGCATTATTCTCAAAAAAGAGTAAGGAAAAAAGAAGGACCAAAGTGAGCAAAGGACCAAAGATTAAGCAAAAAACCAAGCATTGATTGATATATAATAATAAGCAAAATAAGTGTTTATGATTCATAAACCTAATAAGATAAGTACACTTGTCCACACACACAAAGGTCATCTATAGTTTGTAACTACAACTAGGCCAACATCAAGCCTTCTAGCTCGGCTTAGGAACGGAGGACACCTTGTCACGTCATTAACTTCGTTTAGTCACCCTGCATCTTTTGGCGATCTTCGTGTCACGGTTATTCGATATTTCCTCCGTAGAAGATCCTCAAGTCATGACATCACGAAAGATGATTGCCCTAAATCGCTGTTGGATGCGATACATCTCTTGTCTAATATCCAATCATTGATCTTGGCCTTTGCTTCGCCCACTGCTTGAGATGATCCGGCAGCGAGAATTCTCATCGGTCAAGTAGGAACGCCTCATGTGATGGAGTGCGTAGGCTTCCTTCATCCTTTTTCCGATCGCTTCACGCAGGGAACTCCACGTGGTTGAAGACATGCTCTTGAACTTGACCTTCAGATGCACGAAGGTGGTGCATTCCGTCGAGGCAAAGCTGAGAGCATCATCCGTAACTTCCTTGATCTTGTCGTAGTTTTTCTTATTTTCTAGACTCCCAGTCGAAATACGTGGCGTGGGAATGCTTGGCGATAAGGAGATGAGCGGCAAGGTTCATCTCGCAAAAAATTCAAATGGAATGTGTTGAAAAAGAATGATGATGATCTAACAAAGCCAATCGACGGTGGCGAGTGAATAACGACTTACTCGGAAAAGTAAGGCAGAATGTATTCCTTTGTCTTGTTTGCCACGAGGATTCTTTTTTAGGTACGAGGCCACGACACGCCGCTCATGGGGAACCCAAGCAGCCGCCACGCATGTAGTAGGGGTCCACTATAGCGATGCCCGTGTGTTCTCTCTAATGATCTGCATGGCCAGGCCGAGAGAAAACAGACGGACCATGGTATAGTGCAGCGGGTATAGGTGGAACATATTGAAGATGTCGTCAACCGCAGGAAGAATAGATCCGCAGGGCATTGTCGACGGCCCAAGCCTGGTGGCACCTTAACCACGAATACCGGGTGCGAGGGATCTTTCTCCGATAGAAGGCGCCTCTATCGTCAAGACGCCCATGCACACTGCAGTTCCGAATCGGCGAAGCTCGCAAATTCTTAGGTAGCATGGGATCACCCGCCACATGAATCCTCCACATAATACCCTCGGGTCTTGTGGCCCTGGCCCCAAACCTGATCGGATTCAGTTGTTGACGCCACCGGCTGGCTCGAGCTGCTAGATTTTCTTTTCCTGCCCTTTTTTCCTTTTGGAGAAAGGGCGGCACCTAATCGAGCACCGCCCTATGTAGTGTGTCGTGGCTTAGAATAAAGGGCCGGTTGGTTGTATCACCTGGCTCAGAAGGCGCAAGATGGAGGCGCTCTCGAGAACCAAACAGACGCTTGGTGATAGTGGCTTTCTCTGTGGGGCCACCAGCTAGGTCTTCTTCGCTACAAACCGAGTGAAGAAGTGATCATTCCAGTTCGCGTCCTCGGCCGGATCCTGCGCCATGTGCATATCATCAACATGATCATCCGACCCACCGCGTGGAGGTGACGGCGAGGGCGGTAAGGGGGCCTTGCCACCGCTTGTCGCTGGCACGACAGGCGGTGTTGTTGTCTGTGGCGTGATTGCCCCCGCCGTCCCCAAACGGATCATGCTCTTTGGCCATAGCAAGAATAATCCAAAGCAAGTTCTGAGGACAGACGGCTCTTCTTCATTCTCTCCTGGGGGTTGAATGGGAGGTTCCAGGTCGTCGCAGCCCCTTAGCACCCGACTAATTTTAACCATGTGCATGCTATCTGACATCGGCCTTGAGTTGAACGTGCGCTGCAAGGGTTGAACGATGGTACCCTTGGCAACATCCCTCAACACGTTGTTCACGTAGCATAAGAGAGTGCAAGGAACATCCGTCTGCGGAAAACATGTACGGCGTCGTCAGAGATGCCATAAGAGTAATAGATGGCATGAAAGGCGGTAATTAAAGCAATTTGTTTGCCGTGATGGCGTCGAGATCGGCTAATGTCGACGCACCGCATACGGCGACGGGTGTGCAAGAGACGGAAGGGCTGCTTGATGGCGCGGTGCTGGACGCCGGTGTATTCTCCCTACCGACGGGTTCTTGGAGCTCCGGTGCCGCCGCGACGATGGCAGGGGGCACCAACATGTACTCCGGCGCCGCGGTGATGGCAGGGGAGTCACCAACACTTGCGGCGCCGCGGTGCTAGCGGACGGAGTCACGAACACGTAGTTCGCCTGATTCGTCGGCGCCGCGTTGTTCGAGTGGCTGCTGACCATGCTTGGAATCGGGCACGGCCCTACTCGACCACCCGCACTCCAGTTCGCTATTGACTCCACCAAGGTAGGCAGGAAGGATGTGAGGGTGATTGCCAGGTTGTCTTGGACGATCTGCGGGATCTGCGCCACTTGTGCCTTAAGTTCTTGAACCTTGCGGTTTTCCTCCTCGCTCCTTCCCGACGGCGCCACATGCGTCCTCGGCGGTGGACCAAAATGATCCACCCAATTCTTACCCCCGAGGCCAGCCAGACGGCCAGCCGACGATGGCTTCTTCGTAACCGGCTCTATTTTCTTGGCCCGGTTCATCGCCCTGTTAAAAGGGTTATCCCACCGGGTGGCCGCCATCGACCCCTGGGATGAGGAACCCTGGGATCCATGACTAGCAACAATTTCCTCCTCCTGCAGAAGAAGTAACAGTGAATCATTTAGATCATCGATTAGATTGCAATCGAGTTGATCCGCGGTAATTAGATTATACTTACCACAATTTCTCGATTCCTTCACCGCAGGATCCGGTGAGTTGTTTGGTTTTTGGGTCCACATGGTAATAGGCCCTGATGAAGTTTTGAACCTGCCCGGTTCGAATTTAGCAAAGGGGTTTTCTATCCCCTGGGATCTATACTCTTCGTCCTCCTTATTCCATTTGGCCTCCGCGTTCTCAGATCCACCAGATCCGAGATGGTGATGACCTATATTCATCGCTGCAAAGACCTTTCCCGATTACTATTGGCCGGCTCTTTCGGATTCACACCTCTCCTTGAACTCCGTGAACTGATCTTCGTGATCTCGGGTCAATCTTCCGGATCTCCTCGAGACTTTTGCCTTCTTTATAGATCTTCTTTATCCGGTTCTCCAGGCTGTAGGCGGTGCTCATCTTTGTGAGGGCGGATTTGTTTACTTTGTTCCCATGATAATTTGTGTTCGATACTTAGCGGGAACTTGTATCTTGCGCAGCTTCTCAAGAGGAGTGTGCAAGTGGCCATTATCTTTATGCCGGAGATTCTCGGTGTTGATCGAGATGGTTGTCCGGGTGATCGCCGCCACTTGCCCACCGTACCCTTTGACGACAAGGTCGGGCTCCAAAGGAACCCCTGATGGGCTCACTTCGGTAATTTCCTCCCTGACCGTGCCGACCGTGTTCGGGAGCCGGTCCTTCGACTTCTTCTTCTTAGAAGGATTGCTACCACTCCCTGTGCCCTCGCCGCCATCAGTGGTTTCTTCGTCCGCCGTTCCTTCGGCTTCTTCCTCCGCGTCTTCCATCTCATCATCCTCGCTCTCTGAAGGATGGTATTCTTCATCGTCTTCTAGCCGCTGGGCCGCCTCCCAGAATGTCAATTGTTTATTCGAAGGTCTGAGTTCTCCTTCAGTGCTGATGCGCTTAGAACATCCAGCCTCGTCGTTGTCACACATCTTCGCACTAATAAAAAACAAATAATTGGTTAAATGCACGGAAAAATCCGGTATGACCTTTGCTAATTTTCTTAAACTAGGAGTGCCCGATTTCTGCCGAAACGGAAGTTAATCAACATTTCAGCAAAAATCGTGACTCATTTCATACAAGAACCTACATACACACATAATAAAGTGCTTCATATACAAGCACAAGCACAATTTCAAGTGCTTCATAACCAATTGCACTTTAATGTTTGCTGTCATTTGCTGCAATCCTACAACATATAACTTAGAAGCACAAATGATAGCAAGCAAGAAAATGACAGCAAGGAACTGATAGCAAGAAAATGACATCAAAGTTCCATTTTACTACAAATAAATAATTGATAGCAGCAAATAAAACCCAAGCAATTGACAAAGAGAACTAAAACCCAAGATATACATGTTTACAACCGACAAAGAAAGAATTGACAAAAGAACTAAAAAAGAAAATAACACGTATGAGCATACATGCTATTTTCTTTTTTCAAGAGAAAAAAGAAAATAACACATATGTGTTATCATATGTGCTCATATGATGGAAAGAAAATAACTAAACCCTGCTAGGTCTCTTGAAAAAAGAAAATAACACATATGAGCATACACAGCAGCAACTTAAACCCAAGCATACATGTTTCTGTCAACTAAAGCCTGCTAGGTCTCTTGAAAAAAGAAAATAGCATTCAGTTGTGCTCATATGATGGAAATGACCTGGACAGAGAAAATAACTTATTCTTTTAGTTCCCAGATGCTAATTCATGCCACTACTTCTACTCTCTTTCTAATTACTCCACCACTTATCAACCATCATTAGTATTATAATCCACCTATTCTAGCACTATACCACATATGACCTATATGTTGCTTCCGATCCAATCTATTCCTTCTACACACATACATATACTTGCTAGTACTTGCTATATGGGGTGCAAGATGTTGATCAGATACACGAGAGAAATCTCAAAGCAATTTCAATGCAACGAACAGTAGTAGGAAGGTCATCATGGAAAAAGAGAGAAAATTTAGAATCAACATATGGTAGGATGGTACAATAGGCAGACTTTAATTAATGAACCAACGGTAAGGTAGTTACATCGTGAAGATGGAACAATCCACTGGTAGTTACCTCACTCGGCAAATCCAGCTCTGCTTTTCTACTAGATGCTGCCTGCTTCCTACTAGAATCTTTCAGCAAATTTTCTTCTTGCCGTGGCCAATTAGCTTACGTTACAAGTTTCTTATATGTGTCTTCGATGTCTATGTGTGCGTGGTTCCTATCTTTCTACTCTTCCCCGGGTTGTTGCAAAACTTTGGAAGGTTCTTTTTATCAAACTTTGGAAGTTTGATTAAAGCTAATTGCCTACATATGTGAGCAATATCATGAGTCTGCTTTTCACCTAGTACTAGCATTTAGAAAATCTTGATTTCTAAATCACATTTCTGCATCTGTGGAGAATCCATGGTGACTTCGTCCTGCTCACCAGGAGGAAAACATCGCTACCGCCAAAGGTGGTTCCTTCCTTTGTACGTTTTGCAAAACATGGGAAGGTCCTTTTACTGTAACCAATGGAGATCTTGCTACTGCTGGATACCATGAACCATGCTACTGCTAACCATGAACAACACAGAGATCTTGCTACTGTAAACAAAGATGAACCATGCTACTGCTGGAGACCATGAACCCTAACCCGTGGAGATAGGGAGAGAAGTGGAGATGGGAGAGAGGGAGAGAGGGAGAGAGGGGGAGAGGGGAGAAGGCTCACCTCTAAGACGAGGACGATGACGAGCGCACGGGCGAGGCAGCGGCCTCCTCCTCCTCAGCCTCGAGCGGCGGCGGCTTCCTCCTCCACGAGCAGCGGTGACCTCCACGGATCGGCAGACGCGGGCCTCCTCCTCCTCGAGCGGCGCGGGCACGGGCTTCCTCCTCCACGAGCGGCAGCGGCGCAGGCGTCCTCCTCCACGGATCGACTGGAGGCGGCGGCGGAGGGGATCGATCGGGCTGGGGATGGGGATGAGCGAGTGTGAGAGAGATGGGGGATTGGAATCGATGACGTGGATAAAACCCAGATAGGCATAGCGCACTATGCCAGAGTGCGCTACGGATGTCTGTAGCGCACTCGGGCTAGTGCGCTACGCCTATCTGGGATCTAACCACTCTATAACAACAGTGCAGCGCTCCTTCTAGCAAGAACTCTTGTCTATCCCACCGGTTCTGCCCCTTAGCTCTATTCTAAACTATGAGCACCTGTGTTCAATCTCGGTGCTCCACTTTTTTATTTTTATTTTAAAAATACTTTTAAATGTTCCAAAAAATGCCCAAAAGTGGTGATATATGTCATACAAGTTTTGTTTTGTTTCTAAATTACTTTTAAATATTTCAAAAATGCCCAAAAGTGGTGATATATGTCATAAAAGTGTTACAAATATGATTCAAAGTATAACTAAATTTCATAATAATTTGTCCATGAATAGTACAATCTTTTTAGATAATGCGTTTTACAATATTTTTGAGCTAGCGCTTTTACAATCTTTTTTACCTTCTTTGTCGGTTGAATAATTTAGCCCGACTTTAATGTTTCTTCTTTCGAACGGGCTACCTTTTTTGGGTAGGGTTGTCCTTTTCTTCTTGTGATGTATGTTGTCGCATCGTAGTCGTCATCTTCAATCTTTTGATCGCCAGATCGGTCAAGTCTTGCTCGTTGCGACTCCATCCATTCCGATGATGTTTCTTTTCCTCTCCTCACGACAACACGGCTTAGGCTTTGTCGGGTCGGTAATGAAAAACATTGGTCCACTTTGGTAGCCGTACCCACGGTTCATTTTTCGCGCCACGCTTTGCACCGCGGCCTTGGATTTGGCTGCTTCGGTATAACCATGGTTGTGAAATACGGTCTTCTCTTCGACGCTCTTGCCCATCCGACACGGAACATCCGCACCTTTTCTCCACGAGTCGAGCTCCCGATCTCCTCGATTCTTCCGTAGAATCTTTCCTTCACGTTGTCATCGGTGTAGAATTCGACGTTACGCTGAAGTTCGATAATCACACTTGTTGTCCTTTTCCTCCGTAGAATGTGTAGCCTTTGATATCATACGCCTGATAGGTCACTAGGTTTTGCATCGGTCCCTGCGACAAGGTGAATATGATCTTTTCCATGTCAGAAGAATGCGACCGCGGGGGATTATCAAGGAGCGTCTGTCTAAACCAACGCGTGAAATCTGAGTTGTGCTCTTTGATTATTTCTCCCGCGTCCTCTCAGATGCCCTTGGCCATCGTATTTCTTCTCGATTAACCTTTTGTGCTTATGTACCCAAGGATCGACCAGTTCTAAATGCTGTAGCGCGACAAGGTTTGCTCGATCAAAGTCCGCGCGTCGAAAATCAAAGTCTGCATGCAGTATGCGACGACCCTCTCGGTGACCAGATCCGCGAGCTTGCCAAGGTGCCTGCTGACGGAAGACCGACAGGGTTCTTGATGACTAGATAATTCGAGTAGAAAGAGATTCACTCTTCGGCCATAAAGCCCTTGGCTATGCTTCCATCTCGACGGGACCTGCTATGAACGTATCCTTTGATGTGTCCGCTCATCCTTTCGAACGCATCATGCTGCGGAGGAACATCGCCCGAGTTGTACGATGTCCTCCACGACATGGACCAAGATGCACCATAATGTCTAAGAATGCGGTGGGAAGTAGACCTCAAGCTCACATAGTATCACCATGATCTCCTCCGTAGCCTCCGAGCTGATTCACGCCAATCGACTTCCTAGAGATGACGTCAAAAACTTGCATAGGCCAAATAACGCTTTCAGGACGTGTTTCGTACATTATCACTCTTAGTGCGACCGAAGTACTGCATCATTAGCACGCACGATCATGAGACTTTATGCCATCGAACCTCCGCTTCGCCTAGGTATCTCGCTTATCTTCCTGCCAGAGCAGTAAGGAAATTTGACTCCTAGAAGGCACTTGAAAACTGTTTGATCTCATCCCGGCTTAGAGTGAAGCAAGAAGGAGGGCGTAATATTCGCTTCTTGAACTTTTTACCCTTCCGACGACCTTGTGTCGCCTCCGACTCATGATCATCGTCATCTTCCGATCATCGAAAAGGCCCTCCATGAAGCTCCTTCCGGATACCCAAGCATATCAGGTCGTGCCTTGCTTTCGGACCATCTTTTGTCCTATCCGGCATGTTGATTATGGTGGCGACCAGACTCGCACACGCTTTTCGTGATATGCATGATGTCGAGGCTATGAGGCGCGGAGAAACTTCCAAGATGGCAACTCCCGTAAAATGACCTTGTTTTCCATACCTTCATCACCGCTTGTCTTGTTGTCGCCTCTTTCGCTTCTTTCCGTGCTTAGGACAATCTTTCCGCTTTTTCAGCAACTCTTCCACTTCTTCGCTGCTCCTACGCCTAGGATTTCTCGGTCTCGATTTGCCATCGAACAGGTCTCCACGCTTTTCTCCATGGATCATTCTTGCCGAGCCACCTCCGGCACCATGAACACGGTTTTCGATGACCTCGGATCTTTCTCTAGTTGGAGATAGCTTGTGTTATCCATGCACCTAACGCGCGCAGTAATCCTTGGATAACCTGCCCCGAGATATACCCGCAACCTGGATAGTCTTGCACCGTAGTGACCAACGCGGCTCTCATAGTGAAATAATCTTGTGCGACGGTGTCGTAAGTATTGGCTCCAGATTCCCATAACATGGCTAGCTCCTCTTTCAACAGCCCGAGATAAAGATTGATGTTGGTACTAGGTTGTTTCGGCCCTTGAATTAGCATACTCATTTGTATGTACTTCTTCTTCATGCACAACCATGGAGGGAGGTTGTACATCCATACAAACACGGGCCAAGTGCTGTGCATGCTGCTCTGGCTACCGAACGGATTGAGTCCATCGATGCTCGCACCAAGCCTGATGTTCCTCGAATCTCCACCGAATTGTAGGAATTCGAGGTCCAATGCTTTCCACTGGCTAGCATCTGAAGGGTGCGTCAGCAGCTCATCCTTTTCGGGGTCATCATCATCATCTCCTGGCTTCTTCCTTTCCGCATGCCATCGCATGAGCTTCGCTTCCTTAGGGTCCGTGAAATAGCGCTGCAGACGAGGAGTGATAGGAAAGTACCATACCACTTTTCGAGGTGCTTTCTTCCCTTTCTTGTATCGACTCACGCCGCACACCGGACATGTGGTTTTCTCCGCGTCCTCGCCCCGATAAATGATGCAATCGTTGATGCAAACGTGATATCTAACATGCGGTAGATCGAGAGGACAGACGATTTTCTTGGCATCCTCGATACTAGTTGGACATGTGTTTCCCTCCGGGAGACGATCGTGCCAGAATGCCATCATATCGTCGAAGCTTGCGTCGCTCAGTTTGTGTTTTGCCTTCATCTCCATAGCCTTGAGCGTTACATTCAACCGGGTATCATCGGGCCTGCATCCTTCATACAATGGAGTAACCGTCTTTCTCAAGTTGCGCAAGCTTGGCTTTCTCTAGCGGCAGCCCGGCGCATTTCGCTCACTTGAGAAGCGGCTCTTGCACATAAGGGTCCCAGACCTGATCGACGTTGTTCCATCGTCGCTTCTCCTCCGATCTAGATCATCATCATCCCGCTCGCTCGCACCTTCACCATCTCCAGAGACTCTTCATCATCTCGCCCGCTCGCCAGGATGATGATCATCGCCATGTTGGCCACCTTCACCATCTCCATCGCTCACGCCATCGCTTATCCAACGAGTGTATCCATCCATGAAACCATGGCGAAAGCGAGTGCGCAGATTCCCGGGATCCGGGTCGATCACCCGCTTGAGTTTGCATCTTCGCACGGACATCTTATATCTGTCTTGTTATTTCGTATCATGTCGGCCGTCGCACATTTCAAAAATCTAGCCATAATGCCTTCGCTCATTATGCGGACCATTTTTGCCTGCACGGTGTACACGGTACAATTTGAAGTCTATTAGAACCACATAATAAATGCATGCATGCAATGGTCGATAGAAAATTTCGGCATGACCTATCCTAAAATTAGGACCTTTATGAATGTTAAAGTCTTGCCAAAATGGAAATGAATCAACATTTTGGCAAAACAAATGGCAACTTGTTCACATACAAACACAAGAGAGAGAGACCGATCCATACACACATGAACATATCATTATCCTCTCCATACACACATGCATGAGCATCATCGATACTCTCCATATACACACACATATGACCATCGATCCTCTCCATACACACATCATGAGCATCGATCATCTACATACATATGAGCACATCATCCATATACACATGAACACATCCTTACATGGAGAACTTACCGAGATGAGAGACCGATCGCGAGAAAGATGGAAAGGAGAGGTGCGCGCGTCGACCGGAGAAGGAGATGAGAGACCGGAGACCTTCCTCTATTACTTATGTAACATCCAAAGCAAGTTTTACATGCTAAAAATGGTGAATGGGTGGAGAAATTGAGGTAGGAAGGAGAAGATCCCGACTAGATCTAAGGAGGAAGAAGAAGGGGAAAGTGAAGTGTGGGGTGGTGGATATGGTCACACATGTGCACATAAAGTGCTGTCCTAAAAAAATCGACACATCCGTGACGCACACGGCCCTATTGCGCCACAGGGAGTAGAAACATCCGTGGCGCACTATGCCATGTGCGCCACGGATGTTCCTACTCCCTGTGGCACACTAGGCAGAGTGCGCCACAGATGTTTGTGGCCGTTTCACAGCAGAGGGGGGCATGCGCTTAGGCGTAGCGCACCCCCCATGTGCGCCACGGTTGACACTAACAACCGTGGCGCACATGACTATAGTGCGCTACAGATGTTTGGCATGCGGCCAACAGGGCCCTGCCCCACACATATGTGGTGCACTATAGTCATGTGCGCCACGGTTGTTCTAGTTACTAGTAGGGCACTGCCCACAGGTGAGCCACGCCTGTTTTAGCCGTGGGGCACTTCAACCATGTGAGCCACGGATGTGCTGATTACCTATAGCCGTTTTTCTAGTAGTGTCTGTCAGAGAAGATTCACGCGCGGCGGGCACGCGAAACCTGGATCGCACGCTGCATACGTATTTTACAGCACCAAAATTTACAGCATCTGTGTGAGTTGCTCTTAGGGCATGATTTACGAAAACGATATCATAGAATCGCCTCACACATACACTTTGGAAAAAAACTTTAAGTCTACCAAATGTGTTTCTTCATGTCCAATGCTAGGCCCGAGGCTACCATATGGATGGACCACTTCTTCCTTGTTCATAAATTTGTCTTCTTCTCACACCCGAGAGTAGCACAAGCACACCCATTGCTTATTCTATGTTTTGTTGCCTTTTTATCGCTCTCTTTCTTGTTTTCTCGGTGAGGCAGCCTGATTCTCTGCAAGAAGTAGCTTTCCTGTGGTAACGGTAGGTTAAGTCAAGCTGGACTGTTCGTGCTGACGTGGACCGTGTAGCGTTGACCATGGCATGCTGGTGGTTGGGAACTTTCGCCATCAATACTGGGCATATGCACTGGTTGCCACTACTTGGCAGATGAGCTTCTGCTGCTTCGGTTGGTAGGGGAGCTTGAAGAATTGTCCAGCGAAGACAGAGAGCTGATTCTATGCTCGTTTAATAAGAGAAAACATATGGCAACGAATCGTGCAGCACGCAGGCAAATCCCGCGCGATCTCCTTGGCAAGTTGTGCAAGTGATACTCCATAGTCCACAGTACGCAAGTCTGCATTATTTCCATGAGGGGGTCGGCATTCTTTTTTTTGCGAAAAGGGTCGTTACTTTTTTAAGCGGAAGGGGATCCTGTTAGGTGAGAGCGAGACAGTGCAGAGACGAGAGAGCGAGCCCACGTGCAGCCACACAAGGCCGGCATCGCGAGGGAATCTCGGGGCAGCCAGGCAACCCGGCCCTACCTCACCGTACGCTCTCCTCCGGTCCTCCCTCCCGGTCCATCTTCCTTTTTAAATCTCGCGTCCTGAGGAGTCACCAGGATCGCATCTTGATCTCGGAGTGGTAGTTAGCTGGGTTAGCTACACACTCGGGGTTATCTACTACTCCGAGCAACCAGGTCGGAGAAGAGGAGGGGTGAACATGGAAGGCCAGATCAGCTACAGCCGGCTCGCCGGCGACGACGAGGCCGCCATGATCTCCGGCAGCGAAGACTACGACGCCAGAAAGCTACGGCTGCTTGGCTACAAGCCGCAGCTCAAGCGAAATCTCTCGTACGTATGCATTCCCTGCTCTCCATTCCCCACTGGTCGGGAAATCGACCATTTCTTGTTCGCTCTGTTTAGTTATTGCGCAGATCGATCCTGCCGATCTATCAATTTACTACTACTACATTTTATTTCAGTTCAGTTTTGTTGCGTGTTTCGTTGAATGAATCGGTTGCTTGCGGGCGCTGTGCACTTGCTTAGTCCAACGCAAGTAGTACTAATAGTAGTGCGTGTTGAGCGATGACAGACTTCTCCAATCTCGATAAAGGATCTGGGTGTAATTTCTCTGGTCAAAGCGTCAAAGATCTGTGCGTAATTAAGGCTACTCACATTGGGATTCTCTCAAACGAAGCCCCAAAAATTAAGTGTTTTTTTTTTGGCGTGGTGTATCTTTAACCCTGTTAAAAAAGCAATGTACTATTTCCACATGGTTCGAATAGGCCTAAGTGGATATGAAAGTCCTGGCCTGCAAAGCCAGTTCGGCCCAAATCAGCTCATTTATATATATGTAGCTTCATTTTTATCCTTGTGATTCCGTGCACAATCCATCTCTACTGCCCGTATGCTTCAATTTCATTTTTCAGGATTTTTCATTGAAGCCAATGATCATTTTTCTTCTTTTTATCTTGTGATGAAATTACATGGCTTATATATTATTCTTTCTCGCGAATTTACATGGCTAGTGTCATGCAGGCTGTTGTCCAACTTCTCGGTGACCTTCTCGATCGTGTCAGTGCTAACAGGCATCACGACATTGTATGGAACGGGCCTTGAGTTCGGCGGGCCTGCGACCATGGTGTACGGATGGCCGATCGCCGGCACCTTCACCATTATCGTCGGTCTAGCCATGGCCGAGATATGCTCCGCCTATCCTACCTCCGGCGGCCTCTACTTCTGGAGCGCCAAACTCTGCAGCGAGCGACGTTGGGGCCCCTTCGCCTCTTGGCTGACCGGTTGGTAAGCACACTGACACCACTTGTTTCACCATTACATTCTCATTTTTTCTTCCTGCTTGACAGACGATTCATTTTAGACCTGATTTTTTATTAGTACAGAAAACTATATTTGGCATGCTAACAGCACAATTAGAGGCATGTTCAGCGTCTGTTGCCTCCGATTAAGTTGCAAGAGTTTTATATGTGGCTCCTTTATGCGCCTGTGATCGAATACCCAATCACGAAAGCCGTACAAGAATTTCGAACATATGAGCCGTGCAATTTTTTTTTTTTGAAGCAGAGACCTCCGTTCTGACCAACAGCTGTCTCTTGTCAGTTCTCATCCCTTGTTCTGACCAATGAAAATTATGATTTTGGTTTAAAACTAGAACAAAAATTAGTAACAAAGGCAATTGTATATAGGCCTCGTTTGGCTGTCATGATACATATGAATCTGGATGATCACATGATAGAATGTAGCGTGGTCGTGGTGATAGCGAGATCGACTATATAAACCATCAAACTACAGAGAAGAATCACTATGCCTTAAATTACCGGCATTTTGCTTTTGGTCAAAGTCAAACTCTCAAAGAATCAACTAAGGTCTCGTACGGTTTGCGGGGCTAGAAAACATAGGAACACAAAACTTCAAAGGAGTAAAGGCCTTTCAGAATCTAGTATGCCCTCCCGCTCCCCCCTCCCCCCCCCTCCCGCCCGTCTCCTCCAGGCGACGGGAGGAGCAACCCTAAATCCCCACCGCCGCCACCCCTCCCCTGCCCGCTCCCTCCCTCGTCGCCCCCCAAGGCCGCTGCCCGTGGGAGCCGCGATGAAGGCGGCGGGGTTCTATCTCTCTCGGTCTCCCAGCGCGCGGAGAAGGAGGGAGGCCGCCCTGCTGGTGACCGGAGGGTGTTGGCGCTCGTCGGCGCATGGAGGCCGGGGCGGTGGCCCCAGACGGTGGTGGTGCTCCGGTGGTGTGCAACGGAGGGCTGGAGGCGTGGCGGTGGCCGTCCGGTGCGGGAGGAGGCGTGATGGGCTCGTGCAGGGCCCGATCTGGGCCCTACGGGCCGCGTCCGCCTCGTGCGCCTGCGGGCACACGAGTTGCTGCGTGTCGACCGCCATGGTTCCTCGCGGACGGTCCTGTCCGCGTGCGGAGGAGGGTGCAGATCTGGGGTAGCGCGCTTTGGGTGGTGCTGCTCGCGGTGTTGGAGATGCTGCTCCGCTTGCCGACAAGGATGGTGCCGCGGGGCGTGGTGGGCTCGTCGCGGCGGCACGGGCTCGTTGGCGTCGGTGTTGATGCTAGGCGGAGGATGGCGTCGTGCGAAGGATGGCGGTGGCTTCAGTCTTTGGTCCCGCTCGAGGTGGCAGCTGCTCCTTTCTGAGGCTGGATCTAGCTGCTCCTTTCTGAGGCTGGATCTTCTATCTCCTGGGCAGCGGTGATGATCCGGACGGCGGCTTTCGTCGCGGCGACAGGGAGCCTAGGTGTGGCGGCGTGCGGGATGCTGGATCTAGCTGCTCCTTTCTGAGGCTTCGACGACGGACGTCGTGACATGGTTTGGTGTGGTGGTTTGGCCGGTCCTTGCGAGGCGGGCGTGTGGTTTTGCGACTCATTGCAGGGCGAAAACCTTGTCCTGGTGGCTGGCTAGGACCGACGACGGCGACGCCTTTGGGCGTCGTGTGCTTCTTGAAGTCGTCGTCGAAGCGGTGTGTTCGCTCCTCCGTCCGGGTTCTTCGGGGGAAACCCTTGATCCCATATGGTTTCGGGCGAGTGCGGCGCTCTTGCGTCGTTTTCCCTTTTGAGGCCTCACTTTGGATGTTCCGCCGACGACCTGTGGAGTGTGTTGGTGGTTGGCGTTGGCGTTTTCGTCTTCGGCTGGTAGGAGCGCGACCCCGGGGTCGGCGTGGATGTCAGAGCGGCGGCTCCGGTCTTTGCCTCCGCCTTGTTCGTTGAGGTGTTTTGTGTTTAGGTGTTGACCTTGTTTGCTTGGGCGTCTTGGTCGTCGACCTGTGTGGAGCGCGGCCTCGAAGCCGATGTGTTATGTCGAGTTGTATCGGTTTTTGGCCAGTTTTTCTTATAAACTGTCCTTTTTTCTTCTACTATATCAATAAAAAGACAACTCTTTTGCCTCAAAGGAGTAGGGATACATAGCAGTTGTAAACCAGAGGAATACAAAACAAAAGGAAATGGTAGACACGTGGGCATTCAGAGCACTGCATAGCGATAGAATTTCTATCCGTTAAAATATGATTCTATTGTGCTTGATTGCTCTGTCGCTGTGCACGTGTAACAGAGGACCCTGCTCATTTAGTTCAATCGCGAACTGTATATAGACCTCGTTTGCCTCGGGCTCCAGAAAAAAAATGAGGTTCCGGTGGATGTTTTATTTCATGTAAAAGGTATAGGATAGCAGAACTTTCCTGACGAACCGGTGCGACTATCCCTTCAAAGCAAACGTAGCCAAGAGAAACATCTCCAAAGGAACAGAAACCTGTGAAAATCCTTTGCTTCTCCCATGAGCCGAACAGAGCCTAAGTACATAGAACAAATGGATATGAAGTCAATATTATTAGAACAATGCTCTTATTAGAACCATCATGGAATATACTCAGATGTCATATGCATTTTTGGTATTATTTTTCTGTATATATATTCGATTGAACTTTACAAATTGACATTAGCGAAACCTAAAACACCGAGCAATTTAATACGAAAGAAGTACTTCCTCCGTCCTAAAATAGATGTCTCAAATTTATTAAAATTTAAATGAATCTAGACACTATTTAGTATATAGATTCATCCAAAATTTAAAAAACCTAAGACATCTATTCTTAGATGGAGAAAGTATTTTTCTTGAGGGATCATAAATTTACAAAGTTAGAAATAGATAACGAATTTTAGGACGAGTGTGAAAGAGGGGTGGGTGTGAAGAAGCGTGCACTCACTGACAAACCAAATCGCAGGGAAGATTTTGTGCACATTGCGCAATACCCTTGACTTCCTGCTAGCTGGAAAGAGACGTCCAAATAAATTTGATTTCTTTACATGAACTCAGATCGATATGACCTGTAGAACATGTGTACGATACGTACAAAGGCTACCTCAAGTCTGGCAACAAGATCCCATGCTCCACATGCGCCTCTAGTGAGTTCTGAGTTTTGACGTAGTACAAAAGCGAAATTCTCGGCAAACATGAACCCCTCGAGAGGAATCCCGCACACATGATTCCCACTCTTTTTGGGAAAGAATCCTGATTTCCGTAGATCCACAACCACAGCCATCCTAGTTGGCAGATTCTGTGACACTCCTGCCAGAGTAACGAACAACCCCCCCCCCCCCCCCCCCCCCACAACATCTGATGCGCCGATTTTCCCGGACCCCACCGCACTTTCGATTTGACCGCCCACACCGTGATTCTCTCCTCTGCAAGTAGGAGCTCCAGAGCTGTACCATTCTTGTACTGGACTAGTATACCACCACTGGCCTCCTCCCCTGCCCAACTGTCTCCCCTCCTGACCTCCTCCTCCTCCCACAACGCAACGGCGGCACGGTCTCCTCCAGCGCACGGCGCCATGACCTGGAGCAAGTCTCCCGCGGGAAGCGGCGGCACCACGGCCGTCGACGTCGACGTCGGCTCCGGCGACACCGGCCAGGCCCGCCTCAACGAGCTCGGCTACAAGCAGGAGCTCAAGCGCGACATGTCGTACGTCACGCTACCAACCCCGCCGCCGTTGTTCTTTTTCTCCTTTTTTTTCTTGGTTTCGTCGATGTTAACTGATGGGCTCGAGGGTTTCGTCGATGTTGATCCGGGCGTGTGTAGACTGCTGTCCAACTTCGCCTTCTCCTTCACCATCATCTCGGTTCTGACGGGGGTCACCACTCTGTACAACACCGGCCTCAACTACGGCGGGCCGGTGACAATGACCTTCGGCTGGTTCGTCGCGGGGGCCTTCACCATGACGGTCGGGCTCTCCATGGCCGAGATCTGCTCCTCCTTCCCGACATCCGGCGGACTCTACTACTGGAGCGCGCGCCTCTCGGGCAACCGATGGGCGCCCTTCGCTTCATGGATCACCGGATGGTATGTGTTTCCCATATTATATACACACCCCAAAATCTTTGTTGTAGTACAAGGCCAAGGATTCATGGATGTTCTTGAATGGCGTTGCGTTTCTTCTCTGGTTGGGATTGGGATCATGTCATGTACGTGTGTGGCGTTTGTTCCGTGAGTTCAGTAGTAAGATGGATAACAGGCTTAGGACGGCGTTTAGCGAACCGCTTTCTCTTCTTTTGTCTGGTGTGAACATCAAAATGGTGCGTGCGTAACCTTGGCATCTTTTTTTGTTCCCTTGTGCCCCTTTTGTGAAAAGAGGAGTTTTCTTACTTCTGAACACCGCTATCGAGGTGGAAAATAGAATAACCTTTTTTAGCGGGTTCTAGACGGAAGAATAGTTTGTTACTAATCTGTAGTACTCCTACACTGTACTCTGCATTTGTCCTTCTTTAGGGGCGTCGTGGGCCTGGTAACACGGTAAGGAATCTTTGTGTTTTGTTCGTGTGCTCCAGCCAGTCAACGTACGTGCGTGTTTTGACCACGTGCAGGTAAGGTAGAGAGCACTGTGCCACTGAAATTCCTCATGCCAACTGTACATAAAATAAAATCGGATTTTGATGGCGATTGGAAATGCTGTATCTATCGATCAGCATGACTCTTCTTGACTTTTTTTTTTTTGAAAGAAAACTCTTCTAGACTTGAGACAAGGAACGTCCTTGCTATAAACCACTCACCTCCCCTGCACATATATGTATGCACCATCTTTCTTGGATACGCTCTTTAATTAAGTCCATGCTGGAACAAGTTCCCGTCACGATCATGTACGACTCATAGTAGTACTTGTCTTCTGTTCCAATATTTAATTTTTTATTATAGGCCCGTCCTAGTAGATCCTAATGCTGTTCCTGTTCGTCTCTGCTGCGTGCAGGTTTAACATCGTTGGACAGGTAAACCCACACCACAATCTGAACGTACATTCAGTGCTATTCTCACTCCGTGTCTGAACCAACTACAAGAGCCATATGCTGATTGAGCCTGTGTGTGCTTTGCAGTGGGCGGTGACAACCAGCGTGGACTACTCGCTGGCGCAGCTGATCCAGGTGATCATCCTTCTCAGCACCGGCGGCAACAACGGAGGAGGGTACCTGGCGTCCAAGTACGTGGTCATCGCCTTCCACGCCGCCATCCTGCTCAGCCACGCCGGCATCAACAGCCTCCCCATCTCATGGCTCTCCTTCTTCGGCCAGTTCGCAGCCGCTTGGAACATGCTAGGTAAGGTGACACTGACACGCATCTCTCTTTCTTGCGCCTGCTCTCGCTGGCTTAACCTACACCGATTAACTCGCACAGATTCTCCTTGAACATATATAGAGAATAAGCGGAGCAAAGAAGCCTTCTCGCAGACTCATCGCACCGGCTTTATTGATGAGGACTTGTGTGGTATCTCTTCTCTGCAGGTGTCTTCGTCTTGATGATTGCGGTGCCGACTGTTGCTACCGAGAGGGCTAGCGCCAAGTTTGTCTTCACCCATTTCAACACTGACAACAGCGCGGGAATACACAGCAATCTCTACATCTTTGTCCTGGGCCTCCTCATGAGCCAGTACACGCTAACAGGATACGACGCATCAGCGCATATGGTAAGGAAAAAATACACGTTCAAAGTCAAACAAATTTTCTTGACAACGTTCGTGCAGCCGAATCTAACAATATGTTTGCTTCTATTGTTCGTGCAGACCGAGGAAACGAAAAACGCAGACAGGAACGGCCCGATTGGGATCATCAGCGCCATCGGCATATCGATAGTAGTCGGCTGGGGATACATACTCGGCATCACATTTGCAGTCAAGGACATACCCTACCTGCTGAGCCCCGACAACGACGCTGGAGGGTATGCCATCGCACAAGTGTTCTACCAAGCCTTCAAGAGCCGGTACGGTAGCGGCGTGGGCGGGATCGTCTGCCTGGGAATCGTTGCCGTCGCCATCTACTTCTGTGGCATGAGCTCCGTGACAAGCAACTCGAGGTGATTCATCCCCTGCTTGTTTGCTTGCTTCCCATTAGAACGTAGTACGTCCTTAATAAAGTTAAAGGTACTGTCTTTTGCACTCACTCAGCTCGTTCTGATGGATGGTTAGGATGGCGTATGCGTTCTCGAGGGACGGGGCCATGCCGCTGTCGTCTGTGTGGCACAAGGTTAACAAGCATGAGGTGCCGATCAACGCCGTCTGGCTCTCGGCCTTCATCTCCCTCTGCATGGCGTTGCCGGTAAACGATTAATCTTCGGCACCACAACGTACATTTCACTACTGAAACTACAGAGGCACTCCAATCTAATCCTGCTCTGGAAAAATGAAAATTGCAGTCGCTGGGCAGCCTGGTGGCCTTCCAGGCGATGGTGTCGATCGCGACGATCGGGCTCTACATCGCCTACGCGCTGCCCATCTTCTTCCGGGTGACGCTGGCGCGCAAGTACTTCGTGCCGGGACCGTTCAACCTCGGACGCTACGGCGTCGTGGTGGGCTGGGTGGCCGTGCTCTGGGTGATGACCATCACCGTGCTCTTCTCGCTTCCCGTCACGTACCCGGTGACCAAGGACACGCTCAACTACACACCGGTCGCCGTCGGTGGACTCTTCATCCTCGTGTTGATGTCGTGGATCTTCAGTGCCAGGCACTGGTTCAAGGGACCCGTCACGAATTTGGGCGGGTAGTTCCGTGTTTGTGTGTGCGGAATTGCTCTAGGCTGGTGCTGGTTGTAGTATCTCAGATTCTCGACAGAGGCTGCTGACAGAGAGAGAATATACGGCCTTCCACATGACAAGAAAACACATGATCGTTGGAAGCCATGAGATGTTGTAATTACCTTGTTCAACACAACTGGAAGGCGAGCGATATATTTATTGACTAAACTGTAGTACTACCGACTCTCACTCTGGAAATCAGATGCGGGCTTCGCCCAGAGGTCACAGTGCCTATGCAAACTGGATGCTACTCTTTCTCTTTAGTCTAGTCTGTCCGGATATCAAGTTTTCCCCTTCTCTCTATTCTCCGCTGGTGCCTTGGTGGTACGAACCGGAGTTGTCGGAGGCTTCAATGGGTTTTGATCTCTGAAGCAGCCACATGTTATTCTGTCTCTCGTTCATCCAACAGTTCTGGCTCGCCGGTTTTGATTCAACTGTTAGTATATATATTAGGAAAATACCTGTGTGTTGCTACGGACTATGTGACTGCGTTTTAGTGGTTCGGCAACATGGGGCATTAGTTGGACCGTTGAGATTGTACTTTCTCTAGTGATTTTGACTTGCAAAGCTGGCTAAGTTGTATCGTTACTGGCATGCACTTTCGACCTAGAAAACACATACAAAAGTAGCTCAACCTTCTGTGCACCGGATCAATCAGTACAACCTTGAACCCAGCAACACCCTCTCACATAGCAAGCTACCTTCTTCATCCCATAAAGAGTTACTTCTGTTTCATAAAGAGTGTACTTCAAGCCTTCTAGAAAGTTAAATTTCATTTAATTTGACCATGTTTACCCAAGAAACTATCAACATTTGTAGAGATTTCAGACCCATGTAATTTGTTATGTCATATGTAATAAACATAGAATGAATACACGGCCTCTGATCCAGTACAACCCCCAAACCTAAACTTGTACAAATATGGCCATGTATACATATGAACTCGTATCCATATCGAGTATTACCTAAGTATAGAGCTATGGATCAGGATATCTGGATACACGCACAAACCTGACTCCTTACAACGCCGACCTCCGCCTGCCGCCGGCCATTCGTCATCACCGTCGTCGCCGCCGGCCACCGCCGTCGTCGGCAGCCATCTCACAACCGCTGTCGACGCCGGCCATCTCGCATCCTCGTCGACCGTCCACGCCTCCATAGGTAGGATGACCTCCCTTTTCCTGATCGCGGCGCGTCAGATCGCCGTGGTAGCTACCATTGAGCCGGTCTGTCTGGCAGCCAGACAGTCCAGTGTCTTTTTAGCTGGTTTGTCCGGTACATCGTGTTTTCTGCCTAAAAACCTTCCTTATGCCATCTTTTACTCACGTAAGCCATTTTTAACTTACTATTCGTGTGTCCTAAATATAGATATTTA
The DNA here is from genome assembly GCA_023614405.1 of Avena insularis. Classification (NCBI taxonomy): domain Eukaryota; kingdom Viridiplantae; phylum Streptophyta; class Magnoliopsida; order Poales; family Poaceae; genus Avena; species Avena insularis. The sequence goes on along the minus strand of JAJUPC010000111.1, from coordinate 9,758 downwards.
TTTGCTATGTCAAATTAGTTTATATTAGTTATTTATTTTTTGATGATTAACTATCTGATGTTGTTGTGTACTTGGATGAGGGACTTTAGCTCAACTTGGAATGACAACGATAACGGTTATACGGGCAATAAGGATTCTTGTTCGGAGAACAGATCCAGAAACTATGAAAATGTATGTTGGATATTTTTATTATGTAGGTGGTTGCCGGTGGTCGCGAATGGAACTAGTGAAATGACATCCTACATTCTCTGTCTTTCGTTATGTAGGTGGTTGCCGGTGGTCACGACAAGAAAGAATATTCAGACTTGGAAGTTGGTTTTGATGAATATAGCATCGAAACACTATATCAGGACGAATCTAGCTTAGAAAATAGGAGCGAGGTTTGTGGATATTTTCACTATTGAAAGCAATGAATGTTAACAATGAAACGACATCTTATAGTGGTTATCTGACTTTACCTTATGTATGATATCTGGTGCTCACAATAAGCATGAACATCATGGGCACCCAGACACGGAATTTGTGAGCAACGAAGATAAGAAATTCTCAGTGGACAATAACTGGAAAATATTGGACATGACATTTAATTTCAAACCGGCGGCTTTCGTCTGGTACAACAGCTATGCGAGAGAGCATGGCTTCACTATCAGAAAGGACATTTTGAGGCGAGGAAAGGGTCCTAGGAAAGAAACACGGTTAAGACGGTATTTCTGTTCCAGGGTAGGGAGATGTCTGCAAAAACTCTTAACACAGGAAGGTCGCAGCCGTAGGCTGAGACCCCAGACTCGCTGTAATTGCAATGTCCATCTCAGCGTGAAGCGTGATATTTCCCGTGGAGTCTGGGTTGTCAAAAGCTTTGACAACAATCATAGTCATGTATTGGCTAGTCCGAACGAAGTACCGTTTCTTTGGTCTCATAGAAAAATTAAACCGTACTAGAGAGCTGCGATACTATCATTGGGAGCCGCTGGGTTGAGAAAACGTATGATCATGAGATACTTCCTCAGGAGACACGACTACGACGGTGTAGCCTTCATTCCTAGATATCTGTACAACATGTGTTGTAGGGAGAAGAGAAAGCTTATTGTGAATGGTGATTCCGTAATAGCCCTTGGTATTATGGCCACCGGGAAGAAGAATGATCCCGATTTCTTTTTTGACTATGATGTACATGATGAAGGACGACTGAAGAGCTTGTTCTGGTGTAATTCTCAGTCACGTCGGGACTATGAAGACTTCAACGACGTGGTGGTGTTTGACAGCACCTATAAGATGAACTAGTGTGGTATGTCGTTCATTCCTTTCGTAGGCCCGAACAATCACCATAAGACTATGGTGTTTGCGTGCGCCATCGCGTCAGACAAGAAGGAAGATACATATGCTTGGCTGCTTCGGACGTTCCTGAAAGCAATGTACCAGAAGAAGCCCAAAGGTATTATCACAGATAGCGGCACAACAATGATAAAAGTTATTCAGAATGTCCTTCCAGACGTGTGGCACTGTATATGTACGTGGCACATAGAGAACAACATGAAGAAACATCTTGGTCATAAGTCACTTAAGGAGTTTGGTCCATTCTTATACTACGTCACTTCGGAAGATGTCTTTGAGCAAAGATGGAGCGCGTTTGTTCGCAAGTGGCAGACAGATTCTACCCAGGAATGGCTTAAAAGGATGTACAACAAGAAGAGAATTTGGGCCGCCGCGTACCTGACCGGTGGATATTTCCTTGGTATGAAAATCAACCAGAGGAGTGAGAGTTTGAACTCATTCCTTCATCTTCACCTAGATTTTGGTATGACCCTAGTCGACATGATTATGCATTACTAGAATGCAATTTCTCGCATCCTTGTGAGCGAGACGGAAGATGAATGCATATCTTCCCAGAGTTTACCAGTGGGAGTAACTGAATCAAAGGAGGTTGACGTTGCACTTGCCCATATTTTTACTCCGACCAACTTCTACATCTTGCAGGGAGATGTCAAGAAGATTGGCGACCTCGAGGTTTATGATGAAATTGTGGGAAAGGGGGGCTTCAAGAAGCTATTGGTGAAATGGAAGAATAGCACAAAGTACATGTTTAAAGTTGATTATACCCCTAATAACTCGTAGGAAACTATACGGTGTAGCTGCCGAAGAATGGATCGTAAGGGGCTTCCATGCATGCATATTATTTTTGCAGTGAAGCACCTCAAGTTGCCTGGAATACCAGTATTGTGTTCTGCATCGATTCTCCAAAATGTCAAGGAACGGATTGCCAACGAGGCGCAGGAGTGATCTGTTCGCATACAGTTGGTCAGGGGCAGAGAAGCGAAAAAGATATATTGAACTTGATACGGTAGCGGGGAAAGTAATGGATATGGCATCCGATGATCCAAATATGTACAATGAATATCTGGAATATATGAAGGGTCTGCTAGCGAGGAAGCATGCCAAAAAAGATGAATCGCATTATCAAAGTGCCTTCATGGAGAAAGGCGCATTTGGCTTTCAGGTAAACTCATTTTTAGTTGATGACCCTGGTAAGGTTACCACGAGAGGCACACCTAAGCAAAATAGAAAAGGTAAAAACGGGGATAACCATCCTGTAACAAAAAATGATAGACCACTGGCGTTCGACGAGCGAAAAAAAAAATGGAAACAGGGGTGCGGCGCTTGTGGTGAGATGGATTATAACAAGGGGAATAAAAAGTTATGCAAACTACATCCAAAGTACGTACGTTTGCATTTTTACACTACTTGCTAGGTTGATTCACTAAATTTATATTTTTTTGCATGTGCTTAGCTATTCCGTTTTGTAATATAGGTATATAGCGGAAGAAAACAAGTAGAAGTGCACATTCACTCGCCGATGTCAGAAATAGAACGTTGCATGTTTCTATGTTAGAGAATTGTAATCGAAAAACCATTTGAGATTATTATTAAGGCCATCTTATTATTAATGATATTGAAAGGATACGAATATCGCCTAGAGAGGGGAGGTGAATAGGCGATTAAAACTTTTCCTAAAGAGGCTCAACAAAGGCGGAATAAAACTAGTGTTTACTTTGTTAAGCACAACCTAGAACAACTAAAGTTCACCTATGTGCACCAACAACTTATGCTAAACAATAAAAGTAACAAAGTGATAGCAAGATATATATTACTTTAAGCACGAAGACTATCACAATGTAAAGTGCATAAGTATAGAGCTCGGATATAGAGATAACCGAGGCACGCGGGGACACCGATAATTTACCGAGTTCCTCCCAACATGGAGTACGTCTCGTTTGGAGAGTGGGTGGTATCAAACCACCAATGCCACAAAAGGCTTCCCTTATTCTCCGATGAATCTCACCCCAACGGGATCGATCCACGCTTCCACTATCGGTGCACTTGCCGGTGGCAACCGGAACGTCTCACAATGTTGGGGCACTTCTCCACAACTTAAATGGAGGCTCCCAACAAACGCCACAAAAGGCCTCAACAAATGCCACCAAGGCCACAATGCCACCAAGGCCACAAAACCGTTTAGGGTTCCAAGAACCCAAGAGGGACAAGCCCCAATGAGCAACTCAAACCAAATCCTCCGAGGAGAACTCAAACCGATGCACCAAATGCAAATGGCAAGAACACCACAAAGATGCTCAAATCCCTCGCTCTCAAGTTCCAACAAAGCTCCTAAAGCTATTGGGAGAACAAGAGAGAAGGAATCAAAGAGAGACACAAAATCCACCAAAATCTAGATCCCCAAAGATACACTCACAAAGAGATGTTTTGGTTTGGTCAAAACGTAGATCTAGATCTCATATATATTTCTCTCAAATATTGGCATGAATCACTGGAGAGAAATCATAGAATCAAGATCAAGAGGGAATAAGAATATGGGGAAAAGCTTGAGAAAGAATAGAGGGAGAAGAAGCAACCCTAAACAAGATAGACAAAAGGCTTAAATAGGGATAGGCAAAATATGGCCGTTGGGACGATTTTCCTGAACGGTCCCCAGTACGGATTGGGCCGGTACCGGGTCCCAACAAACCAGCACACGAAAGCGGCAGCTGGAGAGAAAAAAGCAGCAGCAGCAGGTGGTCAACGCGGGGCCACCAAGGCGCAGCTGGGCTCAAGGGCAGCCAAAGATGGCAAAGTGGCAGCAGAAGAAGAAGCGCAGCAAGCAGCGCACGGTGGGGCTGGAGCAGCGCGCAGCAGAGCGGGCCCAGAAAGCAGCAGAAGGCAGCAAAGAAGGCGCGGGGACAGCCGGCAGGGGCCATAGCAGGTGGACGCCAAGAATACCAGGCGCAGGCGCGCATAGCAGCAACATCGCCTCGAAGAAGATGCATGCCAGGGGCGCAGGAGTGGGTCAACGCGAGGAGGCAGGAGCGCAGCTGTGAGCGGAAGTGGGCGGCCCAGCGAAGCGGACAGCGCGACAGAAAGGGACCTTGGAGCGCTACAAGAAGCGAGGCCAGCTCGTGGGAATCGGCGGCAGCGGGGTCAACGAGCAGCAACTGGATCTGGATATGCGAAAATAAACTGGGCCGGCCGGTACTACCGCGAATAGGTACCTTGCGAGACAGAACGAACGTGCGTTCTCGGGGCGGGTAGTACCGCCCGCCCGGTGGTACTACCGCCGCCCGTAAAATGATGGACGGGTAAATATTCAAACGGCAATAACTTTTGACTGGAAGCTCCGATTGACCCGATTCCAATTGCGTTGGATAGAGGGCGATAAGGGCTTCCCAAAAAACGCCACAAAAGTCCTCAACAAATGCCACCAAGGCCACAATGCCACCAAGGCCACAAAACCATCTAGGGTTCCAAGAACCCAATAGGGACAAGCTCTAATGAGAAACTCAAACCAAATCCTCCGAGGAGAACTCAAACCGATGCACCAAATGCAAATGGCAAGAACACCACAAAGATGCTCAAATACCTCACTCTCAAGTTCCAACAAAGCTACTAAAGCTACTGGGGAAACAAGAGAGGAGGAATCAAAGAGAGACACAAAATCCCCCAAAATCTAGATCCCCAAAGATACACTCACAAAGAGATGTTTTGGTTTGGTCAAAACGTAGATCTAGATCTCCTCTATATTTCTCTCAAATATTGGCACAAATCATTGGAGAGAAATCATAGAATCAAGCTCAAGAGGGAATAAGAATATGGGGCAAAGCTTGAGCAAGAATAGAGAGAGAAGAAGCAACCCTAAACAAGATAGACAAAAGGCTTAAATAGGGATAGGCAAAATATGGCCGTTGGGACGATTTTACTGAACGGTCCGGTACTACCGGATTGGGCCGGTACTACCGGTCCCAACAAACCAGTACAACAGCGAGCGAGCCAGGGAGAGAAAAAAGCAGCAGCAGGTGGTCAACGCGGGGCCACCAAGCAGCAAAGGGCCCGCTGACGGTAGACAAGATGCGCAGCGAAGAACCGTCAGAAAGGGCAACAAGATCGTGGGCCGAGCAAGCGAAGCCGGGTCCAGCAGGCAGCACAAGAAAGTAGCAGCGAAGGCCGGCGGCGGGGCCAACGCAGTGTGTGGACGGCAAAGAAGACGCTGCGCACTCAGAAGTTGCAGCAGCAGCAATACCGAAGCAGCTGCTGCATGCACGCAGCGAGCGGGCGCACTCGTGGAGTGGGTCGCCGCGAGAGGTGGAGCGCGGCGCGCTGCGAGCGGCAGGGCGGCTCCAGCGAAGCGGATAGGCACAGCAGAGTGCGGGACCCAAGTGAGCGCAGGCAAGGAGGCCATGGGGGAACCGGCGCTGGGACAACGAAAAGAATGGATCTGGATTCGAAAAGAAATCGGGCCGGTAGTATCGGCCCACCCGGGCGGTACTACCGGGCCGGCCGGTTCTACCACGAATAGGTACCTAGCGAGACAGAACGAAAACGGGCCGTTTAGGGAGGGCGGTAGACTGCCCGCCGGTACTACCGCCGCCCGTAAAATAGATTGACGGGTAAATATTCAAACGGCAATAACTTTTGACTGGAAGCTCCGATTGACCCGATTCCAATTGCGTTGGATAGAGGACGACAAGGGCTTCCCAACAAACGCCACAAAAGGCCTCAACAAATGCCACCAAGGCCACAAAACCGTCTAGGGTTCTAAGAACCCAAGAGGGACAAGCTCCAATGAGCAACTCAAACCAAATCCTCCAAGGAGAACTCAAACCGATGCACCAAATGCAAATGGCAAGAACACCACAAAGATGCTCAAATACGTCACTCTCAAGTTCCAACAAAGCTACTAAAGCTATTGGGGGAACAAGAGAGGAGGAATCAAAGAGAGACACAAAATCCCCCAAAATTTAGATCCCCAAAGATACACTCACAAAGAGATGTTTTAGTTTAGTCAAAACGTAGATCTAGATATCCTCTATATTTCTCTCAAATATTGGCACGAATCATTGGAGAGAAATCATAGAATCAAGCTCAAGAGGGAATAAGAATATGGGGCAAAGCTTGAGCAAGAATAGAGAGAGAAGAAGCAACCCTAAACAAGATAGACAAAAGGCTTAAATAGGGATAGGCAAAATATGGCCGTTGGGACGATTTTCCTGAACGGTCCGGTAGTACCGGATTGGGCCGGTACTACCGGTCCCAACAAACAAGTACATCAGTGAGCGAGCCAGGGAGAGAAAAAAGCAGCAGCAGGTGGTCAACGCGGGGCCACCAAGCAAGAAAGGGCAGGCATAAAGATGCAAGATGCAGAGTCACAGAAGCGGGGCCGGCAAGACACTGGGGTAGTAACGCCGCACGTAGCCGGGCCCAAGAAAGGCAGCAGAAAGAGTAGCAAGATGGCGAGGCCGCAGCGGGCCAACGCAGTGTGTGGACGCGCAAAGAAAGACGCTGCACGGTAGTTCTAATCAGCAGACGCTCGACCAGCGTACGCAGCAGGCGAGCGGGCGCGCCAGGAAGTGGGTCAACGTGAGAAGGCAGGAGCGTGCACACGTGAGCGGTAGTGGGCGGGCCCAGCGAGCAGGACAGGCGCGACAGAGTGCGGGACCCAAGCGAGCACGCGCGCAGCGAGGCCAGCTCGTGGGAACCGGCGGCAGCGGGGTCAACGAGCAGCAGCTGGATCTAGATCTGGGAAAATAAACCGGGCCGGCCGGTAGTACCGGCCCACCCGGGCGGTACTACTCGGCCGGCTACTACCGAATAGGAACCTAGCGAGATGTATCAAAAACAGTTGTTCTTAGGGCGGGCGTACTACCGGCCGGCCTGTAAAAATGATTGACGGGTAAATATTCCAACGGCAATAACTTTTGGGAAGCTCCGATTGACCCGATTCCAATTGCGTTGGATAGAGGACGATAAGGGCTTCCCAAAAAACACCACAAAAGGCCTCAACAAATGCCACCAAGGCCACAAAACCATCTAGGGTTCCAAGAACCCAAGAGGGACAAGCTCTAATGAGCAACTCAAACCAAATCCTCCGAGGAGAACTCAAACCGATGCACCAAATGCAAATGGCAAGAACACCACAAAGATGCTCAAATACCTCACTCTCAAGTTCCAACAAAGCTACTAAAGCTATTGGGGGAACAAGAGAGGACGAATCAAAGAGAGACACAAAATCCCCCAAAATCTAGATCCCCAAAGATACACTCACAAAGAGATGTTTGGTTTATCAAACGTAGATCTAGATCTCCTCTATATTTCTCTCAAATATTGGCACGAATCATTGGAGAGAAATCATAGAATCAAGCTCAAGAGGGAATAAGAATATGGGGCAAAGCTTGAGAAAGAATAGAGAGAGAAGAAGCAACCCTAAACAAGATAGACAAAAGGCTTAAATAAGGATAGTCAAAATATGGCCATTGGGACGATTTTTCCCGAATCTAGGTCAGCATCGATTGGGACGGTAATACCGTCCCAACAAACCAGTAGAGCAAATGCGAAGCAGGTGCGGCCAGATAGTAAGCAGCGTACACAACATGCGCAAGCAAGCGGTAACGCACGGCGTGAGCAGCAAGCAGAGCTGGGCCTAGCAGCAGCAAAGAGGGCAGGAAAGCAGCAGAAGGCGGGTAGCAGCGCCCGGGGCCAGTGTGGACGCCAGCAAAGAAGAAAGGCGCAAAGAAGCAAGCGCCGGAAGCCGAAGCAGATGCATCGCAAGCGAAGCAAGGCCAAGGAGTGGGTCAACGCGAGGAGGCAGGAGCGTGCGCGTGTGACCGGTAGTGGGAGGGCCCAGCGAGCGGGATAGGCGCAGGAAAGTGCGGGACCTGGAGTGAGTCAGCCGAGGCCAGTCATGGGAACCGCGGCAATGGGACAAAGAGCAAAGCAATGGATCTCGGATCTGAAAGAACTGGCCGTCCGGTAGTATCGCTCACCCGGAGGTACTACTGGCCGCCGGGTTCTACGATTTAATAGGTACTCTAGCGTAGACGTAACGAAACGGTCCGCTTTCGGGCGGCGGTATCGCCCGCCTACGGTGCTACCGCTGGCCTGTAAAATAGATTGACGGTAAATATTCAAACGGCAATAACTTTTGACCGAAGTCTGATTGACCCGATTCCAATTGCGTTGGATAGAGGACGACAAGGGCTTCAACAAACGCCACAAAAGGCCTCAACAAATGCCACCAAGGCCATTAAAACTGTCTAGGTTCTAAGAACCTAAGAGGGACAAGCTCCAATGAGCAACTCAAACCAAATCCTCCAAGGAGAACTCAAACCGATGCACCAAATTCAAATGGCAAGAACACCATTAAAGATGTTAAATCCCTCACTCTCAAGTTCCAACAAAGCTACTAAAGCTATTGGGGGAACAAGAGAGGAGGAATCAAAGAGAGACACAAAATCCCCCAAAATTTAGATCCCCAAAGATACACTCACAAAGAGATGTTTTGGTTTAGTCAAAACATAGATCTAGATCTCCTCTATATTTCTCTCAAATATTGGCACGAATCATTGGAGAGAAATCATAGAATCAAGCTCAAGAGGGAATAAGAATATGGGGCAAAGCTTGAGCAAGAATAAAGAGAGAAGAAGCAACCCTAAACAAGATAGACAAAAGGCTTAAATAGGGATAGGAAAAATATGGCCGTTGGGACGATTTTCCTGAACGGTCCGGTAGTACCGGATTGGGCCGGTACTACCGGTCCCAACAAACTAGTACAGCAACGAGCGAGCCAGGGAGAGAAAATAGGCAAAGAGTAGGTCAACGCGGGCACGAAGAAGCAGCCAGCAAAGGCCAAGAAGACAAGGTCGAAAGAAGGCAGAAGGGGCAGCAGGCAAAGGAAGGCGTAGTAGCAAGAGCCGGGCTGCAAGGCCGCCAGGTGGACGCGCAAAGAATACAAGGCTGAAGCGAGTTGCAAGCAGCAGCTCCCAAGCCAAGACACAAGAAGCGGGAGGCCAGGAGTGGGTCAACGCGAGGAGGCAAGAGCGTGCTGCTGAGCGGGCAAAGTGGGCTCATTGAAGCTGAGACAGGCGCGGACCTAAGAGAGCGTGGCTACAGTAGGCCAGCTGTGGGAACCGGGCGCCGAGGTCAACGAAAGCAGGGCCGATCTGGATCTAGGAAAAGAAACTGGGCCGGCCGGTAGTACCTGTTGGAGATATGCCCAAGAGGCAATAATAAAGTGGTTATTATCATATCTTCATACTTATGATAATAGTTTACATACCATGCTATAATTGTATTAACCGGAAACATTAATACTTGTGTGATTTGTAAACATAAAAGAGTCCCTAGTAAAGCCTCTTGTTAAACTAGCTTGTTGGTTAATATATGATCATGGTTTCCTGATCATGAACATAGAGATGTTATTAACAACAGGTCCATATCAT